>OX465281.1:126873635-127511635 GCA_949987705.1 Thereva unica
AATTTTATCTGATGACGTCCAGTCTATTAATGTCCGGCTTAACACGTTGTCTGACACCCTGAACTCTGCTGTGGCCAATACGGGTTCCTTGATTGAGAAATTTGAAAAAATTTCTTCCCGAATTGCAACAGCATTAGAGTCGTTAGACGACATACATTCGGCGATACTTAACCCGGTCGCCACTTCTCCCTCCTGCACTTATAGCTCCTTGGCTTCTGTCCATCCTATATTGGACGATATAAAAAGGAATACCAAGCGTGTTAGGGCTGATATTGAATCGCTATCATCAGCAGTGATTCAAAATCACAACGCCCTGAGCTCCCTGTCCTTAAGTTTGGAGAGCGTCGCTGTTACAAATAAGACCTCCTCAGCGACGGCAGCATCTGATGACGCTCTGCAGGTTGAGGTGCAGCCTCTGCCTTCACCCTGCCCCGCGGCTACTTCCCGTTCGGAGAACGTCCTTTTGCCACAGGAGGCCGTCAGCTCGATTGCACCTGTTACTAAGGTGCGTCGCAAAAGTCGCAGGAAAAATCGAAATCGCCAAGCCATCATTGGGGACGGTGTCACTTTGAGTTCCTTGCCCCTTGTTCCGGAGATGGAGTCGACTTCTAGGCCAGTCTCAGTATCAACCTCTTCGCCCTTAATAGTGGCCAACCCCCCGGTCACGGCAGCTACAGTTCCCCTACAACCGTGCACCCCTCTGGTTACGATACCGAGACCTTTAGATATCTTTATATCACGATTCTCTCCTGAAACTATGACGGAGTCTGTCTGTGAATATTTAAGGAAGAAATCTATAGACCCTGGAACTGTCTCCTGCAGAAAAGTCAGCAAGGCTTCCAAGCCTGTTGCTTCTTTTGTTTTGTCTGCACCGCCCGTTATTGCCGAGACTCTTTTAGATCCCGGTTTCTGGCCTGCTGGTGCCCTTACCAAGCTTTTTGTTCCGCGTACCCGTACTCAAGCGCATCGTGCAAACGCTTCTACTCCGAGCACTATACAGATGCCAAAAAACTCGAGACGCTTTCCCTCTACTACCAGAATGTAAGAGGGACTAGGTCAAAAACTAACGACATCCTTCAGGCATCGATGGCTAGCGGGTTCGATGTCATAGCATTTACTGAAACCTGGCTTCATGAAGGTATTCTTAATGCGGAACTCTTTGATTCCTCTTACCAAGTGTTTCGGAGGGATCGTTACACTGACTCGGATGCTCGTGGAGGTGGCGTACTTCTTGCTTGTAGTAGCCATCTGTCTTGTAATCCAATTTCTCTTCCTAGTTTTTCTATCCACCTTGACATTGAGCTTGTCGCTCTTAAAATTACCTTATCAAAAATTAATCTCTTTCTGCTGTGCTGCTATATCCCACCAGATATGTTAAGCACTCTTGACGATAGAGGTAAAAATCTCTATGATATTCTCATCTCTGGTGTTGATTATATCTCGAGTATGATGGACACTGGCGATGAATTACTTCTCCTTGGAGACTTTAATTTACCCAATATTCAGTGGGTAACGGATGTAGATGACGATAACTACCTTCCTGAAGGCAACCTGAATTCTAAGGAATCCTGTTTTCTTAATTCCTTATTCTCACTTGGCTTGAATCAAATGAGCGGTGTAACTAACGTTTTGGGGAGGCAGTTAGATCTTGTATTCTTTACTGACGCAGTCAATATGACTGTCGAACTCAGTCCAACAGTCATGACGTCTGTTGACAGTTACCATCCTCCGCTTCTGCTTAATTATTGCTTCAATTCAGAGAATAAGCCTTGCCCGGAGGAGGTAACCCATTCCTTTAACTTTAGAAAGGCTAACTTTGGGGAGCTGTCATCTAAGCTTGCCTCGATCGATCTTAACAGTTTGCTTTCCGCAAATGAGCTGGATGACGACGTGGCACTGTTTTATAACGTACTATACGAGGCCCTCGTTTCTTGCGTACCTTATGAGCCCCAAAAACTGCCCAGTTCTTCTCCACCTTGGTTTAATAATGAACTCAGGCATTTAAAAAATCAGAAGAATAGACTTTGGAAAACCTATTTAAAGAGAAAGGACTCTCCTAGTCCAATTCATTTATCAATTGCTATAACAGATTTCGTTCACTCTCTTTTACTCTGTATCGTGAACACCTTAGCAGCATGAGTGATAAAGTGTTTACTGATCCTAGGAACTTCTTTAAATTTGTCAACTCTAAGAAAAAAGTTGATAACTACCCCAATATTATGCAGCACACGAACTGGTCTAGTTCTGAGTCACTTGCGATTTGCAACATGTTTGCATCATTCTTTCATCAATCTTTTTTACCTTCTGACTTTCAGCCTAATGACAATAATTTTCGTCACATTACCCCTAACCGAGAGCCTCATTTTTTACCTCTCTCAATTACCCTTGCTGATATCGTGAAACATATTGATGAACTCCCTTTCGACTTCACTTCGGGCCCTGACGGTATTCCCCCTGCTGTCCTGAAGTCCTGTGTGGAGGTTCTCCAGTCTCCACTGAAAACCCTGTTTCAGAAATCCCTGGATAAAGGGTGCTTCCCTACGCTTTGGAAGAATTCGTTTATAATTCCTATTCACAAAAGTGGTAGCAAAAACGAAATATCGAATTATAGACCAATTGCGAAGTTGTCTGTTATACCGAAGCTTTTCGAATCAATTATCTATTCTGCGATCGCCCCGATCTGCAAGAGGCTTGTCTCAACGAATCAACATGGTTTTCTTGCAGGTCGTTCCACTACCACCAATCTTCTTGAGTTCACTTCTCATGCTGTCGAGGGCTTCGTTTCTGGTTGTCAAACTGATTGCGTTTACACTGATTTTAGCAAGGCATTTGACAAGCTCGCCCATTCTATTATAATTCTCAAATTAAGAAGGCTTGGCTTTCCGCAAGCACTTCTGGTGTGGTTCCAGTCTTACTTAGCTGACCGGACCTACCAAGTTCTTTTTCGAGGATCCAAATCAGTACCCATTGAAGCATCATCCGGTGTCCCTCAAGGAAGTCATCTTGGCCCTCTTCTCTTCATTTTATCAATTGATGACATTGTTTCCTTGTTAAGACACTGTAGAATATTGATTTACGCTGATGATATCAAGTTATACCGTCACATTAAGAGTATTGAGGATTGCAAACTTTTGCAAGCTGATCTTGACACCTTTTACTCTTGGTGTACTTATAACAACCTGGTTCTTAATATTAGTAAATGTGAAGTCATGACTTTTAGTAGGAGACGTGATCCTATAATTTTTAACTACACCTTTCTTAATGAAGGTGTCCCTCGTGTAAACTTTGTTAAAGATCTCGGGATTAGATTTGATAGTAAGCTGGATTTTTCCACTCACATCAACTATATCTCTTCTAGAGGTAGTTTAGTCTTGGGTTTTATAAAAAGGTGGTCCAAAGAATTTAACAACCCCTTGATTACTAAACACCTTTATATTTCTCTTGTCAGACCATTACTCGAATATGCGTCCCAGGTTTGGTCTCCTCACTACTCTGTGCATGTTAGAACTGTTGAATCGGTCCAACGAAGGTTCGTTCGATTCGCACTGAATCATCTTCCTTGGGAAAACCCATTAGTTCTTCCATCTTATGAATCTCGGCTTAAGTTACTTAACTTAAGCTCTTTTCACAAGCGCCGTGAGGTGGCCGATGTTGTTTTTGTTCATCAGCTCCTTAATGGAAAGGTTAACTCAGGTTTTCTAGGTCGCCGTGCATCGTTTAGAGTGAGTCGTTACAATCTAAGAGGACCACCTCTCTTACAAATCAACTCTTCTAATACGAATTACGGCAGATTCGAACCTGTCAATCGCATGTTCATTAACGTGAACAACAATATTAATGTGTTTAACGTGAGTATTGGTAAAGATGTCCTTAAAAGGAGTCTTTTTAATCTCACGTGATTGCTTACATTTTATGTTGTTTGGTGGGTTACATGTTGGATGCCCTTACTTTTTATTTTAATTTATGTTCAATCTCTTTTTAGAGATAGGATTTGTGTTCTTATTTACATGTTACTAATATTTTATGTTTGCATGTCTCAGCTGAGCCACGGCAGTGGTAAATATTTCTCAGCCCTGCTGGGAAGTGTGCCTTCTGTGTTAGAAGGGAAACTCTATATATGTATATATATATATATATGTATATATATATGTATGTATGTGTATGCATATATAGATTTTCATGCTTAGCTGAAAAGTGCGCCTTCTGTGCTAGAAGGGTTAACTCTTGCTGAATAAAAACGAAGTACTGTCTCATCTCTAATAAAACCTCCACCGACCCTCCTTCTATTTCAGTGGACAATAAAAACCTAACGGCAGAACAGTCTTTAAACATCCTAGGCATAATACTATCCGAAGATCTGCGGTGGAATAACCACATATTCCAAATCGCTAAACAAGCATCGCAATGCCTGGGATTCCTGAAAAGATGCAAATTCCTTCTTCAGCCGTCGGCCAGGGCTACAATCTACAAGTCCTACATTCGTCCTCGCCTCGAATACAACTCGTATATTTGGGCTGGGGCCCCGAGAACCACCTTAGCCTGGCTGGACAACGTGCAAAGTCGCGCTCTCAAACTTATTGGCGATAGTGCCATTTGCTCCTCAATTGACTCATTAAGCCACCGTAGGAACGTAGCAGCCCTTGCAAAATTTTACCGATTTTACCACAACGATTGCTCTACTGAAATAAGTAACCTCATGCCTCCACGGCAACATTTTTCCCGCAACACAAGACTTGCCCGCTCGGCCCACCCTTATAGTCACAGCCCTTATCTTCGCGCACACTCCGATTTAGAAATTCGTTTATAACAAGAACAACGCGACTGTGGAACAACTTACCTCAGTCAATATTCCCGAACTCATACAACACCCAAGAGTTCAAGCGCAAGGTTCACCACCATCTCCTCCAACACCCACCCGACTCCCCCTAATCTATCCTATCTTTCTCTCTATCCTTCGAGCTAAGCTTACTACTAGACATTGCACCATGACGTGTACGACATGACGAACTAGTAGTACAAAGGATGACACCTAAGCTTAGACTATCAAATAAAAAAAAAAATCAGGTGCGGTCATGGGACCCCCGTCAGGAACGAAGTTCCTTACGATTTTTCTACAACTGCGAATGTAACTCCAAATAAAATCTGTATATTTTATTTATTTTTTCTTTATATCATTTTTCAAGCAAATAATGTAAAGGATCGAATCAAATCAAAAATTTAATTTAATATTTTAGAAAAATATTTATTATAATATTAACATTCCAAAACTTTCCAAAAAAAAATTTCAAATTTTATCACCAAATTGTAACATAGAAATTATTGGCTTATGATAACTATAATAAGATGCATATACTTCAGAATCAATTTTGTCCAAGAATCTTGAAAAAACGGCATCAACTGTAGTACAGTATTTCGTTGTGTACTGTGCTGGATCATTATTCATACTCAAATTAAATGTGTCAGATAAAAAGGATGTGAAGATTTTAAATTTGTCTTTTTCATTGAAGTTAATATTAAAGTCTCCAAGTGGAAGTTTATGACATAGTAGTTTAGATTCTCTCTCAGTATATTCTAACAGGGATCGATGAATAAATAATGTAATATCCTCAATCTTTTGATTTGGTGATATATAAACAGCTACAATAACTATTTCATGATCGTTTCTTATTTTACAAATCACTGAACAAATGTCTCCAACTGATGAATGTCTAGTACTCAATCCACTCATGTTTGACAAAATAGTTTCCATATTTGGTTGGCAAATGCTGACACTATCTTTACAGTTTTGGTATATTGCGACCCCACCTGCATGAATATTTGTCTCGTTTATAATGAGAAATGCAATTGAAATTAGGAAGGATAATTTCTTCTTCATTTCTCATCCTTGCTTCAGTAAGTAATAGAATATTACAATTTTCAGTAACTGGATCAATGAAATCTAAAATATGATTTTTTAAACTTTGGCAATTAAAAGTTAATACTGAAAGATCTATTTTGTTACAAATCATATCCAAAACCATTTGCGTTCTGGTCTGCAATGTGTTTAAAGATAATCTTTGAAATTCTTGCAGCAATTTCTCTGTTGATCTAGCTTGCTTTCGATTATGATAAGACTTAAATTTCGTTGGATCATCTTGAGGTGTTACAATATACAAATTTTCTATATTTGTTGCCCGAGATAACGTAACGTATACAAGTTCTTGGGAATGATCTTTGCTGTACTCGTAAACAATTTCACTGAAAGTTCCACCCTGCGATTTATGTATGGTCATAGCGCAAGCCGCAATTAAAGGTGGTGTTCCACTTATCATACCCTTTCATTTGATACCTATGTCTCGGGTGTTGTGAAGAAAATAGTAATCCGCCCTCTTGAGATGACCGCCATGAATATAAAGACATAGCCTACTGCATTTTACTTATAACGCCCTTTCATTTGATACCCATGTCGAGGGGGTTGTGAAGAAAATGGTATTCCACCCTCTTGAGATGGCCGCCATGGACCAAATGATATATTGAGTATACTATATTGCTTAAGGTATTCTACTTATCATACCCTTTCATTTGATAGCCATGTCTCGGGTGTTGTGAAGAAAATATTAATCCGCCTTCTTGAGATGGCCGTCATGAATATAAAGACATAGCCTACTGCATTCTACTTATAATGCCCTTTCATTTGATACCCATGTCGAGGGAGTGTTGAAGAAAATGGTAATCCGCCCTCTTGAGATGACCGACATGGACCAAACGATATATTGAATATACTATATTGCTTATGGTGTTCTACTTATCATACTCTTTCATTTGATACCCATCTCGAAGGGGTTGTGAAGAAAATGGTAATCCGCCCTCTTGAGATGGCCGCCATGGACCAAATGATAAATTGAGTATACTATATTGCTTATGGTGTTTCCCTTATCATACTCTTTCATTTGATACCCATGTCGAGGGAACTGTGCAGGAAATGGTAACCCGCCCTCTTGTGATGGCCGCCATGGACCAAACGATATATTGAGTACACTATGTTCCTTATGGTGTCCCACTTATCATACCCTCTTATTTGATACCCATGTCTCGGGTGTTGTGAAGAAAATAGTAATCCGCCCTCTTGAGATGACCGCCATGGACCAAACGATATATTGAATATTCTATATTGCTTATGGTGTTCTACTTATCATACTCTTTCATTTGATACCCATCTCGAAGAGGTTGTGATGAAGATGGTAATCCGCCCTCTTAAGATGGCCGCCATGGACCAAATGATAAATTGAGTATACTATATTGCTTATGATGTTCCACTTATGATACTCTTTCATTTGATATCCATATCAAAGGGGTTGTGAAGAAAATGGTAATCCGCCCTCTTGAGATGGCCGCCATGGACCAAATGATAAATTGAGTATACTATATTGCTTATGGTGTTTCCCTTATCATACTCTTTCATTTGATACCCATGTCGAGAGAACCGTGAAGGAAATGGTCGAAGAGGTTGTGATGAAGATGGTAATCCGCCCTCTTAAGATGGCCGCCATGGACCAAATGATAAATTGAGTATACTATATTGCTTATGGTGTTCCACTTATCATACTCTTTCATTTGATACCCATATCAAAGGGGTTGTGCAGAAAATGGCAATCGGCCCTCTTAAGATGGTCACTATTGACCAAATGATAGATTGAGTATACTATACTGCTTATGGAGTTCTACTTTTCATAGCCTTTTATTTTGATACCCATGTCTGGGTGTTGTGCAGAAAATGGTAATCCGCCCTCTTGAGATGGCCGCCATGAATCTAAAGACATAGCCTATGGCATTCTACTTATAATGCCCTTTCATTTGATACCCATCTCAAGTTGGTTGTGAAGATATTGGTAATCCGCCCTCTTGAGATGACCGCCATGGACCAAACGATATGTTGAATATTCTATATTGCTTATGGTGTTCTACTTATCGTACTCTTTGATTTGATACCCATCTCGAAGGGGTTGTGAAAAAAATGGTAATCCGCCCTCTTGAGAAGGCTGCCATGGACCAAACGATAAATTGAGTATACTATATTGCTTATGGTGTTCTACTTATCATACTCTTTCATTTGATACCCATGTCGAGGGGGTTGTGAAGAAAATGGTAATTCACCCGCTGGAGATGTCCGCCATGGACCAAATGATATTTTGAGTATACTATATTGCTTATGGTGTTCTACTTATCTTTCATTGGATACCCAGGTCGAAGGGGTTGTGAAGAATATTTCAATCCGCCCTCCTGAGACGGCCTCCATGGATCTAAAGGTATATACTATATTGCATTGTCATGGGAGCTAAAGCTGTGTGCAAAATTTCAGCATGATAGGATTCCCGGAAGTATTTGTAAAATCGATTGCAAAATTTGTTCCTTGAAGAAAACAGTAATCCGTCCTCTTGAGACCACGGCCATGAATCTGACGGTATAATTGGTATACCATAGTGCATTGTCATCGGAGCTGAAGCTTTGTGCAAAATTTCAGGGTGATCGGGTAACCAGAAGTATTCAAAAAATCGATTGCAAGATTTGTACCGGACAAACAGCCAGACAAGAAAGCATAAGCATCTATCCTCGATAATGACCAATGCAAAAAGTGTACACGTTCGTCATGCATGACACTTTGCATTATCATTTCTTCCTATAGCTATCGGTGCAAATTGATTCCAATTTCTAAAGAAAAACACTGCATTCTGATTTAATAAATTCACAAATTGCCTACTGGGATCGATACTCGCACGCATACATACACAAAATATCGCATTTTCTTACGTGACGATTTCTCCCAATTCACTCGACCAGCAAGCCGCGTTAAGGAACTTCGTTCCAAAAAAAATAAATATAAAATTAAGTGATTTTAAAGTCGACAAGATATTCATTATATTTTGTTTAGCTTCAATAGGATACTGTAGTTAGTTAGATATGTCGAATCAATTAGCTGGAGTGAGCAAGAGGCATTTTAAGCGACTACTTTGTAAAGAAGGTGACAAATACTTCAAAAGCAATAATGTAGAACAAGAAGGTTACCAGGAACCGTCAGGTTACCAGATTTCAAGCATTCCTTTAAAATTCCTCGGTGCTCCCCAGGTGGGTTATTCATTCAAAATGTTTATCTTCTTCTTCTTCTTTACCCGCTTTACAACCGGGATCCGATCCTGGCCTCTCGCAACTGTTCTCTCCACCGGTTCCGATTCTGAGCCGATGTCATCCAGTTTGGCACCCCTAAGCTCCGAGCGTCCTGATCTACGCCATGCTTGCAGCCTTAGAATACAAAACTACAGGATGGGCCCTCGCCGAATTAAAGCGTAGTGAAATTCGTTTTGTATGAGTGACCACGCTTTGGTAGTTGTTTTTACACTACAAGCGTAAAAACCGAGTGGAATAGACTAGGGGCAAGAGCGAGTTCAAATGATGAGTTATCTAAAATAAAATCTTGCCCCCAGAAATGAACTTTTTACACGGCGTCACTCCGAAATCGAATCAGCTGGTCCCCCTGAATTTTGAGTTGGGTTAGTTAATGTAAACAAAGAAATTCAAGTAAATAAAATTTACATTTTTTGGACTATTTATCACAGTGATTCACATATTTATTAATGTAAATATCTAATATATGTGTTTAGGAGCTATTTTATTTAGCACATTCACCTAAACAACGATTTTTCTCGAGCAAATTTCGATTTATTCTTACATTCACGAACTGCACACTTCATTGTTCTTTTTTTCACAGAAAACTCACTCCCTAGAACTTTAATTAAACTTTAAACTATTCTTTATACTTTCTTTCTTTGTTTAAGTTAGTTTTGATAATATGATTTCGGATAACATTATAAAAAAACTCGTTTTAAAAAAGTATTCCACCGAACGCGGGAACACAAGCAGCTAACTAACCCAATTTGACAGTTGTCTAACCCCCAAATTTCACTACGCTCACATACAGGAATTATACACACGAAGGCCTTTCCTGTAGTTCTCTATTTTAAGCTTGCAGCGGAGGTTGGGTTTTATTTATTTATTATAGTGCATTTTTTTAATAAACATGGTAAACAAATTGCTGCGTATGTATATCACCTCTGCTCACCAAATCTGCCAGTTTTGAAGCAGAGATTGGCGTGTATATGTCATCAAGAAAAGTGACAAAGGAATCCTAAATAAAGTGAATTTCGAGTTATTCATTTCCAAGCGATTATAGGGATTCACTGTCAAAATTTCAGCTCTTCAGCCCCAGCGGTTTGGGTTAACGCCATTTCACCTCTTTAGGGGATGAATTTCGAAAAATCGCTTTATAGTGGATGTCCACGTCATTATAGGGATGCACGATCAAAATTTCAGTCCTATAGCTAAAGCGGTTTTGGGTTGACCCCATTTCACCCCCTTATGGGATGATTTTCGAAAAATCGCTCTATATTTTATGTCCACGCCATTATAGAAATGCACTGTCAAAATTTCAGCCCTATATCTCAGGCGGTTTGGGTTAACCCCTTTTCACCCCCTTAGGGGAAGAATTTCGCAAAATCGCTTTATAGTGGATGTCCACGTCATTATAGGATGCACTGTCGAAATTTCAGCCCTATAGCTCCAGCGGTTTTGGGTTGACCCCATTTCACTCCCTTAGGGGATGAATTTCGCAAAATCGCTTTATAGTGAATGTCTGCACTGCACTCTCAAAATTTCAGCCCTATAACTCCAGCGGTTTTTGTAAACCCCATTTCACCCCCTTAGCGGATGAATTCTGAAAAATCTCTATATAGTGGATGTCCACGTCATTAGAGATGCACTGTAAAAATTTCAGCCCTATAGCTCCAGCGGTTTGGGTAAACCCTATCTCACCCCCTTAGGGGATGAATTTCGAAAAATCGTTCTATAGTGAATGTCTATGACATTATGGGGATGCACTGTCAAAATTTCAGCCCTGTAGCACCAGCGGTTTAGGTAAACCCCATTTCACCCCCTAAGGGGATGATTTTCGAAAAATCGCTTCTTAGTGGATGTCCACGTCATGATAGGAATGCACTGTCAAAATTTCAGCCCCATAGCTCCAGCTGTTTTGGTTGACCCCATTTCACACCTTAGGGGATGAATTTCGCAAAATCGCTGTGGATGCACGGTCAAAATTTCAGCCCTTTAGCTCTAGCGGTTTAGGTTGTGCGTTGTCTGTCAACCAGTTACTTTTTATACAATAGATAAAAAAGTAAAGAAAAAAAAATCCCCTTTTTTTTTTTTATGTGGTAAATACAAGCTTAGGAGTCACCCTTTGTACTACATGTCTGTCATGTCGTTCAAGTCATGGTCAGTGTCTAGTAGTAAGCTTGATTTGAAGGATAGAGGAGAAAGGATAGGTTAGGGGTCTGGAGGGTGCGTGAGTAGATGTCGATGAGCCTTGCGTTTAAACTCTAAGATATTATATGAGTTCGGAAACACCGACTGCGGAAGGGAGTTCCACAATCGAGTGGTTCTATTTATAAACGAACTACTAAAACGTAATGTGCGCGAAGAGGAGGGCTGTAGCGTATGCGGGTGAGCCGAGTTGGCTAGTCTTGTGTTGCGGGAAAAAATTTGCCGTGTAGGCATGAGGTTTCTGATTTCAGTGGAACAGTCGCTATGGTAAAGGCGGTAAAATTTGCTAAGGGCTGCTACATTCCTGCGATGGCTTAAAGGGTCGATGGAGGAGCAAAGGGTGCTATCGCCAATGAGTTTGATGGCGCGGTTATGCACCTTGTCCAGCCAAGCCAAAGTGGTTTTTGGGGCACCCGCCCAGATATACGAGTTGTATTCAAGGCGGGGCCGAATGAAGGACTTATAGATTGTAGCCAGAGCAGTTGGCCGAAGAAGGAATTTGCATCTCTTGAGGAAACCCAGGCATTGGGAAGCTTGTTTGGCGATTTGGAATATATGATTATTCCATCGCAGATCAGAAGATAAGGTTACGCCTAGGATGTTAAGAGATGGGTCAGCCATTACATTCTTATTGTCCACTGAGATAGAGGGACGGGTGGTGCAGGTTTTAGTAGAGATGAGACAGTACTTAGTTTTGGTTGCGTTGAATTCGACACGATTCTTGCGGCCCCAACTTATTGAACCCAACAACTTATTGAACCCCATTTCACCCTCTTCAACCCCTTTTTTCTCCATAAAAAGTAGCCTATGTCCGTCTCCAAGGTCTAGACTATCTCTGTACCAAATTTCATCAAAATCGGTCCAGTGGTTTAGGCGTGAAAGCGTAACAGATAGACAGACAGATAGACAAACAGACAGACAGACAGAGTTACTTTCGCATTTATAATATTGATATTAATTGAAAAATAGTAAAAACAAAAATTTATAGAGGTTTATACCTTAGCAATCGTTGGTACATGAAGTGTATATATGCATTTGGAAATAGAAAACACTCATTTTCACAGAAACCTAAGTATTGCGAGGGAAAAAATCACATTTTAAAAAAAAGACGGCAGGAGGTGGGGTTGGGTTGTAAAGAACAAGGTAATTCCCCATTTGATGTTGGTCGCCATATTGGATTTAAAATGACTTCACACAGCTTACTGTATTCTACTCGTCAAACCCTTTCATTTGATACCCATGTCGACGGGTTGTAGAGAAAAAGGTAATCCGCCATTTTATGGTGGCCGCCATATTGGATGTAAAATAAAATTGAATAAACTATATTGTTTTGTCTTCAGAACCAAAGGTGTGTGCTAAATTTGAGCATCAACGGATATCGGGAAGTGATCGAAAATCAGAGAACGAAATTAATACAAGAAGCTTGTAAAAAACAAGGAAGTTATTGCATTTTGTAACTAAGCTTTATTGAAAAATAAAAAAAAATCACTTTGTTCAATTAACAATACTTACATTTTAATGCTTGTAAATAAATTTCTATAAACCTTAACTTTTTTTTGAATTTATCACAAATTTTAGCGCTAAATATGCATTTGTTAATTAACAATTGGACAAAATGCAATAAGCTCAATATCTCGAGTTTCCGTTCACAAAAATGAACTTTATTTTTTTTAAATTAACGGTCTCAAAATCCTCTACCAGATCTGATAAAAAGTTTTAAGTTAAATTTTAAAAATGGCCGAAAAAATGCAATTGTTGTTATTTAATTTATAAACAAATGTAAAAAAAGCAACCAAAATAGCATTAAAAAATTTCCTTTGAATTGCATTCGAAAGCTGGCATCAGGGCCGGCTCAACCGATGAAGCAGAAGATGCAAAGCATCGGGGCGCCACACGAACAAAGGGCGCTAAAATCCAAAATTAAAGGGCGGTAAAATCCAAAATTGAAAATCAGATCATTTTAAATTTCTTTATTAAAATTTTTTCAATTTTCAATTTTTCTTTTAAATGAGGTGAACAGTAGGCGATTTTCAAATTTTACTTTTTCTTTTAAATGAGAGGAGAAAAGTAGGCGATTTTCGAATTCAGTTTTCTAAAAAAAGCTTTTGGTATTGGTAGATGAAAAGGCATTTCCAAATTCTTGTTTTTAGTTGTTTATGTGTTCTAGTCTGCTAGTCATATTTGGACATGTTAATATTTTCGTTTCTTATTGAAGAAAAATATTTTTAAATGGGAAAATTCGGCAATTAAAAAACTATAAATTTGTTGTGTGAAATATTTAATGAAAAAGTTTAAAAAGTGTAATTTCTTGAATAACAACATTTTTGTGAATGTTAAGTGTTAGAGAATTTAAAGTTAAGAACAAAAAAGAACATTTATTTAGAATAAAAGAAGAACCTCTCGACTTGACTACTTAGATTCAGATAAAATATAATTGACTAATAAACAAAACAGTTCAGTGCCTAAGCATAATTCATCTAGAAGGCGTTTAAACCGTAAATGCTAAGTGTTAATACATATTTTTCATTGCATTGGTATAAATACTAACAGTAAGTAAGTGATTTTCTTATATTTACTTAGAGTTTATTATGTTTTTCAATAAAGTATCTTAAATATTTATTGAGGAATGATGAAAGTAAGTAGCACTAATAGTACTACTACCACACTTAAATCTTTTATGGTACGTTAAAGTGGCCACGAAAGATTTTTTATATTCAATTTTAAATTCTTTTCAGTATTACTACAAAATGGAGAAAAAAAAATTATCTGGAGCAGAGTACCGCAAAAGAAAAGCGATAAGGGATACGGAACAAAATAAGTTAACAGGTAAAATAAGCAAATTCTTCAGAAAAACGGATGAAATTTCTGCAAACAGTAATGAACCGAAAGAATTACATTCACTCACAGTCGAAAAAGTTAGTAATTCACCTTCCTTAACTTCACCACATCAACACGAAGGACATAAAAATATCGCTACCACGTCTACCACAGAATGTGAATCTAATTTACCTTTATCACCTCCATCAACTTCAGAAACAGTAAGTGAAACATTGAGGGAAAGTGAAGTATTGATTACATTTAAATCAAATGATCCAGCTACTTGGTCGAAAGTTATAAATGACAAACTTCGGAAAATTATTATTCAGCAAGGTTCGATGATACCGATAGAACAAAAATTATATCCTCGAGACGATTGTGGTCGTAGTTTTAGTAATAACTATTACTATCGTAAGATAGCAAATACAGATACAAATTATTTGCAGGTGGAACAAGTTCTTTGACCACAGATGGTTACTCAAATTGGCAAAATTTATCAAAAACACTGAGTAATCATGAAGTAACTAAATCTCATTTAACTTCGTTTATAAAGTGGGTTGATGTAAAAAAAACGATTAGAAAAATTTAGCACAATAGATAGTGAACTCGAAAAATTATATGAAAGGGAAAAACGACATTGGCGCGGTGTGTTAGAAAGAATAGAAGAGCGATATTCCAAAACGTGCTAAGTTCTTATGATGTAATTAGTGGGAAATAAAAAAAAACTGAATATCACTTTCACTCTCGCCTAAAGGGCTGTAATATTATTTCGTTTCTCAAAAAACCGATAAAAGAAACTATTATTTATAAAAATATAAATAAATTTGCTACATTTTATATGAAAAAAATGGTTTTATTTATGGTGGTACATTTTCATAATGTACTAAGTCAATTACTTAGTACATTTTGAAATAAAATTTCATAGTAAAATTATGATACTATGGTAAATGTTTTCAGTCCTCAGAAAGTTCAGCCCAGCAAAAGAAAGAATAGTATTTTTCAAATCTTTATTTTTAATATAAAAAAAACATTAAAAAATTCAATATGAATACTAGCTATTGAAATTGATGGAAAATTCATTTGTATGACCCATTATACATCGGAATGAGTATGATTTGTGATAAATGTTTATGTGAATGCATAACTACTACGTCATAGATTGGAAAGCAATACAATATTAAAATTAAACAAAAATTGACTTAGTACGTTTTGGAATATCGCTCTTCAATTGTTGAAATAATAAAATATCTCGCCAAACAAAATTTAGCTCTTCGGGCTCGTCAGATATAATATTCCAAAATAACAATGGTAATTTTTTAAAGTTAGTTGAACTATTCTCTAAATTTGATATGGTTATGGAAAACCATCTCACGAAAATTCAGAACACATAGAAGGACACAGTTCATTATTTAGGAAAAAATATTCAAAACGAAATAATATCCTTAATTTCAAAGAAAATAGTCGGCGCTATTGTTCAGATGGTGGCAAATGCCAAATATTTTTCCATAATATTAGATTGCATTCCCGATATAAGTAACACGGAACAAATGACTATAATTATCAGATTTTTAAATAAAAACAAAGGCAATCAAATTACTGTAGAAGAACATTTTTTGGGTTTCGTAGAAATAGCTGATTCTACCGGCGAAGGTTTGTTTACATGCATAGTTGCTAAGCTAGAAGATTTAAATATAAATATAAAAGACTTACGTGGACAGGGCTATGATAATGGCTCCAACATGCGTGGTAAGCACAACGGTGTTCAAAATCGCATTTTGAATAAGAACCCTCGAGCATTTTTTGTGCCATGTGCGGCACACACATTGAATTTATTTGTATGTGACGCGGCTAAAGTTAATACAGAAACTATAATTTTTTTTGGCATTATACAAGAACTTTATAACTTTTTTAGTGCTTCTACGAAACGGTGGGATGTGTTGAAGCAATTTAGTAAAATTACGCTTAAACCTTTATCGAATACTCGATGGGAATCCAGAATTGATGCTCTTAGCCCATTAAAAAACAACATTGGTGATTATTTAGACGCATTACTTGCCATATACGATAATGAAAAAAATGACAACAACACAAAATCTGAAGCTAAATCTTTGGCACTGAAGCTTGACTATGTACGAATTTGTTTGTTCACTAATAATTTGGTATGATATTTTAAGCAGGATTAATGTTGTGAGCAAGATGTTTCAATCTTCAAGTACCAACCAAAATGAATCAACAACGAATTTAAATAATTTAATAACTTTTTTTAAAGAATTTCGTTTAGATGAAAATTTTAGCAATAAACTAAAAACAGCTACAAGTTTGGCAGAGGATATTGACATAGCTCCTCAATTTAAAGAAAATCCATTACGCAGGCGTAAAAAACGTATGTTTATCTACGAATGTCGAGATGAAAGGCCGACAGACCCAGAAAAAAACTACAAAATTTCATTTTTTTCTTCCAATTGTAGACAGTGCAATTAACTCTCTAGTCGAAAGATTTGAACTTATGAATAGTCATGCCGAAAAGTTTGAATTTCTCATAAATTTTAATGAAATTTATAGTTTGGACAATGAAATACTAAGAAATAAATGTACAGATTTACAAATTGCGCTAACTGATGGTGAAGATACATATGGATATAAGTTCTTCAGAGTTATGTAACGAACTGTGTATATTTAAAGACACCATAACTCAACTAAACAGTTTTGATCCATTAAATATATTACAGTATATTTATTCAAATGATTTATTTGATATATTTCCAAATATAGTTGTAGCTTTTAGAATACTATTAACTCTACCAGTTTCAGTAGCCAGTGGCGAACGATCATTTTCCCGACTTAAATTAATTAAGAATTATTTACGGTCAACCATTTCGCAGGAAAGATTAGTTGGCCTGTCAATGATTGCTATTGAAAGCGATATTTGTGACAAAATCCAAATTAATGATGTATTGGATGAATTTGCTTCCATAAAAGCAAGAAAAATAAAACTTTAAATGGAAAATTTAAAAACTAGAAAACTATTTAGGCCGTTTGCCAACATACCTTTTCGAATTTATCTCATTTCCCAGGGCACTTCGATATTCCAAAGTGTGCCATAATACCAATTCACACATTTCAATGACAGTTCTAAAATTTTCAGTAAAAATGGAAGAAGAAACATTTGTTGAAATTTTTTTTAATTTTATTATGTTAGATTAGATTTTTTATTCTTTTCCTTACAATAAAAAATTAAGCTTTATCCTTGATTTCATTTTTTTAGTTGCTTCCTGCGAAACCAATAAAACATAATACTAAAATTATGACTGCTTGCGAGAGTTTAATACCAAAGAATTTTAACAATTAGCACACAGTTGCGTTATGTTTTTATATTTTTAATATTCTTTCGTGTAGTTATAAACATTAAGTAACTTTGTGAATCCAATATACTTTTAGTCTTTATCCAGTTGATGTTAAAATTATCGGACAAGCATATTTGGGTTTGAACATCAACAGAGGGGATAAATATTCATAGCTGTCCTCTAGAGTAAAAGCGTTTCAAAACATTTGATTGACCCATATCCCTTTAGCTAAGCAATAAACTTATTAAATTACGTCTCTGCGCATTTCCTTTTTTCCATAATTTATTGTCATTTACTTGTTTCTTTTTTAAAGCAAAAACTGAAATGAGTTAAATAATTTACTCATTTCCATAGACGCAAACTGTCGAAAATCAAATTAGTAGCTTGAAATGAGTTTTCCATACAAATTGACATTTGAATTGCTATTTTGGCACAGGGCCTTAATAATACTTTACTGTCAAATTTGAGTTTTCTCTCTGACATAATTTCCAATAAAGGGCGCCTAACAGAAAGTTGCATCGGGGCGCTAGCACCGCTAGAGCCGGGCCTGGCTGGCATCGATATCTACACTTTGAAAAAAGAATTTTTCATTTTGGACTCAATGGCATAAAATGGCGGGCATGTCAAATTTTAGATAACAAATGCAATTTTGGCCAATGGGTTCAGTATATTGACACCAATTTTTCAGGATCTTTTTATAACATTAAAAGGTATATTTTCTGAAAGTTTGATGCAAATTGGTCTAGTTGACCGTCTTGGGTTCTAAAATGAAAAAAATTCTGTTTTTTTCTCGTTTTTTCAGTTTTGTAGGTTATGTACGTACTTCAGAGACTTGAACCCAAAGTCAATTTATTAGAAATTTTATTACGAAGAGACTAGTTTTTAGTTTGCCCCGATCCGACTTATAGAACCGGAGTTATTCATATTTTAAGGTCGAAAAACGCGGTAAAATTTTTTTAATTGTTTATAACAAAAGTAGCACAAGGCTCACGAGGTTCAAAACTTATGAATATACTCCTGGTGATACCCCAAACAGGGTAAAATCATAATCTTTCTGTTACCAGACTGTGCAAATTAAAATGCTTTTTTTACTGCACTATATTAGTAAGGATTTATTTGCCAAACAAGGCATACTTAAACCTACTACAGAATTATACAATGCATTTATGACTAAGGTACAAAGTCGGCTTAAGTCTATTCTTATTTATGGTAGTGATTGTGATGTTACTTCTTTCTTTAAACTCCTTTAATCCCTCATGGGACATAGGGCAGAAACAGTTGCCCTCCAGCGGACTCTGTTTTGCGCGATTGTGATGTTAGGAAGGATATAATTTTTTGTTTAAAGGATGTTTTTTTTTAATGTGAGGCGAGAAGCAAGCACTCTGTTGACGGGTTTGTTCTTTGCATATTCTGTCCGATGAGGGTATTCTTTAAGCATTTTGGTATGCCTATTGTGACGAACTTCGGTATTGAACTTGATTCTATCGGACAGGAACTGCACTTTAACGTTATCGTTTAGGACGTCCAAAGTTAAGCACGAGATAAGCACTTTCCTCCTATGTGACAGCGGCATGAGTTCTTACTTCTTCAGTCTGTCCATGTTGGGCGGTAAGTTGAAAAAGTCGCGCGGGTCGTGTAGGTTTCTCAGAGCGAAGAGGAGAAATTTCTTCTGTATTGATTCCAACCTACTGCTGCTTACCTGGAATATAGGGTCCCAGATCGGGCAGGCATATTTCAAGATAGGGCGGACGAGCGAACAGAAAAGAGTTTTTGTGACCCGAACGTTATTGAATTCTCGGGCTCTTCTCTTTATATAGCCCAGAAGCTTGTTGGATCTTGCAGCAATATTATCGTAGTGCAAGTTGAAATTTAATTTATTGTCTTAGAACAGTACCTAGATCTACAACTTGATCGACACGGTTAATGCCTTGTCTTTGAGATAATATTCCTGTAGCTGGGTGTTTCTTTTGCGGAAGAATGTAATAACATGACATTTGCTAATGTTTAGTTCTAATTTATTGGTAGTATACCAGTCTTGCAACGCGTTTAGCTTTGTTTGAAAGAAAGTTACGTCGACCTGGGGCCTTATGACATTATAAATTTTGAGATGCGGAATATTTTCTAGTGTATCCGACAGATCTGAGATAAATATATTGAATAACAGAGGGCCTAGATGGCTACCCTGAGGGACCCCGGAAGTTACTGTGATTTCTTTTGACAGAAATCCTTGGAATCTGACAACCTGAGTTCTGTTGTCGAGATATGATTTAATCCATTCCAGGGCAGGACCTGATATTCCAAATTGTAGTAGTTTTTTACTGAAAATGTGGTGATCAACACGATCAAAGGCTTTGCTGAAGTCAGTATAGACCGTATCTATTTGATGACCCTTCTCCATAGCACATAGCAGATGGGAGGTAAGAATCATAAGGTTTGTAGTAGTCGATCGTAATTTTCTGAAACCATGTTGCTGTTCATTAAGACAGGGGTCGATTAGAAGGGCAATCTTATCTTAAGGGCCTAATACACTCAATCGAGCAATTATAGGGTATCGCGCGCCCGCGAATATTAAGAAAACTATCCAACCAAATGAAATAATTTAAATTAGGTATTTTTAAGAAAACATAAATCTAGCTATTCATGGTGGAAAAGTTTAATATTTTTTATTAGTATATTAGTTATAATGGTTCAAAGTTCCGTACCTGCGCCCGGAAAATACTCCTATTTAGGTGGAAAAATTTTAAAATTTTTTTAATGTACGATAAACTTAAATCGATTATCTAGCTATTCATGGTGGAAAATTTTTGAATTTTAGCCTTCTTTCATGAGTAAATTATGTTTTAAAAATTGTCCACAAAATTTAAGAACGAAAATTCCCTAAAATTCTTCAGTTTTAATACATCAAATTTCCGCTCCAAGCAAATCTCTGCGCTAGTTGTATTCTGTATAAAGCATTTGCGTAATCATACACGAGATGCGTTTGTATAAGTGAGAGCTTCTGCTTCGGCTTTTGCAGGGGAAATTTCAAACCTTTTTTGTTGCAGGCATGGATGGTGATCGTATTTTCGGGAAAAAATATAATCTGAGGAAAAATCGGTTTGTTTGGCAAGAATTTTAATGACTTGCTTGATGGTGATTTCCTTGATTTGAGAATTTAGGGATTCTTGCCCGGTGGTCAGGTAGTGATCAATCGGTGTTTATTATCTTGGCTTTATGAAAAACCCAAGAAAATATTTTAATGGCAAATACTACCTTCATGTAATAATTAAGTTTTATGACATCCTTGTTTTTCGTTATTGTCTTTTTAGCCGTAACAACTTCCCGGAACTAGATTCGCAAAAAAGGTGTATCCCTTGCACAGGTATTTTACAACATGAGTGTAGATAAATTTTGCGTAAATTCATTTTTTATGGTTTTTATTATTTTTGTATGTAAATATGGGCTTTGCTGGACCTCTGGGTTAATTTGGTAGGAGGTCCGGAAATTCGGAAAGTCGGGGGTGTTTTTCAGATTTTTTAGTAAAGGGGGTGGGAGCCAAACAAAAAAAACTAGTATCTAGCACTTGCTAAATTTCAAATCAGCAAAAGCAGCGATATCAAAATTTCACATGAATGAAAAATTTAAATATCAAACAAAAAAGATCTATTCTCATATCCCATGACAGGAACAAGTTCGTAGAGTGCATTACTGCGACATTAATTCAATTTCCATTCATAATTATGGGTGTTTCTCACCAAAGTGGTAAAATCGCTGTCCTTGGCAAATATTACGTAAACTATGGTGAGAAATATTTATATTTCTGCAAATTTCAATTTATAACTATCTAAACTATAGTATACAATATAGAAAATATCTCACTTAAAAACCTATATGGTTTCAATAACGTATTTTTTAGGTCTAAAAACAGTCCCCTAGCCGGTCCCCAAACCAAAATATTTTCTATTGAGTTCATTAATTGAACTAATATTTTAAAAACAATTAACTTATATAACACAATCTAATCAATATGAAATGATATGCTATTAGACTCTAATATCAATTTATTTAAACTATTTTTTGATTAGTTTAATTTAACCTAAAGTTGGTCCCCGAATTTCATGAACAGTCCCCTGCCAAAGTTTCGAGTTACGCATCAGGCCATCTACAGTAAAGACAGACTTGTTAATGAGCGTAACGAAACGTGAACGACATGAAATTAGCTTTGTTACCCCCAAAAGTAGCTATACCTCATTTTGTTTAGTGTTACAAGAGTTAGAGGGGCACATGCGCGTATCGGTACGCAACATTCGACAGTCCCCTGCTATGTGTTATTTTTCTTTTTTTAAAGTGTTCCAGTTTTCTCTATTGTGCATAGTTTTAAATAAGATGGCTTATATTGTTTCTATATAACAAAATAAAGTCATAATGAAGGAATTTTATGGTACCGTACCAATTACACAAATTAAACAGTCCCCTGCCAACAGTCCCCGTCAACAGTCCCCCGCTACATACAGAAACAGGAGACTGTTTCATTTATTAGGGCACTGTTATTGTACTTTTGCCTTTGTTTTAGGTCTATAACCATCTTTTAATCATGGCGCGAGAAAGAAGAAAGTGTCTAAGGAAGAAATAAAAGTTCACAAGTTTACTTGGAACTACACAGAGAACTTGGAACTACCAAAGAAGACTGTTTTATTTTTATATATATGCGTCATGAGGAATGTTTTTAAAGTATATATACTACTAATAAATGCTCATTTCACTTATATATACAGTCCTCTGACATATGCAACAGTCCTCTGACATATGAATTTTTTAAATTTACTCAATAAGTCCTAAAATAAAACAAATATATTTGGGTCCCTTACTGTTTATTATCCACCAGATAGATATCTATTTAATTGTATATTTTTTTTTCATATTCACGTAAAAAAGTTACTGGGACAGATTTCTTGCAAAAATTTACCAGTTTACAGAGAAACACCCTTATCTAACACTGGCTTCAATTTCTAGCCGGCGACACCGCAGAAGAGATTTCTTGAAAGTCGCCAGAAAATTTACCTCGGGCACGCACTCATAAAGTAAAGCCCAACAAGACATACGAATGCAGCCGAACCCCTTTATTGTGCAAAGATTTCCCCTCCGGCGGCCGTGTTGTGCACTGCAAGCAGTGCACAACAGGTAATTTTGACTGTGTTAGGATGTTTTTGAGATTGGGTTAGTTTAATTTTGTGACTGTATTTTTTTTTAAGCTTCCCTTAATATTTTGTTGTTGGAACTGAATTTCATGTTGGACTTCGTCGCTGAGTGTATTAGGGCCTTAAACAAGTTTCTCGAAAAGTTTAGGAATCGTTGTTAAAATGGCAATACCCCAGTAGTTTTCCACCGAGTGCTTATTAGATGTTTTATGGATCGGAGTAAGATAGGATTTTTTCCATATCTTAGGGAACTTTCCTGTCGATAACGATTTGCTGAAGATAATATGGAGGAGAACCAAAATTTGATTTGAACAGCCCTGCAAAAACAAAGGAGATGTCGAGATTGTTTATACCGGTCATTAGATTAGATTGTATATCCGGTCAAAGGATAAGTCTTCCTCGCTGACTTACCCCGTAGGTCTTACCGTCATTGTTTATTTTAATAATAAACGCACAGATTATTACTATAACTTTATTTAACAAATATTAATTTTTGATACTAAACAACACAAACTGAATTTAATTAATTATTTGATTTAATTATAATTACGACGACCGAGCACCGCGATGGTAAATGATGGACTAGCCGGTGATCGATAATCACCTCATTACCAGGGACCTCACTTAGTGCGATGTTTGCAGATAATTTCGGGCCCGTGGCTGGTTGGGGGTTGAACTCCTGGCCTTGGCAGTTGTTGGCATGCAGGTGGTTTCCGGCCTATGGTTAATTGAGGTTAAATACCTTGATGTCGCATGTACCGGAGCCACGAGTTGCTGACGGTTGCTGGTGCAATGTTCGGGTGACCGTTGATCGATTGATGGTGCAATGTTCTGGTTACCGTTGATCCATGGATCAACATTCTGCCCTCCTTGAACCAATAGAGGTTCAACCATGATGATGACGTTGAAAATGATACCGAATAACACCAATGGCATTTACTCCGTAACTGGTGAATTGGTAGCTCTGGAACGAGAGGTTTTGAGGCGCCTAGACTCGCCTGAGGTGATCCTGTTACGATACTAAATAAACGGAAAGAGGAAGGTGATTAACGAATATGGTAAGGATAGATATGGGAGGGTGAACGGGAAGAGACTTTAATTGATTTAATTGAGGTTCCGATATAGTGAGGCCAGTCGACTTGTAGGAGTAGGGGCTCCATTGGATGTAGTGGGGTCCTGCTCATGCGATATGGCTGCAGGTCTAGCTGTCGTTGGGATATTAGTTACGACTTCTTGCAGTACGGCCTCTCCGGTGGTATGGTGATTTCGGAGGATATGGTTTGTTGCGGAGTTCCATGTTGCAGCAGTTAATCTCCAGCTCCAGCCATAAAGTGATCTTAGAGCTCATACATTGATAATTAGATCGACCACGAACTTGACTAATTTGATTATCACATACATGGCCAGTATGATCGAACATGTCTCTCCGAGTCCGCTGAGAATACCCCACAATCGAGTACGCAGAAGGTCTTCAATCATGTTCCAACCAGTGGCGGAGAATAAATTGGTTGTTTCCAAATTCTGATGATCTGTATCATGACCCATTATGCTCCGAGTGACTATATTTTCCACGGCTCTGCGTTCAGAAGGATACATTATCTGATGGCGTAAATTATCGAGTGACGAGCTTGAGTACAGGCCTGCTTGTATGATTTCTCCTGGATCTTCATATTTCCAATCAGTCTTCGTGGAAGGTATAAGTTCAAGTGGATTCTTCATTCGGTGTAATCTGGGATTAAATCCGTACCATTGACTATTTATATAATATCCTGGACTCAGTAGGTCAGAACAGGGAATCTCTGTACCATGGTTAAGCATGAGGCGTGTAATTGGTGCTATGAAATAACTTTTGTTGTTATATGTCGTGGGAAGTTCTAAATAACATCTATCGGTTTTTCTAACAGTCACTTCGACTGGTTGGCATTTGACTAAGTATATGAGTTCTCCACGTGGGACGGCAACATGGTATACATTAAGGCGAATTCTGCAGGATGGTGTGGAGCTATAATTAATTGTGTATGTAGCGTTTCACGTTCGAGTTCACATTTTTTCAGTAACAGATTATAATATAGGTTTTCTACTTGACTTTTTATGTGACGTTCAGTATATACGAATTTCGAGTTAACATACGTAAAAAGATCTAGATTATGCACATCAATAGCCCTTTTTGTGAACCAATATTCTTTAGAAGCACGAGGTACGATCACAAGTCGCGGGTGTTCTGTTTGATATCCATCAAATCTGCATACTGATACGGCCTTCTTAACCTCCAAAGCAAATATGATTTCACCTGACGTAACTGAGTAGACCGTACTAAATACGGCTTGCTCACCGTGTGGTGTGATTGTATCGATCTTTGTGGCGAGTCCTTGCCACAATACATCATAATTTAGATTTTCACAGGAATTATCTGGAATTAAATCCCAGAAACTGACTCCGTAATCAGGATCAGTGCATTTTCCAGTTAGGTACGGGCATAAAACGTTGCTTCGTAAGACCGCCATATTATCTTCCAAACGAACGACGCTTTGGTAGTCTGTTATCGTGAATTCCAGGACGTGGGTGACAATAACGTTGTTCCAAGAGTTGGCTCCTGAAGTATATTGAGCTCCTTGACAGTTTCCACTATTATCGACCGATCCTGCAATGATTTCAGTGTGGGTTGTTGACGCATTTGACTTTAAGTTAGCTATGATACGACCGTTCGGAAGCTTAAATGTATGGTGGTGGTGGATTTGCATGCAGTCTTCTCGAGAAATTTCTTCTATGAAGCTACTCAAGCCACCGGGTACTAGCGAAAGGTGGCTAAACATTCCACAATGGTGTACTGATTGGATGATATTGATTTTGCATTGATATATTTGTATGGATGCAGCTTCACTTATCTGGAGTAGTTGAATATCTTGCTGTGTTTGTTTGAGCTCTTGTTTTTCAATGGTGCAGGGTCCAACTGAGAGCAGTGAAATTGACGTTAAATTGATTCTTTCGTGACCACAATCATACGCAATTATTGCGGCCACACTTGTCACGATGGCTAGTTGCAAAACTCCACAGCTGATGTTCATTGCTAACAAGGTTGAGTACTGGTCAATTTCGTAATCTATAAGGTGTAGTTTAGAGGTACAGTTAATGTTGGAATTTACTTGTGTGGTTAGTGGTGGTGATCTAAAGGTATGTTTAGCTATAATGATGATTTATAATGATTCGAAAGGTGTGTAGGGTTGCTTACATAAATATAAAATTAACTGGTAAATGTGCTACGACATTTGATTATCAATAATGGGCAATAAGCAGATTTTGGTGATTGGACGTTGCAGGATGCTGTCCTTACATCTTATGGTAACTGCTCGAGTTAGCCCATCTGCTCCGGGGTGTACTTCGATGACACGCCCTAAGAGCCATCGTGCAGGAGGTAGTCTTTCGTCCTTAATTAACACTAAATGATCTTTTTTGACGCCAGGTGCACGCTCTGCCCACTTGGATCGGGCCTGTAGTCTTGGAAGATATTCATCGACCCATCTCTTCCAAAAGTCTTGAAGTAATCTTTGTAATAATTTCCACCTGCTCAGGGTACTTAATTTATTATCGAGCAGATTTGGTTCTGGCGGTGTAAGTAGTGAATCCCCAACTAGAAAATGTCCTGGGGTTAATGCTTGCAAATCATTAGGATCGTTACTAATTGGACACAATGGGCGAGAGTTCAAACATGCCTCAATTTGTGCTAACAGCGTGCTAATTTCTTCGTAGGTGAGTAGCGAATTTCCTATTATTCGTTTAAAATGATATTTCACTGATTTCACGCCCGCCTCCCACAATCCTCCAAAATGAGGTGCGGCAGGTGGGATGAAATGCCACTTAACACCCTTGGTAGATAATGTGGTGATCACGTTAGGTGATAATCCATATTCGCATTTAAGACGAGCTTGTATAAGTTGTTGGTTAGCTCCGATGAAATTTGTCCCGCAATCACTATACATATCACTGCATAATCCCCTACGACTAACGAATCTTCGAAATGCAGCCAAAAACGCTTCCGTGGTGAGTTCACTAACCAGCTCAAGATGTATGGCCTTGGTGGATAAACATACGAATACACTTATGTAGCCCTTGCTGGTTTTTGGCCGACCTCTGCATTTTGATTCTCTGATAGTAATATGGCCAGTGAAGTCCACCCCCGTATGCAAAAATGGACGGTGTCGTCGTACACGAGGTGCGGGAAGGTCGCCCATGAGCTGGGTTTGCGTTGAAGTCTTGTATCGGAAGCACGTGACACACCCATGTAATTGGTGACGGATTCGATTTCGACCATTTAGAATCCAATATTTTTTGCGTATAAGATTAAGAGTCAGTTGCGTGCCTCCATGTAAAGTTTCTTGATGACATTTATTAATGACAAGTTCTGTAAATTTGCTGTGTTCCGGTAATACTATTGGGAATTTTTGATCTGCAGGAATTTCTGCATTACGTAGACGACCTTCTTTGTGCCCCTTTAATCCCTCATGGGACATAGGGCGGAAACAGTTGCCCTCCAGCGGACTCTGTTTTGCGCGACAGCTCTCAGCTCTGACCAGGATCTCCCAGTTGTTGCGGCCTCTGCTAGTAGGGTCCTCCTCCACGTTGTTCTAGGTCTTCCAACTCGACGGGATCCTTGCGGGTTCCAGTCAAGGGCCTGTTTGGCTAGATTTTCGTTATCGCGTCGCAAGGTGTGGCCAACCCAATTCCATTTCCTTCGCCTAGATGGCTACCCTGAGGGACCCCGCCGACGTAGACGACCACCGACTCTTAATAAGCCTGACTGATCTATTGTTGGATTAAGGCTATATAGTTTGCTATTCTTGGGAACTGGTTGAGATTTTTCTAAATGTTCTAGTTCGATAGTGAAATGAGTTCGTTGGACTAATCGCTCTAGACATAATTTTGCATCATTGATCTCCTCCAATGACAATTGATCAAATTTTCGGTTGGGTGGAGCAGTTTTGAGATTAATGTAAAATCTTCTGCAGTAGGCAGTTACTCTAACGAGTTGATCTAGGGTTGAATAGCGATTCATTAAGTCTAGCTGTAGTTCCGTTCCCTTAGTAATGCTTAGGACAACTTTTTTAACTTCTAGGTCAGTATACTTAGAGACTTCTTCAATTTTAGGCCACCGAGTTTCATCTTGTTGTAGCCAGGAAGGTCCAGTCCACCACAGTGAGTGATCTTTTAATTCACCTGGGGCGACACCTCGTGAAGCGCAGTCGGCTGG
Organism: Thereva unica; assembly: GCA_949987705.1. Taxonomy (NCBI): domain Eukaryota; kingdom Metazoa; phylum Arthropoda; class Insecta; order Diptera; family Therevidae; genus Thereva; species Thereva unica. The sequence continues at coordinate 126,901,568 of OX465281.1, forward strand.
ATTATCAACTGATTTCACATATCTCCACCGACTGGTATCTAATCGTTCTTGTATGTAGCTCACTCGGTTCCCAACGAAGGTTTGCCATTGGCGTGGATGACCCTTGATCCAAGCAAGAACATTTCGTGAATCAGTCCAACCATATATTTGGTACATTTCTGCTGGAATAGCCTCTTTTACATGCGTGATTAATTTAGTTAATAACACGGCGCCACATAATTCTAAACGTGGTATACTAACTTGACGTATGGGAGCAACCTTAGTTTTGGCGGCTAAAAGGGAGATAGTGATATCACCCTTTGGGGATACACATCTTACATAGACTACTGCAGCATAAGCGACCGAAGATGCATCACAGAAAGCGTGTAGTTCATAGGTGGTTTCAGTGTCGATTAATTGAATCCATCTGGGTATTTTTATAAGCTCCAATTGAGGTAGATTCTGCCGAAACTCACACCACTTCGTCTGCAAATGGTCTGGAAGTACCTCATCCCATGTTACACCTTCCATCCATAACCGCTGAAACATTATTTTTGCTAAAATAACAGTGGGAGCTAGCCATCCTAAGGGATCAAACAATTTAGCGGCCTCAGATAAAAGAATCCGCTTGGTAACAGGAGTCTGAGATTCCTTAAGCGACACTTTAAATTCAAAACTGTCACTCGATGGATTCCAATGGATACCTAATGTTTTCACAGTTTCAGTGAATTCTATAGGAAAAGGTGTAGAAATTTCGCGATCCTTGGGGGGGACATGTTCTAATAATTGTTCTGAATTGCAGACCCATTTACGTAATTTGAATCCCCCTGACTGTAGGAGTTGTCGAAGTTGCTCTTGTAGTACTATTGCTTCCTCGAGCGTGTTTGTACCCGACATTAAATCATCCACGTAAAAGTCGGATAATAATATCTTTGAGGCTGCAGGAAAACGCTTCTTTTCATCATTAGCGAGTTGTTGCAAAGTTCTAAGGGCCAAGAAAGGTGCACACGAAGTTCCATAGGTAACAGTGAGTAATCTATAAGTCTCTATCGGTTGGGTCACATTTTCTCTCCATAATATTTTTTGGTATTTGCGTTGATGTGGTCGGATATATATTTGCCGATACATCTTCTCAATATCAGCAGTAAAAGCGATTTTGAATTTCCTCCAACGGAGTAAGATGAGGCACAAATCCTTCTGCAGCGCCGGTCCGGGTAGCAGGGTATCATTTAATGACAGTCCATTGGTGGTTTTCCGGGACGCATCGAACACCACTCGCAATTTAGTGGTGGTGCTAGAATCTTTTATCACTGCATGGTGCGGTAAAACATATTCAGGGAAATTATCTCGCTCATGTTCGGCTGAGGAGATCTTCTCCATATGTCCAAGGGTTAGATACTCCTTCATAAAGGTCTTATAATCTTCAGCTAATTTGGGATTTTTCTGAAATTTGTTTTCCAACTGGAGTAAACGTTTTAGTGCCGCATTTCTTGAGTATCCTAAATCAGGCCGCTTATTATTTTGGAAGGTTAATGGTACTACATAGCGACCAGTTGGATCTCGATAATATGATTCGGCGTAGATTTTTTCACATTCGTCATGGTTAGGTTCAGAACTGTGAGCTGGAATATCTTCGAGTTCCCAGAATCGCTTTATCGCATTTTCCAGACTCACGGAGTCTGCGGTGGTGCATACTAGCGTGATCTTTGGAGTGGTGTAAGTATGGGTATTGACGTCAGGCATTTTGCCACTTATGATCCAGCCCAATGCAGTTTTTAACGCTATTGGATATCCCTTGGGACCTTTGATGAGCCCATTCAAAATGATGTCACTGTAAACGTCAGCACCTACAAGCATATCTACCTGACTCGGTTTCATATAATTAGGATCGGCCAATGGAAGATTTTTAAGGTATGGTAGCACTCGGTGGTCAATTGGTTTACTTGGCAAGATTCCACTGACTTTCGGGAAGACATAAGCTTCCACAAGTTGCTTAAACGATGGGTCGGATCGAGATTGAACTAAACAAGTCACCGCATTACGAGACATTCCACATTGTAAGTCGCCTATGCCGTTTACCGTTACGGAAACCGTCTCTTTACGCAAACGTAAACGTTGGACAGCCTCCTCGGTGTTGAATGAGACTTGAGAACCTGGGTCTATTAACACTCTCAAGGTTTGTTTACCTGCGTGGTGAGTCTCGATATCGATTAATGCCGTTGCCAATAGGGTTGTGTGCAATTGCTTATTGTTTGTCAGATAGGATTTTACATATGACGTCTCGTGGACATTATTTGGTGTTAGTTTTACTAAATCCGAACTCTGGGGGTGAGATGGGCCTTGATAAGTACCATCTTCGTATTCTTGAGTGGATTTCTTCACTAATTGTGTAGAAGCACCATGGTGACTGTGGTATTGATTATGTTGACGGGGCTGACGCAAATTCTTAGTTTTGTTGCGGTTACTAGGTGATTTTGGTTGGTCAAAATGGAGTAGAGAATTGTGTCTTTTTCCGCATGTTTGACAGTTCATCGGATTAGGACACACATTGAGTTCATGAGATTTTGACAAGCAATTTATACATCGGGAGTTGGTTTTTATGAACTCGTATCGCCCTTTCGGCGTCATACCAAGGAATTTGGTACATTGTCTAAGGCGATGATCATGGTTACATACTGGACACATCGATGAAGCCGATGTAGTGAACGCGTGAGTGATATGCCCTTTAGTATTTTCCTTGCGAGGGAGTTGACACCTTGTTCTAGTGATGGCCTCTAAACTTTTAAACCTTGCTTCAAGGAAATCAGTAAATTCAACTAATGTAGGTCGTCTTGATGGTATAGTCCTATGATTAAGGGTGAACTCCCAGTGTTCTATTGTATCTTTGCATAATTTTTCCGTGAAGATTTCGATTAATAAGGGATCCCACGATTGTACTTCTAATTCTAATCTTTTCAAAATTTCTAATGACTCGTTAATTGAGTCAACGAAGCGTTTTAGTCCAGCTGCTGTTTCCGTTCTTTGATTCGGTAATGAGAGCAGTGCTTGAATGTGAAAAGTGGTTAAGGCGCGCTCATCCTGATATCGTTTTTTCAATAAATCCCACGCTGGTGCATAGTTGGCTTCTGTTGTATGTAAATGCTTAATTAATTGCAAAGCTTCACCACTCACATTTGCCATCAAATAACGCAGCTTTTGCACCTTAGATAGCTTTCTATTATTGTGAATAAGACTTCAAATATCCCTCTAAAGGTGACCCAATCTTGATATCCCCCCGTGAACTTCGGAATGTTCATTCGCGGTAGTGGAACTTCATTTGAGTCATGCACCGCTGTACATGCTGGGACATTTCGCTGGTCATCTGACGCTGACGAAGTGGTTGCCGTGGTCTGTGGTAAAAATTCAGAAATGATCCCATGGGCTTCCAAATACATTTCTTCAAGAGCACTGAATTTATCTAATTGAAAATAGGGCAAGTTGGCATGAGTCTCAGGGTGAAACAGAGCAAGCATTTCCCTGTCCTTAGCTTGACAGCTCGCCCAAAGGTTATCTAGCAATTCCGCCCTTTTCCTTAAGTAGGATTCCTTCCGTCTATCTATCGGAGTTTTTCTCAAATTTGTCATGAACCTTTCCAGTTCATACTCATATAATTCTTGGGACTTAATTAGTTGATCCATTTGGTTGTTTTAATGTTTCGACGATTGTGGGGGGTAATATGCTAACTTAGCACAATATAACAGAGGTCGTCGCGCTTTCAGTTCGGTCTTTACATATATTGCGCACAGGTTGATAACCTGCGACACGGTGATCTTTTCAGGTAGTTGTAAATTTTTAGTAACTTGAGCTCGGCCTGAACTCGACGATGATGAGCTTTTTAAGTCGTGAATGGGAGTAATAATCGATAGGTAAACAGATTACTGGGTAAATGTAGAGTAAGGGGTGTATTCTCGTGGGGTGAGGGATTGAGGTATAAATTCAGATTAAATTAAAAATTTTTGACTTACTGGGCGATATACGGATGGTGGTATAGATGCTGGTCGTCTATTCGGTGATGAATTAGGGTTGAAACTGTGGTCGTTGGTCGGTTTCTAGGTGAACAATAGCTGGAGTGGTCTGGTGCTATGGCTGGAGCTGGAGATATAGTGGTCTGGGGTTGTCGATATGGTGAACACGACTCGGTGCTTATTCTAACTTCACTATGTAATTTACAGGCACAGTAACTTGACGCACAGTTAATAAAATAGTGGTCTGGGGTTGTCGATATGGTGAAAACGACTCGGTGCTGATTCTCACTTCACTATGTAATTTACAGGCACAGTAACTTGATGCACAGTTAGTAAAATCCACGGATCTAATTTTAACACTTCACGGTGAACTTGGTGTACGGGAATTAACTGGTGTTTAAATGAAACGGAACACAAAAAAAAACGAATTTCACAATGTATCAAATCAGATCCGGCTCGAAGGACCAAATGTTTATTTTAATAATAAACGCACAGATTATTACTATAACTTTATTTAACAAATATTAATTTCTGATACTAAACAACACAAACTGAATTTAATTAATTATTTGATTTAATTATAATTACGACGACCGAGCACCGCGATGGTAAATGATGGACTAGCCGGTGATCGATAATCATCTCATTACCAGGGACCTCACTTAGTGCGATGTTTGCAGATAATTTCGGGCCCGTGGCTGGTTGGGGGTTGAACTCCTGGCCTTGGCAGTTGTTGGCATGCAGGTGGTTTCCGGCCTATGGTTAATTGAGGTTAAATACCTTGATGTCGCATGTACCGGAGCCACGAGTTGCTGACGGTTGCTGGTGCAATGTTCGGGTGACCGTTGATCGATTGATGGTGCAATGTTCTGGTGACCGTTGATCCATGGATCAACAGTCATCTTCTACTCCGACAATTACTACGCATACATAATTCGTTGAATAGTTGAGTTGAATTTTTGACTCGTGTCCCAAATAAAACACAAAGATGCTGCTGTCAACTAAATTCATATACCAAACTACTGAACTCGCGTCTATATTCATAATTTCAACTCAACCCAGGAAGCAAAGCTGAGTCGAGTTTAGTCGAACCTAACTGAACTCGAATCGTGTCTACATGTACTACCTGAGTTCCACTCGTCATGAATACCTACGTGCTAAAAGATACAGTGTCATTTAGTTCCAAATTGACGTATCTTTTATTTAGTCGAAACTCAATGAATTACAAGATCAATTTCAAGGAATTACATTTTCTCTGAGAAATCTACATCACCCGAGTAACTACTAGAGCCTACTCTTTGTAGGAGAAATTTTTTTATCATATGACTTAGCCTAAAGGCCTTTCAATGAAACCTTTAAGTTCATCTCCTTCGAGAGGATCAGTCCAGTACCTTGTGAAACAATAAAAAAAACTTATATCTACATATATTTATATATGTAGCTTAAGTGTATAAAATTACATGAATAAATAAATTATATAACGGAATGTAAAAAAATCCCCCAAATTTTAATTTTTCATACATTTGATCCATTTTAATATTCTTTGTCCTAAATTTGTAAATTCTGTTAGATGTATATATCAAACACACATTAGTGCTGCCTTGATGCAAAAATTCATAAGACATGCCACTGTAAAACCATCTTTAAAGCAAAATATCAAAAAGTGGCTTCAACATTTGTTTTGTGCAATGGTTTACCCACTAAAAAGTACGAATAAACACTAAAACTCAAAATATTATTTACGGAAAACTGCAAAAGCCAGAAAGTACCTACATATACTGTTCACAGTCATACTTATTTCGACTAAGCCCATGAGTTGCAATTTCTAAAGTATACCAAATTTAAATTTTTCAGGTACAGGTTGAAAGATTTTTTTGTGGAATTTTATGTAACGTACGAAAATGTATATTTTTTATATACCAACTACGACCTACATCAAAGCCCTTTTCAAGTCCTTAAAAACTCCATTCACAAAAAGGGATTTTATATTCAAAATACTAAATTGAGTTTTGGTTTCCCAAAAGAAAGTTTTCTATTCTGAACGAAATAAGCAGATAATTCAGTCAACTAAAATATCTACCCCAAGATACTTCTTGTAAAACTCTCTATTTTGGGTTAATGTAGGAAGGTCTATTGGGGAGTGCAGAACATACGAGAAGGGGATTTTGTCCACTTCCCATACCAATTGGCAAATTGTAAATCACATTCTATGCGCCTAGATCTAAACATATTGTGGCTGTGATAAAAGTCGAAGGCTATCGATTTTTTGGGGGTGGAGAGGAGAAGTTTTTTTATATATTGTGTAGTAACAGTAAATTGGAGGTAGTTTGAATAAGAGTTGCATTATAGAGATTAAAAATGAGGGCATTATTGTAACTAAATGAGACCCTTCAGGAACTGTAACGCTTACCCGCACCTCGTTACAGGACGTGAGGCTGCATTCCGCTGTAGGGACATCGTATTACTTGATTGCAAAAAAACATAGCTGACTTGGATTAAGTAATGCAAAACAATTAATCAATTAATCTTTAGTTGTCAATTTGAACTTCTAACGAAAATAGTGAAAGGAAAAAGTTCCGATTGTAAAAGTTTCAAAGCAATCTATTTAAATATAATTAGAGTGTCGGTCTGTGACTTAAAAATAATTGTGTTTTTCTATGTTCATATAGTTATTTACATGATAATAAAACAAAATCACTGTCTGTCTATCTGTTTGTCCGGGCTAATCTCGGAAACGGTTAATCCGATTGGAATGGGACTTTCACTGGAAGATTCAGTATTTTTGCGGACATGTTTTAGGCTATTTTTATACCCCTCATTTTAGCTTTATCTGTATATATGCATGTATGTTATGTGTGTAAACAAATCTTGCAACTTGGTTTTGACCCACTACCATATAACCCATCAACTTCAAATTTTGCACATATATTATATATGTACAGTTCGTATCAGGGGCGGATGGGCAACATCTTAGCGGCCCGGGAAATAATATTTGTCGGCCCTTGTGTTAATTTCCGGATATGGCTAAAATATACATTTACAGGGTGTGACGACGTTTTTCATTCAGAATATGTAAATTTTTTAAATAATCATTAAAGCGCCAGAAAAATACACCTCCCTCTAGCAATACGCAGTCGTAAATGAATAATGAAATGAATAAATGAAAACAAGTGATTTAAAAGGAGGAGCTAAATGAAGTTTTGGTCTAGCTTTTAAGCATTTTAAGAGCTTTGTACCCCAGCATGCGTCAAATGTCACGGAGTTTGAAAATACCACAAAACAAAACATAATAATTTGAGAGTTATTTATGGGCAGTTGGAAGAAGAAATATAAAAACTCAATTTTTTGCTGATTGATTATATAGGCAATAAAAAAAAATACAGAAACAAATGTACAAAAATCCTACAAAAATTTGTTAAGAAAATGAAAAATTCAATCCGGTTCTTTATTTTCGGTAAGTAAATGTTTATGAAGATAGGTTGGTATATCACTTAGACCAACAGTGGGCAACCCCGGCCCGCGGAAAATTTCTATCCGCTCCACGAGAACTTTAGAAGAAATTATAACTAAATATTTTTTGATGTAATTTGTCTAGTTTAAATTGAAAATGAAACGCACATAGCAACATGTACATATGTTCATAATTTAGTACAAATATTGAACTGGCATCCATTGCGCCTTTCTGAATCTCAGGATTTGGAAGTGCCATTTGGCTTTTTCTTCACTCATTTCTCCTGAAACTGACAAAAATTTGTTCTCTTCTGGAATATTTAAAAGTTCTTGCCATTTCCACTATCGTTCGGTGTTCCTCCTTCGTGCCCCAGTTTTGGTCACGCGAGTATGGCGCTCTAAACCTCTATGTAGTCAATTTAACTCTCAAGCTGACGTCTACGGCGCATGATATTAGAAACAGACGCAGACGGAGGATGGAGCACCATGGGACGAGTGTCTTCTGTGAAAGCGCAGGTATGTAAGTCTGTAGTGGTGCGTAGGACGTAGGTGCGCAGGTAACTAACAGGTGCGGCTCGATCGTCCGTATAAAAACAGACGAGCATGACCAATGGAGTGAACGAGCGAACTTATTTTTAATTTCTTCCTTAATTTCTAAATAATACCACTAAGGCCGCAGCTGCAGCGATACGTTCTTTTTCACTTTGCATTTTGGAATGACAAAAATCTTTGAATCTCAAGTCCCACACAAGCCGATACAAAGTTATTAGAGAATAAAATTATCTCCAAAATGAGCCCTTAACGAGGTCTGTAAGTTAATTTGGCTCAAAGTTATGGCCGCTCAAAGTTCGAACTTGTTCGGGTGGTTGAGGTTGAATGCAGTTTTTTGCGATTAACTCGTAAGATATTAATTTGGGTGGGTTAATGCCGATTACCAAACTTATAGTGCTAGTGATTACCTTTAGAATAAGCCCTTAGTCATCGTTCTCGCTTGTATAGTTTGCGAATAATGCAACGCCAAAGTTCGCACTTCATGTGCCTGAAATAACTGATAACGCCATTTTTTTGAATATCTCGTTAACGGTTGCTCATATGATAATATAGTAAATAGCAGAAATACGAGCATTAAAATATCTTTCAGATGGGCTATTGGCCTAAGCTCTATGTAGTTTCATGTCCGAGACATAGCGGGTGAAAAGTCAAACGCGAAGGTTGTGCCACTTCTCGACGAATAACTCGCTTCCAGCCAGTTTCGCGTGTCGGATGAATTAGAATTTTATGTAACGCCCTGAATTATCTATATTTCGGGTTATTTAACAACTTTGAAAAATTATAATAGTGGGAAATAGAAGCTAAGAATCATCATTTTCGAGGTTCTAAAAGTAAAGATTAAAAAATTACAGGTCATAAAAAGATGTCATTTAACTACTACCACCCGCGGAAAAAACGTAAAGTTTATTTTGGCCCATGTTATAAAAAGGTTGCCCACCCTTGACTTAGACATACTTTCAGCCACCGACCCTGCGGACTTCTGAACAGCCGGCCCACCGGGAAATTTCCCGGTTCATCTTATGGCCCAACTGCCGCTGGTTCGTGTGACAATGCAATCCGACTAATTTTCTAAATAAATCAAGATAGCGGTTTGGCGTGTGCTCGCCCGCGTCCGACATGGCTATTAAATGAAAGGGAATGATTAGAATATAATTAGCTAGTTGGTTTCTCTAAATTCAAAATGGCGGCCGGACATAATGGCGGCCAACACAAAATGCCGGATCACACTTTTTATTTACAACGCAAGAATATGACAAATAGAATACTATTAGCTGTGTGGTGTCATTCCAAATTCAAAACGGCTTCTAATACAAATTGGCGGACTACCTTTTCTTAACCCTTACCCTGTAATGTGTGTCCATTGGACACATTCCAAAATTGTTAGGGGAGAGGCGTACAAAATGACATACTAGTTATAAAATCAATCATCAAATCTTTATTTATTAATAATGTTGAACACTTTAAGTAACTATGCATTCTTTGGTTCATTACCTATTAAAATTATAGAGATAATCCACTCAATACAAAAACAAACTAGTTGGGATGTTGGTTCGACCCTTTCGGTCCACACGATCAACTTCCCAGTATGATGGAAGGAAGCTCTTTGAAATGACGATAAGAATGGTAAATCCGCAAGGCTTTTCTAAAGAACCTTTTTTTGTTGAACAGTAGCAAACAAACATGTCCCTGGCACTTCGTTATCTACACTATAAAGCGAATTCATTTTGAGCGTGTTGACGCGCTGATGATAAACTGCAATGGTAAAAACTACATTTTCAATTCTAACGATTTCAGGAGATAGTACCAAAATTAATCAATGTAACAAATTTGTCAAACTTGTCCGAAAAGGCCAAACTGTAATCACTGGAAATCCCGCTATGAACTCAATTCCCAAAACTGTAGGACATGGAAAGCAATCCGCCGTTCAAACAGTTCTGAACTAAAGTTTGAAAATTTCGTCATGTTTGTAATGGTTAACGTATTTGTTGAATGGTTTTTAAAGAAAACTCGGATTTTGACGAGTGATGACTCTTTGGGAAGCTACTGCTCGGCTGAATCCATAAAAGTGAACTTCATTTTGAACGGGTGTCATTCCAACGCTTCGATCAGCACCTCAATGAAGTCAATATCATTTTTTGTTTTTTCATTGTTTGAGCATGTAAAAAAATCACTTACGCCTTTAAATATAGATACCGCTTGATCGAATTTTGTGAAAATCTTTTCTAAGTGTACTTTCGGTAATACGCTACGATCGGCACCTCAAAGAAGTCGGTATCATGGCTGGTTCGTGCTATATCGTGCATATACAAAAATCAATTACGTCGCTTAAACAAAAAAACGGCTGGACCGAATTTAATGAAAATCTTTTCAGATCATATTTCGGTTAATACGCTTTGAACGACACCTCAATGGAGTCAATATCATTTTTGGTTTGTGTTCTATAGAGCATGTACAAAAATCACTTACGCCCTTTAAACATAGATACCGCTCGATCGAATTTTATGAAAATCTTTTCAAACTGTACTTTCGGTAATACGCTACGATCGGCACCTCAAAGAAGTCGGTATCATGGTTGCGTGCTATATCGTGCAGGTACAAAAATCACTTACGTCCCTTAAACAAAAAAACGGCTGGAACGAATTTCATGAAAATCTTTTCAGATCATATTTCGGTTAATACGCTTCGAACGACACCTCAACGAAGTCGATATCAGTTTTGGTTCGCGCGATATCGTGCAGGAAAAAATGACCACATCCGTAGGCACATACACACACAAACACATACTTCCTCCCAATTTTTTGCTTAAAATGCTCCTGAGATCTTGAAAGATGAAAATACGTTGAAATTTTCGATTTCGATTTTCGGACCGATTACTATAACTTCCTATACTGGGAAGTTAAAAATACTAAACATATTTCAAAACTTGAACAAAAACCGTTTTGTCCGCCCTAGGCGGGTAAAATGACACACTTGGTGTGGACAAAATGACATACCGTATTTTTTATGAAAATCATTCGATTACATGCAGAGTTCACACGTAAAACGCTTTGTATTTTCCGGAACATCTGCACATGATGCATGAGCCCATCTTTTACAGCATAAGCACTTTAGCCAGACCTCTTTTGACTTGGACTTGGAGTAGAGATCATTGCAATAAATGCAAAAACAATCTTCATCAGCATCTCCGGCTTCAGTGTAAACTTGTAAGGAAGAGAAATCATTTTCACTGTCGGAACTAAAATTCAAAGTTTTTGTATGCTTTCTCGTGTTTTTCTTTCTTACAGGTAGAGAAGCTGATTTCGCTTTTGCTTCTTCTATATTTGGTGTTGAAGTTAACAACAATACTGTTGGTTTCTTGCGTGGTTTTCTTTTGCCTTGTCCAGCCACATATACTCCTTTCGGCACTGGAGATAACACGTTGACTGGAACATTGATATTTTTGTCTTGGAGTATTAATTTGGATGATTTGGGTGTCGTATGTATTGCAGAAGCTGTGTCTCTAGATTGGGCTCCTAAGAGTGGACGTGGGTTGTCTAAGGCCGATGTGCTTGCCTTTATCAGTGATGTCAAACTGCGTTCCTGAGATGGATCTGATGAGGGTATGCACAGGTTTTACAACTGAAAGTGCATCAACCATTTATAAAATACTGTTGTTGTCATCCAACCTGATTCCTGCGCAATGCCCATAGTACCGGTTGGAGCTTCATCTATCAACTCCTATTTCATGATTTTTCTATCATGCAACAAACAATTGTCACATGAGACCCCTTTTCAGCACTAGTCAAAGCTCCAACCTGCTTACGCCCAGTAGTAGCAAAGACCTTTTGGGGTCTCTGGACTGTTGATAAAGCTGACTCATCGACGTTGTAGAGCCTATGTGGAGAAATGCTGTTGCTCTGAATAATTTCTTGGTAAGTGTTGGAAAACAGTGCTATTTGTGGCGTGTTGAAGGCTTGAGCCCTTGCAGCTGAAGTCGCTTCAGGTTTCCTCAAGGATACGTCCGGGTGTCTGTGTCGAAATCCAGCCAACTATTCTTTGCCTGCCATCCTTTTTTTTCTTTGTTGAAGTTATGCGGAATATTATTAACGTCTGCAAACTGGTAGGCTAATTCCAAAACTTCCTTTCTTGTGAATCCAAACAATCTTGTTTCTAGTAATTTAATATGTTCTACCGGTTCTCGTTCCATTTCATATGTGAAGACACTCCTGTACCTTCCCATACCTAAAACAATAAGATACGTGATTAAATCCGCTCTAGTCATACTACCAAAATGCGAAAGTTCAAAAAATACTAAGAAGGTACCTTTTGTAGTTGAAGCTATGACCTTATTTTGTTTCAGTGCATGTCTCCTAGGAGTCGATTGTGGGACCTTAAACACTTTAGAAGCCAATAGCCAGCGCATTTCATTATTGTTCACAGCTTCAATAGCCTTTTCCATGGAGATTTTATCCCAAATCTGTCGGTCTGTTTTTCTAGAATAGTTGCGAGGCATGATGTTCAATTATCTGGAAGAAAGAGAACAAGGTGGGTCAAATGACAAAGTATGCTATTTCACCCGAACAAGGTGTATGCCATTTTGTCCACTTCATAACCTTCAACATTACAAAACAATAACTAAAAATGTAACTAGAATTTTGATATTTCAAAACATTTTCGAAGTTATTTAGTAAGATTACAATAAATTAACGCTAAACAAAAACAAATTAACGTAAAAAATACTTACTTTTATTAGAAAAGAGATTCACTTGTGTAAAACTCGTAACTTCAAAAATTACACAAACACGCGGCCACACCACATGGCCCAACGGAAGCGACTGGGGCTGCCACAGGCTGCGACCTTTTACTTAGCGGCTCTTTACAGGCTATTGTGAGAATTAATTTGCCTGTGGTTTTGGAGAAACGTAGGTGTGCCATTTTACCCGCCTATGTCATTTTGTACGCCTCTCCCCTACATGTGTCCAGTAAAAGTTGAATACACGTTTTTTTTGTTTAATTAGTATTCTTAGTTGATCTTATTACCTAATTTGTGTTTAACTATTGCAATGGATAATATTTTTCCATATGTGTCCATTGGACACACTCTGCCAGGTTAAGTTACTAAAATAGATTACCAGGTTAAGGGTTAAAAGCGCGGTCGGTATGGGAATCAAGTGAAAGGGTATGACAATAGAATATTATTAAGTGGATGGTGTTATTCAACTTACATTTTTCCCTACCACGCTCTCGGTATGGATATCAAATAAAAGTGTATGACAGTATAGTACAGTAAGCTGTGTGACTCATTTTAAATATCGGTCACTAATTCACCATATGCTGTTTACACTAAAACTTAAAGAATAGGCTATTTTATTACTTTCTAAAGCCACTCCTAGATGGCGCTGTCATGGAGATCTTCGTTGAAAATAGGGGTTGAAACCGCAACGAATAAAGCTTACGATTACTGTTACGGTTACACAATTTTTAATCGTTCGGGCTATGATTAGGTTACGATTATTTATTTTTTAATGGTTACGATTAATTTTTTCTAATCGGTTACGTAGCCTGTTACACTAGGGTTATCATGAGGAATACCAATATACGATACAATCAGTTTCATTTTTATAACAAATTTAATTAAAAACACTTTTAAAAATATAAATTTTAAAATATAAACTTTTGAATCGAAAAAATAATTCGCTCGAATTAAGGTAATCGCGTCAACCAGAGCAACATCTAGATCAGTTGTACACGTTCAACTTTTCGTTCAACTTCAACACTTTTTACTCTTTTCGTCTATTATTTTATTTTTGTTTCCTTTTATATCTTTTCTAGGAACTCAGGATCTGCTGAGGGTATGCACAGGTTTTACAACTGAAAGTGCATCAACCATTTATAAAATACTGTTGTTGTCATCCAACCTGATTCCTGCGCAATGCCCATAGTACCGGTTGGAGCTTCATCTATCAACTCCTATTTCATGATTTTTCTATCATGCAACAAACAATTGTCACATGAGACCCCTTTTCAGCAGTAGTCAAAGCTCCAACCTGCTTACGCCCAGTAGTAGCAAAGACCTTTTGGGGTCTCTGGACTGTTGATAAAGCTGACTCATCGACGTTGTAGAGCCTATGTGGAGAAATGCTGTTGCTCTGAATAATTTCTTGGTAATTGTTGGAAAACAGTGCTATTTGTGGCGTGTTGAAGGCTTGAGCTCTTGCAGCTGAAGTCGCTTCAGGTTTCCTCAAGGATACGTCCGGGTGTCTGTGTCGAAATCCAGCCAACTATTCTTTGCCTGCCATCCTTTTTTTTCTTTGTTGAAGTTATGCGGAATATTATTAACGTCTGCAAACTGGTAGGCTAATTCCAAAACTTCCTTTCTTGTGAATCCAAACAATCTTGTTTCTAGTAATTTAATATGTTCTACCGGTTCTCGTTCCATTTCATATGTGAAGACACTCCTGTACCTTCCCATACCTAAAACAATAAGATACGTGATTAAATCCGCTCTAGTCATACTACCAAAATGCGAAAGTTCAAAAAATACTAAGAAGGTACCTTTTGTAGTTGAAGCTATGACCTTATTTTGTTTCAGTGCATGTCTCCTAGGAGTCGATTGTGGGACCTTAAACACTTTAGAAGCCAATAGCCAGCGCATTTCATTATTGTTCACAGCTTCAATAGCCTTTTCCATGGAGATTTTATCCCAAATCTGTCGGTCTGTTTTTCTAGAATAGCTGCGAGGCATGATGTTCAATTATCTGGAAGAAAGAGAACAAGGTGGGTCAAATGACAAAGTATGCTATTTCACCCGAACAAGGTGTATGCCATTTTGTCCACTTCATAACCTTCAACATTACAAAACAATAACTAAAAATGTAACTAGAATTTTGATATTTCAAAACATTTTCGAAGTTATTTAGTAAGATTACAATAAATTAACGCTAAACAAAAACAAATTAACGTAAAAAATACTTACTTTTATTAGAAAAGAGATTCACTTGAGTAAAACTCGTAACTTCAAAAATTACACAAACACGCGGCCACACCACATGGCCCAACGGAAGCGACTGGGGCTGCCACAGGCTGCGACCTTTTACTTAGCGGCTCTTTACAGGCTATTGTGAGAATTAATTTGCCTGTGGTTTTGGAGAAACGTAGGTGTGCCATTTTACCCGCTTATGTCATTTTGTACGCCTCTCCCCTACATGTGTCCAGTAAAAGTTGAATACACGTTTTGTTTTGTTTAATTAGTATTCTTAGTTGATCTTATTACCTAATTTGTGTTTAACTATTGCAATGGATAATATTTTTCCATATGTGTCCATTGGACACACTCTGCCAGGTTAAGTTACTAAAATAGATTACCAGGTTAAGGGTTAAAAGCGCGGTCGGTATGGGAATCAAGTGAAAGGGTATGACAATAGAATATTATTAAGTGGATGGTGTTATTCAACTTACATTTTTCCCTACCACGCTCTCGGTATGGATATCAAATAAAAGTGTATGACAGTATAGTACAGTAAGCTGTGTGACTCATTTTAAATATCGGTCACTAATTCACCATATGCTATTTACACTAAAACTTAAAGAATAGGCTATTTTATTACTTTCTAAAGCCACTCCTAGAAGGCGCTGTCATGGAGATCTTCGTTGAAAATAGGGGTTGAAACCGCAACGAATAAAGCTTACGATTACTGTTACGGTTACACAATTTTTAATCGTTCGGGCTATGATTAGGTTACGATTATTTATTTTTTAATGGTTACGATTAATTTTTTCTAATCGGTTACGTAGCCTGTTACACTAGGGTTATCATGAGGAATACCAATATACGATACAATCAGTTTCATTTTTATAACAAATTTAATTAAAAACACTTTTAAAAATATAAATTTTAAAATATAAACTTTTGAATCGAAAAAATAATTCGCTCGAATTAAGGTAATCGCGTCAACCAGAGCAACATCTAGATCAGTTGTACACGTTCAACTTTTCGTTCAACTTCAACACTTTTTACTCTTTTCGTCTATTATTTTATTTTTGTTTCCTTTTATATCTTTTCTAGGAACTCAGGATATGCTGAGGGTATGCACAGGTTTTACAACTGAAAGTGCATCAACCATTTATAAAATACTGTTGTTGTCATCCAACCTGATTCCTGCGCAATGCCCATAGTACCGGTTGGAGCTTCATCTATCAACTCCTATTTCATGATTTTTCTATCATGCAACAAACAATTGTCACATGAGACCCCTTTTCAGCACTAGTCAAAGCTCCAACCTGCTTACGCCCAGTAGTAGCAAAGACCTTTTGGGGTCTCTGGACTGTTGATAAAGCTGACTCATCGACGTTGTAGAGCCTATGTGGAGAAATGCTGTTGCTCTGAATAATTTCTTGGTAATTGTTGGAAAACAGTGCTATTTGTGGCGTGTTGAAGGCTTGAGCTCTTGCAGCTGAAGTCGCTTCAGGTTTCCTCAAGGATACGTCCGGGTGTCTGTGTCGAAATCCAGCCAACTATTCTTTGCCTGCCATCCTTTTTTTTCTTTGTTGAAGTTATGCGGAATATTATTAACGTCTGCAAACTGGTAGGCTAATTCCAAAACTTCCTTTCTTGTGAATCCAAACAATCTTGTTTCTAGTAATTTAATATGTTCTACCGGTTCTCGTTCCATTTCATATGTGAAGACACTCCTGTACCTTCCCATACCTAAAACAATAAGATACGTGATTAAATCCGCTCTAGTCATACTACCAAAATGCGAAAGTTCAAAAAATACTAAGAAGGTACCTTTTGTAGTTGAAGCTATGACCTTATTTTGTTTCAGTGCATGTCTCCTAGGAGTCGATTGTGGGACCTTAAACACTTTAGAAGCCAATAGCCAGCGCATTTCATTATTGTTCACAGCTTCAATAGCCTTTTCCATGGAGATTTTATCCCAAATCTGTCGGTCTGTTTTTCTAGAATAGTTGCGAGGCATGATGTTCAATTATCTGGAAGAAAGAGAACAAGGTGGGTCAAATGACAAAGTATGCTATTTCACCCGAACAAGGTGTATGCCATTTTGTCCACTTCATAACCTTCAACATTACAAAACAATAACTAAAAATGTAACTAGAATTTTGATATTTCAAAACATTTTCGAAGTTATTTAGTAAGATTACAATAAATTAACGCTAAACAAAAACAAATTAACGTAAAAAATACTTACTTTTATTAGAAAAGAGATTCACTTGAGTAAAACTCGTAACTTCAAAAATTACACAAACACGCGGCCACACCACATGGCCCAACGGAAGCGACTGGGGCTGCCACAGGCTGCGACCTTTTACTTAGCGGCTCTTTACAGGCTATTGTGAGAATTAATTTGCCTGTGGTTTTGGAGAAACGTAGGTGTGCCATTTTACCCGCCTATGTCATTTTGTACGCCTCTCCCCTACATGTGTCCAGTAAAAGTTGAATACACGTTTTTTTTTGTTTAATTAGTATTCTTAGTTGATCTTATTACCTAATTTGTGTTTAACTATTGCAATGGATAATATTTTTCCATATGTGTCCATTGGACACACTCTGCCAGGTTAAGTTACTAAAATAGATTACCAGGTTAAGGGTTAAAAGCGCGGTCGGTATGGGAATCAAGTGAAAGGGTATGACAATAGAATATTATTAAGTGGATGGTGTTATTCAACTTACATTTTTCCCTACCACGCTCTCGGTATGGATATCAAATAAAAGTGTATGACAGTATAGTACAGTAAGCTGTGTGACTCATTTTAAATATCGGTCACTAATTCACCATATGCTATTTACACTAAAAGAATAAAGTCGAATGGTAAAATAATTGAAAATTTATTTATTTAAAACAATTCTGCTCCTCACTTGATTTAACTTTGGAAAGTTTCTTCTGCTTCTTCTGATTAATTGCGATCACGCAAGCAGATATGCTGCGCAATTGCAAATGATCCGGTTGCAGCTGCAAGATCCCATTTGTTTTTGTTTTGTTTTGCGTTTTTGCTCATTTCGCAGCTGTCGCAGAAATGAAATTATTATCTAGCTAAGAAATGCAGATGCCAAGCGAACCAATTAAAATAAATAAGCAGGCGAGTTCAACTTCCAAAGATTGAAACAAGTCGCATTAATAATTAATTGCGATCACGCAAGCAGATATACTGCGCAAATGCACATGATCCGGTTGCAGCTGCAAGATCCCATTTGTTTTTGTTTTGTTTTGCGTTTTTGCTTGAAACAAGTCGCATTAATAATTAATTGCGATCACGTAAGCAGATATACTGCGCAATTGCACATGATCCGGTGCAGCTGCAAGAGCCCGTTTGTTTTTGTTTTGCGTTGGGTCGCGTATATAAAAACCTATCCGAATGCATCTCCGTCATTCGAAGGTTGATTTTAAAATCGCGAAAAGTGAGTCGGGAAGTATTTACCTTGACAGTTTAACTTTAAAAGTGTTTTGAGAAGTTTTAAGCTAATCGGAATTTTGAGTGCTGAAAGTGTTTTAAAAAAGTGTAAAAGTGTGGGTGGATATTATTTAAAAACAAAAAGAATTTTGAGTGTTAACATTGTTTTAAAAAGTGTAAAATTGTGGGTAGATGTATATTTAAAAAAAAAAATTAGCAGTTATAGGGACTACCGATAGAAGTGAAAACTTAGAACTTAGATGTTGAAATTCGATTCTTTTGAAGTAATACAAAATTCTATATTTCTTGAAAGGACTAAATCTTTTTGATTGCAGTATTTTCATTAGGACATTAACCAACTTATTAAAATATGTAGCACAAGTAACTGCGTCTTCATTAATTAGTGTACTTTTTTCTATAAAATTTAATGCTGCTGCATCTTCAACCGATATCTCAGAATTATTTTTTGAATTATGTAATAATTGTAGCAATTTTGACCATCCTATTTCATTAGCACTTATTGTAAAAAAGATACAATCGGGTTATGGTAACTAAAGTAAGAAATGAAAATGTTGGATTCAAATTTATCTAAGTATCGCGTAAAATCCGCATCGATCGTCGTTTTATATTTGGTAGTACTAAGTTTCCGGTCATTGGACATATTTAAATTAAGTGTTGCATTTAAAAATTCAATTAATGGTAGATTTTTATCATCTGCAAAGTTAATATTGAAGTGTCCACTTAAAATCATCGGTACATTATCATATTTTTCGCCGAATCTTTTTTCGAGAATTTCAGAACCTTCTTTTGTATAAATCATCAAATTTTCGAATAAAAATTGTTGCATCTGTCTCATAGATTTTCCAGGCGAAATATAAACGGCAACCATTAATATGTATTGCCCATTCTCGGAACTGCAACGAGCAACGCATATTTCGCCTGTATCAGAAACATTAACACCAATGCTTCTAGTGAATTTAGTATGTATGTCCATATATGAAGTAATGAAGTGTGACGTATCTTGAGTATTGTGATAAATAGCTACTCCTGCTGCTGGAACTTCGGGTCTTTTATAACTTACAACAAAGTTGAAATTCGGAACATCAAGTGGTTCTTCGTTTTTCATACGAGTTTCTGACAAAAGCAGAACATTTGACTTTTTTACGAAAGCATCATTTTTTAGATCAGCTGCATCTGAAGACATCTTCAGGATCGAGGATCCAAACAAATTTGGAAAACAGATATTTAACACATCAGTCAAAATGACTGGTTTTATATTTTCATTTTCGATACTTAATTGAATAATAGTAGGCGGTCAGATTTATTTTTTCATTCAAAATCAAAAAGTTTTTGATTATAATCGATTGAGCGCGTGCGCCAGTCATGAGCATGTCGGTGACGCGAACCCATAACATTTTCCCCTATCAAAAAGTGCCCAACGCGGCTAAAGAAGTTTTCACTTCAATAAAAAAGAAGTTCGAGTGTTAATATTTTTGAAAGTGTAAAAGTGTGGGGGATATACATATATTTAAAAATAAAAAAGGGTAAGAAACTAGTGTAATTTAAGTATGAAAAAAATGTTGAAGCTTAGGGCTCAGGTAGACGAGGAGCTTGGAATGTTTAGTAAATTTTCCATCACCAACGATATGATAACGCATATCAGGCGTTTCAATCTGAGGGGACGCAAAATTACTTTCAAAATCAATAGCCCACCTGCAAATGTGGAACCCTCAGATTGGATCAAAAGTGCAGTTGACGATATTGTTCAACACGCACTCTCAGAAGCTCAGCCGGATGATTTCCTTGGTTTTACCTTTTGTGGAGCGTCCTTTATGGAGAAAGGTCCAGCGTAGTTAAGTTACAGATCGGCCTCCACACGGAAAGTATCAGATGTGTGGGACACCATTGGAAAAATTTTTCAAAGCAATTCAAGTGGATTAAGTACCGACACGTTTTGCTTGAATGTTACCACAGTTAGACTGCCACAAGGGAGAGGAAATGATAGAGCCAGGAAATACAACACGTTTGATGAGGAATGTGTAAAGAGAAAGGGTATCGTAGTAATAAAAAACAAGGATAACCTTTGTCTAGCAAGAGCATTGATTGTTGCCATATCCAAAGCGAATAAGGAGACAGAGTTTGTCAAAGTAAGGAGGGATGTTGGAAAATTATAAACTCAACGAGCAACAGAACTTTTGTCGGAATCCAGGATAAATATACCCAATGAAGGTGCCGGAATTCCGGAGTTGCAAAAATTTCAAGAACATCTGAAAGATTATAAGATTATAGTGTATAGATATGGTGCTAGAGGAAGAGATGTGATATTTGAGGGACAAAATACCGGCAAAAAACTAAATTTGCTGTACCACAACAATCATTACAATGTCATAGGTTCGCTAACTGCCGCATTTTGCTGTAGTTATTATTGTGAGGAGTGTCATCAAGGCAAGCGGTAGTTTGCCGAGTTCGTAAGGGCAAACAGCTAATGCCTTATTTACGCCTAAACATAGAAAACAAGGTGTTTTTTTTATGAAATTATGCGATTTATCACCTTTTTATAAGCAATATAAGTAAATTTTCATTTGTAACCGATACCCAAAATATAAATAATTTATTATTCCATGAGTTTTTTTTCCTATCATTCTTCGTTCTCTTTATTTTTACATTTTTTACATTTCGAATCGAACTTTTTTCTTCTCCTTCAGTCTAAAAAAGTGGGTACTCAAAATTATTCTGTCAGATGGCGCTCTAAGTTATTTCAATTGCTCAATAAAGGAGATGGTGCTACTAGTTAGTCGAAAAGTGTTTACTCGAACTGTTGATGCCAGATGGCATTAGATGATTAACAAAATGTATTCATTTAAAGTGGTTAGTCGCAACTATGGTATCAGATTGCGTTAGGTACTATAAAAAAATAAATGGTTAAAAAATTTTTTTTAAATAATTCTTTTGATTAACTAAAAAATGTACCGAAAAGTAAAAAATAAAAAATATGTAAAACAAAGCGTGAAATTTCAATTTTAATGAAAAAGTTAATTAAAAGAATGGCGCATTTTTCACCAAAAATTGAAAATATAACTGTAAATCGCGTGAGATTTACAATAACCCTCAATTTTTGCTTTATTAATTTCATTATTTTTATATTAAGAAATTTACATTTTTTTTATAATCATCATTTTTAATTTTGTTTGTTTTTCAATATATTTAAGATTTTATGTATTAATTTATAAGGCGTAGTAAAAAAAATAAATTCAACTTGTTGTTTTGCTCAATTCACTTTGAAGAAAATTCTAACAAAATTTTTTGATGAAAAATGCGCCATTATTTTAATTATCTTTTTCATTAAAATTGAAATTTCACGCTTTGTTTTACATATTTTTTATTTTTTACTTTTCGGTACATTTTTTAGTTAATCAAAAGAATTATTTAAAAAAAATTTTTTAACCATTTATTTTATTTTCTACTTTTTAGTTTATTATATGTATTCCGCCATTTTATGATGGCGGTTCTATTAGATTTAAAATTACGTCACACAGCTTACTGTATTCTACCTGCCGTACTCTTTCATGTTTCATCTTGGAACCGTCTTCCTGATTTTTTTACAAAATGTTCAGATTGCATTTAGTACTTATACATGATGAGTTGAACATAGGTTGAGCCCAAGTCTAACTATGTACATGTAAACGGGAGACGAGTTGAGTTAAGGTCGACTGAACTCGACTCAGCTCTGCTACCTGGGTTGAGTTGAAATTATGCATACGGATATGAGTTCAGTAGTTGAGTAGTTGAATTTAGTTGACAGCAGCATCTCTGTGTTTTTTGTGATTTTTGTAACGCGTACTGCTTCTTTATTTTCAATTCACCCTTAACTCAATTATTCATCTCATCATACATACATATTAATTATCACGCGAACTACGAGTGTGTGCAAAATTGGAAGTTGATCGGTTATATTTTCTACTTTTTAGTCTATTATAAGCTTTCCGCAATTTAGTGTTGGCCGCCATTTTGAATTTGGAATGACGCCACATAGCTAATTGTGTTCTACCTGTCATATCCTTTCATTTGATACCCATGTCAGAGGGCCGCGGAGCACAATTTCAAAAATCGGCCGGCATTTTGGATCCGCCATCTGGATATTTTTACAAAATGGTTAGATTGCATTGTCATCTAAACTAAACGTGTATGCAAAATTTCAGCTCTATCCGAAACCGGGAAGTCGGTCAAATTTAACTTCCAAGATTTGACGACAAACAGTGGCACAATTTCAAAAATCGGGCGCCATTTTGGAACCGCCATCTTGATATTTTTACAAAATGGCCAGATTGCATTGCCATCCAAACTAAACGTGTATGCAAAATTTCAGCTCTATCCGAAACCGGGAAGTGAGTCAAATTTAACTTCCAAGATTTGACGACAAACAGTGTAAGTGTTGGCCGCCATTTTGAATTTGGAATGACGCCACATAGCTTATTGTGTTCTACCTGTCATATCCTTTCATTTGATACCCATGCCAGAGGGCCGCGGAGCACAATTTCAAAAATCGGGCGCCATTTTGGAACCGCCATCTTGATATTTTTACAAAATGGCCAGATTGCATTGTCATCCAAACTAAACGTGTATGCAAAATTTCAGCTCTATCCGAAACCGGGAAGTGGGTCAAATTTAACTTCCAAGATTTGACGACAAACAGTGGCACAATTTCAAAAATCGGGCGCCATTTTGGAACCGCCATCTTGATATTTTTACAAAATGGCCAGATTGCATTGTCATCCAAACTAAACGTGTATGCAAAATTTCAGCTCTATCCGAAACCGGGAAGTGAGTCAAATTTAACTTCCAAGATTTGACGACAAACAGTGTAAGTTAAATAAAAGAATTTAATTAAAAACATGTAGTTCACAGTACAAATGTACAGTAAAATCTTGAAATACCGAATGCCGAGTTCGTAATCGTAATTTATTTCTAAAAATATGACATATTCCTACAAGTTAGTCAAATCCAGCACTGTTGATGTCAAATAGCATTCCCTAATATTTCGATGATTAACAAAAAGCGTACGCGTGGTACACGTCTCAAGAGGGCGGATTACCATTTTCTTCACAACCCCCTCGACATGGGTATCAAATGAAAGGGTATGATAAGTAGAATACAATAAGCAATGTCTTTATATCCATGGCGGCCTTCTCAAGAGGGCGGACTACCATTTCTTCACCACCACCTCGACATAGGTATCAATTGAATGGGTATCATAAGTAGAATACCATAAGCGATACAATATACTCAATATCTGGTTAGATCCAAGGCTGTCATCTCAAGAGGGCGGATTGCCATTATCTTCACAACCCCCTCGACATGGGTATCAAATGAAAGGGTATGATAAGTAGAATACAATAAGCAAGTATGTATACTCAATAAATAGTCAGATCCACCGAGGCCACCTCAAGAGGACGTATTGCCATTTTCTTCACAACCCCCACGACATGGGTATCAAATGAAAGGGTATGATAAGTAGAATACAGTAAGCTATGTCTTTATATCCATGGCGGCTGTCTCAAGAGGGCGGACCAACATATCTTCACCACCACCTCGACACAGGTACCAATTGAAAGGTATCATAAGTAGAATACCATAAGCGATATAATATACTCAATATCTGGTTAGATCCATGGCGATCATCTCATGAGGGCGGATTACCATTTTCTTCACAACCCCCTGGACATGGGTAACAAATGAAAGGGTATGATAAGTAGAATACAATAAGCAATATAGTTATACTCAATAAATAGTTAGATACACCGAGGCCACCGCAAGAGGACGCATTACCATTTTCTTCACAACCCCCTTGACATGGGTATCAAATGAAAGGGTATGATAAGTAGAATACAATAAGCTATGTCTTTATATCCATGGCGGCCGTCTCAAGAGGACGGACTACCATTTCTTCACCACCATCTCGAACTAGGTATCAATTGAAAGGGTATCATAAGTAGAATATCATAAGCGATATAATATACTCAATATTTGGTTAGATCCATGACTGTCATCTCAAGAGGGCGGATTATCATTTTCTTCACAACCCCCTCGACATGGTTATCAAATTAAAGGGTATGATAAGTAGAATACAATAAGCAATATAGTATACTCAATAAATAGTTAGATCCACCGAGGCCACCTCAAGAGGACGTATTACCATTTTCTTCGCAACCCCCACGACATGGGTATCAAATGAAAGGGAATGATAAGTAGAACACAATAAGCGATTTAGTATACTTAAAATATATTTAGATCCACGGCGGTTATCTCAAGAGGGCGGATTACCATTTTCTTCACAACCCCCTCGACATGGGTATCAAATGAAAGGGCATGATAAGTAGAACACAATAAGCTATGTCTTTATATCCATGGCGGCCGTCTCAAGAGGGCGGACTACCATTTCTTTACCACCACCTCGACATAGGTATCAATTGAAAGGGTATCATAAGTAGAATACCATAAGCGATATAATATACTCAATATCTGGTTAGATCCATGGCTGTCATCTCAAGAGGGCGTATTACCATTTTCTTCACAATCCCCTCGACATGGGTATCAAATGAAAGGGTATGATAAGTAGTATACAATAAGCAATATAGTATACTCAATAAATAGTTAGATCCACCGAGGCCACCTCAAGAGGACGTATTACCATTTTCTTCGCAACCCCCACGACATGGGTATCAAATGAAAGGGAATGATAAGTAGAACACAATAAGCGATTTAGTATACTTAAAATATATTTAGATCCACGGCGGTTATCTCAAGAGGGCGGATTACCATTTTCTTCACAACCCCCTCGACATGGGTATCAAATGAAAGGGCATGATAAGTAGAACACAATAAGCTATGTCTTTATATAGATGGCGGCCGTCTCAAGAGGGCGGACTACCATTTCTTCACCAGCACCTCGACATAGGTATCAATTGAAAGGGTATCATAAGTAGAATACCATAAGCGATATAATATACTCAATATCTGGTTAGATCCATGGCTGTCATCTCAAGAGGGCGGATTATCATTTTCTTCACAACCCCCTCGACATGGGTATCAAATGAAAGGGTATGATAAGTAGAACACAATAAGCTATGTCTTTATATCCATGGCGGCCGTCTCAAGAGGGCGGACTACCATTTCTTCACCACCACCTCGACATAGGTATCAATTGAAAGGGTATCATAAGTAGAATACCATAAGCGATATAATACATATACTCAATATCTGGTTAGATCCAAGGCTGTCATCCCAAGAGGGCGGATTAATATTTTCTTCACAACCCCCTCGACATGGGTATCAAATGAAAGGGTATGATAAGTAGAATACAATAAGCTATGTCTTTATATCCATGGCGGCCGTCTCAAGAGGGCGGACTACCATTTCTTCACCACCACCTCGACATAGGTAGCATTTGAAAGGGTATCTTAAGTAGAAAACAATACGCAATATAGTATACTCAATATCTGGTTAGATCCACGTCGGTCATCTCAAGAGGGCGGATTACCATTTTCTTCAAAACCCCCTCGACATGGGTATCAAATGAAAGGGTATGAAAAGTAGAATGCAATAAGCTATGTCTTTATATCTATGGCGGCCGTCTCAAGAGGGCGGACTAGCATTTCTTCACCACCACCTCGACATAGTTATCAATTGAAAGCGTATCATAAGTAGAATGCCATAAGCGATATAATATACTCAATATCTGGCTAGATCTATGGCGGTCATCTCAAGAGGACGGATTTCCATTTTCTTCTCAACCCCTTGACATGGGTATCAAAAGAAACGGTATGATAAGTAGAATACAATAAGCAATATAGTATACTCAATAAATAGTAAGATCCACCGAGGCCACCTCAAAAGGACCCATTACCATTTTCTTCTCAACCCCCTCGACATGGTTATCAAATGAAAGGGTATGATAAGTAGAATACAATAAGCTATGTCTTTGTATCCATGGCGGCCGTCTCAAGAGGGCGGACTACCATTTCTTCACCACCACCTCGACATAGCTATCAATTGAAAGGGTATCATAAGTAGAATACCATAAGCGATATAATATACTCAATATCTGGTTAGATCCATGGCTGTCATCTCAAGAGGGCGGATTACCATTTTCTTCACAGCCCCCTCGACATGGGTATCCAATGAAAGGGAATGATAAGTAGAACATAATAAGCTATATAGTATACTCAATATCTGGTTAGATCCATGGCGGTCATCTCAAGAGGACGGATTATCATTTTCTTCACAACCCACTCGACATGGGTATCAAATGAAAGGGAATGATAAGTAGAACGCAATAAGCGATTTAGTATACTCAAAATATATTTAGATCCACGGCGGTTATCTCAAGAGGGCGGATTACCATTTTCTTCACAACCCCCTCGACATGGGTATCAAATGAAAGGGAATGATAAGTAGAACACAATAAGCGATTTAGTATACTCAAAATATATTTAGATCCACGGCGGTTATCTCAAGAGGGCGGATTACCATTTTCTTCACAACCCCCTCGACATGGGTATCAAATGAAAGGGAATGATAAGTAGAACACAATAAGCGATTTAGTATACTCAAAATATATTTAGATTCATGGCGGTTATGTCAAGAAAGCGGATACCCATTTTCTTTACCTAGCCGATCGACATGGGTATCAAATGAAAGGGTATCATGACTAGAACACACTAGCATGAAATAATTAAACACGTGCATTTACGGACGAATTCAAAGGAACACTCCAACAAGGTCATTAGATCAGCATGTTGAAAGAAAAATCGAGCTGGTTATGGATCAATAATTCCATAGTACAGAAAAATCTTGGCCGAGAAACTCGAAAGGAGCTTATTTTTGTTTTTTACAAAGGCAATAATATTAATTTGAATTCCTGCATTTTGTTATTTTGTTATTACCTACTTATAAAATAAATAAAAAAATATAATGAACAATTAAATACATAATGTTTCTTTATACAGAAGATTATTTATTTTTTATTTTAGAATGTATTAAAACAAAAAAGAGTGATATCCCACCAAAAAAACATTAAAAATGTGAATTAGAAGTTCGTGGGCGCGGAAATTATTTATTGGGACAGTTTAAAACACACTTATAACAAAAAGAAGTGATATGGATTAGTCAAGATGAATCGTTAATAGCATGAAATAATTAAACACGTGCATTTACGAACGAATTCAAAGGAATTTTACAACAATTTTAGAGCATGAATCTTAGCTGCCCTTCGAAATGTAACAAATTTTATTAGAAATACTATAGACTGAGCCACGCTGAATTCAGCAAAGATTCATGCTAGGTATACAATGAACGCGCCAGCCAACTTTTTCGCGGTTGATAATACTTTATTGAGTTTTAAATAAAAATTGGCAGTTATATAATTCCTTTGAATTCGTTCGTAAATGCACGTGTTTAATTATTTCATGCTATTAACGATTCATCTTGACTAATCCATATCACTTCTTTTTGTTATAAGTGTGTTTTAAACTGTCCCAATAAATAATTTCCGCGCCCACGAACTTCTAATTCACATTTTTAATGTTTTTTTGGTGGGATGTACCATACAACAACAAAAACGATCACAGATGTGGAGGAACTGCCTGCCCCTGCTGTCAACTGACTCCAGCATGCGCTAAAGACTCATACGAAAAATTGTGTAAAGATTGTAATCGACATTTTAGAGGAGAATTTTGCTTCAACAATCATAAAGCTTCAGGATCTCTAAATAATAAAAGTGTTTGCGAGGTAGTAAAAAAATGCAAAGATTGTCTCAAGACATATAAATCAGATAAAACTCATATATGCGGTGAATATTTTTGCAAGATCTGTGATAAACACGTGGAACAAGGACACTTCTGCTTTATACAATCAGATGTCAGAACACCGCCGACAAAAGATACTCTTTTTGTCTTTTACGATCTGGAAACAAGACAGGAGAAGGATGTAGATCAAAAATATATAGAAGGAGAATCAGCTGATGACATAAAGCTGCATGAACCAAATTTATGTGTAGCTGCGAGGCGTTGTGAACTCTGTATTGATATAGAAAAGTTACATTTCTGCCAAAAATGTGGATATAGATTGAAGATTTACCAAACTAATGTAGTGAGCGAGTTTTTGAAAGATTTGTTGGAGTTAAGGAGGGGCAAATTTAAAAGGGTAGTAGTCATAGCTCATAATGGTCAGGCGTTTGACCATCAATTCATACTAAATTACATCCTGAAAAAGACAGACCTGAAACCCAAATTAATAATGCGGGGAACGAAAATTATAATGATTAAGTTGGACAACATAAAATTTATCGATTCGCTAAATTATTTTCCTATGGGCCTATCACAACTACCAAAGGCTTTTGATCTACCTTCAGTGTATAAAAAAGGATACTTCCCTCATCTATTTAACACGTTTGAGAATAAGGAATATATTGGGAAATTACCGGCTGTAAAATATTACAGTCCCGACTCAATGAAAACTGAAGATCGCGATAGTTTCCTAAAATGGTACGAGGAACATAAAAATGAAGACTTCGATATGCAGCGTGATATTGTAGACTATTGCATTAGTGACGTGCAGATTTTAACAGAGGCATGCTTAAAATTTAGAAAATTGATGTTGGTAGAATGCAGAGTTGATCCGTTTGTTGAGGCGACAACTATTGCCTCTGCATGCAATTTAGTTTTTCGGCGCAATTTTCTTAGACCAAATACTATTGGTATTATTCCAAGAAAGGGATATAGATATGCCGATAATCAGTCAGAAATAGCAATTCAATGGCTAATATATGAAGAAAAACGCAGAGGGATTAATATTACACATGCAGCTAAACAAAGAGAAGTTGTTCTGAAAGGAGTAAAAGTAGACGGCTATTGTGCAGAGTCTAATCAAATTTTTGAATTCCATGGTTGCTATTACCACGGACACCCCACATGCTTGAAACATAACCGTGATCAACCTCTTCATGATGACCAAAACGATACTCTAAATCACCGATACGAAGTAACAAACGCAAAGACGGGGCGTTTACGTTCTTATGGATACGAGGTCATTGAGATGTGGGAGTGTGATTTTCTCAGACTGATGGAAATGAATAAAGACATTCAAACTTTAAGAGACCATCCTTTACTGGTACACTCACCTTTAAATCCCAGAGATGCTTTTTATGGGGGTCGAACAGGTAATGTTTATACACATTACGAATGCAAGCCAGGTGAAAAAATAAAATACATAGATGTATGTTCATTGTATCCATGGGTTTGCAAGTATGGAAAATTCCCAGTCGGCCACCCTGAATTATATGTAGGAACAGATGCATGCTCCAAAGTTGATTTAGATAAAATAGATGGTCTGATCAAATGTAAAATTTTACCACCCGAAGGAATGTATCATCCAGTTCTACCGATTAGACAGAATAATAAATTAATGTTCCCCCTATGTCATAGATGTAGCGAGGAGAAAAACCAATATCATGAATGCTCACACACGGATGAGCAAAGAGCTCTGATTGGAACATGGGTAATTGACGAGGTAAAAACAGCTCTAAGTAGAGGATACAAAATGTTGGATACATACGAAATATGGAGTTACAAAACTGAGGCGTACGACAAATCAAACCTTTCGGGTGGACTGTTTACTTCTATGATGAAAAAATTTATCAAGATGAAACAGCAGGCATCAGGATGGCCCAGCAAATGCAGTTCGGATGAAAAGGAAAAGAGGAAATACTTGGAGGAATTTCTGCAAAATGAAGGTGTAAAACTGGAGTATTCAGAAGTTAATAAAAATCCCGGGCTAAGATCATTAGCCAAGTTAATTTTAAACTCCTTTTGGGGAAAATTTGGACAACGAGAAAACCAACCGAGGACCAATATAATTAACAGTTCAGGAGAATTGTATCAGTTTCTAATAAATCCGGCAGTAGAGGTACAACATCTTCTTCCAATCAATGAAGAAACACTTATTGTAAACTGGAATTATAGAGAAGAAGCTGCAGAGTCTCTAGGAACAGTTAACGTTTCTATAGCATCTTATACCACCACACAGGCAAGACTTAAGTTATTTAGCTATTTGGAGCAGCTTGGAGAAAGAGTTTTATATTATGATACTGATTCTGTCATATATATTAGCAGAGAGGGAGAATACGATCCCCCAACTGGAGAATTCATTGGAGATATGACCGATGAGTTAGAATGCTACGGTCCTGGTAGTTATATAAAAACTTTTACAAGTGGAGGTCCTAAAAATTATGCATACGCAGTTTATAGCACAAGGGATAAATCCATCAAGGTACAGAGTAAAGTAAAGGGAATCTGTCTGAATTATGAAGCTTCACAACATGTCAATTTAGATTCAATTAAAAATATGATATTAAATGACAACGAGGAAGACTATATTCCTATCCTATCAAAAAATATTCGTCGCACAAAAGATCACGAGGTAGTAACAGTTCCGGAAATTAAAAAATATAAAGTGACTTCAAATAAACGAAGATTTTTGGAAGATTTCAGTTCCCTACCATACGGGTTTAAACGACAGAAAAGATGAGAAAATGTGTTTGTGAGACCACAACAGAGATAAATATATGAATTTATCACTGCTTACACCATGCCAATTTAGAAGAATAAGCTATATGAATAAGCTTCGTGGAGTAGGCCTAATGGGGATACCACATGATAAAAAAAACGCACCAAAAACTCTACCCCTGGGGTTGGTGTGGAAATGAGTTCCATATTTGTTAAGATATATAAGACATTAAAACATGTATTTAAGAGTCATTTGATATTTTCTCTTGGATCGTTAAAGTCATGAATTCTACAACAGTTATCGTGGATATACAATTTGTCAGTGGAGTAAATGGACAGCTGTTTGCTAAGGAGATGGTAGTCTTACAACACGGATCACTTTTACCGATCTTATACTACTTCAAGCCACCTTTTCCGTATAGTGAATTGACACCAAGAGCTCGCTGGCAGGATGATTTCAACTTTAGCAAAATAAATGGATTAAGATGGAATGGTGGAAATACTGATTACAACGAATTGCCCAACCTATTGACGAATTATTCAAATTCAACAATTTTTGTGAAAGGATTGGAAAAGGAGAAATTTATCCGGAAATACCTCCCTGAAGCGAAAATAGTCCAACTGGAAATACCAAAACTAAGTAACTTGGAAAATTTCGAGTCTTTCTGCATGATACATGGAAGGTCACCTACTCTCCGATGTGCCGTTCAAAATTGTGTTAATATATATTTATACATGTTAGTGAATAAATTTTTTAAATAAAAGATATCTTTAGTTTTATTTTATTTATTTGCATTCAAAATTTATCGTATCAAAAACAAGATTTGCAATACAGTACAACGGTATTTCATAAAAAAGTCGAGAATAATTTAAGTGTACATAAGATGTTCGACTTGGAATAAAAAAATCTTCGCATGCTAATGTCAATACATTTTTTTCTTTACATTTTTCAACATATTTTCCATAACATTCTTTCACACTATCCGCAGCATTGTTATTGTGGTACATAACGATGTTTAAAAATTTCAGCATTTCAAATAGTTTACAAAGTTCAGCCTGTCTTAAGGTGATGCTGCCACTGCCAACGGGGATTTTGTGTTCTTTTTGCAGCTTTGGTTGATTTGCTGGAGATGTATTTTCCATTTTGATTTTTAAAGCGCTAAGATAGCTGTAAATTGTTGTCCATTCAGAATAAGATACTGATATTGGTATGAGTCCGTGGCGATGAAACACTATTTTTGCCTCAAATGATGATGGGTCAAATCCGAGAATTATTTTCCGGTTGTGACAATCGTCCAGATGATATGTGTAGTTTAATAACAGATTTTCACCCACAACTTTTGCTTCACATTTGGACAACTTCTTTTCTCCTTTAGCACCAGTGGTCCTTTGTCTCTTACGTGATGGCTCCATGCTACTCAATTTAAACTTATATACTGAATATTAACATCCTCTGTTTGGGGTTTTTATAGTACTGACCTCTGCTTTGCATGATTGGTTACAGAAATCTCCACCATTTTGTGAAAAATTCTTTAAATATAAATTAATAATTTTATTATCATTTGAACTGAGATCGCTGGAGGCGAATTCTTTTAAAAAAGTTTTCAAGCTTTTTCCCCTGCATCGTGAATATAGAAATACACAGCAATAATGTCCACAAGTTGCTGAAAATTGACTTTGCAATCGTTTTTTATTATTCAAAAAATTCTTTGAATTATTTAGTAGAAATCTTTGAAAATATTTATTGGTGGGATACCTTCCAAATGAGTCAAAGTACTCTGCCGAGCCTTGTTTAGGGAAATAAAATGCAACCCAATGAGTTCCGTCTTTGTGTGCTGGATCTGTATTAGCTATGACGCATGCTGGTTTTTTTATTTTTTGTGGTAGATGGTTGCATGGGAAGACTCCTCTAAAAAATTTGTTTGTTACGCGATTATTTGTCAATGCAGTTGCAAGCTCGATCGTGTTCATTCTTGTTCACAGGTAAATGCTGCTTCTAGGTCAATGACATTGGTGAGAGATGTCACGTAGTTATTTATAAACTCCTTAGTTGGTGTTCCACGAACAAAGATTGTCTTAAATTTCGCCAGAGTTTTTATAAGGTCTTCATCTATCCGTTTTAGTTCAAGGTTACCAAATTTAGTTGATTGTTGTTGCTCGTTGCATTCTGTAGTAGATGTTGGATATTTAAAAATTATTTCCTTCGCAAACGTTTTATTTTGCGCAGTGAATCCAGCGAAAGAGACTTTTTTAAAGAAGGTATATTCACCTCCACAAAAGTATTCCACATTAATTAAACAGCTCATTGTTACCGTAATAAATCAATTCACCAACTAACAGTTGGAACATATCGTATCCACCTTATATAGATTTAAAAATTTGTGTAAACATTTCGATCCTTGTCAATTTCAATGCTTCCATCGTACTCGGCATATACAATGCATGTCACACTATTTTTTAACGCGTCTCTAAATTTTCCTTCAACTCGTACTGTTCCCTGATTTAGTAAATTGCCGCAAGTCGCGTTATATGAATTGTCTGTTGTTAAATCGAAAGCGAGAAGAAAACATCCCTTGTCAAATAATTTCTTGGATATTTGATGACCTTTATCGAAATAATGAATACCTGTTCCCCTGAATAACGTATTGTATCCGCGTGTACTAATCGGATTATCTTTTGAGTAGTCAAATTCGAGAGTTTGATTTGGTATCTGCACGCCATTCACTGATAAATTGAATCTGGTAATGTTGTTATGTTTAAAGTTGAAGGGGTTCTTTGTTCTTCTGCCCGTGTAAGCATCATTGTCCACCATTCCAAAAATTATTAAGTTCGGTAACTGTCCGATGACGATATTATCCAGTGAAAGTTTGAATGTGTTTGCTGGAATAGTGTAACTTTTAACTTCAACTCGCTTGTATGGGTATATGGCGTTTGATCGCTGTAAAACTGTCTCATGTGCTAATAAAATATTCGGATTAACTGTCACGTGATTCATGTACATGGTTGCATCCAAGATTTTTAATTGTGGTGAGTCGGTACCGTCCTTGGATAAAATATAAAATTCTGGTTTTTCAAGCGATAAAACAACACGTAAATCGACACCGTTTAATAGCAACTTATCCTGATTAAGCAAGTCAGTATGGATTTTCCCCATCAATTCAACCACATTACTTTTATTGAAGAGTTTCTGACGATCTAAATAGCCTTGGTGTAATTCAGCAACGGGTTTATCGATATCTGCAATTTCCGCGTCATCTTTGTCAAGATACCAGCCAACCGACTCCAAATGGGTAGATGCCGCATCTTTGCCATAATTTAATAAATTTTCAATATAAGCGCGATAATTGTAATTGTGGTCGGTTTGAGCAATTGGTTTTCCATTCAAATATACAGTGCACTGGCGAAATATGGAGTGTAAAATATTGTTTATTAAACCTGGAGCATCACCATCATCTGGATAAAGTTCTTCTTTTCCATCTTTTATTTTAATTAATTGCAATTTTAAACGAAGATATATGTATGCTAGATAAATCACGGTATGTATCTCCATGACCCAAAGTTACAAACTCTAGAACGGAGGAGTTGTCGAGCGAGGCTATTGGCTTATATGCTACTTCTTCTGTTTTCAAAATATTGCTCTGAACTGGTGGTGTTGAAAAAAGATCCAATTCTGATTTCATGCATTCTTTGTACGACATTATGATTATTTATCAAATATGTCCAGTATACGTTTACGTATCTTTCGTTTTGTTTTCAAAACT
Organism: Thereva unica; assembly: GCA_949987705.1. Taxonomy (NCBI): domain Eukaryota; kingdom Metazoa; phylum Arthropoda; class Insecta; order Diptera; family Therevidae; genus Thereva; species Thereva unica. The sequence goes on from OX465281.1 coordinate 126,936,263, forward strand.
CTTGCTTTTATTCCTTTTCTTTGATTTTCAGTTTTACAATTTCTCGACCGTTTAGGTGTTTTTCCACGTCTTTTGCGTTTAACAGCTGGTTTTAAATGTAGAGTTGTAAACGGATTGGGTCTTTTTATACCTGCACCCTTCATTCCGTCAAACAGTTTATTTATACCTTTCTGAGCTAAATCTTGAACAACAACTCGACCTTGTTCTTTTAAAATATCTTTAACTGATTTGCTGCTGATGTTTTTATCCTGTATTATAGCTTGTCCTGTTTTTACAACCTGTTGTGCCAATGTTTTTAATCCTGATGTAGCTATGGGTTTTAAGTGTCGAAATAATGCACTGAAGAAACTACCGATACCTCTTCCACGTTAATAAATAACTGGACCACGATATAATTCTCCAATATCTGTCAGGCCGCCGCCGCTTTGTATTAAATAATAACGTGTATAATAGGAATCCATCTCGTAATTCTATTTATACTATGCAAGAACAGCCTGTTGCGCAAATATTTATAGTTTTTATTGTCTTTTAAAATGTAGCATTACATATGTAGGAATATAACTTGTTTTAAAGTCCACTAACTCACCTTGATGATCAGTTATTTTGATAGAAATACTTTCAATAAAAGTTTTTTCAATGGGGCAGTATTCTACATGTTCAAATCTTAATATAGTACCACACTCTTGAATCGGTATTATTCGTAGATATCTTACTAGTTTGTCGCCTATAGCTCTAGGTTGAATAATATCAGTGTATATATGAATTATATTTTTATCAGAGCAATTTTTTGTAGTTTCTTGTGTACTTCTTGGTAATCGTAACATTAATTCTTTAATTGTTGTATCAAGAGAATTAATTTTTTCCATTATTGACATATGCTCTTGGCGCAAGCCCGCAGTGTCAAATGACTCTTTTATTTCTGTCAACAATGCATCAGGATTACGTTTGTTTTCAGGTGTTTGTAGAAATACATCTGTGATGAAGTTTGACAGATTATCTATGTTTGTATTAATAGGTACTGGTGTAGATAAAAATTCGCCCGAGCTTTGTTTTTCATATGGGACCTGCAAAATTTCACTGTTTTTAGTTATTTTCCGTTGCTCGGGTGTTTTTGCTTTGAGTGAATCTTTCTTCAGTCTATTCAATATTTCAAAAATTGTATTTTTAATTTAAATAATTCGTTTATGTTTTTCTTCCTCGCTAAGTTGTTTATCGTCAAAGTGTAAATTGGCTAAAAGCAATGTCATGAGATCTTTAACATTCAAGTGTGAGGGTAGTGGTTTTTTTATTTTTATCGTAACACCCAATTCCTCTAAACGGAGTTCGAATACATCATGCTTCTTTTCACTACCTTTTTTCTCTTTATTTTCAGCTGTTTTTATGCTAGCCGTTGGATGTGTATAATTGTCTATTGTATTCTTCAAAACAGGATGTTTTCTATTCTTCCTAGGAACTTGACCAAATACATCATCAACAAAATCTTCAATTGATTCATAGTTCTTATATTTTAAAACAACGTTTTCTGAAGTCTTTTTTCCTTGATATATGTGCAATATGTATTCGTCTGGCTCCTGCTTATACTTTATTTCAGGGATAACTTCATTAAAGTGGTCATCTTCTAAGCGCTTCCACATTTTTGATTTAACATCATTCAAGTACATGGTATACCATGAAGGTGCAACTGCATTATAAAATGTTAATAAAAATGCTGAAAGGTTTATTTGTCCAGGTCTATAACTAACTTGTTCAAGGTTTTCTGGTGTCCATTCAAGTTTTACATTTTCATTTATTTTGATGCTAAGTATTTTAAAATCCTTTTGATGCTGCTTTCTAGTTTCCTTTAACTGGTCATATTCACGCCTCACTCGTTTACGCACATTTCCCCCATTGTTGGAGATTGCACGTTTTGTTATTTCAAAATTTGGTAATGCAATTTCAGTTATTCCAACACGCCAGTTCCCATGAAACTTGCATGGTTTAGCAAGTGCATTTGTAAAAGCCGATAGCGTATTTTCCGGGTAAAATTGCATAGAGTTATTACTTAAAACACATACGTAAAAATCATTTTCTTTTATTTCCACTGGCATTGTTTACAGTCTTTCCCAAGCAATGTCCGACGTCCTTGTAGTTCTATCCTTTTTAGTCTTCAGACGCTCACTCTGTCTTACACCGAGCTTACGTAAAGGAAATGAAAGCATATATTGACCAGATTCTAGCGGAGAGGGTATTAATATAGACTGTTTCTGGACTGCTTTTTGTTTTTCACTTTGTTCTAATTCTTCTATATGTTCGCTAGCTTCATCGGCAGTCATATTCATAGGTACAGTATACTGCGTTACACCATCCTCAGCTGTGATTATTTTATAATCCTTTTCACGTGCATTAGGTGCAGATGTTGTTCTTAGTAATTTTGGTGGTGGCCTTAGAGTTTTTGCTATTCCGCTAGCTGATAATCGTCTTTTGGCGGCTGGTGATAAAGATCTTCTTGGCGGGGTTATGTTACGTGCTTCTTCAAAGACTTCTTCTTCGGTTAGGAAATCCTTTGCTGGTGGTGGTGAAGTCTGTGTTAACACATCATCTTTAAATATAATTTTCGTTTGTGTGGTACTATCTCTTAAACTTTTTTGTTTGAAATTATGTTCACGTGGCAAGTAAAAATTTGTTTCTTTATCCAACATTCGTTTGGATTTCCGATTGTGATTTAAAAATGAAATTAGTTGGTTTCGATAGCTATACCATTTTTCGGAATCATTCATGTCTTTATTCTGTAGTATTTTATTCATTGCTCTATCAAAAATGGATTGATTTGCAGTCATTTCAATTTCATCTTTAAGCCTGTTGTAAACCTCTGGCGACAGAAGTAGCATCTTGTTAAGTCCGTTATTTCTATGCATATTTTTCAATTATTGAGCCGATAACTCCTGATAGTACACTTCCTAATAAAACTGGTAAAAAACCTCCTCGTTGCACTAGTATTTTACGCTGTTTAGCAACAGATCTCTTTGCGCAAATCAATTTACGCATGTCCTTTTTATACCTACACAGTGAGTTGTAGATATTTCCATGCGGCATGTGGTTACCTTTTAAGGTGTTGAGTGTAATTTCACAAAGAGTTTTTATAACCTCAGGGTCAGCATTTTGTATGATGGACTTTCTCAGATTTGGTTTAGCCTTTTTAAGCACATATAGCATATGCTTGTTCTCCCTTAATCGTTTCATTCGTGACGCCATTCTTACCATTTAAAGAGTTTTGCGGGCAAAAACAGGTTACAAAGTGTTTATTAAATATATCAGTACGAAATCTTAAGACGTCGTTAATGTCCTGAGTTAAATCAATTAGCAAATATCCGTAAGGCATTTGAGTTATCTCTTTATATATTCTCCCAAGTTCTAAACTATTTTCTGGGTAAATTTGTCGGGCCAAATGTGTAAATTGACTTTTATCCCGGGGGTTTTTAAATACAACAAGATATTTACAATTGAGCGATATATCACGACTGAATTTTCCTTGATGGAACACATTTTGTGTCACAAGAATTACTGAGAAATTACGATGATGAGACCCCTTAGTGAATAGTTCACAAACTTCTTTACTATATGCATTTAACATCATGTCATCTATAACAATCAACGTTGGTTCGTTTACGTGATTTAAAAACTCCTCCGGTATAGCATTTAAATATTCAATATTTTGTAGTTTAATATCTGTTGGCAGTGCACCGTGTTCTGCATTACACCATATAATTTTTCTAATTTGTGGATATATAAATACCTTATTAGTATTAAGAAGATTTTTTATAAATGTTGTTTTCCCGCATCCCGAAGGCCCCGCAACCATCATTGTAAACGGATGATTAAACCTGATCATTCTTGTTTTGTATATAAACTGGTTATTCAACCGCAGGTATTTATACATTCCGTACAATGAGCAGAAGGCAGATAATCAATGAACTGCATAAACCAGTGCGAAAAAATTTTAAACGTCGACATGTCACTACCAAAGGTATAGATGATTTGTGGCAGGCAGATTTGGTCGAGATGGGTTCTTACTCATCAGAAAATCAGGGGTTTCGTTTTCTTCTCACTGTAATTGATACCTTTTCAAAGTACGCATGGACACTGCCTTTAAAATCTAAAAAGGCAGCAGAAGTTGTAAAAGCATTGCAGTCGATTTTTAATACAGGACGCATTCCAAGAAATTTACAAACCGATGATGGAAAAGAGTTTTTTAATAAACCGTTTCGTCAACTGATGAAAGATTATGAAATAAACCATTATTCCAGTTACAGTACTTTGAAAGCCTCGATTGTAGAAAGATTTAACAGAACGTTGAAAAATATGATGTGGAAAGAATTCAGCATGAATGGCAATTATCACTGGATTAGCATGTTGACCAAGTTGACAGGCGACTACAATACAACGAAACATCGTACGATTAAGATGAAACCTGTAGATGTTGGGCTGCATAACGGAAAACGTTTATTATCTGTGTATAATTACCCTAAAATAAAATCAAAGTCTAAATACAAAGCAGGTGATTTTGTCCGTATAAGTAGACATAAACATGTATTCGAAAAAGGCTATACACCTAATTGGTCCACAGAGATATTTAAAATAAAAGAAGTTAAACCTGTTTACCCGACAACATATATTCTGGAAGATTATCAGGGAAATATAATTCAAGGCAGATTTTATGAACCAGAAATAGCTCCTGTGAAAAACCCTGATGTCTATTTAGTAGAAAAGGTTATAAAAAGACGCGGTAGTCAGGTTCTAGTGAAGTGGCTTGGTTTTCCATCAAAACACAATACTTGGATTAATATAAAAGACGTGATATAAAACCTGTTACACTCATTCAAAATGTTAAACTTGAAACAAGAATACGATCGTTTGAAAACATTCGATAATCTAGCAATAGACTTGGATACAGCAGACCAGCTAGCGAAAAGTGGATTTTTTTACACAAACATCAAAGACCGTGTTCAATGTTACTTTTGCTCTCTGCAGATAAATGCTATGAGTTGCGCATCGGATGTAGATTTCGATCATAGACATCGTTCACCACACTGTATATATGCTAATAGGATAGACGAATGCGGACGATTCAAAGATCAACTAGCACCACTTACAGAACAACCTAAATCAAAAACCATACTTTGGACTTTCAACACTTTGAAATTTTTAGCTGGTATTTTATTTGTTCTAGCAATTCATTATTTTTTCCATGAGCAGATATGAGGGAGAAAATAAGTTTCAATGAAGACCCACAAGTTAAATATATGGTAGTATGGAGTTTCGCATACAGACAAAGTAGGAAAGGACCATGGGAGCAGTATGCAGTGGATACATTTAGATTTAAAAACAGAATTTCACAACTGAGTGTAATAATTAATCCGGTTTTAGAAAACAAAATAAAAATGTTCAACAAGTAGCATATTGTTTTTTATTATAATCATTCCCTAGTTGTTTTTCAGGTTTTGTTTGGAAGCCCACCTTCACTGACAGGTGATTGACCTAGTTCCGTGACCTAGAAAAAGTTCCCACGCTACAGGGGGCCCACTAACTACTTCTACACCTCCCATAGACATGATGTACCCGTCGAGCCATCGAGTTCTCAACATTCGCCCCCAGCCCCCGCCCCCGCCTCCGCCCCCGCCCCCGTCGTCGCCATCGCCATCGCTAATACTTCCGCTGCACTCCCCTCCACATCTCCGCACTCAAACTTTCACCTTCGCGGCACCACAAGTGGGCGTGGCCTCACACACAACAATAACAAGGATGACCTTGATCCACATAATCGACCCTGACACAGTTCCCAGACTCGTCCACGGCCAGGGTCAGCCACCTTGACCCACATTTCTACGTGATTGATTGATGACAGGTGATTGATTGGTCACACCGACCTACTTCCGCAATCCAGTTCCCATGGGCAAGGTCAATGACCTTGGCGTGACCTAGTTCCCACGGTCCGGAAAATTTTCCCATCCCAAACCGCCCCAATAACTACTTACGGTTAAGGTTACGGTTTCGACCCCTGGTGAAAATCATCGCAGAGCTTTGAATTTTTGCATGAAGATCCGTGAAGGTCTCCTATGATGCAATTTTCAAATGACCGAAATGAAAAATTGCCGCAGAAATGTGGTTGATGTCATCTGTGTGTCAGAAACTTGGCTAAAGAACTATATTCCTGATACCCTAATAAATCTGAATGGTTTTAAGGTATTTCGAAATGATCGCACTGATAGGATTGGTGGCGGTGTCGCTATATTTCTAAAAAGTTCAGTTCATGTCAAATTAGTAACCCAGTCCGAAAATAATTCAGAAATTGAATATATTTTTGTTGAGGTTTGTTTAAATAAGAAAAAATGTCTGGTTGGTACTGTGTATAAAGCGCTTCACGTATCTAATTTGTTCCTCTTGAAGCAATTATCGCTGAAATTGGTCACCAATTTAATCATAAAATAATTGGTGGTGATTTTAATGTAGATTTACTTGTCAATAATTCAACTGCTAGTCAATTTAAAGACCTCTTACAATCCTTTGATTTACACGTTGTGAACTCAAATCCGACCCACTTTACGAAAACCTCATCCACATTCTTAGACCTCTTTATTGTGAATGATCTTAAACTAGTTGAATTCAATAACCAAATCTCCCTTCCTTCCTTTTCCAAACATGATTTGATTTTTTTAATTTATAATCTTGGTAATGTAGAAATCAGACCAAGTATCTTTTCTTATCGCGACTTTTATCATGTTAATCACGATTGTATGTGCGCTGAAGCTGTTGAATTAAATTGGGATCTTATTTATTCAATTACATCTATAGATGATAAAGTTGTTTTCTTAGAATGTTAGGTGAAGTACCTTTTTGATAAATTGGTACCCTTGAAGACCAGACGCATAATTAACTCTAATTGCCCTTGGTTTACAGCTCATATAGAGAACCTAATTTTGCAACGCAATTTAGCGTATAAACGATGGAGACGCTTTCGAACCTCTGATTGCTGGAGTCTTTATCGTATTCTGCGTAATCGTGTTAACTATGAAATTCGTTATTCCAAAACTCAATACTATCAAACTAAATTTGATATTAAATTACCAACTAAAAAGCTTTGGAATAACCTGAGGGACATTGGCCTAGGACAATCTGAGACTCATGACATTGCCATGGATTTAAATGAGCTTAATTGTGAGTTCGCTCAATCTAGTCGGAATCAGTATGTTGATGTACATGATGAAGATCTTAGTCTTACCCACCTCATTGATAGAGATCCTTCTCAAGGGTTCTCATTTACCAATGCTTCCCAGCAACAAGTATATGAGGCAGTGTTAAGTGTTAAATCCAACTCCGTGGGACTTGACGACATCAATCCTAAGTTTATAAAGATGATCCAAGCGGTGATACTTCCCTACGTTACTCATATATTTAATTCAATAATATGGTCTTCCACTTTTCCTACTAAGTGGAAGTTGGCTAAAATAATCCCAATACCGAAAAAGTCAGGCACGCAAGACTTTCTTCCGATCTCTATTCTTTCATTTTTTTCAAAAGTGTTTGAAAAACTTGCCCATGAACAAATATCTGAATTTATTGAAGGAAACAATCTTCTGTCATCCTATCAACCTGGATTTAGAGAACAAATATCTGAATTTATTGAAGGAAACGATCTTCTGTCATCCTATCAATCTGGATTTAGACCAAAACATACTTGCAGCTCTGCGCTTTTCAAAATCACTGAGGATATTCGGCAGGCAATGGTTGAGATGGACTGGCCCCCATGCTTTTCAACCTGGCCCTAGAATGGATGATAAGGAAAACGTCAGTCCAGCGAAGTGCATCAATAGCTACCCAGTCGGTACAATTACTTGGATATGCGGATGACGTAAACATCGTGGGAAGGTCCTTTTTGGCAGCAAAAGAAGTCTATGTTGAATTAAAAGAGGCGGCAAGGGACATAGGCCTGAAGATTAACGAAGAAAAAACGAAGGTGATGCAACAATCCAGAGCAGGACGATTTAGAATGGGAAGAAATATAACCATCGACGAACATAACCTAGAAGTAGTCGATAACACAGTCTACCTTGGGTCTACTATCACAAAAAGAAACGAAGAAAAAGAAGAAATAACCAGACGAATACTACTGGCTAATAGAGCCTTTTATGCCCAAAAACAAATCCTGCACTCAAGATTTATGCACAGGAAAACGAAACTCTCACTCTACAAAACAGTAATACGACCAGTACTGTGTTATGGTAGCGAGACTTGGACTATGACCCAGGACATAGAGGAACGAGATAAGATGAGATGCATAATAGGCCCAATCAGAGAGGATGGAATATGGCGAAGAAGATACAACAACGAGTTGTATGAAATTTTTGACGACCCAGAACTCTCAACTTTAATAAAAATCAACAGATTGAGACTAGCCGGCCACGTGATCAGGATGGAGGACAATCGCATCCCAAAACGGCTTATGGCATCAGAAATTTCGGGAAGTAGGCCAGTAGGTAGACCCAGGAGGAGATGGATAGACTCTGTGACGGCTGACGCAGAGTCAATGCTCAACATCCGGAACTGGAGACATGCTGCAAGGGACCGTCAAACTTGGAGAAATGCCCTAGAGGAAGCCAAGGCTCGATTTGGGCTGTAGCGCCATTGGATGGATGGATGGAATGGTTGACGATAAACTAACTCTGCTGGTATTGCTGGATTTCTGCAAAGCGTTTGACAGAGTTAAATGCTATATTAGTGAATAAATTGCAATCTCTCTTTAATTATTCTTATCACGCTTGTACACTTATCAAATCTCATCTAACAGATAGACGACAACGCGTGTGCTTCGGTGACAAAAAGTCTGGCCTGATTGATATTATCAGTGGCGTCCCTTTAGGATCTACCCTTGGTCCCTTATTATTCTCAATGTTTATCAATGATCTTACCGGCGTTGTTAGCTCTTGTCGATATCACCTGTATGCTGACGATGTTCAATTATACATTAGCAAGGTTAGAGATCAACTGTTATGATATCCATAACGATATCCATAATATGTTCAATCTCGAACACATTAATATTCCTTAGAAAACACATTCCCATTAGTCAAAAAAAATTATCAAAAAATTCCTCTTGAAACAAAATCTCAAATTTCAAGACTTGTAAATTCTTTGCTCAAGTGCAACGCTAAATTCAAACCCTTAAAATTGCATAGTCAACATAAAATCCTAAATTTATGATAACCACAGCGCGCATGTGCAGCCACACATGCGCAAATCGTAAACCGTATCAGGTTACAATGCCTCTAAGAGTTTCAACGTATATTTCAAGATAACCAACGGCGTGGGTTATTTGCTGATAAAGCACGGCTTCCCTAGGCTAGCTGGAAGAAAAGAAATTTAACCAAGTTGAGTTTCGTCAGGACCTTCATTCCGAGCAGTTCGGAATCAATTCACTCCGTGCGTTTAGTACGATAATCATTATTGTTTCTTTGCTTTTTTTGTGTTGAGATAAATGTAAAATCTCAAAGTTTAAACATAAAATTAATCAATTCACTCCGTGCGTTTAGTTCGGTAGTCATTACTCTTTCTTTACTTTTTTGTGTTGAGATAAATGTAAAATCTCAAAGTTTAAACATAAAATTAATCAATTCACTCCGTGCGTTTAGTTCGGTAGTCATTACTCTTTCTTTACTTTTTTGTGTTGAGATAAATGTAAAATCTCAAAGTTTAAACATAAAATTAATCAATTCACTCCGTGCGTTTAGTTCGGTAGTCATTACTCTTTCTTTTACCTTTTTGTATTGAGATAAATGTAAAATCTCTAAGTTTAATTTTGAAATTTGAATAAAACTTTTATTATTGTGTACTCCGTACGTTTTTATTGAACTATAAAAGAAAAATTAAGTGTTCTATACCGAAACTCCCCGCGGCCGCTCTTCTCCTAAAGTAGGAAAGCACGGCGGTTCACGGTTTATAGCATTTGGTGGCAGCGGTGGGATGAACGAACATCCTTTAACTCACAACTCACCTTGCAGAGGTACCTGCATCCGCAGAGGATCCTGCATATAACTCAACTTTAACTCACAACTCACCTTGCAGAGGTACCTGCATCCGCAGAGGATCCTGCATATAACTCAACTTTAACTCACAACTCACCTTGCAGAGGTACCTGCATCCGCAGAGGATCCTGCATATAACTCAACTTTAACTCACAACTCACCTTGCAGAGGTACCTGCACCCGCAGAGGATCCTGCAAATAACTCAACTTTAACTTACAACGCATCTTGTATAGGCTATTCTTTAAAACTTTAAAAAACCCAGCAAAGGCACATCGATGACTCAGCTTCATCAAACGGACATTGGTGGTGCATCAAGCAACCGCCGTTAGCAAGTAAGTGCTCTTTGCTAAATTTCCCTTTTCACTTTAAATAAATTAATCAACTGAAAATAAAAATATTAAAGAAAATTTTGACACCTAATATTGATTTAAAAGTGCATGGTGAAGTTCAAAAAACTATAGAGATTTTAAAGGAAAATAAAACTTGAGACTTCGATAGTGTAAACGAAGAAATTTCTTTTGCTCCTTTTCTTGAGACTTTTCGATTTAGCGATTTTTTTTCCTTTCTGAGGCGATCACGACATTAATTTGATCACAAAAAATTTACCTTTCGTTTAAGTGTGTCACCCATATGTAGTTTCTTTCGAAGCATTCAAAAGCCGAAAAAGGCTCTTTTTATTACAATCCTTTATAAATCCTTGGCGATACGAACAATGTTTTGGTGATTTTTTTTTTATATCCTTTTCCCTAATCAGGTGCTCTGTTCTTATGTGTTAACACGCCCAGTTACTATGGAGTAGCCAATGCCTCCAAAACAAAAACGAGAAAAGGAAGATTTTCCCAAATTCGTTTTGAAAAGTTTACTAGATCGATCCCCGACTTACACTCGATCTAGAGCAAGAGCCCTTTCTGAAATTCGACGCCTATTTAAAGAATTACCTTTTTTTAACTGTGAAACAAAGATGTTAGTGCAAGTAAAGCTATCCGATATACATAGCTTAGTACCCTCTTTCAATGGAAACCCTGCCGATCTTCCCAAATTCCTCACGTGTTGCGATTTAATATTTACCTCTTCGACATCGGAAGCAGACGCAAAATTGTTTCTAAACGTTATAAAAACCCGTCTGGAAGGACCTGCGTTCGAGCTAATTGAATACCAGACATATAATACATGGGACCAATTAAAAGGGGATTTAAAAGCAAACTTCAAGGAAGCAAAATCACGTTCCTTGATTCAAAATGAATTACGCAAAGTTGTACAAGGCCCTAGAGAAACTGTACAAGAATACGGACAGCGTCTTTCTCAAATGTTAACTTCACTAAACTCCATCACTTACTCCACTGTACCAGATGCAGGTGCAAGAACGTATTTAATACAAGAAAACAATGATTTGACGGTTCGAACTTTTGAAGACGGCCTGTTGAGTAATAATCTAAAAATATTAGTAAAAGCCAAAGGCGAAACTACACTTCGCGACTCTATCACATATGCAATCGATCAGAGTCTGCGTATGCCCTCGTACTCCTACCCAAACAAAAACAATGGAAACTCTTCGAAACCACTGCCTATCTGTTCCTTCTGTAAAAAAAAGGGACACACACAAGATAACTGCTACACTAGATTAAATAGGTTGCACTTCACTCCTCGACTCCAAAACCAGATGATATGCTCCTACTGCCAAAAACCAAACCACTCTTACGCCAACTGTCGGTTAAGGTTATCGCAGAATGGGCAGCCAAGGTTTAATGGTAACGATAGACAACCTCCGCCTAGACAAAACTTTCATTTGTCACGAAACCCGAGAGTCCGACAAAATAACTCTGCTAACGGATGGAGACAAGTAGAAGAACAGGGACAAAGAGTACAATACGCACAAAGACGGCCCAGGGTACACTACTCCAATGACACCATGTTAGAAATCCCTGCCAGGAATGACATCGAGTCGGAAAACGGGGAAACCCGGGAGGAATTGGTCGGCCATCCTTCTCGCATCCAAGTGGCAGCCGACATACACGAAAATTAGGAAGCAGTTGCTCCAATTCCCGCATTATAGTCAAAATTTCAATGTGTATTACCAAACAAGGACCTTCAATCTGCGTTCCTTTCTCCCCCTCTAGAAAATCTTATACCACGTTCCTTATAGATTCGGGATCTGATTTAGCTTAATTAAAAACTCCCTCACTTACAACACTAATTTTTTGCCAAGAGACTCCACAGTAGACACTAAATGTACCATATATAACCTGCTTGGGGAATCAGCGCCCAGTCTGGGATGTGTGAATGGTAAATTCATACTTAATGAAGGCGAGAAAGAAGTTCTAATAAACCACATGTTCCAATTGGTTCCAGACGATGTAAACTTAAACTATGACTATAAATAAATATAAATTCGGAATAGACTACGAAGAAAAGACTGTAAAAATAAAAATTGATAAAAACATGGCAGACGACAGAAATAATAGACGGATTGAAAACAGGGGGAATACAAGCTCTTTCCCAAGACCTGAATCAACCGGAGTATATTCTCTTCGTAATTGCCATGACATTGTAGAAGGTAATGAAATTCAAGGAACGAATGAACCAATAAAGCAGGAAAAGGAAAAATTAATAAAAATTAACAAAGAAGAAAGGGTTAACGAAGAAAAATTGCGTATACCTACAACAAATAATGAATCTCCTAATTCTAGTAGCAATAAGGTAAATATAGTAACAAACCCTAACGTTCTTGGGGAAAATTCACGTAGTATAAAATATGGCTCCATTGTGGGAGAAGACAAAATACTAACGATTAACGAACCTTGTCTAGAGGATAACTATGTAGAAAATTATAATTTAAAAAGAGAAATTACTTTGCCAGCGAGAAGTGAAGTCATAATCGAAGTTCCTATTAGGGAAAAACAAGATGTAGTTCTACGGAACAAAGAGGTTTATCCTGGAATTTATGTGGCTAGTGTGCTTGCAAGGCCTGAAGATTGCGTCGCCAAGGTGTTGATGCTGAATACTAACGAATTAGACTCAAAACTTAATACTGAAGAAATGAATTTAGAATGGGATAGTTTAGATATATTTAATGTTATAGAAAGCCAAGGGAAGGACGTAGTAAGAAATCGATTAGTAGAATTAGCAAAATTGATCAAATTGGATCACTGCAATCCGGAAGAACGTTCCTCCATTACAGATATATGTAGGGAATACAATGATCTCTTCCATTTAGAGGGTGATGTCCTGACGTATACAGAAACCACAACTCATAAAATATTAACGGAATCTGGTAAGGGACCCATTTTCACTAGACCCTACAGGTTACCTGAAGCTCAGAAACAAGAAGTACATAAACAGGTAGATGAAATGTTAGAGGATGGCATCATAGACACAGTTACAGTCCGTGGAATTCACCGCTCCTACTAGTACCAAAAAAGGCGAATGACTCTGGTCAAAAGCGCTGGAGAGTGGTGGTGGATTTTCGTAAACTCAATGACGTGACTGTGGGCGATGCGTATCCCCTACCAAATATAACAGATATCCTGGATCAACTTGGTAGAGCAAAATATTTCAGTACCCTGGACTTGGCAAGTGGCTTCCATCAGATCTTGGTAGATAGAAACGATAAGGAAAAAACAGCGTTCAGTACTCCTTTCGGTCATTTTGAGTACAACCGAATGCCGTTTGGATTACGGAATGCTCCGGCAACGTTCCAGCGGCTGATGAACAATGTGTTGATGGGTTTGCAAGGCATCCACTGCTTCGTATACGTGGATGACATAGTAATTTATGGATATGATTTGCACGATCATAACCAAAAGCTAATGAAAGTATTCGAACGTTTAAGAAATCACAACTTGAAATTGCAGCCGGGCAAGTGTCATTTCATTAAGAAAGAACTTGCTTATTTAGGACATGTAATTTCCGAGAATGGATTAATGCCTGACCCGGCAAAAATAACAGCGGTCAAGACATACCCTATACCTAAAAAGGAGAAGGACATCAAGGCGTTCTTAGGTTTGGCTATTATAGGCGATTTATACCCGACTTCTCAAAACTTGCCAAGCCACTCACAAATCTCCTAAAGAAGGATTGTTCCGTTTAAGTGGGACGCCCTATGCGATGAAGCATTAGTAAAATTAAAACAAAAATTAATAGAGAAACCAATTCTATCGTATCCTGACTTCACGAGGGAATTTCTAGTGACGACCGACGCTAGCGACGTCGCACTGGGCGCGGTCCTGTCTCAAGGAGAAATTGGACGGGACAAGCCCATCTGTTATGCTAGTCGCACACTGAACAAAGCAGAAGCCAAATACTCCACAACGGAAAAAGAATTACTGGCTATCGTGTATGCAGTGAAGCAGTTCCGACCTTATATCTACGGGCAGAGCTTTACTATCATCACGGATCACCGTCCCCTCCAATGGCTAATGAATTTAAAGGAACCATCGTCCAGGTTGATGAGATGGAAAATCCTCTAGAAGAGTACGATTATAAAATAAAATACAAACCGGGAAAGCAAAATGCGAACGCAGACGCTCTAAGCAGGATACAAGTGGAGCAACAGGAAAACAAGACCGGAATCGTAGGAATTCTCACCAGAAGCAAAGCAAGACAGGCACAAGAGAACGAAGACCGCTCGCCAACATCCAATATTCAAGCCGAAACTCATATGCAACCGTCTGAGGAGGAAACAAACTTCAAACTCACTGAAATAACAGGAACCTTACACACACTAAATAATATAAAAACTAAAATCTACGTACTACCCTTAACCGAAAGCCGTGAAGAGGCATATCTAAAGAAACTATTTGGCAGTACCGAATCCTTCCAACCAAGTGATCAAGTAGTCGAAGTGCACCACTCTAATCAAAAATATCTCATACTAAAGGGATTTCTTCCCTTTCGCACTGAGAAGGACTATAACAGTCTAAAATCATCACTAACCAAGCTACTAGAATACGCACAGAACAATAATATGGATAGCATACATATCTCAGTTCCTAACCTGGGACTGGCCGCTACTAATGAGATAAAAACTCTCCTATCGGAATGCTTTCAAGATAATAACATCCATGTACATTTGTATACGGACGTTAGACAACTACTTACGGACCCGAATGACATAATTAATGTTCTGAGAGAATACCATAACGACATTTTCGGTGGTCACCAGGGTGTAACCAGAACCTTAAAAAGGATAAAACTGAATTTCTATTGGCCTGACATGATAAAGGACGTAAAAAATCATATTTCAAAATGCGCCTCATGCCAGAAGAACAAGCTATGTAAGCAACCACCTATACCCATGAGGATAACTAGCACCAGCTCTAGGCCATTTGAGAGGGTGGCGCTAGATATCGTAGGCCCCCTTCCTTGCTCTTATGAAGGAAATAAATATATAATGACCTTTCAGGACGACCTGACTAAATTCTCTATAGCCCTACCATTGGAAAATATGGAAGCCCATACGGTCGCAGAATCATTCGTTAAAAATATCGTGTGCCTACACGGAATCCCAGAATCTCTTCTCACTGACCAAGGTAGCAATTTCCTTAGTAAGCTATCAACAGAGGTATTCAAATTGTTGAAAATCCGCAAACTTCAAACTACTGCCTACCATCCACAAACAAATGGGGCCTTAGAAAGAAGTCATCGAACGCTGGCAGAATATTTGCGGCACTACGTAGATAAAGACCCGCTCACTTGGGACTCCTGGACTTCTTATGCCATTTTTGTGTACAACACTACCCCTCATACGGCTACCAATTACAGCCCATACGAGCTTCTATACGGATTCCCGCCTAAAATCCCGAGTACACTCAAACTCACACCACAAATTACTTACAATTATGAAAACTATGCCTCTGAACTTAAAGCTCGCTTACAACATGGTTATAAGTGCGCTAAAGAATTTATAATGAAACAAAAGGAGAAATCCAAAGTGTATTACGATAGTCGGTCCCGTGAAAAACAATTCCATGTAGGGATAAAGTACTTTTGAGAAATCACATGCGGAAAAATAAATTCTCTTCGCTATGGGAAGGTCCTTATGAAATAACATGCATTAATTCAACCGAAAATTCTACTATTGAAGTCGGAAGAAAGCAAAAAGTAGTACACAACAACGATATTAAACCATACATGGAGTCTCTCTAACTCGAAACCCATCTAAATCATAGATTACACTGTCAATTCCACTATTGAAGTGGGAAGATAACAAAAGGTGGTACACAATAATGATATCAAACCATACATGGAGTAACCGCCCTCCACTCTCGATAACTGACTTTTCTATCTTTTTAGTTATTTCAAAGTAGTTAACGTAAGACGTAAGTTTGAAAACGTCAAAAGAGACTTTTACATTACACGACAATTCTCTTTACTTTTATATCTTTTTGAATTCGGTCCCAGAATGATAACAACCGAAAACATAACCTAAATCAAAACTTCTTGAAAATACACCTCACATCTTACGCAAGCAAAACTACCCCTTATCTCTAGTATAAATCTGCTAGATTCTTTAATTTTGGTAGTCATAATTCTTCTACTACTGAGACTTTAAATTCACTTTCCATTAATTGGACAAACTAAGATACATAGACTCCTACCTCTTGACTTGAGGATGATCACAATGCACCAAAACTAAATGCATCCAGATATCTAAAGTTATTCCCATCTCATTTAATTTAAAAATTTTTGCTCTCAAGCGACGATTCCTCTCTCCTTAGTACGGACGTAGCTCTAACTTAGCCAATTTAATCCCTCGTCTGGGAAATACTGGTACAAGTCCACATAGTCACATTACATCGTCTTATTAGGACTACCTAGGGACGAAATTACCCACACCTTTTCACGATCCAAATCTTGATAAAGATCCTTTCATTTTGAATTAACATTCTTAATTCTAACACACAAACATTTCGCACTCTTTCAGACCATGGACTTCAAAATACTATTGATTTCCATATTCACCCTTACAACGAGTAAGGCAATCAATGTCATACCCTTAGAATATACTACGAAGAGATTGGAAGAGTGGAACTTTATGCCAATGAATGGAAGCTCGTGATCTTTTACGATTTGGGAAATCTAAAAGAAGCGCTCAGAAGCTTAAACGAACTGGTTAATGATGCTAACTCACTTTGTAACGACTTGAACAACGAAACCTACGTAAAACGAATATGTAATACCACGATGTTGGAAATGTATCACTTACTAAATGACCTAAAATTTAAAAATCAGCTATTAAGCGAAAAACTAAGGAACAAACGATCCCCTTTCGACATTATTGGAACGATCAGTAAGTCACTCTTTGGGACGTTGAACGCGGATGACGCTAAGTTTTATGATGAGCAAATTGAACATTTAAAAAATAATGAAAATCACCTACTCAATCTTGTAAAAAACCAAACTACAATAATCGATACGACTATAAACGTTTTCAATAAGACTCAGGTAGCAATGGAAAATCAAATAATGAGCCTTAATATTAAATTATTAGCGCTCCGAGCAAAGATTAACGAAATAAAAAACTCAACAACTAGCAACCATAACATGATAGAACTAGATTCACTTATTTCCTTAACTACATTAACCCTTATGCGATACGAAAACGTATTTAATAATGTCCTGGATCTGGACACAGGAGCCCGGCATGGTAAACCACTCCCGTCTATAGTCACACCCAACCAATTAGAAAACATTCTCTCCACGGTACGTAGACAAATACCTGGTAATATAAAAATCTCAGCGACTCTACAAGGGGATAGCCTCCTCCCGTTATATCGTATCAGCGAAATGCGGGCTAGAATTGTGAAAGATAAAGTCATTTACGAAATTAGAATCCCTTTGCCTTTTAAGGAAAACTACCAATTATATAAAATCATTCCTCTTCCCACAAATGTTTTTATTGAATCCTCTAAATCCATGTTTTGGTTGATACGCCCTTTTGGCAGGAAACCCTCGATACGTTTGCCCTGAAAAATTTACTGTAGCCTTTCATCATTTTCATTAATTGAAGAGTTTACAAATATCAGGGAAGGTATTGAGCCTATTTTTAATTTCTTTTTACCAAAACAACTACTACCGCAATGTTTTGAGCAGACGTACGTATTTTTTATTGTGGACGGGGATGTTAATTTA
This sequence comes from Thereva unica, assembly GCA_949987705.1. Lineage (NCBI taxonomy): Eukaryota > Metazoa > Arthropoda > Insecta > Diptera > Therevidae > Thereva > Thereva unica. The sequence continues at coordinate 126,954,449 of OX465281.1, forward strand.
CAAGCATTTATGAAAAGGACTTATCCCAGATTTTTTTCTAGCTTTGCCACTTTGGATGATGCAAACAACCCCCCAGGGTGTGCGACTTTTTTGCATTTTTTACAAAAAACTGTAGCCAAAAATCTACGCCCACAACATACCTACAACAAAAGACCTACTTAAAGCCAAAATCCAACATTTAAAGGCAAAAGCGAAAATTCTATAGACAAAATAAAATATAGAATAATTTCCTAAATTCGTTTGTAAAATCATTCTAGTTATACCGAAATACCAGAAAATAAAAAAAAAATCGAAAAACCGTAACCAAAAAAAACCTCAACCAAGTACCTATTTTAAAAATATCGCAAACAAATTTAAAATCAAGAGAAATTAGAAGTCATTAAAAAATATACCGAATGTTCTAAGAAATAGTTAAAATACAAAGCATCAGGGATATCCTTCAATGTAGCGCTAGACGTAAATGTTTGAAAGATGACAATGTTGCGAGAAACATTCTGTTGTCAAGAATGATTTAATTTGTTTGCGGTCTTTAGGAGTTCTTATCGAATGTATTGCGGAGATCTTGGAGGGATCGGGCTTGATTCCTTCTTTTGTTATAACGTGACCTAAATAGGTTACTTCTTTGGAGAGAAATTTGCATTTAGTCGGTTGCAATTTTAGATTGTGTTTTTTAAGACATTCGAAAACTTCCCTGCGTTTTGAGTTATGGTCTATGAGATTCCTACCGTAAATTACTATGTCGTCTAGGTAGACGAAACATTTAACTCCTTGCAGACCAGTTAATACTTGGTTCATCAGACGTTGGAACGTTGGAGGGGCATTACGCAATCCGAAAGGCATTCGGTTAAATTCAAAATGCCCATTTGGCGTACTAAAGGTCGTTTTCGATTTTGTCCTCCTCAGTTACATTGATTTGGTGGAACCCGTTCGCTAGATCTAGTGTGGAAAAGTATTTCGAGTCCCCTAACTGGTCCAAGATATCCTCTATATTAGGAAGAGGGTAGGCATCAGCAAGAGTAATCTCGTTTAATTTTCGAAAATCGATAACGATTCTCCACATGCGATTTCCGTTCGAGTCCTGTTTTTTGGGGACTACCAATAGCGGGGCATTCCAAGGACTTACACTGGGACGGATTATGTCGTCACTTATCATTTGTTCCACTTGTTTCTTTATTTCTTGTTTGTGGATTTCCGGTAGCCTGTATGATCTTACTTTTATTGGCGGTTGGTTGGGAAGTGTTGTGATGTCATGAGTAACTGTCGGAGTGGACGTGAGTTTGTCATCTTCGAGAAAAAAAATCGAGTTGTACTCTCGACAGATTTCGAGCACGGAGGCTCTTTCTTCACTGCTGAGTTGGTCTAATTCTAATAGTGTTTCGAGTTTCTTTAGACGTTCCGCGACGCGGTCAGAATTGGAAATGTGCTTGAGATTGTGCACATTAAGCCGGGAATACACATGCCAGTAAAACGGGTAAGTAGCTTGCATGCGTGAAAATAAAATATGTCAATAGATGGTACAACGGTGATCAATTTTCACTTGCTAGATATAGGCAAGGTCATATGCCTGCAGGTAACTAGCAAGTGCAAATTTATCACCGTTGCACCATCTATTGGCCTATTCCAATTTCACGCATGCAAGCTACTTACCCGTTTTACTGGCATGTGTATTCCCGGCTTTATAGTCACTGAGCTTCTCGTAGTGCAAATTTGTCTGACTGGTAATTTCTACGTCATTATTAGATGGGTATATTTCAGATGGAAAACAAATAAGTTCTTCTTGCTCCACAATGGGTCCGAATTTTAGAATTTTCTCCGACCTGGAAGGGATTTTGATACTCTCTCTTCCACAGAAAACGGAATGGCGATGCACTGGTCTTTATAATCGAATTTTAAAGTGTGGTCCTTGTGACTTAGTATGGGTTGTGTGTTATCAAAAAAATCTTCTCCTAAAATTCCGTCTTGAGCGATGGGGAAATCGGAGGGGACGACATGGAAAAGATGTGTGATGGCTACCTCATTGGCTACTAACATATCCAGGTAGGTGATTCCTTTAGACGGAATATATTCTGGGGCTACTCCATAAATGTGTATCACTTGATCCGTGTAGACTATCGCCTTGTCGTCGAGTGCGGCTAGTTTTATTAGACTCACACTAGCACCGGAATCTAGGAGTATTGTGCTAATTTCCTTGGTTGTTCCTGTCAAATTAATAGGAATTTCGCTTCTAAAAGTTTTTGAAGTTTTTAGGTTTAGTACACATTTGGTAATTTCCACGTTTAACTTTGTTTCTTTTCGAGAGTTAGATCGAGAGATGTCAGCCCAGGAAGTAGTTTTACAGTCGGCAGAAGTTCGAGACCACTTTGGGGATGAATTAGTTGATTTGGTAATGGGGTTATTATTGGAGATGGTAATTGAATTAGTATTGGAGTTAGTACGTGGATTAGTATTTGGGTTAGTATTGGAGTTAGTACGTGGATGAGTATTTGGGTTGGTGTTGGAGATAGTATTTGGATTAGTATTGGAGTCGGGGTACCTTATTTGAGGAGTTGGGCCCGAGCCCCGGTACCGCTGGAACTAGGCGTGCGATCGTTTCCCTGATTAGTATTAGCACTATTTTGTTCACGTTGCTTATTATTGTATTCACGCTTTCGGCACTGTTGAATATCATGACCCAAATTTTTACAATAACGACAGACCTTTGGTTCGGGGCATTGGGATTTTTATTGACATTATTAACTTGCTCTCGCTTGGGAAGAAACTTAGTTAATACTGGACTATTTAACTTGAACGATAATTTACGGCATTCGTTGGCTTCATGACCGAAGTTTTTACAGAATTGGCATTGTTTCCGTGGGGTAGTGGGAGTAACTTTTCGCTCAGTTTCTAAAAGTTTTTCCTCCTCTGCAGCGTAGTCTATGGCTCCTCGTAAAGTTTCGTGTTTAGTTGCTTTCAGAATAAGTTTGAGAGGGTGTCGAAGACCGTGTTTAAAATTATTTATTGCCATTTGCCGGTTTAGCTTCCTTATGGCGGTGCTACCTTCGGCGGTTTCGTCTTTTGTTGTTGAAATGTCAAGCTCCTCTAGTAGTTTCTCGATGCGTGATGCGTATTCGAGGGCACTTTCGCGGGGACCTTGTTGTAGATTGAACATTTCGGTCTGTATTATTTGGGGTGAACGATATTTTGAAAATTCATTCTTTAGGGCTCGTTCTATTTCGGGCCAGAAGTTATATGTGTTATGACACAAAATAACCTCATATGCTCTATCTGTTAGTTTAGATTTTATCAGATCCAGGAATTCATCCTTGTGCTCATTGCTAGTTGCACGCGTGTATTGAATTTTGGATACCTGAAGAAATCGGTGCAGACTTTTTCGGTCGCCATTGTATTCAGGGATTAGTTTTAAGGCGTTAGACAAGTTGAAGGAAGACATTTCCGGATCGTCTTTGATTTTGAATTTATTTGAATCTGACGAGGATTCTTCGTCTAGAATATTACTTTCCTCTGGGACAGTAGGGAGAGTAGGGGTGGTTTTGACTTTTGTTTGTTTGCTAACAGGAGAGGTTGGGACCTTTTGCCGCTTCTTAACCTTATGGCAATAGCCAGTTCTTTTGACATAGGGGGCGCAACTAGGGCGAAAAAGGAAAAAATTGGAAACTAGATTAAATTGAAAAATAGAAAAATAGAAAACACTCTCGCGGCGAGTAATAGGCAAGCAAAACAAACACAGAATTAATAACCCGATATAGCACATGAAATGAACATGGACCTATTGTCACGATAATGGGAGTATCGAATTTTCGAAATTTCCGACAGTAATGATATATTTTTTTTTCCACTATAGTAATCAGTCAGATCACAAAATCGTTGTAATATTCACTCAGTATTTAAAAATTTAAAATAAGTATATTTATATTCGAAAATCAATTAAGATCATAGTATAGTATCATTTAAGAACTAGATTCCTTTGTTTTTTTTTTTTTTGTAACCCTTCTTTTATACTTATATATATAAGTAGAAATGTAAATGACTCCTAATAAAACACATACGAGTGAATATTGTAGTTGTGCAAAATATCTAAGATTTTTATTAAAACTTGTTCTAAATGTGATATCTGAATGGCACTTTTTTTTTAAATATAATAATTATATAATTTTTTGCTTACAAGTAAAATAATCCTGACATACTGAACAGGCTGAAATTCATGTAGAGAGTGTGGGCACGCTCCTCCCACTATGTGTAGGCTGGGAATTTGTTCCTCCGACTTTCGATCCTGTTGCGGCTGCAGTGTTTTGGAGAAAAAAACACCCGTTGGGAATTCGGCTTAGGCTGTAAGATGTGGGCACGCTCCTCCCACTATATGTAGGCCGGGAATTGATCCTCCGACTTTCGATCCTGTTGCGGCTGCGGGTGCTGCGCCGTTTGAGAATCCGAAAGATTTGATACGAAAAGATGTCGAACAGAGAGATTAGTGCGCCGTGCCGTTCCCAGTGACCCTTTTAACGTATTTAGCACAGGATTAATGGCACAATTCTACACACTTTTAAATTCACTTTCAATTTTTTAAACACTGGATACACCGTCGCGGGGTTCCACCGCTGCCACCAATTTGTTACCGGGCCTGGGTTACCGAGCCTGGGAGAGAGAAAACGGTCGATGGTGGTTAAAGGAAAAAAACACTATTGACTTTGTATGAGAATTTATTAAAATAATTATTATTTTATCTAGGCGGACGCGTCCACAGTTGGTGAAGACCGAATTAACTCTGAGGCAAAGGAGCTGTTGGTTTCTTACACGAACTCAATTATCGCATCGAAAATGCGATGAAGTCAGCGCATTTTCAACGGGTAAAAATTGATAAGGCAGAGGAAATTGAAACATGAGAAAGAATTTTATGCAGCTTACGGTTCGTTGGAATGTGTTTGTTATGCGTCTCAACGGATCATAAGCTGGTATATTAAATTTATTGCCGATAAAGCAATGCAAGAAAACATGCGCAGTTGAATTTATGTTTGAGTTAGGATTTTATGCATCCCATGGTTCGTTGAAATGTGCTTATTCCGCATTTCAACGAATCATAAGCTTTATTGCTGATAAAGCAATGCAAAAGGCCATGCGCAGTAGTGAAATTGAATTTGCGTAAGAATTTCACAACAAGGCCCTTCTTCGTTCTATTTTTTGCCAGGTTGTGTCCGAGATCCAGTGTTGCTGGTTTCTTTGGACATAACCGATGCTCGTTTCCGCAGCCATCAATATCGCGCCCTTTGTCGTACTCCACAATTCTTCAATATTTGTGTCTGTTCAGGCGTTCATTCACCCAGGTAAATAATTGACATACATTCGCGGTATGAAGCAATTAACAAAATCAGCAGAATTGCTCAACGCGAATGTTCAGTCAACAATTGCATCAAGTGTGAATGAACGACCTGAATAACAAGTAAAAACAAGCAACGACCGATGACCCACCCGGAACAACCATCGACGAGGAGGAGGTGTCGAGTATCACAACAGAGTGACCAGGAGACACTTAATATCGAGAAGTTGCGCGAAGAGTATACCTACCCGTCCGATCATTTTCTTAATTTTACGCAATTCTTAAATTGTTTATACCGTGTTTTGTTCTTATTATCTTCTAATGTTATTAAATTAATTAAAGTGTCGTATTTGAAAATTGTGTATTGTTTTTTAATCTTGGTACTTGCGCCCTTTAGACGAACATTTTATGGTCCTTCGAGCCGGATGCGCATGTCGCGAAGTGAATTGAAAAAAAAGTGCAGTGCAAGTAATTAAAAAAACCACCCACCACCCAAGCCAGCGATAGAAGGAAGTGATCAACCCCCAACCACATCAATAGCAACCATCCCAACAAGGTAAGTGAGATTTTTATAGCTAAGTGTTGTGCTAGAATTAAGAAAAATGTCGGTGTCTGCTGAGGGTGCAAAATTAGAAAAATTACTGACGCTTCAATCCAACAACCAGCATGAGCTTGAACGTGTCGCTCGTAATTATAAGAAGACAGCGAAAGACAAGCTCACAGAAGGTTACATAAAAGGAAGGCAAAACCTTCTAGAGAAAACATGGGATGAGTGTAGAGACTCACAATAAACTACTGAGCCAATACACCAGCGCTTATGCCGAGCACCCATATTTTTCTAATGACCAGTATAGTGAAATGGAGGATCTATACTGCACAATAAACGGTCTCATGCTAGACCAAGTGAAGAAACTCGGCACAGACAACAATGACTCCCAAAGCAACTTCAATCCAGAGCAATATTACTCTTCCTTTAATCGTGATTTTAATGAGATTCGGTTGCCGCGAATAAATATTCCTCAATTCGCAGGAGACTATGAATCATGGTCGTCATTCCATGACTTGTTTGATGCGATAGTAGATAAAAACCCCCATATTAGCAAGGTCCAAAAACTTCACTATCTTAAAACCTGCTTGAGTGGTGAAGCTGCAACCCTTATTAAACACTTGCAATTAACTGAAGCAAATTATAAGTCTGCATGGTCCATCTTAAAAAATAGATTTCAAAATCGCAGAATCTTAGTGAGTACCCAATTGCAACTGCTAACGAGCATTCCTTCAATGAATGCCGACACTGCGCTAGGTACTCGTAGTATTCTCGACAAGGTGAATGAAGTGCTAGAAGCCCTTAAAGGACTTGAAGTGAGCACCGAAGGCTGGGATCCAATACTGATCCATATATTAACAGCCAAACTATCAAAGGAGACAATTGCTCAGTGGGAAATGACATTAAGCTCTCGCAGCCATCCCCAATCTCTCCCTACACTGCAGGCATTCCTAGAATTTTTACAAACCCATTTCCGTACACTAGAAGCTATTCAAGGAAGCAAGGGAAGTTCTCGCCGCGTAGAATCACACCACATCCAAAAGGAACACGACCAGAGCCGCCGTACAACCAACTTCATCAACTCTCAGAAATGTCCGTTATGCCAAAAGTCCCATAGAATAAGAGAGTGCACCAAATTCATCAATATGAATATCCAAAATAGGCATGAATTCATAAAGAAGCAAGGCAGATGCTTCAACTGCTTCTCACTGAAACACGCCACCAAAGATTGTCCACACCCAGTTAGCTGTCTAAAATGTAACAAGCGGCATAACACCATGATACATTTTGAACCATTCAATCCCCAACGATCCCAGGACAGACCGCCTATCCAAAACAACTACAAACAGTCATATCTCAATACCCAGACCGTCGATAAGAGCAATGAAGTGAACGAAATTCCAGTGAACAACCTACTCGTGAATGGATATACTCCAAAAACCGTGCTATTAGCAACCGCATTAGTTAAAGTGCAATCTGAATCCACTGGAACTCGCATCTTAAGAGCTCTAATCGATCCAGGCTCCCAAGTATCTGTAATAACTGAACGAGCCACACAACTTTTATCATTGAGAAAAATGCCTGCAGACATTATCGTGAGAGGAATTGGAAAACTGCCCAATCCTACCCAAGATGCAGTAAGCTTTGACATTAGACCCCATTTTAAGTGTAACAAAAACATAAAAGTCAACATTCAAGCTCTAGTAATGGAAACCATAACTGACTTACTGCCACATACAAAAATTGAACCACAACGGTGGAGTCATCTGGAGGGAATTCAACTAGCTGATCCATCATACCTAAACCCAGGGAATATCGATGTACTATTGGGTGCTGACATATACCCAAAGCTCATCAAAAAGGACCAAATCGAAGGAGAAGATGGAAGTCCCTTTGCACAGAAAACAGTGTTAGGATGGATTTTATCAGGGCCTATAGATGACGTCGAAGCGGCTCACGTAATAAACCTACATACCGAAGCCAATGTGAGCGACCTTTTGAAACAATTTTGGGAAATTGACAACCTACCTACCAAACCACTTCTTACACCAGAAGAAGAAGCATGTGAGAGCATATTTGCTAACACACACTACCGAACTGCCGAGGGTCGATATGTAGTATCACTTCCATTTAAAACCTCTACCCAAAAACCAGACCTCGGAGAGTCCAGAAACTTAGCAGTCAAGCGTTTTCTAAACGTGGAACGCAAATTACAGGGGAACATCGAATTAAAAACGGCATATGTGCATTTTATGCAGGAGTATGAAAGTTTGGGGCACATGATACGTGTTCCTCATGAAAACACACTTAAGGCATGTAAACCTAACTACCTACCACACCACGCTGTATTCAAGGCTGATAGTACCACCACTAAAACCAGAGTAGTATTTGACGCGTCAGCAAAGACAGCAAATCACAAATCGCTAAATGATAACATGTTAGTGGGACCAACAATTCAGCAAGAACTTGCTACCATTCTATTGAGGTGGAGAAAATATAAAATAGCCTTCACCGCCGATGTCGAAAAGATGTATCGACAAATACTAGTGACGCCAGAACATACCGATTACCAACGAATTTTGTGGCGGGAAGCCCCTTCACAACCCATTCAAGAATACAAGCTACTGACAGTAACGTATGGAACAGCGAGCGCTCCGTATCTGGCCATACGTACGTTACAACAGATAGCAAATGACGAAAGAGGACAATCACAAAGGGTGTCCAACACAATAATGACCGATTTCTATGTTGATGATCTCATGTCCGGAGCAGACTCAGTTGAAGACGCTATTGAACTACAAACTAACATCAGGAAAATTCTAGCAAGTGGTAAGTTAAGGCTAAGAAAATGGACCAGTAACAACAGACAAGCCTTAAAGGGAATCCCAGAAGATGAACTGGAATTGAAGGAGCTCATGAACATTGACATAAACGAGACAATTAAGGCATTAGGAATCCATTGGCAACCAGGTACAGACACATTTCAATTCAAGGTAACTTCCGACCACGTGAAAGTCACTACCAAAAGAAGACTGCTGTCAGAAATTTCGAAGCTATTTGACCCATTAGGTTGGTTAGCCCCAATGGTTGTTGTAACCAAAATGTTGATGCAGCGACTGTGGCAGTCAGGCTTAAATTGGGATGATCCAGTACCTGATTCATTAGCTAAAGAATGGGAGGCATTCAGAACCCAGTTGAAGCAAATTGAATCTATAGCGATACCTCGATGGATAAATTATACTAAAAGCAATCCAGAGTATGAAATTCACGGTTTTTGTGATGCATCTACACAAGCATACGCAGCCGCAGTATACCTACGTGTAGTACAACAGCCAAGGAGATACGTGACTCTTTTAACGAGCAAGACCAGAGTTGCACCCATCAAACAAATTAGCCTTCCAAAACTTGAGCTATGCGGAGCAACGTTATTAACAAAGCTCATAAAACAGGTAAAGGATGCGTTACAGCTGTCAGAATGCAAAACATACATGTGGACGGATTCAACTATTGTATTAGCCTGGTTACAAGGTCATCCATCCAGATGGAAAACGTTTGTAGCCAACCGAGTCAGTGATATACTCCAAAATATGGACAATGGTACCTGGCAACACATCAATACCAAGGATAATCCAGCGGACTGTGCAAGCCGAGGCATAAGTCCCCAAGAATTAGTCAACCATCCCCTATGGTGGACGGGTCCCCAGTGGCTGAAGGAAGATGTATCTCAATGGCCCAAACCCCTACCTACTCAACCAACCACTAAGATAGAGCTAAAACGTACAGCAGCTGTGCATATCAATCAGTGTGAAATAAATTCAGACTATATAACGAGATTTTCAAGTTTGGGAAAATTGCTGCGAATTACAGCACTCTGCCGAAGATTTATCCATAATTGCAGAACAACGCCAAGTCATAGACTCAAAGACCATGTAACAAAACGTGAATTAAACGAGAGCTTAGAAATTCTAATCATGCTAGTTCAACATGATGAATATAAAACCGAAATAATGGCGTTAAAGACATACCAACCACTTCCTACAAAATCCCGCATTCTAAATTTAAATCCATTTATAGACGCCAAGGAAATAGTACGAGTTGGCGGCCGTCTCAGGTATTCATCACTAGTATATAATCAGAAACATCCTATAATTCTACCAGAAAAATGTCTGTTATCCAAATTGATTTTAAATGATGCACATCAAAATACCTTACATGGAGGAGTGCAATTGATGATGAATGCCATCCGACGAAAATTCTGGATCATTAATGCCAGAAATGCCATACGAATGGCCATACACCGATGCTTAAGCTGCTATCGACAAAAAACAATTACCCAACAACAATTGATGGGTGACTTACCCGAACACCGAGTCCAATTGACGCGACCATTTCTCCATACAGGAATCGACTTCTGCGGACCATTTACACTCAAGGAATCCAAATATAGAGGTCGACCAAAAACATCGAAAGGCTACATTTGCATTTTTATATGCCTAGCGACCAAGGCAATACACTTAGAAGCAGTCAGCGATCTATCAACAGAAGCATTTCTAGCAGCGTTTCGCAGATTTAGTGGTAGGCGAGGACTATGTAGCGACATTTACAGTGACTGCGGTACCAATTTCGTAGGAGCCAGTAGAAAGCTAAAGGAAATAAGGTTACAAGATGAATGGGGTATATCAACCGAAGTTTACGTCAACCTAGCAAACGTAGGAGTGGAATGGCATTTCATACCGCCAAGGTCTCCGCATTTTGGAGGACTATGGGAGAGCGGAGTAAAATCAACGAAGCACCACCTCCGTCGCGTAATGGGAAATGTCACGTGGACCTATGAAGAACTGAGTACATGTTTAACGCAAATAGAAGCTTGTTTAAACTCACGACCACTAAGCCCTATGTCAAATGACCCAGAAGACTGCAGTGCTTTAACTCCAGGCCACTTTCTAATAGGAGATCTTTTAATAGCTCCTCCGGAAAATAATCGACTGGATCTTAAACTAACCTCTCTTGATCGTTGGAAATTGATTTAAAAAAGTTGTCAAGATTTCTGGAAACGTTGGAATACAGAGTACCTGAGTAGATTGCAACAACGGCCCAAATGGCTTCAGCAACAACCAAACCTAAAGGAAGGAAACCTAGTGCTAGTAAAAGATGAAAGAATGCCGCCAACGAAATGGCTACTAGGACGTATTATTGAGACTCATCCTGGACCAGATAATCTAGGGAGGGTAGTGACAGTAAAGTGCAAGGATTCGACATTAAAACGCCCTATTACCAAGATTTGTTTACTACCGATAGTAGACAATGAGAAAATTTAATGACTCCAATACCATATAATTTAGCGTAGCTATAATAATAAATATATCCTAGAATAAGTTCAACTACGAAGATAGTCTAAGAAGCACCTCTTAAATTAATGTTTCTCATTTATAGATGCACATCAGCCATATAATAGCAATAGTAAGCACACTACTAGCAGTCAACTCCACTGAAGCAATCATTGCCTACGATTGCGGCCACGATCATGTAAATATAACCGCAATATCCCTAGTTAACTTAGGCGAGTGTCACATTGAAAACGTCAAAATCGAAAATGAAAATGAAGATATTCAACTCCTGCAGTTGAGTGAAACTGCATCCGTACATACATTTCAATGTAAGATAAATATCATCCAATCAGTTTTCCACTGTGGTATGTTTAGCCACTTATCTCTGGTTCCGGGAGGATTATCCACATATACGAGCTGACATTAACCGGGACGATTGTTTAAAATTGCACACTGATGGAACTTACAGGTTAACCAATGGACGAATGATTGCTGATATCAAGCCCAATAGCACCAACAACTTTTCCGAAGTAATAGCAGGGGTGATCGACAGCAACGAAGCGTGCACTGGAGTCGCCTACACATCGGGTGTTGACTCTTGGAATGATGTCATAGTAATTCACGCCATCACAATTACTATCACTGATTACATCAGTACTGTACGATTGGAAGATAATAACATACTAATCCGTAACAATATTGCATGCTCATATCTGGCAGGCACCTGCACGGACCCTGAATTTGGCATCACATTCTGGGAAACGGCGATCAATTCATCATGCGAAAACACAAAGTATGATGTCCTGTGGCAGGGGCAAGCTACGAAAATCAAAAATCTCAGCAATAGCACATCCTTTCACACCAATGTAATGTACACCGTACGTAGTGAGGATATAGTATTCGCACTCGAAGTCATAAAAGAAATATCCGTCTGTAGGTTCAAAGGATATCAGACCGAACATCCTCGATTAATCGTTGTCCCTAAGGCAGGAACAGAATACTGGTTCTCAAAGAAAACTACAGACGTTAGAAATTTAGATGTCCTAACCTACGTAAATTCAAAATTCGTATACATTGAAAGACATTGGAAGTTACAGATTGAAAAATTATATATCAGTTTACTATTAAAACGATGTGAACTTGAACGAGAAGTTTTAAAAACGCAGATGAGTATTGAACCGCAAAATCCAGCCGAGTTTGCATTAACGCATATGAAGCAATTAGGATATACCGCCGTTCAAAGAGGAGAGCTCATTTATATCATCAAATGTCAACCAGTAGAAGTGCACGTACGAAGTACCAATCATTGTTACAATGAATTACCCGTGACCTACGCCAACAATAGCTTCTTTAAGACTCCTAAAACCCACTAATTGCAGAAATTAGGCACCCAAGTTGAATGTTCATCATTATTGGCACCAGGATATCAAATCATGGACGAATGGTATGGACTGAGCCCAGATATTCATAAAATTAAATCACCACATGAAGTACATCCCACCACGACGAAGGAATGGACCTACGAAGATCCAGGTAATCTAATGAAAGCGGGAATATATTCTCCACAAGCAATTGGAGCCCTTAGAAGCCAAGCGATGTTTTCATCAGAACGTCAAGCGATAAGTAACATCGTGACTCAAAGATTACTAGGGGGGAATATGGATAGTAGCGGCACATTTTCCCGCTATCAAAAAAAGAGTCACGGCTAGCAGACGGCACTTTCGTTTCTGCCTCCAGCCTAGACGCACGCACAGTGCACATCGTCGTTGTCGCAAATAACTCTGGATTAAATATTATTTTATAGATCTTAACATGTGTGGTGTTTTTATTAATAATGAACAAACCTAAAACACACCCCCACATAATGGTGACCCCGAGCTCAATTTTTCATTAAATTATACAAGTGCGAGAAAGTTCTTTCATTTACTTAAAAATAAAAAATAAAAATTTCAAAGTAAAAAGTGAATCAAACTACAGAAAAAACCACATAAATAATAAATTTTAACGTGAAGTGAAATTTCAACAACAAAAAATGCCGTTCACGCACACATTTTTTAAATGAATAGAAATATAACAGTTAGTGCATTAGTGTCGTGTTATCAATTTCATATTTTTCGCATGCACATAAAATGGTGACCCCGAGCTCAATTTTTCATTAAATTATACAAGTGCGAGAAAGTTCTTTCATTTACTTAAAAATAAAAAATAAAAATTTCAAAGTAAAAAGTGAATCAAACTACAGAAAAAACCACATAAATAATAAATTTTAACGTGAAGTGAAATTTCAACAACAAAAAATGCCGTTCACGCACACATTTTTTAAATGAATAGAAATATAACAGTTAGTGCATTAGTGTCGTGTTATCAATTTCATATTTTTCGCATGCACGTAAAATATTTCTACAGAAGAGAAATAAAAATTAATCAATAAAAATCTAATGCATCAAGCAGAAATGTTCAGTCGTTCAGTCATTGAATTATTAAAAAGCAAATTTTTGTGACATCGTGACATTGCATAAAAAGGGCAAAAATAATCGTCGCGCATTAGCAACATATGTAGGTTACAAAACAAAAAAAATCAGCGAAATATCGCCCAAGACGAAAAAGCACGCGGCCAATATGAAGAAGCACACGGAATAAATGGTGTAATTAAAAAAAACACGACGGATGGTTCATTTTTAGCCGCAAAATAGACGGATTGCCAATTTACACACGTGGACTAAAACCCTACAAATCCTACATACTTGCGGAAACACGCAACATAAAGGAACATGGAACAGCAGATAATAACAGCAATATTTAATGATACATTCAAGTCAGTTATTTATTTCATTTTTATCTATATTTTATATTAAGTTAAATGAGTAAATTTTTGAAATTATAGTACTCTATTTTTTTAGATTCATATGTACATAAATTTCCTATATTGAAATTAAAAGCAACAAAAAAAAAAAAAATAGAAATCGAAGAAAACGTCAAAATCAAATACATGTAAAGGGACACAATAAGAGAAATGCTCGAGTAGAACATTGCTTAAACAAAAAATTCAAAACAATAGTAAGTAAACAAAAAACTATACAATCATTGTCATTCACTAGAACGTATATCCAGGGATGGGCACGCATGAGGTTAATGAGAGCCGCATGTGGGTTTTTCATAATTGTAAAGAGCCGCATTATATGTATTATGTAATTTCAAAAATCAAAAATTATATACCATAAAATTTACATTTGATCATTTCTTTCAAATATTTTAGTGAGTTTTAAAAAAAAAAATTTTTTAGAAATAATTTTATTGGTGTCATTAAAAAAGTACATTATATTGCTTTTATAGGACAACTTTTCACTTTTTGTCCACACGAAGTATTCTATTATCATTTTTTTGACAATTGCATCTAATTAAATAAAACAGTCCCTGACTGTAGTGTGGAGCTTGCAAGTGGTTGTGAATTCTGTTAACAGATTGCGAGGTTTTCATTAGCACTTCCCCTAACAATGAATTTATTAAGCTGCATTTGTTATAATGAATATATATAAATGAGCCAGTTTCAAGAAAATTAAAAATAAATTTTTTAAGATATTAGAAACGCCAAATACGAAACAAAAGCCTATTAGTTTTGTACACATAATGAGTAAAAAAACTCCCTTAGTTTGCAATTGAATGAAAACAATAAACACAACATTAAAGATTTAATATTATAAATATATTTTTAAGCTATTGCATAGCTTTTATCGCAGGCTTTGAGCGGGGTGACCGAATTGAGAAATTCCGTAACGAAAAAAAACCTAACACGAGAGGGGAAATTTTATGAAGCGCCTACTTCGATGTTTAAAAATTTCAAAAATTTCAAAATTAAACGGAAGTAAAGTGTCTGTTGACAACTGTTACACGAAACCCCCCTCTACAAAATAATAAATAAGTTTCTAAAAAATCAATAATTTTTATTTTCTAGCGAGGATTTCGTGTAACAGTGAAAAAAATAACACTTGACTTTCGTTTAATTTTGAAATTTTTAACCATCACAGTAATGAGATAAGCTAATGTTGCATTTTCACAAGTTTTAACAAAAATAGGTAATGGAGATGTACTAGATGAGCATGAGTTTCAACTTATTGAATCGAGATTTTTCAAAAAAGAGGATGTTGCTACATTATGTCCTGATGGAGTTCGTTTATTTTTCAAAAATGAAGATGTTGCCGCCTATAACAATTTGATTTTGAGCCAATGTGAAAACAAAGTTCTTTCAACGTCCGTAGACGTTATTATTGGCGCTAAAAGTACTGAGCAAGAAGCTAATTTTAGACTTAAATTACATAAAAAATCTGTTATTGACACTGGAGGACTGCCTTATAACATTACTTTTGTTGTTGGAAAGCATTATGTTATTACAACCAACATCGACGTTACTGATGGTTTATGCAATGGTGCTGTTGGGAAATTAGTACAAATAGAATTTGATGAAAGTAACACATTGATTAGAGTTTGGCTGGAATTTTGTAGTTCAGATAAAGTGGGTAGAAAAAAAAGGCAAAAAGCAGCAATCTTGCTGTCCCCATTGAATTAAGAACATTGCATAAAAAGGGCAAAAATAATCGTCGCGCATTAGCAACATATGTAGGTTACAAAACAAAAAAAATCAGCGAAATATCGCCCAAGACGAAAAAGCACGCGGCCAATATGAAGAAGCACACGGAATAAATGGTGTAATTAAAAAAAACACGACGGATGGTTCATTTTTAGCCGCAAAATAGACGGATTGCCAATTTACACACGTGGACTAAAACCCTACAAATCCTACATACTTGCGGAAACACGCAACATAAAGGAACATGGAACAGCAGATAATAACAGCAATATTTAATGATACATTCAAGTCAGTTATTTATTTCATTTTTATCTATATTTTATATTAAGTTAAATGAGTAAATTTTTGAAATTATAGTACTCTATTTTTTTAGATTCATATGTACATAAATTTCCTATATTGAAATTAAAAGCAACAAAAAAAAAAAAAATAGAAATCGAAGAAAACGTCAAAATCAAATACATGTAAAGGGACACAATAAGAGAAATGCTCGAGTAGAACATTGCTTAAACAAAAAATTCAAAACAATAGTAAGTAAACAAAAAACTATACAATCATTGTCATTCACTAGAACGTATATCCAGGGATGGGCACGCATGAGGTTAATGAGAGCCGCATGTGGGTTTTTCATAATTGTAAAGAGCCGCATTATATGTATTATGTAATTTCAAAAATCAAAAATTATATACCATAAAATTTACATTTGATCATTTCTTTCAAATATTTTAGTGAGTTTTAAAAAAAAAAATTTTTAGAAATAATTTTATTGGTGTCATTAAAAAAGTACATTATATTGCTTTTATAGGACAACTTTTCACTTTTTGTCCACACGAAGTATTCTATTATCATTTTTTTGACAATTGCATCTAATTAAATAAAACAGTCCCTGACTGTAGTGTGGAGCTTGCAAGTGGTTGTGAATTCTGTTAACAGATTGCGAGGTTTTCATTAGCACTTCCCCTAACAATGAATTTATTAAGCTGCATTTGTTATAATGAATATATATAAATGAGCCAGTTTCAAGAAAATTAAAAATAAATTTTTTAAGATATTAGAAACGCCAAATACGAAACAAAAGCCTATTAGTTTTGTACACATAATGAGTAAAAAAACTCCCTTAGTTTGCAATTGAATGAAAACAATAAACACAACATTAAAGATTTAATATTATAAATATATTTTTAAGCTATTGCATAGCTTTTATCGCAGGCTTTGAGCGGGGTGACCGAATTGAGAAATTCCGTAACGAAAAAAAACCTAACACGAGAGGGGAAATTTTATGAAGCGCCTACTTCGATGTTTAAAAATTTCAAAAATTTCAAAATTAAACGGAAGTAAAGTGTCTGTTGACAACTGTTACACGAAACCCCCCTCTACAAAATAATAAATAAGTTTCTAAAAAATCAATAATTTTTATTTTCTAGCGAGGATTTCGTGTAACAGTGAAAAAAATAACACTTGACTTTCGTTTAATTTTGAAATTTTTAACCATCACAGTAATGAGATAAGCTAATGTTGCATTTTCACAAGTTTTAACAAAAATAGGTAATGGAGATGTACTAGATGAGCATGAGTTTCAACTTATTGAATCGAGATTTTTCAAAAAAGAGGATGTTGCTACATTATGTCCTGATGGAGTTCGTTTATTTTTCAAAAATGAAGATGTTGCCGCCTATAACAATTTGATTTTGAGCCAATGTGAAAACAAAGTTCTTTCAACGTCCGTAGACGTTATTATTGGCGCTAAAAGTACTGAGCAAGAAGCTAATTTTAGACTTAAATTACATAAAAAATCTGTTATTGACACTGGAGGACTGCCTTATAACATTACTTTTGTTGTTGGAAAGCATTATGTTATTACAACCAACATCGACGTTACTGATGGTTTATGCAATGGTGCTGTTGGGAAATTAGTACAAATAGAATTTGATGAAAGTAACACATTGATTAGAGTTTGGCTGGAATTTTGTAGTTCAGATAAAGTGGGTAGAAAAAAAAGGCAAAAAGCAGCAATCTTGCTGTCCCCATTGAATTAAGAATAGCAAATATTTCATTAACATCGGATAGAAAATGTATAGCCAAACGCAAACATTTTCCATTAACTTCAGCTCTTGCTCTAACTATACATAAGTCGCAAGGTGGAACTTTTGACGAAATAGTATATGAGTATAGTAAAGCACATTCTCAGGAACTCGTTTATGTTGCGCTCTCTCGAGTGACTAATATTGAAAAATTGTATATCACGACAAAAAACGATAATTCTACATTCAAGTTTTATCATAATAGAAGGCAAGCTGCATCGACTACATCTTTGTTGCAAGAATTCAAAAGACTGTCTTTAAATAGTGTTCAGACGATAGCTCAAAGTATCTTAGGTTTCATTAGTAATAGAAATGGCATTTCAATAATGACTTTCAATTGCCAAAGTGTAAATAGTCACAAATACGATTTACAAGATTCAGTTACAAGACAAACAAATGTGTTATTTCTTACCGAAACTTGCATGACGCAGGATAATCCGATTGAAATACCTAATTTCAATTGTATTGCTCAATTCAAACGAGATACTGTTCCAAAAGGTGGGGTAGCTATTTACCAAAATAATAATGATGTTACTAATATTATGACTCCGAATATTGAAATAAATATTGCACACGTTAGCGGTGTTAATGTTAGGCGCTCATTTGTTGGAGATATTTGTGCGTGCTTATACAAACTTAGAAATGGCCTGCACATAGTAATGGTAGCAATTTACGTTTCTCCGAATCCAAAATTGGACGAGGTAGAGCTTTTTATTCATCGCACTTTACTGGAGTACACTGAAGAAGGGTCGAAAATACTTGGTACAAATGGTAATAAATTTCCACTTATCTTGGCTGGCGATTTTAATATCAACTTTGCTGATAAAAAATCAGAGCGATTGATAACTTTTCTTTCGGAAAAATTGAATTTGAAAATAAATAATGATCCACAAGAATCCACAACAAAATATGGAACCACCATTGACGCGGTATTTTCCAGATATTTAGAAGATATGAAGTCTCAAACTTATGTTTCTTATTTTAGTTACCATAAACCTATAGTTTCAATGATAAAAAATCCTGAATAACCTACATGTATTGTAAGATAATAAAAATGTTTTAAACAATACTAACTTCTCATTTATTTAATAAAAGAAAAAAATTTGTTTTCTTATCGGTCACCACGTTCAAACAGTGTAACTTGAATTAATATCAAAGAAAAAACTTGAATTGATATCGGTGAAAAAAATACTGCATAAATAAAATAAATAAATAATTATAATTGCATGAGTTGATAAAAAATGCTATGTAATAGCTTTACCGCGGCAGTCCTCGAGTGCCACAGCCCGTATTTTTTTTTTTTACACAATTCGTTATATACATATTATCGGCTATCTGTTGTCTTAGCGGCAGTCAACGCTAACAATTAAAAAATTAAAATTATTTTCTTTTTTTGTCGTCTTGCCGCACCTTCTTTATTGCTTCAACATGAATGAAGACGATAAAGCTAGTGGAGAGAGTTCGCATAATAAAAATGCTTCAGCATCTCAATCAACTGGAACTGGGGAATACATACACTTCATCTCGTCTTTAAAATTTCCACAATTTTGGAGCAATAGACCCGATCTTTGGTTTCTCCAAGTCGAAACTCAGTTTCGCATAAAAGATATTACCAGATCCTCCACTAAATATGATCATCTTGTAGCATCTTTGACCTCAGACTCGATGGAAATCGTGGCTGACGCACTCTTACATCCTCCAGATGAAGACCAGTACGAAAATTTAAAAAAAACTCCTTTTGCAAAGAAGTAGAGATTCGGAAGAGCGCAGACTCGACGATTTGCTTCACAAAGTGGAGTTGGGGAATTACAAACCCTCAGAATTGTACAGACAAATGGAAACACTTGCTGGAGGAAACAGCCTAGTTAACAATTCATTACTTAAAAAGCTTTGGTTAAACAAATTACCACATTCCATCCAAGCTTGCGTCATAGCAGTAGAAGATTATCAAACACAGGCAGAAATTTTTAAAATAGCCGACAAAATCTTCGATGCAAAATCTCCCGCAACAATAGCAACCGTCTCCACAAATAACGTGAATGAAACCTTAGAAAATCTGTGCAGCTCAGTGCAAGAATTGACGAAACGCATGAAAAATCTCGACGTTCGTTCATCTAGACAAAGAAACCGATCACCATCGTTCGATCGATCTCGCACAGGATCCCGGATCCGTAACGAATCACAATTCCAATCTCGCACTAAAGCAAAAGACAACGTATGTTGGTTTCACGCAAAATTTAGAAACAGGGCAAAAAAGTGTATACAACCATGCAACTTCGACAACAACAAAACTAAAAACCGTGATCCAAAAAACTAAAAATATCGTCTTCGGGTACGGCATCGAAGTCAGATAGAGTCTCTCGCCGTTTATTTATTTTCGACAAAAATTTAAAAACGCATTTCCTAATTGACACGGGCGCAGAAATCTCCGCCATACCAAAAGGTTTTATTTCCAAAA
This sequence comes from Thereva unica, assembly GCA_949987705.1. Classification (NCBI taxonomy): domain Eukaryota; kingdom Metazoa; phylum Arthropoda; class Insecta; order Diptera; family Therevidae; genus Thereva; species Thereva unica. The sequence continues at coordinate 126,974,758 of OX465281.1, forward strand.
AAATCCACAAAGCGGATTACAGTTTAGTTTCTGCCAATGGCACTCCCATTGCAACATACGGAAACAAACATCTAACAGTAAACTTAAATCTGCGGCGCAATTATGACCACAACTTCATAATTGCCGGTATCGATCATCCTATTCTTGGTGCCGATTTCTTATTTAAATTCGACCTGTTAGTTGACTTGCGAAGTAAAAAGTTAATAGACAAGACAACTACACTTTCGGTTGAGGGCATAACACGATATACTAAAACGACCTCCCTCAAGCTATACTCTTTACAAGATGAGTTCGGAAGAATATTAAATAACTTCCCATCACTAAAGGCCCCTCCCAACTTCAACGAGCAAGTAAATCATAGCGTTTTTCATCACATAAACACTCAAGGCCCATTACCTTGCGCCCGGGCTAGACGCCTCAACTCTGAAAAATACAAGATAGCAAAAGCAGAATTCGATAAAATGATGAAACTCGGAATATGTCGACCATCCTCGTCCCCAGTAGCTTCTCCATTGCACCTAGTCCCCAAAAAAGGTTGCGCGGATTGGAGACCATGCGGAGACTACCGACAGTTAAATGCCGTCACAACGCCGGACAAATACCCATTGCCTAACATCCAAGACTTTTCAATAAACCTTCACGGTTGCACACACTTTTCCAAGATAGACCTCGTTAGAGCCTATCACCAAATTCCCGTAGCTTCTAAACTGCAGTTATCACCCCATTCGGACTGTTCGAATTTCTCCGAATGCCTTTTGGTGTCAGAAATGGCGCACAGACCTTCCAACGTTTTATAAATGACATTCTCTCAGATCTACCATTCATATTCGTTTATGTCGATGACATACTCGTCAGCAGCAGATCTGCAGAATCCCACAAAGAACACCTAAGAATTCTCTTTACACGTTTACAAGCTTCGAATATAAACGTAAATCCTTCAAAATGCGTCTTTGGGGTAAACAAGTTAGAATTTTTAGGGCACGAAATAAGTCAAGAAGGCATCTCACCGTCAGTGGCGGTTCGTAAGGTTCAGAATAAGGGAAGCAATGTCCAAAGCGAACGATAAAAGTAAAAGTATCGAAGGCTTTATTAACTAAAAAAAACTGAAAAATAATATATAGTGTAGTCAGATAAGCAAATATGAGCCGTTTATTTTGAAAGTGGGGTAAGTCCATTTTTGAAAAAAATGAAGATAACGGTAGTTCTAGATAAAACTGAATATGATCTTTTAATGTGTAAACATGTCATGGTCAAAAAAATTCAGAATCCTAGTAATCAAGGGGATGGAAGTTTTAGCTCTTAACAGTGTTGTAAGTATGTTTATTTTGAAAGTGGTGCAAGTCCATCTCAGATTGATTTTTTTTTAACCATACAGCAAAATTAAGTTCGGTTGCTGTATGGTGAAGCAAATCTGATGGTTTAACATCAGTCTGAAATGTAGAATGTTTTTATCTATTTATCTTTGATATTGGAAGTTGCTAATTGTACAATATTTCATAAATAATAAGAAGAATATCTAAATTTTTTGTTTTGATAATAACGCCAACACCAGGAAATTTTAGTAATCGTGGAAACACTATTGAAAACTTAACAAACCAAATTACACGGCCCATCACCCCTTCCATCAATAATTCCAATAGTGTATAATTCTTATTAAAATGAATTGTTTTTTGTTATGTATATTTTCTACTATAATATTTACAAATTGTGTCCTTTTTATTCCACTTTTTATCAAATGAATATTTATATTATTTTGAATAGTATTTTGCTTTTATTATTAAAAAAGTATAAAAAAACTTGTTTAAACTATATTTTTTATTTTCTACTTTTTAGTCTATTATATATGTCTTCTGTCATTTTTAGGGACCGCCTTATTAGATTTTAAATGACGTCGTACCGCTTGCTGATTTATACTCGTCATATACTTTCACTTGATACCCCTTGGTAAGGCAAAGATAAACTGCCATTTGTGTTAGTCGAAATTTTGAATTTGGCAATACAGCTAATATTATCCTAATTGTCATATCCTTTCATTTGATACCCATATACCGAGCGTGTTGTAAAAAAATGTAATCCACCATTTTGTGTTGGCCGCCATTTTGAATTTGGAATGCCAACCGAAGTTTATTTGACATATTTATTCACTTGATACCCATATTGAGTGGATTGTAGAGAAAAAAGTAGTCCGCCATTTTCGTTGATCGCCATTTTAAATTTTCAGATTTTGACAACAGATTCGTCATTAGTGCTCATAAAAACCCCCCAATACCGATTTTAAATGGAATCGGAACACAATTGCAAAATTCGGCCGCCATCTTAGAACCGGCCATCTTGGCTCTTTTACAAAATAGCCAGATTTCATTGCCACACGAACTATGCATATTGGTAAAATCTGAAGTAGATCAGTTATATGGAAGTGGGTCAAAATAAAGTTGCAAGATTTGTTTACAAAGAACATACAAACATGCATCCATAAAGGGAAAGCTATATAAAGCTAAAACATACATACATTCATACGTATAAACATACATACATAGACACCTCAGGTAATAAAAGAGCCAAAACAGGCTGATACAACTGAAATTGTATCCACTTAAATTAACAATTATATCAATCCATTAATTTTGAAAGTGAGGCAAGTCCATTTGGGTATGGAAAAAACTTTATTTTCTTGTAGCCAGCTATATTAGCACTATTGGATAATAAACTTATATTATTTAAGAACACAAAATGCAAAAAAGTAGTTTATTAGGTGCTACCAATATTTTTAATTTTATTGAAATGCAAATGCTTAAATATCTCGAAATAACAAAAAGTGGACTTGCCCCACTTTCAAAATAAACGGCTCATATATGGAATTGTTTCCAATCTAAAAAAAATGTTTGCAACATGTTAATTACATCGAATACTATACGAAGTGGACATTTTCTACATCTAGTAACCGCCGCTATGTAAGTTATCAGCCATTTTGCGAAAATTTCATCATTTTGGTCGTTCTTTCTAAATATAGATGCATGTATATTGGAATATGTACATAGATCCGCAAAATGTAAAAAAATAGAGGCTGTTCGTTATGACCGCGCTATCAGCGGTTACAATATCAAATTTTTATGTGTACACCTAACGTCAAAAAAACTTAAAATTTCAGGTTTTTTCAGTCAACTTATACAATAACTGGTTATTCAATATTCAATATTTGAGTTCCAAAAATCGATTTCAAATTTGAAAATTAATTGCCCTTTAATTTTTGTACATCGCATGAGGTTTTTCCTTTTTTTAATATGCAGTTTCTTTTATGATGGTGGACAAGAAAAGTTTTTTAAAATTAAAAAAAATAAAAAAAAATCGAATTCAAAGTCGTGAATTTTTGCATTTTGTCGAAATAGTTTCACTAGCGGGCGTTTTCTCCTTCTTTCTAATTCTGTTGAAAATTAAAACGTCCAAATAAAAGCTGTTTAGCTATAATAAACCAAAATCTAAAAAAGATAGTAATAATAAAACCCTATTGTAAGCTTCACCTACCATCATTACATTCTTCTTGCAAAAAAACGCTTCAGGCAACCCGTACTCAAAAATGCATTTCATAAAAATATTCTCTATCTTTTAAATCATCATTAAAGAGAATCATAAAAATTTAATGGCTACAAAGTTATTAGCTTATATTCAATAAACACCGCCTGCCACCCCACTTGAATACATAATTGACGAAGACAAACTTCACCTATCCTCGATCTCTTTTTTCTTGACTCAATCTACAAACGAAAATTCATACTTTAAGAAGAGTCAAAAACAAAATTACGAAGCAAAATTTTAAGAGCAAATTTAATATTGCTCGAAGCCAGAACAGATTACCAGAAAAAGAAACCAAGAAAACAGAGAGAATATGGTGGATACAGAAAATTTCTCTATCTTCGACTTCTCAATTCTCGCTGTTCGGTTCCGAAGAAGCTGCGTTTAGCTCAGCTTCTGAGGGAACCGTATTAACGCAAACCTTTGCGTGAGTGTGGGTCCAATTAGATTGAATGTGTTGGAGTTTTCATGTTGATTTTCTGTGGCAATGAAGCTGGATATATTACAGCTTCCCCATATTGTGTAAGGCCTCGGCCACGGTAAAAGCGGCACCAGAAAAATTTAACATCTCGAATTAGCGGAGAGAGGCACTTTAGTATTGTCACTCTGTCGCTCACCACTCACCGCTCTTATCATGTTCGAGGCCTAACACAGCAATGGGAAGCTGTAATATCTCCAGCTTTAGTGTTTCCAGAGGAGGAAATATATTAAGATTTTTGTTGTGATTAATCTTGATAAATTTTAAAATTTCAATTTATTATTATTTATATAAATTTATTTTTATGAAGTTGCCAATTTGGTCAAGGGAAGCAGTGCTTCCTTTGCTTCCAAAGAGGAACCGCCACTGCTCACCGTCCAAAAGTAGAATTCAAGCAATAACAGAATTCCCATCTCCGAATTCTATTAAAAAATTGCAACGTTTCCTTGGAATGATCAATTTTTACCACCGCTTTCTTCCGGAAGCCGCTAAATTATCAGGGCCTTTATATGACGTCCTAAAAACTTCAAAAACAAAAGAAAAAAGCATACCGGATTTTGAATGGACCGAAATTCATGAAGGGCTTTTCAAACAAATAAAAGCAAATCTACAAAAAGAGACACTGCTCGTTCATCCAAACCCTAAAGCAAACATTTCACTTTGGGTTGACGCCTCAAGCGATGCAGTAGGAGCGGTTCTCCAGCAGAACAACGTAACGGAATGGCAACCCTTGAGCTTTTTCTCTAAGCGCCTAAAGCCATCCGAAAAGAAATACTCAACTTTTGATAGGGAATTGTTAGCCATTTTCTTAGCCGTCAAGTACTTCCGCCATTACTTAGAAGGCAGACATTTTGTCATATATACTGATCATAAACCGCTGACAAACGCCTTACATTCAAAGTCCGATAAATCACCTAAACAAAGCAATCATCTTAGTTATATATCACAATTTACAGAAGATATCAGATACATTAAGGGAAAGGAAAACATAGTATCCGATACCTTGTCCCGAGCCCACATAGATTCCATAAATCCCTGTGCAAATGTAGACATCCACTACTTGTCGGAAGAACAAGAAAATGATGATGAATTAAAAAACATTTTAAGAAAAGCTAGAACCAACTCATCGTTCATTCTTCAAAAGATCGCTTTCCCGCCGGATAACATAGAAATCTGGTGTGAAATAAAGACCGGAAAAAACCGCCCTTATGTCCCAAAAAACTTGCGGCAAAACATATTCCAAGCTCTACATACCTTATCTCACCCTGGCATTCGAGCTACAAAAAAGTTAGTCTCCGCTCGCTACTTTTGGCCAAAGATGAATAAGGATGTCAACATATGGACCAAAGCTTGTTCATCATGTCAAAAGGCAAAAGTATTTCGTCATACCCGTTCGCCACACGGAGAATTCAAAATACCCAGCGGTAGGTTCCAGCACATACACATGGATATCGTAGGACCCTTACCACCATCAAACGGTTACACGTATTTATTAACAATAAAAGATCGATTCACTCATTGGCCGGAAGCAATCCCTTTAAAAAATATTAGTGCAGAAACGATAGTCAACGCTTTTGTTCGACATTGGATCTCCGTTTTTGGAGTACCCACAACTGTCACAACGGATCAGGGCAAACAATTCGAGTCGTCCCTATTCAAAGAACTCTCCAACTTGTTGGGAAGCAAACGCATACGCACTACAACGTATCACCCACAAGCGAACGGATCCATAGAACGTTTTCATCGTCAAATAAAGGCAGCCATTAGGGCATCAAAAGAACCTAAGAACTGGCACACCAGTCTCCCTTGGATACTCTTAGGAATTCGTTCAGCAATAATAGCAGATATAGGGGTAGCCCCAGCACAGCTACTGTTTGGACAAACCCTACGTTTGCCAGGAGAACTAATCTCCTCAGATACACAATCGCAATCCATTGTCACAACCACACTGGCAAAACAAATTAAAGATGCAATCGTTAAAGTCAAACCTCAAGCCAAACCCAGAAAACAAAATTTAATTTATGTCCCCCAAGAACTTAAAAGCTGTTCACATGTTTTTGCTGAAGAACCCGTGTACAAAGGCAGTTTAAATCCACCGTACTCTGGTCCTCACGAAGTATTGGAAAGAAATGATAAGGTGTATAAAATTTTAATAGATGAAAAAGAAAAATTGATAAACATAGACAAATTGAAACCAGCATTCCTCTTAGGCACAAACGTAGACCCTGAAAGTAGAGTTACTCGATCAGCTTTAAAACCTAGGGTTAGCTTCCAAATTTAGAGAAATTATAATCGAACATTTAAATCATATCTTTTTAGAAATTATAATCTTGCAATTGAATTTCATAATTATAAAAACAATAACCCCACGTAAGAAATTATAATTTTGCATGTCAGTACACTTATATAAAAAAAAAGTAATAATCACTTAATTTTTATATTACATTTATTGAATTACGAATCACGAATTTGAATTTAAAATTACATTGTAATAAAAATTGAACTCAAGTAAGTAAATCATCAATTTCAGAAAGAATCAATATTACGTAGCATGTACTACTATAGTTTAAGTTACTTCATAAGTTGAAATATTGTTAATTCTAAGAAATAAAAAATATGTATTTTTTTTCGATGAGGGGGAGTGATGTAGCGGCACATTTTCCCGCTATCAAAAAAAGAGTCACGGCTAGCAGACGGCACTTTCGTTTCTGCCTCCAGCCTAGACGCACGCACAGTGCACATCGTCGTTGTCGCAAATAACTCTGGATTAAATATTATTTTATAGATCTTAACATGTGTGGTGTTTTTATTAATAATGAACAAACCTAAAAAACACCCCCACATGGATCATCAAGACATAAGTGTTCTAAATCTACTAACATCCAACGATATGCACTCCTTAAAATTGAAATTATGGAACACCCTTCAAGAGATAGGCGGCATCTACCTAGGTATCATCGGCGTATATGTCTCCATCAAAATTATTAAAGGCATTCTAACTACGGGAATAAATGCACACAGTATCTTTACAACCTATGGTTGGAACTGGAGACTAGCAGCAGCCTCGTGGGATGCTTTGACAAATTACTTTATAAAAATCCACCAGCAAAAACCTCCACCAAGTAGCCAAGTAGCAAATAACAATCCCGAAACCGTCACCATACAAAGGAGCCTCCAAACCCTTAACGAGCGCAACCAATTAAGCACCATTTATCCCTCACTATAATTTCTATTCTAGCCAGCATTTTTCTTAAAATCTCACTACCGACAACCATCAGGAAGGGCGAGTCGAGGCGCCTTAAAACCTCTCACCAATTTCACCGTTTCCAAGTCAACAATAGAGGAAATGCTATTTAGACGCGGAAAATTAGTAATTCTCCATTTGTTTATTTCAGAAAAGTCATTTGAAATCTAACAGATTTCAAGGCGGGCAGAATGTTCAGGCGTTCATTCACCCAGGTAAATAATTGACATACATTCGCGGTATGAAGCAATTAACAAAATCAGCAGAATTGCTCAACGCGAATGTTCAGTCAACAATTGCATCAAGTGTGAATGAACGACCTGAATAACAAGTAAAAACAAGCAACGACCGATGACCCACCCGGAACAACCATCGACGAGGAGGAGGTGTCGAGTATCACAACAGAGTGACCAGGGGACACTTAATATCGAGAAGTTGCGCGAAGAGTATACCTACCCGTCCGATCATTTTCCTAATTTTACTCAATTTTTAAATTGTTTATACCGTGTTTTGTTCTTATTATCTTCTAATGTTATTAAATTAATTAAAGTGTCGTATTTGAAAATTGTGTATTGTTTTTTAATCTTGGTACTTGCGCCCTTTATACGAACAGTGTCGTCAGAAACGGTTTGCTGGTTTAATAATTCTTGTAGGTTTCCAGCAAATTCCCGCTTTTTAACGCTCTCCCGCAGAAGGTCTACTTTAAACCGTCTACGGGTTCTAGCAAGTTGCACGTTTCTGATTGCGGCGATTTTAAGGCGAATAATTGCTACAACCAAATGCTGGTCGCTTCCAGTATCCGCTTCCCTGAAACTCCTGACGTCCTCAAGAATAGTTCTCCATCTGCGGCTGACGGCCAGTGATCTATCTGATTTCTTGTTTTACCATCGGGCGATACCCAGGTCTCTTTGTGTAGCTTCTTGTGGCAAAAGTAAGTTCCACCTACCATGAGTTGGTGGGAGCTACAAAAGTCAACGAAAAGCTCACCATTGTTATTGGTAACTTGGCTTAGGCCTTGATTTCCAATTGTGTGTTCAAGGTCGGTGTTGTCACAGCCGATCTGTGCGTTTAAGTCACACATTAAAACAATGATGTCTCCCTTTGGAATAGATCGAAAACCCTCATTCACTCGCATATAGAACTCGTCCTTGATGTCATCTTCTGCGTCTTCAGTTGGAGCATAGCATTGGACTACCGTAGTATTTCTTAGTCTGGTACGCAGGCGCACGGTAATAATCCTCTCAGAAACTAGTGACCAGCTAATGAGGCTGGACCTGGCTTCTTTGGTGAGTATTACGCCAACGCCACTCCTACGGCTTTCAGTTTCGTTTCTACCAGAATATAAGAAGGACTCGCCGTTTGGGCAGATATGTTCCCCCGCATCGGGCCATCTGGTTTCGCTAAGTCCCATGATCTTGATTTTATATCGATTCATCTCGTTGAGGACGTTGAGTCTTTCATCCAGCCGTCCCTCAGCAAGCAATGTTCTCTCACATTCCATGATCCGATTCGTGTCCTTGTTCGAAAAGCAAAGGTCGTCGTCCTGTTGTCCATCCGGTTCCGAGGCATTGTTTGCCGAGTCGTAGCAATGGTGTTTTTTATGGGAGCGGGTTGCTAACCCTCAGCCCAACCGACTTAAAACTCTGTTTTGTGGCGCAGAGAGCTCGCCATTCGCCCGTCGAAGAAGAAGAAGAAGAAGTACCCCAGCACCGCGAGGGGGTGGGATTAGGACTTGCTAACAGGTCTGCTAGGTGTTCATCTGCAGTGACTTTTCTCGGGTCTTGACAGAAGTGACAAATCGGGTGCCACCACTTGCAACCAATAGAATAGAATAAATGGAATAACTTGTATACCGTTATTTCATTTATTCTATTCAAACAAAAGAAATATAGATCCTTTTCTCCTTCAATAGACTAAGTATACCGTTAGTATATGTACATACTATATTAGATCTAGTTACAAATCCTTAGACCTTTAGTGCTAGCCGTGTTGCTGATGATGACCGATTACATCGGTTGAAATGCATTCAACAATTTACATTGTTTGTTAAATTAATTTTAATAAACAAAATTTTTGTACATTTAATACAAAAGGTGTTGTTAATATCTTAAACCAATTTTAACGTAATTGGTAGCACACGTTCGGCGTTGAGTAATGTCACCGCGATGCTGCTGCTCACCATTATTTCCCGATTCTAGACTGCGTGCTTGTAGCCCTTGCAACTTGGAAATTCGTTGTCGGAGTCGCATGATAACAGAGATCGCTTTATCACTATAAGTATTCGGCTATTTCCTCGCTCTCCTTTTCTAAATCTTCGACCTTGATCGTGTCACGAATAGATGCATTGGCTTCGGTAAGACTTTGATTAGCTGCCGTTAGTGGCCCTAATAAAACCGCTAATTCCTCTTCTATTGCGTCAAAATTCGCGACGTTTGTATCGTTAATTTGCGATTCTGGATAATTTAAATAACACAGGTCTGCGAAAAAAAATTTTTTGTCAGCTGCATGAGATATTTTTACTGAATTATATGTTTTAAAGTGCGCTGATTTCAAAAGTGATGGCCATTTTTTTCTATCACATAAGGATTTTTTGCAAATTCAAACACAAAAAATTGGTTAAAGCACTCCTTTATTCAAAATTTTCAAACAATAAGTTTTTTTTTTTTAAAGCAAACGAAACATTATTTTGATACATATACTTATTCATGTTCTTTGTGAAACCTCTTCGTCTTTTCCTTGATACTTTGGCGAGTCCTTTTCCAATTTCCATCTTCAGTTTCTCGCTTAAGCAGCCAACTGTAGTCAGCAAACATAGTGACATCCCATCGCCCTTGGTACCTTCTCTCGATATCATGGACATCCTGGTGAAATCGCTCCCCTTGCTCTTCACTGTAAGCTCCCAGGTTTTCAGGAAAATAGTCTATGTGAGAGTATAAAAAATGGACCTTCAAGCTCATCTTGCAGCCTTGAGCTTCGTATGCTGCTAGCATCCGTTGCACAATGGTTTTATAGTTAGGATCCTTACTATTCCCGAAAAACTTTCGCACTACGTCCTTGAACGATACCCAAGCTTCTTTTTCCTTCTCATTCATAGTTTCCACAAATGAAGGGTCCGTTAAAAGTTTTCTTATGTCGGGGCCGGTGAAAACTCCCTCTTTTAACTTTGCTTCTGACAGCTTCGGGAATTTTGTACATAAATTTTATAAACAGTCCCCATCGTTTTGCAGCGATTTTACAAATTGTTTCATCAACCCCAATTTGATATGAAGGGGTACCAAGGTAGTGTTTATAACATTTTTCTCTCCAGGTTTTAAAGTTTCTCGGGATGGCCAACCACTTTTTTTCCAGTGCTGTTCTCTGGCTCTACTATCACACAAGCATAAGAGGCATGGGTATTTGTTATAGCCTGCCTGCTGACCCAAAAGCATTGTCATTATTTTGAAGTCCCCACAAATCATCCATTGATGGTCTTGATACTTGATTTTTTCCAGGATAATGGCCAAATCGTTATAATCTTTTTTATATGCACGGAATGTCCAATCGGAATCGAGGCAAATTTATTTCAATTGTGTAATAATACTGCTTTAAGGCTAGTCTTAGATGAGTCAATGAATAGGCGCCATTCAGATGAGACATACTTTATATCAAAGCGATGTATGAGTTCTTCCACATTATTGCAGAAAACTAAATTTCCTTCTTTTGAGAAAAACTGGGTAAATTCTCTTTCTCGGTGTCTGTACCAGTAGAAAGAAGTGCCAGGTGATAAAAGGTTTTTATTTTTTAATCTAGAACCTAACAGTTCGGCTGCATCTTTTGAAAGACCTAAATCTCTTACTAAATCATTGAGCTCACCTTGAGAAAGTAGTTGAGGCCTTCCATCTTCGTCAAAAGATAAATCTGAGCTTTCACCCGGAGAAGGTAATGTAGCTTCGTCCTCTAACTCACTAGGGTATTCATCCAAACTGCAAGGTGGCTGCGGGATAGATAGCTCGGAGCTATGGGCCACTGGACGTATAGCTGAGTCAAGATTAGGATAACTTATGTTTCTTTTGTTTTTTGAATTGAATCCCTTTACGTCAACTGAGCAGAAGTAGCAGTCAGTGGTGTGATTTTTCTGCTCACACCATATCATAGGAATTCCAAATCGAAATGCATTTTTCTTTCCCTTAAACCACAAACGAAGATTTTCTTCGCATCTTCTACACACTTTATGCGGGGCCCATGGTTTATCTTGATCACCAAGTTTTAATTTAAAGTAGGCAAAATAAACTTTCCTTACAAAATCATTTATATTTCTCTGTTGACTTTTAATAGTCAATTCACCACAGATATAACAAAAACTGTTTGGAGAAATATCACAACCCCTTGTAGCCATGATTAACAGACAACAGCACTGTTCCCTTGAATATCAGTATGTCTACTGAGAGCTTTTCTTTGTTTCAAGCGATATGCGTCATTTGACTTGCCTCAACATGTTAAAACATTCCCAGTCTCACCAACAGCTCAGGTTGGTTTTCTCTATTATCAAATAAAAATCATATATAGGTTTATTACCAATGAACATAGATATACATAAAAACTTATGTGATATAATAATTTGAATATTTTTTCTGTTTTTGGGAGGTCAAAATTTGTAAGCAAATGTAAAAAAATCCTATGCAGTTTTTTGGTCGCAGACCTGTGTAATCAAGGGCCGTTTTAGCCAATTTCGTTATCTGCCCGCGATAAACTCCGCGCGCCGCTTTTATCCATATTAATTTTTCGTTCGCTTGATCACGTTATCGTTAAATTATATTCTCAATAACCCGACCGACGTCCCGGGTTTCGGCACCAGATTTTAATAAAAATAACTCCGGGAATATAATTTAACTGAATATTTATTTCAAGAGCTTTACAAATTCAACCGACAAGTACTCTATCCACAGACTGACTAACTGAAAACTAAAATGAATGCAATATTGTGGGTGTGAGAGTTATTCTGCCTAGTTGTTGTGGTGCAGTTTTTCAACAATATCTGAACCCGATTATACGGAGGATCGAGTTGTATCATCACAGAGGTGGAAACATTGTCAGCAATTACTACGACAATTCTGAAATAAATGGGTACAAGAATATCTTCATCAACTACAACATCGTCCCAAGTGGGCGAAATCTGAAAGAACCATACAAGTTGGGGATGTCGTGTTAGTAAAAGGGGAAAATGCACCACCAACCCGTTGGCCAATGTGTGTCGTAGAGCAAGTAAAGGTGTCTTTCGACGACCAATTGTAAAATTGTGTCAACTACCACTAGACATAGGTCCTGATGTCTACGATACTGGCACATTAGGTGGCGGAAACTAAATTTCATGTATCCCTATTCATCCGTGTTCCTGTGTTCTGTGTTGTCTGTCCTATGAAAAGTACTCAATAAAATCTCCTTACAGGTGTATTACGAGGACCCTTTCAACAACGATGTATTGACTTTCTTGGAAGATATCTACTTCCCTCCCCCTTCCAGTCATGAACGAGAAACAAATGCGGACGATGAAGACATCAGAAGACCTCCAGCTGCAGCGCCAAATTTTGCAAAGCAGCGTAATAAGTCTTCAACGCATCCGATGCAAAAGATGGTCAAGGCAGGAACATCTCACACCAATGCAACACCAGCGGAACCAGCTTATATCAACGGAGCAATTGAAACATCGCTCATTAAGCTACGACCAACAACCACGCTGAACGAGTTGCAGAGACGTATCACCAACACGCACAGACGCTTCATCACGAGGGAAAATGTCAGCATATACTCGACGAGAGAGGTACTTCAACGCATCGATTTCGAGAAAGTTCAACAAAGAGAGAAAAAACGATCAATTTGCCAGGAAAATACCAAGTTCGCGTGAAGGTGAGGGCAGATTGCAGGATATAGTTCTTTCTATCACAAGAGGGGCGTCGGGAAAAAATTGAGAATGTTGAACCAGGAAGTTCAAGGGGAGGGGGGGGGAGGAAAACGATGAAAATAACTAACTAGTTGGGATGTGGGTTTGATCCCTTCGGTCCACACGATTAACTTCCCAGCAAATACCATTGACAAATATGTACCCAAGATAATTAAAAGGAATAAATTATCGGAGCCGTGGCTTGACAGAAACACTCGATCTCTTCGCAATCAGAGAAATAAACTGTATAACCAGATAAAAAAGAACCCTAATGTCACCGAGGAATTGAAACTGGAATACAATAGGTTAGCCTCAGTTTTTAATCTTAGGTCACGTGAGGCCTATACCGCATACATCAATTCCGTTGGAGATAGTATTATAAAAGACCCCAAAAAATTTTTCGATTTCGTTAATTTAAAACGAAAGACATCAGGCTATCCCTCAACAATGACAAATGGTAGAATGCACTCCTCATGCCCCCAAGCAATCTGTGACATGTTTGCTGATAGGTTCAGCGAAATTTATTGTCCCAACTTTATTCCAAGACACACTGATCCAACTGATGCGTACCCTCCAGTTCTCATAGATGATTTATGCCTGTCGATTGAAGATATACTGACAGGTTTAAACAACCTTGACCCGAAAAAAGGTCATGGACCTGACAATCTGCCCCCTAGTTTTTTGCAACGATGCTCAAATCATATCTCATTCCCTCTTTATCTCATCTTTAACAGGTCATTATCGTTAGGAAAGTTTCCTACGTTGTGGAAGAAATCCTACCTTATACCAATCCATAAGGCGTCTGATAAGCATTTAGTGGATAACTACAGAGGTATTGCTATTTTATCAACAATCCCCAAACTATTCGAAAAACTCATCCACGACAAAATTTCCCCTTTAATCGACCCACACTTAAATGAACAACAACACGGCTTCAGAAAAGGGCGTTCGACCACTTCAAACCTCATGGTTTAATCTCCGAACTCCTCTGTATCATGGAGAAGGGCTATCAAATCGATGCTATTTACACTGACTTCAGCAAGGCCTTTGATAAGGTAGACCATCATATTTTACTTGTTAAACTCTCAATATTTGGAATAACAGGTTCTGCTCTTGAATGGTTAAGATCATATCTCAACGGAAGAACACAGGTTATCAGATTTCAAGGATTCCTTTCAAAGGAAATCGATGTAACTTCCGGTGTTCCTCAGGGCAGTCATCTTGGCCCTCTCCTGTTCAATATATTCATCGCTGACCTCTCCAAGAAATTAGAGAATATCCCGCATCTCTTTTACGCGGACGATCTCAAAATATATAGTTTCATTAAGTCCCAAACCGACGTATCCTTTATTCAGTCGAATCTCAATGCATTACAAGACTGGTGCACCACTAATAAGTTGCATCTTAACATCAACAAATGTCAAGCAATTACCTTCTCTCGTAAACATGTCACACAGCAGTATTATTATCATCTCAACGACACGGTGTTGAATCAAGTCGATCTAGGTGTCGTTCTGGACAAAAAACTTAATTTTAATTTGCTTTATGATAATAATACTGCCAGCGCCAACAAACTTCTTGGTTTTGTAAAGAGAAGAACTTAAGAATTCGACAACATTTGGGTCACAAAAACTCTTTTCTGTTCTCTAGTCCGCCCTATCCTGGAATATGCATGTCCCATCTGGGATCCCATATTTCTCATAAGTAGCAACAGGATGGAATCAATTCAAAAGAAGTTTATCCTCTTTGCTCTGAGAAGTCGACACGATCCGCGAGACTTTCTAAGCCTACCACCCTACAAGGAGAGGCTCAAAGTGTTGGACCTCTTGCCACTCTCTTCTAGGAGAAAATTTCTTATCGCGTCTCTCACCTTAGAAGTCCTTAACGGCAACCTTAAAGTGCAGTTTTTTTCGGACATGATCAAGTTCAATGAAGATACCCGACTTACAAGACATACGAAACTGCTCAAGGAATACCCACATCGGACCGAGTATGCAAGGAATGAGCCCGCTAACAGATGATGCGTGGTCTTTAACAATTATAGATCATGTTACTCCCTTTCAATAGATAAAGCATCCTATAAAAAAAGACTTAAATCCTTCCTGACAACCTAATTACTAACTCTCCTTAGAATTAACTAATTATATATGCCAGTGTTTATCTATAAGAACTCTCTGTGTATTTAGTTTGAGTATGCCTTGTTTGGCAAATAAATAAATAAAGTATGATGAACGAAGATGGAATAAACTGACAAAATAGTTATACGTTTAGCACTAGTGGAAAATTGGCTAGTATCAGAACTGATGACAAAGCAATCCCGAGAGAAGCTAGTTCAAATAACTATAATACATAGTAATAAATCCACAAGCTTTTTCTAGAGAATTTGTTTTTCCTGAACGTTAGCAAACAAACATTTCCTCGGTATTTCGTTCGCTGCACACCCGCTTTGTTCAAATTCGTATTGAGCGTGCTGAAGCGCCGTTGATGAGCTGAGAAGCGAATGACTTCATTTGGAAATTCCAAAGCTTTCCGGAGATATTAGCAAAACTGTAACTGTTAAGTACTAGTCAGACTTGACCAAAAAGAACAAATTTTACGGTAACTACTGGAAATACCGGGATGAACCGCAATTTCCTGAAACTGTATCACGCGTAGAAAACAATTCCCCGTCAAAAAGTGCTAATCCAAGGTTTGAAAATTCGCGCTGTTTGTAAACGGTAACGAAATTTTTGCACGATTTTGAAAGGTTGTCGAATTTTGACAAGTGATATTTTGTTCGAAGGCTATCTCTGTGCAGAACCAAAAAAGATCACTTCGTTTAGAACGGGTCTCATTCCATCGAGTTTAGTAGATATGTATTAGCGAAACTTGTCTTTCTGACAATAAGCCGAAGTTTTTCTATTTAAACAAAAAAGGGCCGACCGAATATTATGAAATTTTTTTGAGAGCATTTCTTCGTTAATATTATTTTTTCGGCACCTCAATGAAGTCGATATAGTTTTTAGTTCGTGCGGTATCGTGCAGGTACAAAAATCATAAACGTCGTTTAAACAAAAACAAAAACGGTTCGACCGAATTTTATGAAAATCTTTTCAGATCATATTTTGGTTAATACTTACTCTTCGAACGGCACGTCAACTAAGTCGATATCTTTTATAGTTCGCGCACTATCGTGCAGGTATAGAAGTTTTCAAACGCCATGACACAAATAACTTGAAGGGTTCTGCGCACCTCGTTGCCCAATTTCATAAATTCTGTTCTATCATTTCCCCTCTTTTAACTTAAAAAGGCAACAAACGCAGAAAAAACTCAACAAAATAATTTGGGAAGGGATGTGCGCATGCCGGATTAATAAAGTTAAGTAATCTTTATATGTATTGAGCAGAGCTTTTAAATACATGTAAAACTCCTGCTCAACAAAGGCAGTTTATCCATCGTAATAAGCATAATTTTACTATAATTATGCTAAATATTTCTCATCCCTAAATTTAAAATAAATTAAAAGAATTGCTGGAAAAATTTCGTTTAAAGATATGAGCATTTTCATTCATAAATTGAGAGTTCTCCGCAACCGCAAACCACACAACCTCCCCAGGCAGAAGCGCGCTTGCGACTGGCGGAAAATGTCAAAAATCTAATAATCAAAGTGATAAAAACACAAATATCGTATTTTTTAGTAGAAATTACTACAAATTATTTCTGTGGCAACCTTAAAATAAAAAAATATATAAAAACGGGTGTTTTTCAGTCATAATTTGTAAATTTTTTAAATAATCATTGAAGTTCCAGAAAGATACACCTCCCGGTAGCAATACGCAGTCGCGACTGATTACATGGCAACAAGTGATTTGATAGGAGGAGTTAACTGAAGCTTTTGTCTGAACTTTTAAACATTTTTAAGAGCTTAGCTGGGGAATATGCGCGGGATGTCACGAGGTTTGAAAACAACTATACATAAATCACTTATGTCATTTAAACCAAAAAACCTCTCTACCAAATATTATAAAAATCTTTTCAGATTATATGTCGCTAATACGCTTCGAACGGCGCCTCAAGTCAATATCTTTCGAGGTTCGGGCGATATCGTGTAGGTACAAAAATGACTTATGTCATTTAACCCAAAAAACCGCTCGACCAAATATTATAAAAATCTTTTCGGATTATATTGTCGCTAATACGCTTCGAACCGCACATCAAGTAAGTCAGTATCCTTCGTGGTTCGGGCGATATCGTGCAGGTACAAAAATCACTTACGCCGCTTAAATAAAAAAACTGCTCGACCGAATTTTATGAAAATCTTTTCAGATCATATTTCGGTTAACGCTTCGAACGACACCTCAACGAAGTCGATATCTTTTTTGGTTCGCGCGGTATCGTGCAGGAAAAAATGACCACATCCGTACGCACATACACACACACATACTTCCTCCCAATTTTTACTTAAAATGCTCCCCTGGGACCTTGAAAGATGAAAATACGTTGAAATTTTCGATTTCAATTTTCGGACCGATTACAATAACTTCCTATACTGGGAAGTTAAAAAGAAAAAAATATAAATCCATACAATTATGGGAATATGAATTATACTTTCCGGTATCTTTGGATTCACAGAGACTCCAAACACTGAACTCCATGTGAAAACCTGAAATAAATTAAAAAACTATTAATAAGAATTAGAACTTAAGAATTATGATAAAAATAAAATTGAACTAAATTGAATTAAAACTAGTTGGGGTGTGGGTTCGACCCTTTCGGTCCGCACGATCAACTCGATGTTGAATATATGATTGGATATTTTAATAATAAATGAACAATAGGCAATATAGAATATATCTATAATACCGAGAATTTGTCACAATTGTTTATCAATATTTTCGCTAAAATGTCAAACTAAATGTGCGCACTTACAAGATTAGGATGACGAAAATGTATATAAAATTGATGTATTAATGTTTTTCGGAACCTCAATGAAGTCGATATAGTTTTTAGTTCGCGCGGTATCGTGCAGGTACAAAAAACACTTAAGTCATTTAAACCAAAAAACCGCTGGACTGAATATTATAAAAATCTTTTCAGATTATGTTGTCGCTAATACGCTTCGAACGGCACCTCAAGTAAGTCAATATTTTTCGTGTTTCGGGCGATATCGTGCAGGTACAAAAATCACTTACGCCGCTTAAATAAAAAAACTGATCGACCGAATTTTATGAAAATCTTTTCAGATCATATTTCGGTTAATACGCTTGGAACGACACCTCAACGAAGTCGATATCAGTTTTGGTTCGCGCGATATCGTGCAGGAAAAAATGACCCCATCCGTACGCACATACACACACACATTCTTCCTCCCAATTTTTGCTTAAAATGCTCCTGGGACCTTGAAAGATGAAAATACGTTGAAATTTTCGATTTCGATTTTCGGACCGATTGCAATAACTTCCTATACTGGGAAGTTAAAAAGAACGAAGTCGTATTTATTAACAAACTACACATAGAGAATGTCAACAAACCCAAACCATGCAACAACAACAATGGGAACTAAAAATCCCAATTATTTTAACAAAATTCAATCCCCGAATTTGTTGTTTATTTTATATACATACTAGCTGGAGCTGGGTCCGCCTAGCTACACCCATCAATCGCTTTTTAGTGGATGTCCACGCCATTATAGGGATGCACTGTCAAAATTTCAGCCCTTTAGCTCCAGCCGTTTAGGTTGTGCGTTGTCTGTCAGTCAGTTACTTTTTATACAATAGAAAAAAAAGTAAAGATAAAAAATCCCCTTACAACTTATTGAACCCCATTTCACTCCCTTAAACCCTTTTTTTCTCCATAAAAAGTAGCCTATGTCCGTCTCCAAGGTCTAAACTATGTCTGTAGCAAATTTCATCAAAATCGGTTTAGTGGTTTAGGCGTGAAAGCGTAACAGACAGACAGACAGATAGACAGACAGACAGAGTTACTTTCGCATTTATAATATTAGTAAGGATATGTCAACAAAGGATTAACTATTAAATTTACAATATCATGCAGGCAGGAAACATAAAATTAATCCTGAAAAAAGGGATTTAAAATTCCTTTTGACAGTTCCATGCACCGGAACATATCTTGGTAATTTCATGAAAGAAAAAACCATAAATTACCACAAGCAACATGCACAAAAAATTCCCACTATTTTTTACTATGAAACCAAACCTGTGCGCCCTATGGTTATGTTGTTATTATTATTATAAGGAATGAGGGGCAACCCATATGGTGAACACTGCGGCCAAGTTAGGCCTATTGTGTACGTACCCCACTAGCGGAGCAGACTATCGTCCTTCCGAATGAAGGCAAGAAGGTCTTTAGTTGATGAAGACCGGACTTGGGCAGGGCTCAAGAACTCTCTGATAAACGTTCTTCTTCTAAGCCAGATTAGAGCAGGACATTCACAAAGAATATGTGTGGAAGTTTCGTCGCCTTCCAAGCAGAGTCGGCATTCTGTCTCTTGAGACAGTCCTAGGTTGTGGAGGTGGTACCGCAGTCCTACATGGCCATGGTTATGTTGTCGCATGCTTTTAAAATACAATGTGAAATAAAATGTTATTAAGATGTGTTATTTTAATACAATTGGACAAATATATTAAATATGAAAAAACAAGCAACAATACCAACAGCGCCTCATTTAGATACAGTACCTACCTTTCATTTAGGTAAAAAAGAGCAAAATGAAACAACACTCAATGGTATTAATTTTTTTATATTTGTCCTAATCTAACATATACATCATCTAATCCTATTGCAGGTGGTGTGAGGTATGGGTCATGTCTAGCATAACCCATGTACCAGACTATGGTCATGGTATGAGAGCAGCATCCAATGGTCCTCTTGCCGATATTACTACAATGAGCTAATGCTCGACAACCGTTTTCTGCCCGATCTATTGCAATGTACACATAGTATTTCTTGGCTTGGATGTGGCGGGATTGTATTCGTCCTCTTATAATCCACAAGTCTTCCCCTTCAAGTTCTCTGACTATTTCCAGAGGAATCAATGATGAAAATACTTAATACAGAATAGAATTCACAAAGGACATACACAGTATGAATAATTAAATATCAAATGTATGAAAATAACAACATCATAATAACATTTTTATTGTATTTTAAAAGGATGTAACACCGTAACCAAAGGGCGCACAGATTTGGTGCCGTAGTCAAAAATGATAGGAATTGGGTGTTCTATCCGAATATTACACATTTTTATCCTGGCCGGCACTTTCAGTTTTTGGTCCAAAATGAATGATGTCCTTTCAATTTTAATGAAAAAGTTAATTAAAAGAATGGCGCATTTTTCATCAAAAATTGAAAATATAACTGCAAATCGCGTGAGATTTTTAATAACCCTCAATTTTTTGCTTTGTTAATTTCAAATTCACATTTTTTTTATAAAATCATCTTTTTTAATTTTGTTTTATTTTTCAATATATTTAAGATTTTATGTATTAATTTATAAGGCATAGTAAAAAAATTAATTTAAACTTGTTGCTTTGCTCAATTCACTTTGAAGAAAATTCTAACAAAATTTTTTGATGAAAAATGCGCCATTCTTTTAATTAACTTTTTCATTAAAATTGAAATTTCACGCTTTCTTTTAAATATTTTTTATTTTTTTGTTAGTTAAAAGAATTTTTAAAAAAAATTTTTTTTAACCATTTATTTTACTTTCTACTTTTTAGTTTATTATATGAATTCCGCCATTTTATGATGGCAATTCTATTAGATTTAAAATTACGTCACACAGTTTACTGTATTCATTTGATACCCATGTCGTGGGCTCGGTGGAACATAATTGCAAAAACGGCCGCCATCTTGGAACCGTCTTCTTGATTTTTTTACAAAAAGGTCAGATTGCATTTAGTACTTATACATTTTTTTTATGTGACATACTAGAGGCTTAGGGAAAGTCCCTTTGTACTGTCGACAATCTATTTTTTTCGTATAGAGTGAATGTCGAACAGCAGCTCTAGCCGGAAGATAGAGAGAAGAGATGGAAGTAACTGTCACAACCTAGCCGCGATATTTTATTCCACCTACTCACAACCATTTCGCGACTCTGACATCGGGGCGTCGAGAACAACTCGCTGGAGTGTTATGCCTCCTGAAACGAGTTGAATCTCATCAACCAACCGATGGTATGCGGTTGGTGGAGCGGGAAAGGACTAGGGAAGGCTATGACAGGGAAGTCTGGAATGTAAAGAGGGAAGAAGAAAGAAGGAAAGTTAGGTGGGAAAGGCGAAGGGCCGTGGCGCCGCCGGGATTCGAACCCGGGACCTCTGGGGATAGCAGTCATCCGCATTACCTCTAGACTACAGAGGCGCCCTCGAACGGGAGTCGAGTTGGGTTAAGGTTGACTGAAATCGACTCAGCTCTGCTACCTGGGTTTAGTTGAAATTATGCATACGGACATGAGTTCAGTATTTGAGTAGTTGAATTAAGTTGACAGCGGCATCTCTGTTTGTTTGTGATTTTTTGTAACGTGTATTGCTTCTTTATTTTCAATTCACCCTTAACTCAACTATTCATCTCATCATTCATACACATTAACGACCCGAACTACGAGTGTGTGCAAAATTGGAAGTTGATCGGTTATATTTTCTACTTTTTAGTCTATTATAAGCTTTCCGCAAGTTAGTGTTGGCCGCCATTTTGAATTTGGAATGACGCCACATAGCTAATTGTGTTCTACCTGTCATATCCTCTCATTTGATACCCATGTCAGAGGGCCGCGGAGCACAATTTCAAAAATCGGCCGCCATTTTGGAACCGCCATCTTGTTATTTTTACAAAATGGCCAGATTGCATTGTCGTCCAAACTAAACGTGTATGCAAAATTTCAGCTCTATCCGAAACCGGGAAGTGCGTCAAATTTAACTTCCAAAATTTGGTCACATACCATGCAAGTTAAATAAAAGAATTTAAAAAGAGAAGCAAAGCTGTCGGTAATGCATATCATAAAAAATACAGGAGTCAGTAATGCACATCGTGAATTGGATTACCGCTGTTAAATATAAAAAACAGCTGCAATAATTCTCAATTATTATTACTAATTCGAATTTTTGGGCAAAAATAAATGAAAGGTCTTCTTAAGCAGAAGAAAATAATTATAAGAATATTAAAGCCCAAATAAATAATTTCAAATTTCTCTGATGCAACAGCTTGATGCAGGAAGTGAACTACATACCGACCTCCATACAATAAGGAAAATATAAAAAAAGGGACAATGTGGAAAAATTATCAGTCTTGCGAAAATTTTGACAGCGGTCAAGTGAAGAAACTGCTACGAATTGAGACACGTGCTTCGGTCGAATATCCAAAAAAGTGCTACGAATAAGTGTTTTTTGCGAAAAAAAGGGAAAAGTTTTGTGCAATAATTAGACGGTAGGTCCAAAAATTGTTGTGGCTGAGTAACGCCTAGTTTTTTAGGCGTTCAGCCCTGAAAATAATTCTTGGGTGTAGGATTCGATTTTTTACAAGGTTAGCAACGGTGGTTTGGGTAGAATTAAGGAAAAATTGTGTACAGTAATAAAAGTTACCCATGTCGAAGGGGTTGTGAAGAAAATATTAATCCGCCCTCTTGAGATGGTCGCTATGGACCAAACGATATATTGAGTATACTATATTGCATATGGTGTTCTACTTATCATACTCTCTGTTCCGGCATGGGACCGACAGCATACACGTAAAAACTAGGTCACTGGAACATGAACTCGCAAAAGGGGGTCACTGGAAATAAACAGAATTATCAACTCAAAATAAATTATACTTACTGGACTATTCAGAAACGTCCGAAGAAATATCCGAGGACCGCGGAGGTACGATTACTGAGATAAACAATTCACCGACACGTAGAGCATTAAAGCGCACAACACTTATTTAACTTTAAACCTATCGCCGATAGCAAGGCACGTTCATAAACATAAAAGACTTGTCAATACGAAGATTGACAGACAGAGTGACCAACCGTAGGAATACAAACATATGAAACCAAAGACCAGAACCAGGGTTAAATACGATCCACCGCAAGCAAGCATCGTAGTCACACCCAATGCAGGGGAAAGACCGAATTTTACATCGGCATTTCCCGCTTGTAACTATTATGTGTGCACAACAATATGTTCGAGGAAGGAAAACCCGTTGAGGAATGTTCTAGAAGGAAAAAACTGACAGGATAAAAGCGAGTCCTCAGCATGATTCGCCCTCTTTCATCATCCAGTACTGCAGTGATAAGCATACCAGTTTTCTAATACGAATATAACGCCTTAATTTTGTGAGTTACATCAAAATCCAATTCGTTTTACCATAAAAAGGGAGTGTATCTATTACAGTTCATACAAACCAATTTCCATATTAGATTTAAACTCTATAAAAGTGTAATTAATTTATAATAAAGTTTAAAAGTCAAATCCGAATTTTGTAAATTTATAAGTGAGAATGAAATTGGATTACAGGTCATTTAACTAAATTGAGCAGGACTCATCAATAGTGGAAGTGGCCGAAGGGAAAAATCGCGACTATAGTGGAGACGCAAATTCAGGACCCGGGATCGAATCCACGTCAGAATTTGAATTTTTTATTGGTTTTTTGTTCTCCTCTGTGTAGCATCGGTTGTTTATTTCTATTCTATTTTTGGATTTTTGAAGGTAAAATTATCAGCAACCTGATTACGAAATTTCAACCTGAGTACAAAACATGGTCCTTCAAGCCGGATTCGAAATCTAAAAAATAGAACGGGATATTTCAGCTAGCCGGGAAACAAAAAAAGGACACAATGACATTGACAAGAGAAGACATCTTCAGGGCGATCCATACCGTTATAAACATTCGGGAAGCAGAACGGTTGATCCTGCACACAGTGGCAGACTACTTAAATGCAACACAAATTCAGAGACTTCAAAGCGTGCTGGATGAAGATGATGCCAAATGGCCACGCCACCAACTATTCCGCAGAACACCCCAAGTTCAGACAGTCACCACAGCCGTTCAAACCACAAATAACAATGTCACCACGGCCGTTCAAACCACAAATAACAATGTCACCACGGCTGTTCAAAGCACAAATAACAATGTCTCCACAGCGAGTCAAACAACTCCCATAAAGCTAGCATCACCCAAAACACCGAAGCATCGACGTAGTCAAGACCGATTAAAAAAGGACTCATTAAGACCTGACAATCGTCAAAGACGATGCGCAATTGTAGCCATCAAACGGATATCCGAACACTTCAGGGCAAAACAGGAATCCAAGCCTCTCGTGATGAAGAACCCTGACAAATTCTCAGCAAAGCTCGTCGTTAAACTGAGGACATGGACGAAGAGCGAACTCAACGCAATACTGAAGGGGAGATCAGTGAATATTTAAGTTAAACCAAAGTAATATGAATTATAGTTGTATGTGAAGTGAATTCTAGAAGTAATTGAACTTAACATAAAGAACAAACATCTAAAATCCAACCAAATAGCAATGTGAACTTCGTCAAGAATAATGAATTTTAAAATAATGAATATTGAAAATGGAATAATAAACTGCGCAATCTACCGGTAAGACATTTTTGAACTGTAAAGTGAATTTTAATTCAAACAATCTACCGATGAAACAGTAAAGTGACCGCGAATCTACCGGTAAACATTTTTGAAACTGTGAAATGAATTCAACATTTACCGGTAAACCATTTTTTGAAACTGTGAAGTGAATTCAAACCAATATTACAGGAAGTAAAATCAAACTTAAATTTGAACTCAGTGAACTCAGTGAAATCCGCGAACGCGTAAAATAGAAATCTGAAATCGGAAACTAGTGAAATCTTAAAACGAAATCGAATAGTGACAATAATAATAGTGAAATCATAAGAGAGAGTGACTCCTAACGGTCCGGAAAATCTAAAAATTGTGTGACTCCTAACGGTCCGGAAAAGCTAAAAATTGTGTGACTTATAACGGTCCGGAAAAGCTCAAAAGTGTGTGACTCCTAACGGTACGGAAAATCTAGAAACTCATCCATCGCTGGAACCCTTGAAGACGTGCGATCTAGCTTGCTACAAGCAAACTCATCCATCGCTGGAACCCTTGAAGACGTACGATCTAGCTTGCTACAAGCAAACTCATCCATCGCTGGAACCCTTGAAGACGTGCGATCTCGCTTGCTACAAGCAAACTCATCCATCGCTGGAACCCTTGAAGACGTACGATCTAGCTTGCTACAAGCAAACTCATCCATCGCTGGAACCCTGGAAGACGTACGATCTAGCTCCCTACAAACAAACTCATCCATCGCTGGAACCCTTGAAGACGTACGATCTACCTTGCTACAAGCAAACTCATCCACCGCTGGAACCCTTGAAGACGTAAGATCTAGCTTGCTACAAGCAACCTCATCCACCGTTGGAATCTTTTGAAGACCTATCCTGATTGGATTCACCAATTTGATACTCACAACATAAAACACTCATCCATTTAATAAATATGTAAAATTAAATAAGACATGGATAAGTATGAACATTGAATTATTTATTAAGTACATATAAACATAAAATATTTCTTAAAAATAATTCAATCAATAAGAACTGTGATCAATTTGTATTCAAATTAGAAGGTACGAGCCTCTACAATGGCACCCGACAGCTGCAATATTTTAATTAAGTTGACTAGTGCAACTGAAGGTGTGAAGGTCAACAAGTAGTGCAGCGGAAATGAATGCCCGAGCAACTAATACCACAGCAAACAGTGTTCGAGCAACTAATCAAACAACAGCCAGGGCACCAGGAACTGATGCAACAACAACCAGTGAACGAGAAGCTAATACAACAACCAGTGCATCAGCAACTAGTACAACAGCGACCTGCATTAGAGCAACTAATGAAGCAATATCTAGCTCACCAGCAATTAATGCAACAAGAACCAGTGGAATATAGGTCACTACAACAGGATCAAGTACAGCAGAAGCCAATGCCGATGTCCTTTAGTATACCTCAGCAGTTGCAGCAGCACAACCAAGGTAATCAGCTTAACGAGCACAACCAGAACAATCAGGCTAACGAAACCACCGTCACTATCGGCCCCAATGCCACTTCGGTTCCGCGCAGCCTTTACGAGTCGAGCAGTTGGACTTCGGTATCGACATCGACAGGTAAATTACTAATTAGTATTTTGGCTATGAAGTTCTAGGAACGCACTCCTTGACTGGGAAACCATCGCCAGCATTCCGTGGCAACGAGAGACTACCTAATAGCCTTATGACACTGGCTTTATCGGAGGCTGAAAATGCTGCCTTGGCTAGTCTGAAAATGACGAAATCTGTTATACTATGGGACAGAGATAGCATGTGAGAGTAAGAATGATGATCTGATTATTATAACAGATACCTAGTTGTGAGGGGAAAAGAAATCCGTTGGAAATATTTGAAATATTAAAATTTATTATGATTAAAATTAAATTAATTTAAATTTATTGTATGTATTTGATATTAAACATGGTCAACATCAGGTAAATTAAAATTCTTTGTTCTCTTCCTTTCAATTTGGTACTTCCTCATTAAAAAATCCTCTTCCTCTATTTCTTTTAATAATTTGTACGAAAAACCTTCTGATTCTCTTCGAAGAAGTCACAATGAGGAGTACCTCTTGATTTCTTTTTGTTTTTTTTGGATTTTTCTTCGCAGTTGGTGTGCAAAATAAACTTTTTGCCTTTACATTAAATAGGCAATTAAAACACTTATATTTCTGTCCCTTATTATTGTATTTATTTTTATATTATATATTTATTGTCACTTAAATTTATTGTTATTCACTTTTCACCTTACTCTTGTAAAAATATTTATGTATTGCCACTTCAATTATATTTATGATAAATGTTTAGAATTGGGACTCCAGAGTAAAACAATAGCTTCAAATATTTTCAAAAATACTTCAACAACTTCAAATTTCGAAAGTGAAAAACTATATATAAAAAACATATTTTTCTTTTAGACTCCCCCCCATTCGCAACCCGCACCCGCCCGTTGTAATCAGAAAAATATGTCTCCCATGCTTTGAAATTACTTTGGGGCAATCAACAATCACACTAAACACCAAAAATTGTTTGGAGCGATTTTACTCCGTAGCCCTAATCTTAAAAATTTACCCTTCAATAACACATTATTTATTCTCACTTCAATTATATTTGCTGCCACTTCAATTATAATTATTTCAATTTATTACTTCAATTTATTTTGATTCTCACTCACTGTTATAAAAAGTCTAGAGATGTAGCAAACTGTTATAAAAAGCATAGAAAAAAGAACATGAATTTCATTCTTTTCCTATGCTTTTTATAACAGTTTTCTAGACTTTTTATAACACTTAAAATTCAGCCGATAAAAGTTTGAGTATATTCCTCTCACTCTTACATATGGGAAAATCTCCTTTGAATTTTTTCTTTCAGTTTTCAGCCTAGCCAAGGCAGTATTTTCAGCCTTCGATGAAGCCAGTGTCATAAGGCTATAAAAAGCAGCTGGACTCATTAATCATCGCCGATGTCGTGCAGGCCGTTACAACCAGATGCGGAGTAATTGAGTGCAAAGTCCGACGGGTGATTGCCACGAATGTGCAGATACTACAAAAAGGCTGAAACAAAGAAGAAAGAAATTCGAACAAAGGAGAACGAAATTCGGATATTTTAATTTTAAAGTTTATTTACAAATTTTATTAATCCTACTCGATAATCGGTTTTTTATATAAACTAATACTCCCTACAATTATATCAGAGAGTTATAATGCATCTCAAGCTTAAATATACATCTGTTTAAAACTTAATTAACAAAAATGTCCACTAGCTATATTATGACGAAAGTGAAACGTCCCCTCACAGTGGAACTCTTATAATTTCTCGTCCGATGGATAATAACTACTGGAAGAAAGAAATAAAGAAAACTTTAGCAAAGATAACAACAAAAATGTATTCCGTACACACCTTTGACGAGGTTAGCACAACAAAATACTTATTCTTCAAACGATAACCCGCACCCAGGAACAAGAATCATAATTTGTTGGCATCATAGACCTATATGATGCCAAGGGGGGGAGTATGTTCCGGCATGGAACCGACAGCATACACGTAAAAACTAGGTCACTGGAACATGAACTCGCAAAAGGGGGTCACTGGAAATAAACAGAATTATCAACTCAAAATAAATTATACTTACTGGACTATTCAGAAACGTCCGAAGAAATATCCGAGGACCGCGGAGGTACGATTACTGAGATAAACAATTCACCGACACGTAGAGCATTAAAGTAGTTATTGGGGCGGTTTGGGATGGGAAAATTTTCTGGACCGTGGGAACTAGGTCACGCCAAGGTCATTGACCTTGCCCATGGGAACTGGATTGCGGAAGTAGGTCGGTGTGACCAATCAATCACCTGTCATCAATCAATCACGTAGAAATGTGGGTCAAGGTTGCTGACCCTGGCCGTGGACGAGTCTGGAAACTGTGTCAGGGTCGATTATGTGGATCAAGGTCATCCTTGTTATTGTTGTGTGTGAGGCCACGCCCACTTGTGGCGCCGCGAAGGTGAAAGTTTGAGTGCGGAGATGTGGAGGGGAGTGCAGCGGAAGTATTAGCGATGGCGATGGCGACGACGGGGGCGGGGGCGGAGGCGGGGGCGGGGGCTGGGGGCGAATGTTGAGAACTCGATGGCTCGACGGGTACATCATGTCTATGGGAGGTGTAGAAGTAGTTAGTGGGCCCCCTGTAGCGTGGGAACTTTTTTCTAGGTCACGGAACTAGGTCAATCACCTGTCAGTGAAGGTGGGCTTCCAAACAAAACCTGAAAAACAACTAGGGAATGATTATAATAAAAAACAATATGCTACTTGTTGAACATTTTTATTTTGTTTTCTAAAACCGGATTAATTATTACACTCAGTTGTGAAATTCTGTTTTTAAATCTAAATGTATCCACTGCATACTGCTCCCATGGTCCTTTCCTACTTTGTCTGTATGCGAAACTCCATACTACCATATATTTAACTTGTGGGTCTTCATTGAAACTTATTTTCTCCCTCATATCTGCTCATGGAAAAAATAATGAATTGCTAGAACAAATAAAATACCAGCTAAAAATTTCAAAGTGTTGAAAGTCCAAAGTATGGTTTTTGATTTAGGTTGTTCTGTAAGTGGTGCTAGTTGATCTTTGAATCGTCCGCATTCGTCTATCCTATTAGCATATATACAGTGTGGTGAACGATGTCTATGATCGAAATCTACATCCGATGCGCAACTCATAGCATTTATCTGAGCAAAGAGAGCAAAAGTAACATTGAACACGGTCTTTGATGTTTGTGTAAAAAAATCCACTTTTCGCTAGCTGGTCTGCTGTATCCAAGTCTATTGCTAGATTATCGAATGTTTTCAAACGATCGTATTCTTGTTTCAAGTTTAACATTTTGAATGAGTGTAACAGGTTTTATATCACGTCTTTTATATTAATCCAAGTATTGTGTTTTGATGGAAAACCAAGCCACTTCACTAGAACCTGATTACCGCGTCTTTTTATAACCTTTTCTACTAAATAGACATCAGGGGTTTTCACAGGAGCTATTTCTGGTTCATAAAATCTGCCTTGAATTATATTTCCCTGATAATCTTCCAGAATATATGTTGTCGGGTAAACAGGTTTAACTTCTTTTATTTTAAATATCTCTGTGGACCAATTAGGTGTATAGCCTTTTTCGAATACATGTTTATGTCTACTTATACGGACAAAATCACCTGCTTTTTTATTTAGACTTTGATTTTATTTTAGGGTAATTATACACAGATAATAAACGTTTTTCGTTATGCAGCCCAACATCTACAGGTCTCATCTTAATCGTACGATGTTTCGTTGTATTGTAGTCATCTGTCAACTTGGTCAACATGCTAATCCAGTGATAATTGCCATTCATGCTGAATTCTTTCCACATCATATTTTATAGCGTTCTGTTAAATCTTTCTACAATCGAGGCTTTCAAAGTACTGTAACTGGAATAATGGTTTATTTCATAATCTTTCATCAGTTGACGAAACGGTTTATTAAAAAACTCTTTTCCATCATCGGTTTGTAAATTTCTTGGAATGCGTCCTGTATTAAAAATCGATTGCAATGCTTTTACAACTTCTGCTGCCTTTTTAGACAAGGCAGTGTCCATGCGTACTTTGAAAAGGTATCAATTACAGTGAGAAGAAAACGAAACCCCTGATTTTCTGATGAGTAAGAACCCATCTCGACCAAATCTGCCTGCCACAAATCATCTATACCTTTGGTAGTGACATGTCGACGTTTAAAATTTTTTCGCACTGGTTTATGCAGTTCATTGATTATCTGCCTTCTGCTCATTGTACGGAATGTATAAATACCTGCGGTTGAATAACCAGTTTATATACAAAACAAGAATGATCAGGTTTAATCATCCGTTTACAATGATGGTTGCGGGGCCTTCGGGATGCGGGAAAACAACATTTATAAAAAATCTTCTTAATACTAATAAG
Organism: Thereva unica; assembly: GCA_949987705.1. Lineage (NCBI taxonomy): Eukaryota > Metazoa > Arthropoda > Insecta > Diptera > Therevidae > Thereva > Thereva unica. Next base: position 127,005,512 of record OX465281.1, read on the forward strand.
GTATTTATATATCCACAAATTAGAAAAATTATATGGTGTAATGCAGAACACGGTGCACTGCCAACAGATATTAAACTACAAAATATTGAATATTTAAATGCTATACCGGAGGAGTTTGTAAATCACGTAAACGAACCAACGTTGATTGTTATAGATGACATGATGTTAAATGCATATAGTAAAGAAGTTTGTGAACTATTCACTAAGGGGTCTCATCATCGTAATTTCTCAGTAATTCTTGCGACACAAAACGTATTCCATCAAGGAAAATTCAGTCGTGATATATCGCTCAATTGTAAATATCTTGTTGTATTTAAAAATCATCGGGATAAAAGCCAATTTACCCATCTGGCTCGACAAATTTACCCAGAAAATAGTTTATAACTTGTGAGAATATATAAAGAGATAACTCAAATGCCTTACGGGTATTTGCTAATTGATTTAACTCAGGACATTAACGACGTCTTAAGATTTCGTACTGATATATTTAATAAACACTTTGTAACCTGTTTTTGTCCGCAAAACTCTTTAAATGATAAGAATGGCGTCACGAATGAAACGATTAAGGCATATGCTATATGTGCTTAAAAAGGCTAAACCAAATCTGAGAAAGTCCATCATACAAAATGCTGACCCTGAGGTTATAAAAACTCTTTGTGAAATTACACTCAACACCTTAAAAGGTAACCACATGCCGCATGGAAATATCTACAACTCACTGTGTAGGTATAAAAGGGACATGCGTAAATTGATTTGCGCAAAGAGATCTGTTGCTAAACAACGTAAAATACTAGTGCAACGAGGAGGTTTTTTACCAGTTTTATTAGGAAGTGTACTATCAGGAGTTATCGGCTCATTAATTGAAAAATATGCATATAAATAATGGACTTAACAAGATGCTACTTCTGTCGCCAGAGGTTTACAACAGACTTAAAGATGAAATTGAAATGACTGCAAATCAATCCATTTTTGATAGAGCAATGAATAAAATACTACAGAATAAAGACATGAATGATTCCGAAAAATGGTATAGCTATCGAAACCAACTAATTTCATTTTTAAATCACAATCGGAAATCCAAACGAACACTTGATAAAGAAACAAATTTTCACTTGCCACGTGAACATAATGTCAAACAAAAAAGTTTAAGAGATAGTACCACACAAACGAAAATTATATTTAAAGATGATGTGTTAACACAGACTTCACCACCACCAGCAAAGGATTTCCTAACCGAAGAAGAAGTCTTTGAAGAAGCACATAACATAACCCCGCCAAGAAGATCTTTATCACCAGCCGCCAAAAGACGATTATCAGCTAGCGGAATAGCAAAAACTCTAAGGCCACCACCAAAATTACTAAGAACAACATCTGCACCTAATGCACGTGAAAAGGATTATAAAATAATCACAGCTGAGGATGGTGTAACGCAGTATACTGTACCTACGAATATGACTGCCTGTTCAGGCACTGGCCTGAAGGAAGAAAAAGTCATTTAAGCAGGCGACGAGTTGATACTTTACAAAATGTCAAATTAATTATACAACTAAACAAGCAGGCGTCGGCCAGATTTCTGGATATAAAAGGCCGGCCGGAATCAAGAAAATTCAGTCAACTATCTACAGTCAACCGACTATGTTCAACCCACTAGGTCCCGCTAGTTCCAGTTCCAGTTGAAGTTCGAAGTCCAGTTCCAGTTGAAGTTCGAAGTCTAGTTCCAGTTGAAGTTGCAGTTTAGTTCCAGTTGAGGCTTGTTAGTTGCAGTTCCATTGTTGGTATTTTTTGATTGGTACAAATAAATGATAAAGGTATAACTGCTTGTTTTATGAATCTATCCACACGGGTGCAACATGTCTCACGGTGACATCATGTTCCTACATTAAAGAGCAGGTTAGACGGTGCATACATGTCAGTTCCTGACATCGCTCCAACTATCCTGCCCTGATTCAGAACAACACAAACACAACAAATATACAATTTACAGAGGCGAATTGGTTTTGGTAAAGAAATAACAGTCAAATTTGCGTTGTTTATGTTGGGTCGTTGTGCTTCTTGGTGAACACAGTCTGGAGGAGCTATTCGTTGAGGTCGATGCAATACAAATTGCCATTTCTCTCATATCCGCTACACTAGGTCCCGCATTAATCATTTTGGTGGTTCCATCCAGGAATGGCAATCTATTTTATCGACGAAATCAAGTTCTAAAATGAGTTCATTAAGGAAGGCAGTGCTGCGAGAGCAGGCTCAGAGATCTCGTATTGAGAAATTTATTGAAAATTCGAAGAAAACTGCGACGGTAAAAAGAACCAAGGCATTCTATGAAGTAAAACTGGAACAAATGAATCAGTTATGGTTGGAGTACAAGGAGACAGATCAGTTATTAACGGATGCGTATCTATGTGACGAGTCAGATTCCGCAGCAGCACCTGAAGATACATACGTGCAAATAGAGTCGAAATATTCTGAGTATCGGAGTGAACTGCTGGAAGGACTCAGGAAATTGTCTGCAGCAGAACCTCTGCCAACCCAACCTGCAACAATTCCAATGGTCCGAACGGAAACATTTTTGCCAAAAATAGACTTACCAAAGTTTGATGGGAATTATGATTCGTGGTTTTCCTTCCATGATTTATTCGTGTCCCTGATTCACAACAACGTGCAATTGAGCGCAGTGCAGAAGCTGTATCACCTGAAATCATGTTTGATTGGTGATGCTGAACAACTTCTACGACACATACCAGTTACGGATAATAACTATGACGTTTCTTGGAACAAGGTTAAGGAACGATATGAAAATAAGAGGATTTTGGTAAATCATTATTTGAAGACACTTCTCAATCAACCAAAGGTTACAACCGAAAATTCCAATAATTTAAAAACATTCATAGCAACAACGGATGATTGTCTACAACAAATCATCAATTTGAAAATTGATATAGAATCATGGGATCTTTTACTTATACACATCCTGATCTCAAAACTCCCGTTTGTTACGATGAAGATGTGGGAAGAAGAACAAGGCGCATCCCAAACTCTGCCTACTTACAACGCTTTCCATGCATTCCTGTGTAAAAGACAGAAGGTACTTGAGTCTATCTCTGACATTGTGTCAACAAGTCAACAGTCACAACCAACTCGGACAAAACCCACTACAAGGGTTCACCACACAATCAAGGGGAATCAATGTCCAGCCTGTCGGGAATGTCACTGGCTTCAGAGATGCCCTAAATATATTAATATGGACCCAACCGCAAGACGAAAGGTAGTGAGGACAGCGGGACACTGCTTCAATTGCCTATCGAAAAACCACACGACGAATCAGTGCAAGAGCAAATTTAGATGTTTGAAGTGCAAGGAAAAACATCATACGACCTTGCATGACGAGACGCAGAAGTCTTACTCAGAGCTAAAGTCACAACAACATGATCAAACGAGTCAAAGACCAGACGATACACCTATATCGTCACATCAACGAACCACTCACCAGGCCCACAGCGCTGGTGGTTCAAACAACGTGCATGCCTTCCTCGCAAGGGAGGGATCGCACACGTTGCTATCAACAGCCTTGGTACTCACAAGGGGGAGCAACGGACGGCAACATACTATCAGATGCCTAGTGGATAATGGCTCGGAGTCATCCTTTATTACCCAGAATACATGCAAGAAACTAGGAGTGTCCTGTAGCCCGGCAGGAGTCAACATATATGGTCTGAACACAAGGCCAACAGGGAAGTCAACGAAACAAACTAGGATTATTCTAGAATCAATGAGCGCTAGCAAATTTCAGATGTCCCAAACATTTCTAGTGGTCAACAGTATAACCGAAAGCTTACCTAAGATAGCAATTTCAAATCACCGGTATAACCATTTGCATGGTCTTGAACTGGCAGACCCAGGATGGTGGAAACCTGGCGACATCGATGCTTTGCTGGGTGCAGATGCATATGCTAGGATAGTTCAAGATGGTGTTCGACGAGGTGCAGAAGCAGAGCCCGTGGCAGTAAACACAAGTTTTGGATGGGTAATAATCGGACCCACACACGAGATGTCTAATACTACAGCTAACAATTTCACGATTCAAGTCACAAACGAGGATCTCAGCAATCAACTTAAACAATTCTGGGAAGAAGAAGAGGTCAATTCACCACCAATTCTGAGTCAAGAAGAGCAAGAATGTTCGGACTATTATACAAAAACCCATCGACGGCTAGAGAATGGGCAATACCAAGTCAATCTCCCATTCAGACGAAACGAGAAGCCCAACTTAGGCAACTCACGTGCGATGGCCCTCAAGCGGATGTATTGTGTAGAAAGACGGCTCAATAGCAACCCTCAACTAAGGAAAGACTATGAAGCCTGTTTACAGGAATACATCCAGCTGGGACACATGGTTGAAACAAGCCAGCCCAACGACGGTGAACCAAACTATTACATCCCACATCATGCGGTAATAAAAGAGAGCAGCACCACCACCAAAGTGAGAGTTGTATTTGATGCGTCTGCGAAAACGACCAATGGTCATTCGTTGAATGATTTTTTGCTAGCTGGCCCAACAATACGATCCAAGTTGTTTTGCACTCTACTAAGATGGAGAAGACATAGAATAGCTGTCCATGCAGATATCGAGAAAATGTATCGAATGGTTCAGGTATCACCAGAACATCGGACATATCAACGAATTCTCTGGCGGCATCAAACTCAAGGCAATGTTCAAGACTATATGCTGACAACGGCAACTTTTGGAACAACAGCTGCTCCTTATTTGGCGATTAGAACACTGAACCAACTGGCAGTAGATGAGAAGCAGAACTTCCCACTTGCATCTAAGGTAACTGAGTCTGATTTCTATGTGGATGATTTATTGACAGGCACGGATGATGTCAAAGAAGCACTTGAACTGCAGTTCCAACTACTCACAATGCTCAAGTCAGGTGGATTCAATCTGAGGAAGTGGAGCAGTAACGAGAAGCAAGTGCTTGAACAATTACCAATGGAGTACAGAGAGCATAAAGATTTGGTGACATTTTCAGAGGCGAATGCAATAAAAACTCTGGGGGTCCGTTGGCAACCGAGTTCTGATCACTTCTCTTTTCAATTCAAGCTGCATAAAGAACATAACGTCATAACTAAGAGAACAATCTTATCAGAAGTGGCGTCGTTATATGATCCTCTAGGGTTGCTACAACCAGTGATAATCGTTGCTAAAATGTTAATCCAGGATTTATGGCTGACAGGGTGTTCATGGGACCAACAAGTGCCAGAACATATAGCCAAAAAATGGGAAAACTACAAGGCGGATTTACATAATATAAACAAAATTACAATTCCTAGGTGGATCCACTATTCTCCACAACATGACATGCAAATCCATGGCTTCTGCGACGCATCAATGCGAGCAACTGCTGCTGTGATCTATTTGCGAGTCACGGACAACGAAGGCAACATTATGTCGACTCTACTAACCTCGAGAACCAAGGTAGCATCAATCAAACCAATGACTATACCCCGATTGGAACTGAACAGTGCGTTGCTATTAGCACGATTGTTGAAAGAAACTGTATCTAGCATGAACTTACAAGGAATTCCGCTAATTGCGTGGACTGATTCGACCATCGTGCTCCAGTGGATCCGACAACATGCGTCGAGATGGACAACCTACGTGGCGAATCGAGTTTTACAAATACAGGAACTTGTGAAGTATGACCAGTGGAGACATGTTTCAACGCAATGGAATCCTGCCGATCTTGCGAGCAGAGGAACCACTGCAAATTCACTAATAGACAACCATCTATGGCTTAACGGTCCACCTTGGCTCACTAAATCACCGACAGACTGGCCGACAGGGGCCATCGTCAAGGAGGATACAACATTAGAGGCTAAGGAACGCACAACGGCTTTGGTATCTACAAGTGAAGATGACGTAATGTTCCGGTATTCATCGTTTACACGAACTATCCGAATAATAGCAATGTTACGACGCTTCATTCACAACCTGAGGGATCCCATGAACAAAGAATTGCAAGCAATCACTACGGAAGAACTGAATCAGGCAGAACTAACGATATTAAGGCGAGTCCAACAAGGCTCATTCTGTTCAGAATTACAAAGCCTTCGAAACAACAAACCACTCTCGCCTAGTAGCAAATTAATTACGTTAAATCCATTTGTTGACAAACAGGGTCTGATCAGGGTAGGTGGACGGTTGAAGAATGCTGCAATTGCGTATACACAAAAACATCCCGTCATATTACCCCGAGACCATCACATCACGGATTTACTTATCGATAAAACCCACCGGGAGACTTTACATGGTGGTACATCTTTAGTGTTAGCTACTACTAGAAACAAGTATTGGATACTCGACGGAAGGAGACGCATTACGTCCAGACTACATCAGTGCATTCCCTGCACGAGACATCGACAATCTACAACTCAGCAACTAATGGGAAATTTACCGCGGTGCAGGACGACGATGGCGAAGGCGTTTACACATACTGGAGTTGATTATGCAGGTCCGTTCGACATCAAGTCAGCGAAACATCGAAATGCGAAGATATATAAAGGTTATGTGTGTGTATTCGTTTGCATGTCAACCAAGGCGATACATATCGAGTTAGCGTCGGATCTCACATCAGAGGCATTTGTATCTGCATTCAAACGTTTCATTGCCAGGCGAGGTAAATGCACAGATATGTATTCCGACTGTGGTACAAATTTCATAGGCGGGAAAAAGATCTTAGATAAAGAATTATGTCGAGTTATAAGGGAATCTAGTCCATCTGTTGGAAGATATTTAGCAGACTTATCAATAAATTGGCACTTCAATCCCCCAGCCGCCCCACACTTTGGGGGCTTATGGGAAGCAGGGGTAAAGTCGATCAAGTACCACCTGAAGAGGACAATGGGAAGTGCCAGCTACACGTTTGAGGAATTCACAACCGTGTTGCACCAAATTGAAGCCTGCCTAAACTCGAGACCACTTTGCTATTTATCCAACAATGCTGATGATCCGTTCGTTCTGACTCCTGGACACTTTCTTATTGGGCAATCTTTATTGGCATTACCAGAACCAGAAGACAACACATCGCTCAATGTTCGATGGCAACACACCAAAGGCAGAATGAAGCAATTTTGGGACAAATGGTCGAAGGATTATCTGAATCAACTCCAGCAAAGGTCCAAGTGGCAACGACAACGGCCCAATCTTCAAATAGGACAATTAGTGCTTATGAAAGGGGACTCAACACCGCCAACAGTATGGCCCATTGGTATAATAGAGGAGCTATTCCCAGGGAGCGACGGTTTAACAAGGGTAGTACAAATTCGTACCAACACAGGTCAATTCAAACGACCAATCACAAAGGTATGCCCACTACCAATACACACAAGTACACACAGCCAAGAGTCCAACACGTTCCATACACATACTTTAAATTCAAAGGTTACTAATAATACATTGCAGATGGGTAATCGATACGAATGCGAGGAAGAAGGATATTGGGATAACTATCTCTATATTGATGAAGAGGTCACGTTATCGCCGCCACCCGTGGATGGTTCGACGAGTCCTCTCAATCAATTGCCACAAGAGTCCACAGCGAAGGCAGAGTACCCACAGGCGCTACCTGAACAAACGAGATACACGACGTCAACGACAACCAACCCAGCCAACATCAATGGAAGACTAATAACGTCATTGCGAATCCTACGACCGACGACCACAATCCAAGAGCTCGAGATGAGGCAAGAAAATGAATTCCAACGGTTCGTGACTAGGGAAGGGGTTGACATCTACTTGCCAAAACAAGTCATTAAAAAATTGGATATTGGCAAGATAAAAGGGCGAAAAAGAAAAGAGCAAACCCTTAACCTTCCAGGACGATACCAAGCTAAGGTCAAGATCAAAGGGAATGGCGAGATCCAATTTCACCACTACCGCAAACGCGGTATATCCAGCGGACGAAACTGTTGATCAAGAATGATCAACGCGGGGGAGTATGTTCAGGCACTGGCCTGAAGGAAGAAAAAGTCATTTAAGCAGGCGACGAGTTGATACTTTACAAAATGTCAAATTAATTATACAACTAAACAAGCAGGCGTCGGCCAGATTTCTGGATATAAAAGGCCGGCCGGAATCAAGAAAATTCAGTCAACTATCTACAGTCAACCGACTATGTTCAACCCACTAGGTCCCGCTAGTTCCAGTTCCAGTTGAAGTTCGAAGTCCAGTTCCAGTTGAAGTTCGAAGTCTAGTTCCAGTTGAAGTTGCAGTTTAGTTCCAGTTGAGGCTTGTTAGTTGCAGTTCCATTGTTGGTATTTTTTGATTGGTACAAATAAATGATAAAGGTATAACTGCTTGTTTTATGAATCTATCCACACGGGTGCAACATGTCTCACGGTGACATCATGCCCCTACATTAAAGAGCAGGTTAGACGGTGCATACATGTCAGTTCCTGACATCGCTCCAACTATCCTGCCCTGATTCAGAACAACACAAACACAACAAATATACAATTTACAGAGGCGAATTGGTTTTGGTAAAGAAATAACAGTCAAATTTGCGTTGTTTATGTTGGGTCGTTGTGCTTCTTGGTGAACACAGTCTGGAGGAGCTATTCGTTGAGGTCGATGCAATACAAATTGCCATTTCTCTCATATCCGCTACACTAGGTCCCGCATTAAACACTGCCGATGAAGCTAGCGAACATATAGAAGAATTAGAACAAAGTGAAAAACAAAAAGCAGTCCAGAAACAGTCTATATTAATACCCTCTCCGCTAGAATCTGGTCAATATATGCTTTCATTTCCTTTACGTAAGCTCGGTGTTAGACAGAGTGAGCGCCTGAAGACCAAAAAGGATAGAACTACAAGGACGTCGGACATTGCTTGGGAAAGACTGTAAACAATGCCAGTGGAAATAAAAGAAAATGATTTTTACGTATGTGTTTTAAGTAATAACTCTATGCAATTTTACCCGGAAAATACGCTATCGGCTTTTACAAATGCACTTGCTAAACCATGCAAGTTTCATGGGAACTGGCGTGTTGGAATAACTGAAATTGCATTACCAAATTTTGAAATAACAAAACGTGCAATCTCCAACAACGGGGGAAATGTGCGTAAACGAGTGAGGCGTGAATATGACCAGTTAAAGGAAACTAGAAAGCAGCATCAAAAGGATTTTAAAATACTTAGCATCAAAATAAATGAAAATGTAAAACTTGAATGGACACCCGAAAATCTTGAACAAGTAAGTAACAGACCTGGACAAATAAACCTTTCAGCATTTTTATTAACATTTTATAATGCAGTTACACCTTCATGGTATACCATGTACTTGAATGATGTTAAATCGAAAATGTGGAAGCGCTTAGAAGATGACCACTTTAATGAAGTTATCCCTGAAATAAAGTATAAGCAGGAGCCAGACGAATACATATTGCACATATATCAAGGAAAAAAGACTTCAGAAAACGTTGTTTTAAAATATAAGAACTATGAATCAATTGAGGATTTTGTTGATGATGTATTTGGTCAAGTTCCTAGGAAGAATAGAAAACATCCTGTTTTGAAGAATACAATAGACAATTATACACATCCAACGGCTAGCATAAAAACAGCTGAAAATAAAGAGAAAAAAGGTAGTGAAAAGAAGCATGATGTATTCGAACTCCGTTTAGAGGAATTGGGTGTTACGATAAAAATAAAAAAACCACTACCCTCACACTTGAATGTTAAAGATCTCATGACATTGCTTTTAGCCAATTTACACTTTGACGATAAACAACTTAGCGAGGAAGAAAAACATAAACGAATTATTGAAATTAAAAATACAATTTTTGAAATATTGAATAGACTGAAGAAAGATTCACTCAAAGCAAAGACTCCCGAGCAACGGAAAATAACTAAAAACAGTGAAATTTTACAGGTCCCATATGAAAAACAAAGCTCTGGCGAATTTTTATCTACACCAGTACCTATTAATACAAACATAGATAATCTGTCAAACTTCATCACAGATGTATTTCTGCAAACACCTGAAAACAAACGTAATCCTGATGCATTGTTGACGGAAATAAAAGAGTCATTTGACACTGCGGGCTTACGCCAAGAGCATATGTCAATAATGGAAAAAATTAATTCTCTTGATACAACAATTAAAGAATTAATGTTGCGATTACCAAGAAGTACACAAGAAACTACAAAAAATTGCTCTGAGAAAAATATAATGCATATATACACTGATATTATTCAACCTAGAGCTATAGGCGACAAACTAGTAAGATATCTACGAATAATACCAATTCAAGAGTGTAGTACTATATTAAGATTTGAACATGTAGAATACTGTCCCATTGAAAAAACTTTTATTGAAAGTATTTCTATAAAAATAACTGATCATCAAGGTGAGTTAGTAGACTTTAAAACAAGTTATATTCCTACATATGTAATGCTACATTTTAAAAGACAATAAAAACTATAAATATTTGCACAACAGGCTGTTCTTGCATAGTATAAATAGAATTACGAGATGGATTCCTATTATACACGTTATTATTTAATACAAAGCGGCGGCGGCCTGACAGATATTGGAGAATTATATCGTGGTCCAGTTATTTATCAACGTGGAAGAGGTATCGGTAGTTTCTTCAGTGCATTATTTCGACACTTAAAACCCATAGCTACATCAGGATTAAAAACATTGGCACAACAGGTTGTAAAAACAGGACAAGCTATAATACAGGATAAAAACATCAGCAGCAAATCAGTTAAAGATATTTTAAAAGAACAAGGTCGAGTTGTTGTTCAAGATTTAGCTCAGAAAGGTATAAATAAACTGTTTGACGGAATGAAGGGTGCAGGTATAAAAAGACCCAATCTGTTTACAACTCTACATTTAAAACCAGCTGTTAAACGCAAAAGACGTGGAAAAACACCTAAACGGTCGAGAAATTGTAAAACTGAAAATCAAAGAAAAGGAATAAAAGCAAGAGTTTTGAAAACAAAACGAAAGATACGTAAACGTATACTGGACATATTTGATAAATAATCATAATGTCGTACAAAGAATGCATGAAATCAGAATTGGATCTTTTTTCAACACCACCAGTTCAGAGCAATATTTTGAAAACAGAAGAAGTAGCATATAAGCCAATAGCCTCGCTCGACAACTCCTCCGTTCTAGAGTTTGTAACTTTGGGTCATGGAGATACATACCGTGATTTATCTAGCATATATCTTCGTTTAAAATTGCAATTAATTAAAATAAAAGATGGAAAAGAAGAACTTTATCCAGATGATGGTGATGCTCCAGGTTTAATAAACAATATTTTACACTCCATATTTCGCCAGTGCACTGTATATTTGAATGGAAAACCAATTGCTCAAACCGACCACAATTACAATTATCGCGCTTATATTGAAAATTTATTAAATTATGGCAAAGATGCGGCATCTACCCATTTGGAGTCGGTTGGCTGGTATCTTGACAAAGATGACGCGGAAATTGCAGATATCGATAAACCCGTTGCTGAATTACACCAAGGCTATTTAGATCGTCAGAAACTCTTCAATAAAAGTAATGTGGTTGAATTGATGGGGAAAATCCATACTGACTTGCTTAATCAGGATAAGTTGCTATTAAACGGTGTCGATTTACGTGTTGTTTTATCGCTTGAAAAACCAGAATTTTATATTTTATCCAAGGACGGTACCGACTCACCACAATTAAAAATCTTGGATGCAACCATGTACATGAATCACGTGACAGTTAATCCGAATATTTTATTAGCACATGAGACAGTTTTACAGCGATCAAACGCCATATACCCATACAAGCGAGTTGAAGTTAAAAGTTACACTATTCCAGCAAACACATTCACACTTTCACTGGATAATATCGTCATCGGACAGTTACCGAACTTAATAATTTTTGGAATGGTGGACAATGATGCTTACACGGGCAGAAGCAGCCGCGGATTCAAGGGGGGGGTCACGGGGGTCATGACCCCCCCCAAAACCTCGAACTATGCAATCATAGAGATGGGAGAAACCAAAAGCTGCTGACGCTTCTGCTACTTGTCGAACATCTTGAATGTCTCAACTGATCAACGTCTCGGTCCAACATGTCTTCTTCTTTCTTTCTTTAAACTCCTTTAATCCTCGTGGGACATAGGGCGGAAACAGTTGCCCTCCAGCGGACTCTGTTTTGCGCGACAGCTCTTAGCTCCGACCAGGATCTCCCAGTTGTTGCGGCTTCTTCTAGTAGGGTTCTCCTCCACGTTGTTCTAGGTCTTCCTACTCGACGGGAACCTTGCGGATTCCAGTCAAGGGCCTGTTTGGCTAGATTTTCGTTTTCGCGTCGCAAGGTGTGGCCAACCCAATTCCATTTCCTTCGCCTGATTTGGTCGTCTATCCTTTCTTGGCCGGCACGGCGCTATAGTTCTTCGTTTGAAATTCTATCTTGCCAGCGGATTTTTAGGATACGACGAAGGCATCTGTGGATGAAGACTTGTAGGCGCCCTGTGATGAATTGGGTGACTTTCCATGTTTCGCAACCATACAAAAGAACTGCCTTAACGTTGGAGTTGAACAGCCGCAATTTGGTGTTGGTGAAAATCACCGTTGATCTCCATATGTGGGACAGGCATGCATATGCGCCTCGTGCTTTATTTATTCTGGAACTGACGTCTTCTTCTGCCCCACCATTTTCGGTAATAATGCTACCGAGGTAGCAGAATTTATCTACCAGTTCCACGTCACGGTTATTCAGCGCTGTTCGTTCAATGGTGTTTGCATTTATCCGTATTTCTTTAGTTTTAGTCGGATTCAGCCTTAAGTCTGCTGGACTACTTTCTGTTGCCAAATTGTTTAACATGTTTTTGAGGTCCTGGTGTCTGTGGGCCAGCAAACAGATATCGCCGCCTGTTCTATTATCTAGAGCGCCGACAAGGATGTCATTTATTACTATAAGAAATAGTAATGGCGAAAGTAGGCATCCTTGTCGTACTCCTGAGCTCACCTCGAAGCTATCGGATAATTTTCCATTATGGAGAACTCTGCATTTGGAATTGTTATATAGGGCTTTTATCAATTCTATTATTTTATCAGGCAGTCCACGTCGCCGTAGTGCCTGCCAAATGAAGCTGCTATTAACCGAGTCGAACGCTTTCTCATGGTCTACGAAAGCAAGGTAAAGGAGGGATCGGAATTCAGTAGACTGCTCCACTATTATTCGTAAGGTGTTGATATGATCAATGCATGAGCGGCCCTTCCTGAATCCGGCCTGCTGCCTCCTAAGCGTTCGGTCAACTGCCTCACTTATCCTAGATAGTAATATATGGGACAAAATTTTGCCCACAGTAGATAATAAACAGATACCTCTCCAGTTGTCGCATATTGTTAGGTCCCCCTTTTTTTGGTATTTTGACTATGATACCTTCCGTCCAATCCTCCGGAAAGATACAGGTGTTCCATGCTATTTCTAGGATTGGCTGAAGCGCATCTGCTATGAGGCTTGAGTCGGCTTTCAACAATTCTGGCGGGATGCCATCTTTTCCTGCTGCTTTACCATTGGCCATCGCATGAATTGCGGTTACTATTTCCGAAAATCAGAATCTTCATCACATCTTTTGGTCAGCAAGGGTATCTTTGATCATATCCGTTGCTTTTTTTAAATCTAATGAAGACGTTTGGAGTATTTGGCTCAAAGTTGTACCGGATACGTACGAAAAGTAAAAGTTTATTATGTTATTAATGACTATGATAAAAAATCAAATAGTACGAATATTATACACGCCTAGAACGTCATTTAACTAAGCAGATGAAATCGGAAACTCTAGGCTGAAAAGTACAAGACGAAGATTTGCCGCAGCAGATGCAGTTTTCGCGTCCTCCCACACCGAAATCTCATTAAGTGCGTCACACTTTTTATTAATTGCTCACCCTCAAACTGCATGTGCCCAACGTGATTTTCTACCCAACTAGTGAAGTTGGTTTCTACCAGTCTAGCAAAGTCGTTAAGTGATTTGCCACCAATATTTTTTTAAAAACGTTTGCAAAACCGTTAGCCAAAGCCAAAACTGCTCTCATTGTTCCTGAAGCATTGCGACATTTTAAAACTTTGGAAGATTTTAATAAAGAATTGTTAACAAATGATTACTGCAAGAACAACGCCTTGCGCGAATGGCTACTTTCGTCAAGTCCTGACATACCCCTTTCAAATCAGACGCCATTAGCGAGCAACTATCTGTTCTAATTCCAACCAAATATTTCAGGTCCAAGTCGAATTTCTCACACAGATCGATGATGATATCCTCGGAACGAATTGCTTGGCATGCATCGCAAAATGTGATGAAATTCTCTGATTGCTCTGTTGCAGTAGTAGTAGTAGATAGGATAAGCTAAGGTGTTTTGTATAAGAATTGTCGTTCGTCTCATCAAATACAACTGCGCAAAACTTTGCCGCTCTAACTCCTTTCAGAATAGCTTACTGAATTTCGTCTTTGCAGGCTTCCATAAGTTGATTTTGGGTGGTTTTACTGATATATGTCGCGATTGAACCTGCGGTTTCCAAATGATGCTGAAGAGTAAAGTCACCAAATTCAACGAAGAGTGCCCTGAAGTTCCTATCATTTGCCACCAGAATATCTACTTTTCCGTCAGTGTCATGATTATAGAGAAGTTCATTATCCCTACATAGTAACATCGATCTCGGCTTTCTTTTACTTGTGAGTCCCATTGTACACACAGATGCTGGGATATGAAAAGTCTAAAGGAAACTTTTTTCAGCTTCTACCACCCTCTGATAATATTGGTTCCGTTGGTGAAATGAAAGCGTTCCATTTTGTCCAAGTAAATCGTCGAATGCTTTCAGTGTTTCGCTTTCTTGGTTTACTTTTAATTCCGTGACCCCCCCCAAAACAAAATTCTAAATCCGCGCCTGGGCAGAAGAACAAAGAACCCCTTCAACTTTAAACATAACAACATTACCAGATTCAATTTATCAGTGAATGGCGTGCAGATACCAAATCAACCTCTCGAATTTGACTACTCAAAAGATAATCCGATTAGTACACGCGGATACAATACGTTATTCAGAGGAACAGGTATTCATTATTTCGATAAAGGTCATCAAATATCCAAGAAATTATTTGACAAGGGATGTTTTCTTCTCGCTTTCGATTTAACAACAGACAATTCATATAACGCGACTTGCGGCAATTTACTAAATCAGGGAACAGTACGAGTTGAAGGAAAATTTAGAGACGCGTTAAAAAATAGTGTGACATGCATTGTATATGCCGAGTACGATGGAAGCATTGAAATTGACAAGGATCGAAATGTTTACACAAATTTTTAAATCTATATAAGGTGGATACAATATGTTCCAACTGTTAGTTGGTGAATTGATTTATTACGGTAACAATGAGCTGTTTAATTAATGTAGAATACTTTTGTGGAGGTGAATATACCTTCTTTAAAAAAGTCTCTTTCGCTGGATTCACTGCGCAAAATAAAACGTTTGCGAAGGAAATAATTTTTAAATATCCAACATCTACTACAGAATGCAGCGAGCAACAACAATCAACTAAATTTGGTAACCTTGAACTAAAACGGATAGATGAAGACCTTATAAAAACTCTGGCGAAATTTAAGACAATCTTTGTTCGTGGAACACCAACTAAGGAGTTTATAAATAACTACGTGACATCTCTCACCAATGTCATTGACCTAGAAGCAGCATTTACCTGTGAACAAGAATGAACACGATCGAACTTGCAACTGCATTGACAAATAATCGCGTAACAAACAAATTTTTTAGAGGAGTCTTCCCATGCAACCATCTACCACAAAAAATAAAAAAACCAGCATGCGTCATAGCTAATACAGATCCAGCACACAAAGACGGAACTCATTGGGTTGCATTTTATTTCCCTAAACAAGGATCGGCAGAGTACTTTGACTCATTTGGAAGGTATCCCACCAATAAATATTTTCAAAGATTTCTACTAAATAATTCAAAGAATTTTTTGAATAATAAAAAACGATTGCAAAGTCAATTTTCAGCAACTTGTGGACATTATTGCTGTGTATTTCTATATTCACGATGCAGGGGAAAAAGCTTGAAAACTTTTTTAAAAGAATTCGCCTCCAGCGATCTCAGTTCAAATGATAATAAAATTATTAATTTATATTTAAAGAATTTTTCACAAAATGGTGGAGATTTCTGTAACCAATCATGCAAAGCAGAGGTCAGTACTATAAAAACCCCAAACAGAGGATGTTAATATTCAGTATATAAGTTTAAATTGAGTAGCATGGAGCCATCACGTAAGAGACAAAGGACCACTGGTGCTAAAGGAGAAAAGAAGTTGTCCAAATGTGAAGCAAAAGTTGTGGGTGAAAATCTGTTATTAAACTACACATATCATCTGGACGATTGTCACAACCGGAAAATAATTCTCGGATTTGACCCATCATCATTTGAGGCAAAAATAGTGTTTCATCGCCACGGACTCATACCAATATCAGTATCTTATTCTGAATGGACAACAATTTACAGCTATCTTAGCGCTTTAAAAATCAAAATGGAAAATACATCTCCAGCAAATCAACCAAAGCTGCAAAAAGAACACAAAATCCCCGTTGGCAGTGGCAGCATCACCTTAAGACAGGCTGAACTTTGTAAACTATTTGAAATGCTGAAATTTTTAAACATCGTTATGTACCACAATAACAATGCTGCGGATAGTGTGAAAGAATGTTATAGAAAATATGTTGAAAAATGTAAAGAAAAAAATGTATTGACATTAGCATGCGAAGATTTTTTTATCCAAGTCGAACATCTTATGTACACTTAAATTATTCTCGACTTTTCTTATGAAATACCGTTGTACTGTATTGCAAATCTTGTTTTTGATACGATAAATTTTGAATGCAAATAAATAAAATAAAACTAAAGATATCTTTTATTTAAAAAATTTATTCACTAACATGTATAAATATATATTAACACAATTTTGAACGGCACATCGGAGAGTAGGTGACCTTCCATGTATCATGCAGAAAGACTCGAAATTTTCCAAGTTACTTAGTTTTGGTATTTCCAGTTGGACTATTTTCGCTTCAGGGAGGTATTTCCGGATAAATTTCCTCCTTTTCCAATCCTTTCACAAAAATTGTTGAATTTGAATAATTCGTCAATAGGTTGGGCAATTCGTTGTAATCAGTATTTCCACCATTCCATCTTAATCCATTTATTTTGCTAAAGTTGAAATCATCCTGCCAGCGAGCTCTTGGTGTCAATTCACTATACGGAAAAGGTGGCTTGAAGTAGTATAAGATCGGTAAAAGTGATCCGTGTTGTAAGACTACCATCTCCTTAGCAAACAGCTGTCCATTTACTCCACTGACAAATTGTATATCCACGATAACTGTTGTAGAATTCATGACTTTAACGATCCAAGAGAAAATATCAAATGACTCTTAAATACATGTTTTAATGTCTTATATATCTTAACAAATATGGAACTCATTTCCACACCAACCCCAGGGGTAGAGTTTTGGTGCGTTTTTTTTATCATGTGGTATCCCCATTAGGCCTACTCCACGAAGCTTATTCATATAGCTTATTCTTCTAAATTGGCATGGTGTAAGCAGTGATAAATTCATATATTTATCTCTGTTGTGTCTCACAAACACATTTTCTCATCTTTTCTGTCGTTTAAACCCGTATGGTAGGAACTGAAATCTTCCAAAATCTTCGTTTATTTGAAGTCACTTTATATTTTTTAATTTCCGGAACTGTTACTACCTCGTGATCTTTTGTGCGACGAATAATTTTTGATAGGATAGGAATATAGTCTTCCTCGTTGTCATTTAATATCATATTTTTAATTGAATCTAAATTGACATGTTGTGAAGCTTCATAATTCAGACAGATTCCCTTTACTTTACTCTGTACCTTGATGGATTTATCCCTTGTGCTATAAACTGCGTATGCATAATTTTTAGGACCTCCACTTGTAAAAGTTTTTATATAACTACCAGGACCGTAGCATTCTAACTCATCGGTCATATCTCCAATGAATTCTCCAGTTGGGGGATCGTATTCTCCCTCTCTGCTAACTATATATGACAGAATCAGTATCATAATATAAAACTCTTTCTCCAAGCTGCTCCAAATAGCTAAATAACTTAAGTCTTGCCTGTGTGGTGGTATAAGATGCTATAGAAACGTTAACTGTTCCTAGAGACTCTGCAGCTTCTTCTCTATAATTCCAGTTTACAATAAGTGGTTTCTTCATTGATTGGAAGAAGATGTTGTACCTCTACTGCCGGATTTATTAGAAACTGATACAATTCTCCTGAACTGTTAATTATATTGGTCCTCGGTTGGTTTTCTCGTTGTCCAAATTTTCCCCAAAAGGAGTTTAAAATTAACTTGGCTAATGATCTTAGCCCGGGATTTTTATTAACTTCTGAATACTCCAGTTTTACACCTTCATTTTGCAGAAATTCCTCCAAGTATTTCCTCTTTTCCTTTTCATCCGAACTGCATTTGCTGGGCCATCCTGATGCCTGCTGTTTCATCTTGATAAATTTTTTCATCATAGAAGTAAACAGTCCACCCGAAAGGTTTGATTTGTCGTACGCCTCAGTTTTGTAACTCCATATTTCGTATGTATCCAACATTTTGTATCCTCTACTTAGAGCTGTTTTTACCTCGTCAATTACCCATGTTCCAATCAGAGCTCTTTGCTCATCCGTGTGTGAGCATTCATGATGTTGGTTTTTCTCCTCGCTACATCTATGACATAGGGGGAACATTAATTTATTATTCTGTCTAATCGGTAGAACTGGATGATACATTCCTTCGGGTGGTAAAATTTTACATTTGATCAGACCATCTATTTTATCTAAATCAACTTTGGAGCATGCATCTGTTCCTACATATAATTCAGGGTGGCCGACTGGGAATTTTCCATACTTGCAAACCCATGGATACAATGAACATACATCTATGTATTTTATTTTTTCACCTGGCTTGCATTCGTAATGTGTATAAACATTACCTGTTCGACCCCCATAAAAAGCATCTCTGGGATTTAAAGGTGAGTGTACCAGTAAAGGATGGTCTCTTAAAGTTTGAATGTCTTTATTCATTTCCATCAGTCTGAGAAAATCACACTCCCACATCTCAATGACCTCGTATCCATAAGAACGTAAACGCCCCGTCTTTGCGTTTGTTACTTCGTATCGGTGATTTAGAGTATCGTTTTGGTCATCATGAAGAGGTTGATCACGGTTATGTTTCAAGCATGTGGGGTGTCCGTGGTAATAGCAACCATGGAATTCAAAAATTTGATTAGACTCTGCACAATAGCCGTCTACTTTTACTCCTTTCAGAACAACTTCTCTTTGTTTAGCTGCATGTGTAATATTAATCCCTCTGCGTTTTTCTTCATATATTAGCCATTGAATTGCTATTTCTGACTGATTATCGGCATATCTATATCCCTTTCTTGGAATAATACCAATAGTATTTGGTCTAAGAAAATTGCGCCGAAAAACTAAATTGCATGCAGAGGCAATAGTTGTCGCCTCAACAAACGGATCAACTCTGCATTCTACCAACATCAATTTTCTAAATTTTAAGCATGCCTCTGTTAAAATCTGCACGTCACTAATGCAATAGTCTACAATATCACGCTGCATATCGAAGTCTTCATTTTTATGTTCCTCGTACCATTTTAGGAAACTATCGCGATCTTCAGTTTTCATTGAGTCGGGACTGTAATATTTTACAGCCGGTAATTTCCCAATATATTCCTTATTCTCAAACGTGTTAAATAGATGAGGGAAGTATCCTTTTTTATACACTGAAGGTAGATCAAAAGCCTTTGGTAGTTGTGATAGGCCCATAGGAAAATAATTTAGCGAATCGATAAATTTTATGTTGTCCAACTTAATCATTATAATTTTCGTTCCCCGCATTATTAATTTGGGTTTCAGGTCTGTCTTTTTCAGGATGTAATTTAGTATGAATTGATGGTCAAACGCCTGACCATTATGAGCTAGGACTACTACCCTTTTAAATTTGGCCCCTCCTTAACTCCAACAAATCTTTCAAAAACTCGCTCACTACATTAGTTTGGTAAATCTTCAATCTATATCCACATTTTTGGCAGAAATGTAACTTTTCTATATCAATACAGAGTTCACAACGCCTCGCAGCTACACATAAATTTGGTTCATGCAGCTTTATGTCATCAGCTGATTCTCCTTCTATATATTTTTGATCTACATCCTTCTCTGTCTTGTTTCCAGATCGTAAAAGACAAAAAGAGTATCTTTTGTCGGCGGTGTTCTGACATCTGATTGTATAAAAGCAGAAGTGTCCTTGTTCCACGTGTTTATCACAGATCTTGCAAAAATATTCACCGCATATATGAGTTTTATCTGATTTATATGTCTTGAGACAATCTTTGCATTTTTTTACTACCTCGCAAACACTTTTATTATTTAGAGATCCTGAAGCTTTATGATTGTTGAAGCAAAATTCTCCTCTAAAATGTCGATTACAATCTTTACACAATTTTTCGTATGAGTCTTTAGCGCATGCTGGAGTCAGTTGACAGCAGGGGCAGGCAGTTCCTCCACATCTGTGATCGTTTTTGTTGTTGTATGGTACATCCCACCAAAAAAACATTAAAAATGTGAATTAGAAGTTCGTGGGCGCGGAAATTATTTATTGGGACAGTTTAAAACACACTTATAACAAAAAGAAGTGATATGGATTAGTCAAGATGAATCGTTAATAGCATGAAATAATTAAACACGTGCATTTACGAACGAATTCAAAGGAATTATATAACTGCCAATTTTTATTTAAAACTCAATAAAGTATTATCAACCGCGAAAAAGTTGGCTGGCGCGTTCATTGTATACCTAGCATGAATCTTTGCTGAATTCAGCGTGGCTCAGTCTATAGTATTTCTAATAAAATTTGTTACATTTCGAAGGGCAGCTAAGATTCATGCTCTAAAATTGTTGTAAAATTCCTTTGAATTCGTTCGTAAATGCACGTGTTTAATTATTTCATGCTATTAACGATTCATCTTGACTAATCCATATCACTTCTTTTTGTTATAAGTGTGTTTTAAACTGTCCCAATAAATAATTTCCGCGCCCACGAACTTCTAATTCACATTTTTAATGTTTTTTTGGTGGGATATCACTCTTTTTTGTTTTAATACATTCTAAAATAAAAAATAAATAATCTTCTGTATAAAGAAACATTATGTATTTAATTGTTCATTATATTTTTTTATTTATTTTATAAGTAGGTAATAACAAAATAACAAAATGCAGGAATTCAAATTAATATTATTGCCTTTGTAAAAAAACAAAAATAAGCTCCTTTCGAGTTTCTCGGCCAAGATTTTTCTGTACTATGGAATTATTGATCCATAACCAGCTCGATTTTTCTTTCAACATGCTGATCTAATGACCTTGTTGGAGTGTTCCTTTGAATTCGTCCGTAAATGCACGTGTTTAATTATTTCATGCTAGTGTGTTCTAGTCATGATACCCTTTCATTTGATACCCATGTCGATCGGCTAGGTAAAGAAAATGGGTATCCGCTTTCTTGACATAACCGCCATGAATCTAAATATATTTTGAGTATACTAAATCGCTTATTGTGTTCTACTTATCATTCCCTTTCATTTGATACCCATGTCGAGGGGGTTGTGAAGAAAATGGTAATCCGCCCTCTTGAGATAACCGCCGTGGATCTAAATATATTTTGAGTATACTAAATCGCTTATTGTGTTCTACTTATCATTCCCTTTCATTTGATACCCATGTCGAGGGGGTTGTGAAGAAAATGGTAATCCGCCCTCTTGAGATAACCGCCGTGGATCTAAATATATTTTGAGTATACTAAATCGCTTATTGCGTTCTACTTATCATTCCCTTTCATTTGATACCCATGTCGAGTGGGTTGTGAAGAAAATGATAATCCGTCCTCTTGAGATGACCGCCATGGATCTAACCAGATATTGAGTATACTATATAGCTTATTATGTTCTACTTATCATTCCCTTTCATTGGATACCCATGTCGAGGGGGCTGTGAAGAAAATGGTAATCCGCCCTCTTGAGATGACAGCCATGGATCTAACCAGATATTGAGTATATTATATCGCTTATGGTATTCTACTTATGATACCCTTTCAATTGATAGCTATGTCGAGGTGGTGGTGAAGAAATGGTAGTCCGCCCTCTTGAGACGGCCGCCATGGATACAAAGACATAGCTTATTGTATTCTACTTATCATACCCTTTCATTTGATAACCATGTCGAGGGGGTTGAGAAGAAAATGGTAATGGGTCCTTTTGAGGTGGCCTCGGTGGATCTTACTATTTATTGAGTATACTATATTGCTTATTGTATTCTACTTATCATACCGTTTCTTTTGATACCCATGTCAAGGGGTTGAGAAGAAAATAGAAATCCGTCCTCTTGAGATGACCGCCATAGATCTAGCCAGATATTGAGTATATTATATCGCTTATGGCATTCTACTTATGATACGCTTTCAATTGATAACTATGTCGAGGTGGTGGTGAAGAAATGCTAGTCCGCCCTCTTGAGACGGCCGCCATAGATATAAAGACATAGCTTATTGCATTCTACTTTTCATACCCTTTCATTTGATACCCATGTCGAGGGGGTTTTGAAGAAAATGGTAATCCGCCCTCTTGAGATGACCGCCGTGGATCTAACCAGATATTGAGTATACTATATTGCTTATTGTTTTCTACTTAAGATACCCTTTCAAATGCTACCTATGTCGAGGTGGTGGTGAAGAAATGGTAGTCCGCCCTCTTGAGACGGCCGCCATGGATATAAAGACATAGCTTATTGTATTCTACTTATCATACCCTTTCATTTGATACCCATGTCGAGGGGGTTGTGAAGAAAATATTAATCCGCCCTCTTGGGATGACAGCCTTGGATCTAACCAGATATTGAGTATATGTATTATATCGCTTATGGTATTCTACTTATGATACCCTTTCAATTGATACCTATGTCGAGGTGGTGGTGAAGAAATGGTAGTCCGCCCTCTTGAGACGGCCGCCATGGATATAAAGACATAGCTTATTGTGTTCTACTTATCATACCCTTTCATTTGATACCCATGTCGAGGGGGTTGTGAAGAAAATGATAATCCGCCCTCTTGAGATGACAGCCATGGATCTAACCAGATATTGAGTATATTATATCGCTTATGGTATTCTACTTATGATACCCTTTCAATTGATACCTATGTCGAGGTGCTGGTGAAGAAATGGTAGTCCGCCCTCTTGAGACGGCCGCCATCTATATAAAGACATAGCTTATTGTGTTCTACTTATCATGCCCTTTCATTTGATACCCATGTCGAGGGGGTTGTGAAGAAAATGGTAATCCGCCCTCTTGAGATAACCGCCGTGGATCTAAATATATTTTAAGTATACTAAATTCGCTTATTGTGTTCTACTTATCATTCCCTTTCATTTGATACCCATGTCGTGGGGGTTGCGAAGAAAATGGTAAGAACGTCCTCTTGAGGTGGCCTCGGTGGATCTAACTATTTATTGAGTATACTATATTGCTTATTGTATACTACTTATCATACCCTTTCATTTGATACCCATGTCGAGGGATTGTGAAGAAATGGTAATACGCCCTCTTGAGATGACAGCATGGATCTAACCAGATATTGAGTATATTATATCGCTTATGGTATTCTACTTATGATACCCTTTCAATTGATACCTATGTCGAGGTGGTGGTAAAGAAATGTTAGTCCGCCCTCTTGAGACGGCCGCCATGGATATAAAGACATAGCTTATTGTGTTCTACTTATCATGCCCTTTCATTTGATACCCATGTCCGAGGGGGTTGTGAAGAAAATGGTAATCCGCCCTCTTGAGATAACCGCCGTGGATCTAAATATATTTTAAGTATACTAAATCGCTTATTGTGTTCTACTTATCATTCCCTTTCATTTGATACCCATGTCGTGGGGGTTGCGAAGAAAATGGTAATACGTCCCTCTTGAGGTGGCCTCGGTGGATCTAACTATTTATTGAGTATACTATATTGCTTATTGTATTCTACTTATCATACCCTTTAATTGATAACCATGTCGAGGGGGTTGTGAAGAAAATGATTATCGCCCTCTTGAGATGACAGTCATGGATCTAACCAAATATTGAGTATATTATATCGCTTATGGTATTCTACTTATGATAACCCTTTCAATTGATACCTAGTTCGAGATGGTGGTGAAGAAATGGTAGTCCGTCTCTTGAGACGGCCGCCATGGATATAAAGACATAGCTTATTGTAATTCACTTATCATACCCTTTCATTTGATACCCATGTCAAGGGGGTTGTGAAGAAAATGGTAATGCGTCCTCTTGCGGTGGCCTCGGTGTATCCTAACTATTTATTGAGTATAACTATATTGCTTATTGTATTCTACTTATCATACCCTTTCATTTGTTACCCATGTCCAGGGGGTTGTGAGAAAATGGTAATCCGCCCTCATGAGATGATCGCCATGGATCTAACCAGATATGTGAGTATATTATATCGCTTATGGTATTCTACTTATGATACCTTTCAATTGGTACCTGTGTCGAGGTGGTGGTGAAGATATGTTGGTCGCCCTCTTGAGACAGCCGCCATGGATATAAAGACATAGCTTACTGTATTCTACTTATCATACCCTTTCATTTGATACCCATGTCGTGGGGGTTGTGAAGAAAATGGCAATACGTCCTCTTGAGGTGGCCTCGTTGGATCTGACTATTTATTGAGTATACATACTTGCTTATTGTATTCTACTTATCATACCTTTTCATTTGATACCCATGTCGAGGGGGTTGTGAAGATAATGGCAATCCGCCCTCTTGAGATGACAGCCTTGGATCTAACCAGATATTGAGTATATTGTATCGCTTATGGTATTCTACTTATGATACCCATTCAATTGATACCTATGTCGAGGTGGTGGTGAAGAAATGGTAGTCCGCCCTCTTGAGAAGGCCGCCATGGATATAAAGACATTGCTTATTGTATTCTACTTATCATACCCTTTCATTTGATACCCATGTCGAGGGGGTTGTGAAGAAAATGGTAATCCGCCCTCTTGAGACGTGTACCACGCGTACGCTTTTTGTTAATCATCGAAATATTAGGGAATGCTATTTGACATCAACAGTGCTGGATTTGACTAACTTGTAGGAATATGTCATATTTTTAGAAATAAATTACGATTACGAACTCGGCATTCGGTATTTCAAGATTTTACTGTACATTTGTACTGTGAACTACATGTTTTTAATTAAATTCTTTTATTTAACTTACACTGTTTGTCGTCAAATCTTGGAAGTTAAATTTGACTCACTTCCCGGTTTCGGATAGAGCTGAAATTTTGCATACACGTTTAGTTTGGATGACAATGCAATCTGGCCATTTTGTAAAAATATCAAGATGGCGGTTCCAAAATGGCGCCCGATTTTTGAAATTGTGCCACTGTTTGTCGTCAAATCTTGGAAGTTAAATTTGACCCACTTCCCGGTTTCGGATAGAGCTGAAATTTTGCATACACGTTTAGTTTGGATGACAATGCAATCTGGCCATTTTGTAAAAATATCAAGATGGCGGTTCCAAAATGGCGCCCGATTTTTGAAATTGTGCTCCGCGGCCCTCTGGCATGGGTATCAAATGAAAGGATATGACAGGTAGAACACAATAAGCTATGTGGCGTCATTCCAAATTCAAAATGGCGGCCAACACTTACACTGTTTGTCGTCAAATCTTGGAAGTTAAATTTGACTCACTTCCCGGTTTCGGATAGAGCTGAAATTTTGCATACACGTTTAGTTTGGATGGCAATGCAATCTGGCCATTTTGTAAAAATATCAAGATGGCGGTTCCAAAATGGCGCCCGATTTTTGAAATTGTGCCACTGTTTGTCGTCAAATCTTGGAAGTTAAATTTGACCGACTTCCCGGTTTCGGATAGAGCTGAAATTTTGCATACACGTTTAGTTTAGATGACAATGCAATCTAACCATTTTGTAAAAATATCCAGATGGCGGATCCAAAATGGCGGCCGATTTTTGAAATTGTGCTCCGCGGCCCTCTGACATGGGTATCAAATGAAAGGATATGACAGGTAGAACACAATTAGCTATGTGGCGTCATTCCAAATTCAAAATGGCGGCCAACACTAAATTGCGGAAAGCTTATAATAGACTAAAAAGTAGAAAATATAACCGATCAACTTCCAATTTTGCACACACTCGTAGTTCGCGTGATAATTAATATGTATGTATGATGAGATGAATAATTGAGTTAAGGGTGAATTGAAAATAAAGAAGCAGTACGCGTTACAAAAATCACAAAAAACACAGAGATGCTGCTGTCAACTAAATTCAACTACTCAACTACTGAACTCATATCCGTATGCATAATTTCAACTCAACCCAGGTAGCAGAGCTGAGTCGAGTTCAGTCGACCTTAACTCAACTCGTCTCCCGTTTACATGTACATAGTTAGACTTGGGCTCAACCTATGTTCAACTCATCATGTATAAGTACTAAATGCAATCTGAACATTTTGTAAAAAAATCAGGAAGACGGTTCCAAGATGAAACATGAAAGAGTACGGCAGGTAGAATACAGTAAGCTGTGTGACGTAATTTTAAATCTAATAGAACCGCCATCATAAAATGGCGGAATACATATAATAAACTAAAAAGTAGAAAATAAAATAAATGGTTAAAAAATTTTTTTTAAATAATTCTTTTGATTAACTAAAAAATGTACCGAAAAGTAAAAAATAAAAAATATGTAAAACAAAGCGTGAAATTTCAATTTTAATGAAAAAGTTAATTAAAATAATGGCGCATTTTTCATCAAAAAATTTTGTTAGAATTTTCTTCAAAGTGAATTGAGCAAAACAACAAGTTGAATTTATTTTTTTTACTACGCCTTATAAATTAATACATAAAATCTTAAATATATTGAAAAACAAACAAAATTAAAAATGATGATTATAAAAAAAATGTAAATTTCTTAATATAAAAATAATGAAATTAATAAAGCAAAAATTGAGGGTTATTGTAAATCTCACGCGATTTACAGTTATATTTTCAATTTTTGGTGAAAAATGCGCCATTCTTTTAATTAACTTTTTCATTAAAATTGAAATTTCACGCTTTGTTTTACATATTTTTTATTTTTTACTTTTCGGTACATTTTTTAGTTAATCAAAAGAATTATTTAAAAAAAATTTTTTAACCATTTATTTTTTTATAGTACCTAACGCAATCTGATACCATAGTTGCGACTAACCACTTTAAATGAATACATTTTGTTAATCATCTAATGCCATCTGGCATCAACAGTTCGAGTAAACACTTTTCGACTAACTAGTAGCACCATCTCCTTTATTGAGCAATTGAAATAACTTAGAGCGCCATCTGACAGAATAATTTTGAGTACCCACTTTTTTAGACTGAAGGAGAAGAAAAAAGTTCGATTCGAAATGTAAAAAATGTAAAAATAAAGAGAACGAAGAATGATAGGAAAAAAAACTCATGGAATAATAAATTATTTATATTTTGGGTATCGGTTACAAATGAAAATTTACTTATATTGCTTATAAAAAGGTGATAAATCGCATAATTTCATAAAAAAACACCTTGTTTTCTATGTTTAGGCGTAAATAAGGCATTAGCTGTTTGCCCTTACGAACTCGGCAAACTACCGCTTGCCTTGATGACACTCCTCACAATAATAACTACAGCAAAATGCGGCAGTTAGCGAACCTATGACATTGTAATGATTGTTGTGGTACAGCAAATTTAGTTTTTTGCCGGTATTTTGTCCCTCAAATATCACATCTCTTCCTCTAGCACCATATCTATACACTATAATCTTATAATCTTTCAGATGTTCTTGAAATTTTTGCAACTCCGGAATTCCGGCACCTTCATTGGGTATATTTATCCTGGATTCCGACAAAAGTTCTGTTGCTCGTTGAGTTTATAATTTTCCAACATCCCTCCTTACTTTGACAAACTCTGTCTCCTTATTCGCTTTGGATATGGCAACAATCAATGCTCTTGCTAGACAAAGGTTATCCTTGTTTTTTATTACTACGATACCCTTTCTCTTTACACATTCCTCATCAAACGTGTTGTATTTCCTGGCTCTATCATTTCCTCTCCCTTGTGGCAGTCTAACTGTGGTAACATTCAAGCAAAACGTGTCGGTACTTAATCCACTTGAATTGCTTTGAAAAATTTTTCCAATGGTGTCCCACACATCTGATACTTTCCGTGTGGAGGCCGATCTGTAACTTAACTACCCTGGACCTTTCTCCATAAAGGACGCTCCACAAAAGGTAAAACCAAGGAAATCATCCGGCTGAGCTTCTGAGAGTGCGTGTTGAACAATATCGTCAACTGCACTTTTGATCCAATCTGAGGGTTCCACATTTGCAGGTGGGCTATTGATTTTGAAAGTAATTTTGCGTCCCCTCAGATTGAAACGCCTGATATGCGTTATCATATCGTTGGTGATGGAAAATTTACTAAACATTCCAAGCTCCTCGTCTACCTGAGCCCTAAGCTTCAACATTTTTTTCATACTTAAATTACACTAGTTTCTTACCCTTTTTTATTTTTAAATATATGTATATCCCCCACACTTTTACACTTTCAAAAATATTAACACTCGAACTTCTTTTTTATTGAAGTGAAAACTTCTTTAGCCGCGTTGGGCACTTTTTGATAGGGGAAAATGTTATGGGTTCGCGTCACCGACATGCTCATGACTGGCGCACGCGCTCAATCGATTATAATCAAAAACTTTTTGATTTTGAATGAAAAAATAAATCTGACCGCCTACTATTATTCAATTAAGTATCGAAAATGAAAATATAAAACCAGTCATTTTGACTGATGTGTTAAATATCTGTTTTCCAAATTTGTTTGGATCCTCGATCCTGAAGATGTCTTCAGATGCAGCTGATCTAAAAAATGATGCTTTCGTAAAAAAGTCAAATGTTCTGCTTTTGTCAGAAACTCGTATGAAAAACGAAGAACCACTTGATGTTCCGAATTTCAACTTTGTTGTAAGTTATAAAAGACCCGAAGTTCCAGCAGCAGGAGTAGCTATTTATCACAATACTCAAGATACGTCACACTTCATTACTTCATATATGGACATACATACTAAATTCACTAGAAGCATTGGTGTTAATGTTTCTGATACAGGCGAAATATG
Source organism: Thereva unica (assembly GCA_949987705.1). Taxonomy (NCBI): domain Eukaryota; kingdom Metazoa; phylum Arthropoda; class Insecta; order Diptera; family Therevidae; genus Thereva; species Thereva unica. The sequence continues at coordinate 127,034,876 of OX465281.1, forward strand.
CGTTGCTCGTTGCAGTTCCGAGAATGGGCAATACATATTAATGGTTGCCGTTTATATTTCGCCTGGAAAATCTATGAGACAGATGCAACAATTTTTATTCGAAAATTTGATGATTTATACAAAAGAAGGTTCTGAAATTCTCGAAAAAAGATTCGGCGAAAAATATGATAATGTACCGATGATTTTAAGTGGACACTTCAATATTAACTTTGCAGATGATAAAAATCTACCATTAATTGAATTTTTAAATGCAACACTTAATTTAAATATGTCCAATGACCGGAAACTTAGTACTACCAAATATAAAACGACGATCGATGCGGATTTTACGCGATACTTAGATAAATTTGAATCCAACATTTTCATTTCTTACTTTAGTTACCATAACCCGATTGTATCTTTTTTACAATAAGTGCTAATGAAATAGGATGGTCAAAATTGCTACAATTATTACATAATTCAAAAAATAATTCTGAGATATCGGTTGAAGATGCAGCAGCATTAAATTTTATAGAAAAAAGTACACTAATTAATGAAGACGCAGTTACTTGTGCTACATATTTTAATAAGTTGGTTAATGTCCTAATGAAAATACTGCAATCAAAAAGATTTAGTCCTTTCAAGAAATATAGAATTTTGTATTACTTCAAAAGAATCGAATTTCAACATCTAAGTTCTAAGTTTTCACTTCTATCGGTAGTCCCTATAACTGCTAATTTTTTTTTTTAAATATACATCTACCCACAATTTTACACTTTTTAAAACAATGTTAACACTCAAAATTCTTTTTGTTTTTAAATAATATCCACCCACACTTTTACACTTTTTTAAAACACTTTCAGCACTCAAAATTCCGATTAGCTTAAAACTTCTCAAAACACTTTTAAAGTTAAACTGTCAAGGTAAATACTTCCCGACTCACTTTTCGCGATTTTAAAATCAACCTTCGAATGACGGAGATGCATTCGGATAGGTTTTTATATACGCGACCCAACGCAAAACAAAAACAAACGGGCTCTTGCAGCTGCACCGGATCATGTGCAATTGCGCAGTATATCTGCTTACGTGATCGCAATTAATTATTAATGCGACTTGTTTCAAGCAAAAACGCAAAACAAAACAAAAACAAATGGGATCTTGCAGCTGCAACCGGATCATGTGCATTTGCGCAGTATATCTGCTTGCGTGATCGCAATTAATTATTAATGCGACTTGTTTCAATCTTTGGAAGTTGAACTCGCCTGCTTATTTATTTTAATTGGTTCGCTTGGCATCTGCATTTCTTAGCTAGATAATAATTTCATTTCTGCGACAGCTGCGAAATGAGCAAAAACGCAAAACAAAACAAAAACAAATGGGATCTTGCAGCTGCAACCGGATCATTTGCAATTGCGCAGCATATCTGCTTGCGTGATCGCAATTAATCAGAAGAAGCAGAAGAAACTTTCCAAAGTTAAATCAAGTGAGGAGCAGAATTGTTTTAAATAAATAAATTTTCAATTATTTTACCATTCGACTTTATTCTTTTAGTGTAAATAGCATATGGTGAATTAGTGACCGATATTTAAAATGAGTCACACAGCTTACTGTACTATACTGTCATACACTTTTATTTGATATCCATACCGAGAGCGTGGTAGGGAAAAATGTAAGTTGAATAACACCATCCACTTAATAATATTCTATTGTCATACCCTTTCACTTGATTCCCATACCGACCGCGCTTTTAACCCTTAACCTGGTAATCTATTTTAGTAACTTAACCTGGCAGAGTGTGTCCAATGGACACATATGGAAAAATATTATCCATTGCAATAGTTAAACACAAATTAGGTAATAAGATCAACTAAGAATACTAATTAAACAAAAAAAAACGTGTATTCAACTTTTACTGGACACATGTAGGGGAGAGGCGTACAAAATGACATAGGCGGGTAAAATGGCACACCTACGTTTCTCCAAAACCACAGGCAAATTAATTCTCACAATAGCCTGTAAAGAGCCGCTAAGTAAAAGGTCGCAGCCTGTGGCAGCCCCAGTCGCTTCCGTTGGGCCATGTGGTGTGGCCGCGTGTTTGTGTAATTTTTGAAGTTACGAGTTTTACTCAAGTGAATCTCTTTTCTAATAAAAGTAAGTATTTTTTACGTTAATTTGTTTTTGTTTAGCGTTAATTTATTGTAATCTTACTAAATAACTTCGAAAATGTTTTGAAATATCAAAATTCTAGTTACATTTTTAGTTATTGTTTTGTAATGTTGAAGGTTATGAAGTGGACAAAATGGCATACACCTTGTTCGGGTGAAATAGCATACTTTGTCATTTGACCCACCTTGTTCTCTTTCTTCCAGATAATTGAACATCATGCCTCGCAACTATTCTAGAAAAACAGACCGACAGATTTGGGATAAAATCTCCATGGAAAAGGCTATTGAAGCTGTGAACAATAATGAAATGCGCTGGCTATTGGCTTCTAAAGTGTTTAAGGTCCCACAATCGACTCCTAGGAGACATGCACTGAAACAAAATAAGGTCATAGCTTCAACTACAAAAGGTACCTTCTTAGTATTTTTTGAACTTTCGCATTTTGGTAGTATGACTAGAGCGGATTTAATCACGTATCTTATTGTTTTAGGTATGGGAAGGTACAGGAGTGTCTTCACATATGAAATGGAACGAGAACCGGTAGAACATATTAAATTACTAGAAACAAGATTGTTTGGATTCACAAGAAAGGAAGTTTTGGAATTAGCCTACCAGTTTGCAGACGTTAATAATATTCCGCATAACTTCAACAAAGAAAAAAAAGGATGGCAGGCAAAGAATAGTTGGCTGGATTTCGACACAGACACCCGGACGTATCCTTGAGGAAACCTGAAGCGACTTCAGCTGCAAGAGCTCAAGCCTTCAACACGCCACAAATAGCACTGTTTTCCAACAATTACCAAGAAATTATTCAGAGCAACAGCATTTCTCCACATAGGCTCTACAACGTCGATGAGTCAGCTTTATCAACAGTCCAGAGACCCCAAAAGGTCTTTGCTACTACTGGGCGTAAGCAGGTTGGAGCTTTGACTAGTGCTGAAAAGGGGTCTCATGTGACAATTGTTTGTTGCATGATAGAAAAATCATGAAATAGGAGTTGATAGATGAAGCTCCAACCGGTACTATGGGCATTGCGCAGGAATCAGGTTGGATGACAACAACAGTATTTTATAAATGGTTGATGCACTTTCAGTTGTAAAACCTGTGCATACCCTCAGCATATCCTGAGTTCCTAGAAAAGATATAAAAGGAAACAAAAATAAAATAATAGACGAAAAGAGTAAAAAGTGTTGAAGTTGAACGAAAAGTTGAACGTGTACAACTGATCTAGATGTTGCTCTGGTTGACGCGATTACCTTAATTCGAGCGAATTATTTTTTCGATTCAAAAGTTTATATTTTAAAATTTATATTTTTAAAAGTGTTTTTAATTAAATTTGTTATAAAAATGAAACTGATTGTATCGTATATTGGTATTCCTCATGATAACCCTAGTGTAACAGGCTACGTAACCGATTAGAAAAAATTAATCGTAACCATTAAAAAATAAATAATCGTAACCTAATCATAGCCCGAACGATTAAAAATTGTGTAACCGTAACAGTAATCGTAAGCTTTATTCGTTGCGGTTTCAACCCCTATTTTCAACGAAGATCTCCATGACAGCGCCTTCTAGGAGTGGCTTTAGAAAGTAATAAAATAGCCTATTCTTTAAGTTTTAGTGTAAATAGCATATGGTGAATTAGTGACCGATATTTAAAATGAGTCACACAGCTTACTGTACTATACTGTCATACACTTTTATTTGATATCCATACCGAGAGCGTGGTAGGGAAAAATGTAAGTTGAATAACACCATCCACTTAATAATATTCTATTGTCATACCCTTTCACTTGATTCCCATACCGACCGCGCTTTTAACCCTTAACCTGGTAATCTATTTTAGTAACTTAACCTGGCAGAGTGTGTCCAATGGACACATATGGAAAAATATTATCCATTGCAATAGTTAAACACAAATTAGGTAATAAGATCAACTAAGAATACTAATTAAACAAAACAAAACGTGTATTCAACTTTTACTGGACACATGTAGGGGAGAGGCGTACAAAATGACATAAGCGGGTAAAATGGCACACCTACGTTTCTCCAAAACCACAGGCAAATTAATTCTCACAATAGCCTGTAAAGAGCCGCTAAGTAAAAGGTCGCAGCCTGTGGCAGCCCCAGTCGCTTCCGTTGGGCCATGTGGTGTGGCCGCGTGTTTGTGTAATTTTTGAAGTTACGAGTTTTACTCAAGTGAATCTCTTTTCTAATAAAAGTAAGTATTTTTTACGTTAATTTGTTTTTGTTTAGCGTTAATTTATTGTAATCTTACTAAATAACTTCGAAAATGTTTTGAAATATCAAAATTCTAGTTACATTTTTAGTTATTGTTTTGTAATGTTGAAGGTTATGAAGTGGACAAAATGGCATACACCTTGTTCGGGTGAAATAGCATACTTTGTCATTTGACCCACCTTGTTCTCTTTCTTCCAGATAATTGAACATCATGCCTCGCAGCTATTCTAGAAAAACAGACCGACAGATTTGGGATAAAATCTCCATGGAAAAGGCTATTGAAGCTGTGAACAATAATGAAATGCGCTGGCTATTGGCTTCTAAAGTGTTTAAGGTCCCACAATCGACTCCTAGGAGACATGCACTGAAACAAAATAAGGTCATAGCTTCAACTACAAAAGGTACCTTCTTAGTATTTTTTGAACTTTCGCATTTTGGTAGTATGACTAGAGCGGATTTAATCACGTATCTTATTGTTTTAGGTATGGGAAGGTACAGGAGTGTCTTCACATATGAAATGGAACGAGAACCGGTAGAACATATTAAATTACTAGAAACAAGATTGTTTGGATTCACAAGAAAGGAAGTTTTGGAATTAGCCTACCAGTTTGCAGACGTTAATAATATTCCGCATAACTTCAACAAAGAAAAAAAAGGATGGCAGGCAAAGAATAGTTGGCTGGATTTCGACACAGACACCCGGACGTATCCTTGAGGAAACCTGAAGCGACTTCAGCTGCAAGAGCTCAAGCCTTCAACACGCCACAAATAGCACTGTTTTCCAACAATTACCAAGAAATTATTCAGAGCAACAGCATTTCTCCACATAGGCTCTACAACGTCGATGAGTCAGCTTTATCAACAGTCCAGAGACCCCAAAAGGTCTTTGCTACTACTGGGCGTAAGCAGGTTGGAGCTTTGACTAGTGCTGAAAAGGGGTCTCATGTGACAATTGTTTGTTGCATGATAGAAAAATCATGAAATAGGAGTTGATAGATGAAGCTCCAACCGGTACTATGGGCATTGCGCAGGAATCAGGTTGGATGACAACAACAGTATTTTATAAATGGTTGATGCACTTTCAGTTGTAAAACCTGTGCATACCCTCAGCAGATCCTGAGTTCCTAGAAAAGATATAAAAGGAAACAAAAATAAAATAATAGACGAAAAGAGTAAAAAGTGTTGAAGTTGAACGAAAAGTTGAACGTGTACAACTGATCTAGATGTTGCTCTGGTTGACGCGATTACCTTAATTCGAGCGAATTATTTTTTCGATTCAAAAGTTTATATTTTAAAATTTATATTTTTAAAAGTGTTTTTAATTAAATTTGTTATAAAAATGAAACTGATTGTATCGTATATTGGTATTCCTCATGATAACCCTAGTGTAACAGGCTACGTAACCGATTAGAAAAAATTAATCGTAACCATTAAAAAATAAATAATCGTAACCTAATCATAGCCCGAACGATTAAAAATTGTGTAACCGTAACAGTAATCGTAAGCTTTATTCGTTGCGGTTTCAACCCCTATTTTCAACGAAGATCTCCATGACAGCGCCATCTAGGAGTGGCTTTAGAAAGTAATAAAATAGCCTATTCTTTAAGTTTTAGTGTAAACAGCATATGGTGAATTAGTGACCGATATTTAAAATGAGTCACACAGCTTACTGTACTATACTGTCATACACTTTTATTTGATATCCATACCGAGAGCGTGGTAGGGAAAAATGTAAGTTGAATAACACCATCCACTTAATAATATTCTATTGTCATACCCTTTCACTTGATTCCCATACCGACCGCGCTTTTAACCCTTAACCTGGTAATCTATTTTAGTAACTTAACCTGGCAGAGTGTGTCCAATGGACACATATGGAAAAATATTATCCATTGCAATAGTTAAACACAAATTAGGTAATAAGATCAACTAAGAATACTAATTAAACAAAAAAAACGTGTATTCAACTTTTACTGGACACATGTAGGGGAGAGGCGTACAAAATGACATAGGCGGGTAAAATGGCACACCTACGTTTCTCCAAAACCACAGGCAAATTAATTCTCACAATAGCCTGTAAAGAGCCGCTAAGTAAAAGGTCGCAGCCTGTGGCAGCCCCAGTCGCTTCCGTTGGGCCATGTGGTGTGGCCGCGTGTTTGTGTAATTTTTGAAGTTACGAGTTTTACACAAGTGAATCTCTTTTCTAATAAAAGTAAGTATTTTTTACGTTAATTTGTTTTTGTTTAGCGTTAATTTATTGTAATCTTACTAAATAACTTCGAAAATGTTTTGAAATATCAAAATTCTAGTTACATTTTTAGTTATTGTTTTGTAATGTTGAAGGTTATGAAGTGGACAAAATGGCATACACCTTGTTCGGGTGAAATAGCATACTTTGTCATTTGACCCACCTTGTTCTCTTTCTTCCAGATAATTGAACATCATGCCTCGCAACTATTCTAGAAAAACAGACCGACAGATTTGGGATAAAATCTCCATGGAAAAGGCTATTGAAGCTGTGAACAATAATGAAATGCGCTGGCTATTGGCTTCTAAAGTGTTTAAGGTCCCACAATCGACTCCTAGGAGACATGCACTGAAACAAAATAAGGTCATAGCTTCAACTACAAAAGGTACCTTCTTAGTATTTTTTGAACTTTCGCATTTTGGTAGTATGACTAGAGCGGATTTAATCACGTATCTTATTGTTTTAGGTATGGGAAGGTACAGGAGTGTCTTCACATATGAAATGGAACGAGAACCGGTAGAACATATTAAATTACTAGAAACAAGATTGTTTGGATTCACAAGAAAGGAAGTTTTGGAATTAGCCTACCAGTTTGCAGACGTTAATAATATTCCGCATAACTTCAACAAAGAAAAAAAAGGATGGCAGGCAAAGAATAGTTGGCTGGATTTCGACACAGACACCCGGACGTATCCTTGAGGAAACCTGAAGCGACTTCAGCTGCAAGGGCTCAAGCCTTCAACACGCCACAAATAGCACTGTTTTCCAACACTTACCAAGAAATTATTCAGAGCAACAGCATTTCTCCACATAGGCTCTACACGTCGATGAGTCAGCTTTATCAACAGTCCAGAGACCCCAAAAGGTCTTTGCTACTACTGGGCGTAAGCAGGTTGGAGCTTTGACTAGTGCTGAAAAGGGGTCTCATGTGACAATTGTTTGTTGCATGATAGAAAAATCATGAAATAGGAGTTGATAGATGAAGCTCCAACCGGTACTATGGGCATTGCGCAGGAATCAGGTTGGATGACAACAACAGTATTTTATAAATGGTTGATGCACTTTCAGTTGTAAAACCTGTGCATACCCTCATCAGATCCATCTCAGGAACGCAGTTTGACATCACTGATAAAGGCAAGCACATCGGCCTTAGACAACCCACGTCCACTCTTAGGAGCCCAATCTAGAGACACAGCTTCTGCAATACATACGACACCCAAATCATCCAAATTAATACTCCAAGACAAAAATATCAATGTTCCAGTCAACGTGTTATCTCCAGTGCCGAAAGGAGTATATGTGGCTGGACAAGGCAAAAGAAAACCACGCAAGAAACCAACAGTATTGTTGTTAACTTCAACACCAAATATAGAAGAAGCAAAAGCGAAATCAGCTTCTCTACCTGTAAGAAAGAAAAACACGAGAAAGCATACAAAAACTTTGAATTTTAGTTCCGACAGTGAAAATGATTTCTCTTCCTTACAAGTTTACACTGAAGCCGGAGATGCTGATGAAGATTGTTTTTGCATTTATTGCAATGATCTCTACTCCAAGTCCAAGTCAAAAGAGGTCTGGCTAAAGTGCTTATGCTGTAAAAGATGGGCTCATGCATCATGTGCAGATGTTCCGGAAAATACAAAGCGTTTTACGTGTGAACTCTGCATGTAATCGAATGATTTTCATAAAAAATACGGTATGTCATTTTGTCCACACCAAGTGTGTCATTTTACCCGCCTAGGGCGGACAAAACGGTTTTTGTTCAAGTTTTGAAATATGTTTAGTATTTTTAACTTCCCAGTATAGGAAGTTATAGTAATCGGTCCGAAAATCGAAATCGAAAATTTCAACGTATTTTCATCTTTCAAGATCCCAGGAGCATTTTAAGCAAAAAATTGGGAGGAAGTATGTGTTTGTGTGTGTATGTGCCTACGGATGTGGTCATTTTTTCCTGCACGATATCGCGCGAACCAAAACTGATATCGACTTCGTTGAGGTGTCGTTCGAAGCGTATTAACCGAAATATGATCTGAAAAGATTTTCATGAAATTCGTTCCAGCCGTTTTTTTGTTTAAGGGACGTAAGTGATTTTTGTACCTGCACGATATAGCACGCAACCATGATACCGACTTCTTTGAGGTGCCGATCGTAGCGTATTACCGAAAGTACAGTTTGAAAAGATTTTCATAAAATTCGATCGAGCGGTATCTATGTTTAAAGGGCGTAAGTGATTTTTGTACATGCTCTATAGAACACAAACCAAAAATGATATTGACTCCATTGAGGTGTCGTTCAAAGCGTATTAACCGAAATATGATCTGAAAAGATTTTCATTAAATTCGGTCCAGCCGTTTTTTTGTTTAAGCGACGTAATTGATTTTTGTATATGCACGATATAGCACGAACCAGCCATGATACCGACTTCTTTGAGGTGCCGATCGTAGCGTATTACCGAAAGTACACTTAGAAAAGATTTTCACAAAATTCGATCAAGCGGTATCTATATTTAAAGGCGTAAGTGATTTTTTTACATGCTCAAACAATGAAAAAACAAAAAATGATATTGACTTCATTGAGGTGCTGATCGAAGCGTTGGAATGACACCCGTTCAAAATGAAGTTCACTTTTATGGATTCAGCCGAGCAGTAGCTTCCCAAAGAGTCATCACTCGTCAAAATCCGAGTTTTCTTTAAAAACCATTCAACAAATACGTTAACCATTACAAACATGACGAAATTTTCAAACTTTAGTTCAGAACTGTTTGAACGGCGGATTGCTTTCCATGTCCTACAGTTTTGGGAATTGAGTTCATAGCGGGATTTCCAGTGATTACAGTTTGGCCTTTTCGGACAAGTTTGACAAATTTGTTACATTGATTAATTTTGGTACTATCTCCTGAAATCGTTAGAATTGAAAATGTAGTTTTTACCATTGCAGTTTATCATCAGCGCGTCAACACGCTCAAAATGAATTCGCTTTATAGTGTAGATAACGAAGTGCCAGGGACATGTTTGTTTGCTACTGTTCAACAAAAAAAGGTTCTTTAGAAAAGCCTTGCGGATTTACCATTCTTATCGTCATTTCAAAGAGCTTCCTTCCATCATACTGGGAAGTTGATCGTGTGGACCGAAAGGGTCGAACCAACATCCCAACTAGTTTGTTTTTGTATTGAGTGGATTATCTCTATAATTTTAATAGGTAATGAACCAAAGAATGCATAGTTACTTAAAGTGTTCAACATTATTAATAAATAAAGATTTGATGACTGATTTTATAACTAGTATGTCATTTTGTACGCCTCTCCCCTAACAATTTTGGAATGTGTCCAATGGACACACATTACAGGGTAAGGGTTAAGAAAAGGTAGTCCGCCAATTTGTATTAGAAGCCGTTTTGAATTTGGAATGACACCACACAGCTAATAGTATTCTATTTGTCATATTCTTGCGTTGTAAATAAAAAGTGTGATCCGGCATTTTGTGTTGGCCGCCATTATGTCCGGCCGCCATTTTGAATTTAGAGAAACCAACTAGCTAATTATATTCTAATCATTCCCTTTCATTTAATAGCCATGTCGGACGCGGGCGAGCACACGCCAAACCGCTATCTTGATTTATTTAGAAAATTAGTCGGATTGCATTGTCACACGAACCAGCGGCAGTTGGGCCATAAGATGAACCGGGAAATTTCCCGGTGGGCCGGCTGTTCAGAAGTCCGCAGGGTCGGTGGCTGAAAGTATGTCTAAGTCAAGGGTGGGCAACCTTTTTATAACATGGGCCAAAATAAACTTTACGTTTTTTCCGCGGGTGGTAGTAGTTAAATGACATCTTTTTATGACCTGTAATTTTTTAATCTTTACTTTTAGAACCTCGAAAATGATGATTCTTAGCTTCTATTTCCCACTATTATAATTTTTCAAAGTTGTTAAATAACCCGAAATATAGATAATTCAGGGCGTTACATAAAATTCTAATTCATCCGACACGCGAAACTGGCTGGAAGCGAGTTATTCGTCGAGAAGTGGCACAACCTTCGCGTTTGACTTTTCACCCGCTATGTCTCGGACATGAAACTACATAGAGCTTAGGCCAATAGCCCATCTGAAAGATATTTTAATGCTCGTATTTCTGCTATTTACTATATTATCATATGAGCAACCGTTAACGAGATATTCAAAAAAATGGCGTTATCAGTTATTTCAGGCACATGAAGTGCGAACTTTGGCGTTGCATTATTCGCAAACTATACAAGCGAGAACGATGACTAAGGGCTTATTCTAAAGGTAATCACTAGCACTATAAGTTTGGTAATCGGCATTAACCCACCCAAATTAATATCTTACGAGTTAATCGCAAAAAACTGCATTCAACCTCAACCACCCGAACAAGTTCGAACTTTGAGCGGCCATAACTTTGAGCCAAATTAACTTACAGACCTCGTTAAGGGCTCATTTTGGAGATAATTTTATTCTCTAATAACTTTGTATCGGCTTGTGTGGGACTTGAGATTCAAAGATTTTTGTCATTCCAAAATGCAAAGTGAAAAAGAACGTATCGCTGCAGCTGCGGCCTTAGTGGTATTATTTAGAAATTAAGGAAGAAATTAAAAATAAGTTCGCTCGTTCACTCCATTGGTCATGCTCGTCTGTTTTTATACGGACGATCGAGCCGCACCTGTTAGTTACCTGCGCACCTACGTCCTACGCACCACTACAGACTTACATACCTGCGCTTTCACAGAAGACACTCGTCCCATGGTGCTCCATCCTCCGTCTGCGTCTGTTTCTAATATCATGCGCCGTAGACGTCAGCTTGAGAGTTAAATTGACTACATAGAGGTTTAGAGCGCCATACTCGCGTGACCAAAACTGGGGCACGAAGGAGGAACACCGAACGATAGTGGAAATGGCAAGAACTTTTAAATATTCCAGAAGAGAACAAATTTTTGTCAGTTTCAGGAGAAATGAGTGAAGAAAAAGCCAAATGGCACTTCCAAATCCTGAGATTCAGAAAGGCGCAATGGATGCCAGTTCAATATTTGTACTAAATTATGAACATATGTACATGTTGCTATGTGCGTTTCATTTTCAATTTAAACTAGACAAATTACATCAAAAAATATTTAGTTATAATTTCTTCTAAAGTTCTCGTGGAGCGGATAGAAATTTTCCGCGGGCCGGGGTTGCCCACTGTTGGTCTAAGTGATATACCAACCTATCTTCATAAACATTTACTTACCGAAAATAAAGAACCGGATTGAATTTTTCATTTTCTTAACAAATTTTTGTAGGATTTTTGTACATTTGTTTCTGTATTTTTTTTTATTGCCTATATAATCAATCAGCAAAAAATTGAGTTTTTATATTTCTTCTTCCAACTGCCCATAAATAACTCTCAAATTATTATGTTTTGTTTTGTGGTATTTTCAAACTCCGTGACATTTGACGCATGCTGGGGTACAAAGCTCTTAAAATGCTTAAAAGCTAGACCAAAACTTCATTTAGCTCCTCCTTTTAAATCACTTGTTTTCATTTATTCATTTCATTATTCATTTACGACTGCGTATTGCTAGAGGGAGGTGTATTTTTCTGGCGCTTTAATGATTATTTAAAAAATTTACATATTCTGAATGAAAAACGTCGTCACACCCTGTAAATGTATATTTTAGCCATATCCGGAAATTAACACAAGGGCCGACAAATATTATTTCCCGGGCCGCTAAGATGTTGCCCATCCGCCCCTGATACGAACTGTACATATATAATATATGTGCAAAATTTGAAGTTGATGGGTTATATGGTAGTGGGTCAAAACCAAGTTGCAAGATTTGTTTACACACATAACATACATGCATATATACAGATAAAGCTAAAATGAGGGGTATAAAAATAGCCTAAAACATGTCCGCAAAAATACTGAATCTTCCAGTGAAAGTCCCATTCCAATCGGATTAACCGTTTCCGAGATTAGCCCGGACAAACAGATAGACAGACAGTGATTTTGTTTTATTATCATGTAAATAACTATATGAACATAGAAAAACACAATTATTTTTAAGTCACAGACCGACACTCTAATTATATTAAAATAGATTGCTTTGAAACTTTTACAATCGGAACTTTTTCCTTTCACTATTTTCGTTAGAAGTTCAAATTGACAACTAAAGATTAATTGATTAATTGTTTTGCATTACTTAATCCAAGTCAGCTATGTTTTTTTGCAATCAAGTAATACGATGTCCCTACAGCGGAATGCAGCCTCACGTCCTGTAACGAGGTGCGGGTAAGCGTTACAGTTCCTGAAGGGTCTCATTTAGTTACAATAATGCCCTCATTTTTAATCTCTATAATGCAACTCTTATTCAAACTACCTCCAATTTACTGTTACTACACAATATATAAAAAAACTTCTCCTCTCCACCCCCAAAAAATCGATAGCCTTCGACTTTTATCACAGCCACAATATGTTTAGATCTAGGCGCATAGAATGTGATTTACAATTTGCCAATTGGTATGGGAAGTGGACAAAATCCCCTTCTCGTATGTTCTGCACTCCCCAATAGACCTTCCTACATTAACCCAAAATAGAGAGTTTTACAAGAAGTATCTTGGGGTAGATATTTTAGTTGACTGAATTATCTGCTTATTTCGTTCAGAATAGAAAACTTTCTTTTGGGAAACCAAAACTCAATTTAGTATTTTGAATATAAAATCCCTTTTTGTGAATGGAGTTTTTAAGGACTTGAAAAGGGCTTTGATGTAGGTCGTAGTTGGTATATAAAAAATATACATTTTCGTACGTTACATAAAATTCCACAAAAAAATCTTTCAACCTGTACCTGAAAAATTTAAATTTGGTATACTTTAGAAATTGCAACTCATGGGCTTAGTCGAAATAAGTATGACTGTGAACAGTATATGTAGGTACTTTCTGGCTTTTGCAGTTTTCCGTAAATAATATTTTGAGTTTTAGTGTTTATTCGTACTTTTTAGTGGGTAAACCATTGCACAAAACAAATGTTGAAGCCACTTTTTGATATTTTGCTTTAAAGATGGTTTTACAGTGGCATGTCTTATGAATTTTTGCATCAAGGCAGCACTAATGTGTGTTTGATATATACATCTAACAGAATTTACAAATTTAGGACAAAGAATATTAAAATGGATCAAATGTATGAAAAATTAAAATTTGGGGGATTTTTTTACATTCCGTTATATAATTTATTTATTCATGTAATTTTATACACTTAAGCTACATATATAAATATATGTAGATATAAGTTTTTTTTATTGTTTCACAAGGTACTGGACTGATCCTCTCGAAGGAGATGAACTTAAAGGTTTCATTGAAAGGCCTTTAGGCTAAGTCATATGATAAAAAAATTTCTCCTACAAAGAGTAGGCTCTAGTAGTTACTCGGGTGATGTAGATTTCTCAGAGAAAATGTAATTCCTTGAAATTGATCTTGTAATTCATTGAGTTTCGACTAAATAAAAGATACGTCAATTTGGAACTAAATGACACTGTATCTTTTAGCACGTAGGTATTCATGACGAGTGGAACTCAGGTAGTACATGTAGACACGATTCGAGTTCAGTTAGGTTCGACTAAACTCGACTCAGCTTTGCTTCCTGGGTTGAGTTGAAATTATGAATATAGACGCGAGTTCAGTAGTTTGGTATATGAATTTAGTTGACAGCAGCATCTTTGTGTTTTATTTGGGACACGAGTCAAAAATTCAACTCAACTATTCAACGAATTATGTATGCGTAGTAATTGTCGGAGTAGAAGATGACTGTTGATCCATGGATCAACGGTCACCAGAACATTGCACCATCAATCGATCAACGGTCACCCGAACATTGCACCAGCAACCGTCAGCAACTCGTGGCTCCGGTACATGCGACATCAAGGTATTTAACCTCAATTAACCATAGGCCGGAAACCACCTGCATGCCAACAACTGCCAAGGCCAGGAGTTCAACCCCCAACCAGCCACGGGCCCGAAATTATCTGCAAACATCGCACTAAGTGAGGTCCCTGGTAATGAGATGATTATCGATCACCGGCTAGTCCATCATTTACCATCGCGGTGCTCGGTCGTCGTAATTATAATTAAATCAAATAATTAATTAAATTCAGTTTGTGTTGTTTAGTATCAGAAATTAATATTTGTTAAATAAAGTTATAGTAATAATCTGTGCGTTTATTATTAAAATAAACATTTGGTCCTTCGAGCCGGATCTGATTTGATACATTGTGAAATTCGTTTTTTTTTGTGTTCCGTTTCATTTAAACACCAGTTAATTCCCGTACACCAAGTTCACCGTGAAGTGTTAAAATTAGATCCGTGGATTTTACTAACTGTGCATCAAGTTACTGTGCCTGTAAATTACATAGTGAAGTGAGAATCAGCACCGAGTCGTTTTCACCATATCGACAACCCCAGACCACTATTTTATTAACTGTGCGTCAAGTTACTGTGCCTGTAAATTACATAGTGAAGTTAGAATAAGCACCGAGTCGTGTTCACCATATCGACAACCCCAGACCACTATATCTCCAGCTCCAGCCATAGCACCAGACCACTCCAGCTATTGTTCACCTAGAAACCGACCAACGACCACAGTTTCAACCCTAATTCATCACCGAATAGACGACCAGCATCTATACCACCATCCGTATATCGCCCAGTAAGTCAAAAATTTTTAATTTAATCTGAATTTATACCTCAATCCCTCACCCCACGAGAATACACCCCTTACTCTACATTTACCCAGTAATCTGTTTACCTATCGATTATTACTCCCATTCACGACTTAAAAAGCTCATCATCGTCGAGTTCAGGCCGAGCTCAAGTTACTAAAAATTTACAACTACCTGAAAAGATCACCGTGTCGCAGGTTATCAACCTGTGCGCAATATATGTAAAGACCGAACTGAAAGCGCGACGACCTCTGTTATATTGTGCTAAGTTAGCATATTACCCCCCACAATCGTCGAAACATTAAAACAACCAAATGGATCAACTAATTAAGTCCCAAGAATTATATGAGTATGAACTGGAAAGGTTCATGACAAATTTGAGAAAAACTCCGATAGATAGACGGAAGGAATCCTACTTAAGGAAAAGGGCGGAATTGCTAGATAACCTTTGGGCGAGCTGTCAAGCTAAGGACAGGGAAATGCTTGCTCTGTTTCACCCTGAGACTCATGCCAACTTGCCCTATTTTCAATTAGATAAATTCAGTGCTCTTGAAGAAATGTATTTGGAAGCCCATGGGATCATTTCTGAATTTTTACCACAGACCACGGCAACCACTTCGTCAGCGTCAGATGACCAGCGAAATGTCCCAGCATGTACAGCGGTGCATGACTCAAATGAAGTTCCACTACCGCGAATGAACATTCCGAAGTTCACGGGGGGATATCAAGATTGGGTCACCTTTAGAGGGATATTTGAAGTCTTATTCACAATAATAGAAAGCTATCTAAGGTGCAAAAGCTGCGTTATTTGATGGCAAATGTGAGTGGTGAAGCTTTGCAATTAATTAAGCATTTACATACAACAGAAGCCAACTATGCACCAGCGTGGGATTTATTGAAAAAACGATATCAGGATGAGCGCGCCTTAACCACTTTTCACATTCAAGCACTGCTCTCATTACCGAATCAAAGAACGGAAACAGCAGCTGGACTAAAACGCTTCGTTGACTCAATTAACGAGTCATTAGAAATTTTGAAAAGATTAGAATTAGAAGTACAATCGTGGGATCCCTTATTAATCGAAATCTTCACGGAAAAATTATGCAAAGATACAATAGAACACTGGGAGTTCACCCTTAATCATAGGACTATACCATCAAGACGACCTACATTAGTTGAATTTACTGATTTCCTTGAAGCAAGGTTTAAAAGTTTAGAGGCCATCACTAGAACAAGGTGTCAACTCCCTCGCAAGGAAAATACTAAAGGGCATATCACTCACGCGTTCACTACATCGGCTTCATCGATGTGTCCAGTATGTAACCATGATCATCGCCTTAGACAATGTACCAAATTCCTTGGTATGACGCCGAAAGGGCGATACGAGTTCATAAAAACCAACTCCCGATGTATAAATTGCTTGTCAAAATCTCATGAACTCAATGTGTGTCCTAATCCGATGAACTGTCAAACATGCGGAAAAAGACACAATTCTCTACTCCATTTTGACCAACCAAAATCACCTAGTAACCGCAACAAAACTAAGAATTTGCGTCAGCCCCGTCAACATAATCAATACCACAGTCACCATGGTGCTTCTACACAATTAGTGAAGAAATCCACTCAAGAATACGAAGATGGTACTTATCAAGGCCCATCTCACCCCCAGAGTTCGGATTTAGTAAAACTAACACCAAATAATGTCCACGAGACGTCATATGTAAAATCCTATCTGACAAACAATAAGCAATTGCACACAACCCTATTGGCAACGGCATTAATCGATATCGAGACTCACCACGCAGGTAAACAAACCTTGAGAGTGTTAATAGACCCAGGTTCTCAAGTCTCATTCAACACCGAGGAGGCTGTCCAACGTTTACGTTTGCGTAAAGAGACGGTTTCCGTAACGGTAAACGGCATAGGCGACTTACAATGTGGAATGTCTCGTAATGCGGTGACTTGTTTAGTTCAATCTCGATCCGACCCATCGTTTAAGCAACTTGTGGAAGCTTATGTCTTCCCGAAAGTCAGTGGAATCTTGCCAAGTAAACCAATTGACCACCGAGTGCTACCATACCTTAAAAATCTTCCATTGGCCGATCCTAATTATATGAAACCGAGTCAGGTAGATATGCTTGTAGGTGCTGACGTTTACAGTGACATCATTTTGAATGGGCTCATCAAAGGTCCCAAGGGATATCCAATAGCGTTAAAAACTGCATTGGGCTGGATCATAAGTGGCAAAATGCCTGACGTCAATACCCATACTTACACCACTCCAAAGATCACGCTAGTATGCACCACCGCAGACTCCGTGAGTCTGGAAAATGCGATAAAGCGATTCTGGGAACTCGAAGATATTCCAGCTCACAGTTCTGAACCTAACCATGACGAATGTGAAAAAATCTACGCCGAATCATATTATCGAGATCCAACTGGTCGCTATGTAGTACCATTAACCTTCCAAAATAATAAGCGGCCTGATTTAGGATACTCAAGAAATGCGGCACTAAAACGTTTACTCCAGTTGGAAAACAAATTTCAGAAAAATCCCAAATTAGCTGAAGATTATAAGACCTTTATGAAGGAGTATCTAACCCTTGGACATATGGAGAAGATCTCCTCAGCCGAACATGAGCGAGATAATTTCCCTGAATATGTTTTACCGCACCATGCAGTGATAAAAGATTCTAGCACCACCACTAAATTGCGAGTGGTGTTCGATGCGTCCCGGAAAACCACCAATGGACTGTCATTAAATGATACCCTGCTACCCGGACCGGCGCTGCAGAAGGATTTGTGCCTCATCTTACTCCGTTGGAGGAAATTCAAAATCGCTTTTACTGCTGATATTGAGAAGATGTATCGGCAAATATATATCCGACCACATCAACGCAAATACCAAAAAATATTATGGAGAGAAAATGTGACCCAACCGATAGAGACTTATAGATTACTCACTGTTACCTATGGAACTTCGTGTGCACCTTTCTTGGCCCTTAGAACTTTGCAACAACTCGCTAATGATGAAAAGAAGCGTTTTCCTGCAGCCTCAAAGATATTATTATCCGACTTTTACGTGGATGATTTAATGTCGGGTACAAACACGCTCGAGGAAGCAATAGTACTACAAGAGCAACTTCGACAACTCCTACAGTCAGGGGGATTCAAATTACGTAAATGGGTCTGCAATTCAGAACAATTATTAGAACATGTCCCCCCCAAGGATCGCGAAATTTCTACACCTTTTCCTATAGAATTCACTGAAACTGTGAAAACATTAGGTATCCATTGGAATCCATCGAGTGACAGTTTTGAATTTAAAGTGTCGCTTAAGGAATCTCAGACTCCTGTTACCAAGCGGATTCTTTTATCTGAGGCCGCTAAATTGTTTGATCCCTTAGGATGGCTAGCTCCCACTGTTATTTTAGCAAAAATAATGTTTCAGCGGTTATGGATGGAAGGTGTAACATGGGATGAGGTACTTCCAGACCATTTGCAGACGAAGTGGTGTGAGTTTCGGCAGAATCTACCTCAATTGGAGCTTATAAAAATACCCAGATGGATTCAATTAATCGACACTGAAACCACCTATGAACTACACGCTTTCTGTGATGCATCTTCGGTCGCTTATGCTGCAGTAGTCTATGTAAGATGTGTATCCCCAAAGGGTGATATCACTATCTCCCTTTTAGCCGCCAAAACTAAGGTTGCTCCCATACGTCAAGTTAGTATACCACGTTTAGAATTATGTGGCGCCGTGTTATTAACTAAATTAATCACGCATGTAAAAGAGGCTATTCCAGCAGAAATGTACCAAATATATGGTTGGACTGATTCACGAAATGTTCTTGCTTGGATCAAGGGTCATCCACGC
Organism: Thereva unica; assembly: GCA_949987705.1. Lineage (NCBI taxonomy): Eukaryota > Metazoa > Arthropoda > Insecta > Diptera > Therevidae > Thereva > Thereva unica. The sequence goes on from OX465281.1 coordinate 127,054,088, forward strand.
CAATGGCAAACCTTCGTTGGGAACCGAGTGAGCTACATACAAGAACGATTAGATACCAGTCGGTGGAGATATGTGAAATCAGTTGATAATCCAGCCGACTGCGCTTCACGAGGTGTCGCCCCAGGTGAATTAAAAGATCACTCACTGTGGTGGACTGGACCTTCCTGGCTACAACAAGATGAAACTCGGTGGCCTAAAATTGAAGAAGTCTCTAAGTATACTGACCTAGAAGTTAAAAAAGTTGTCCTAAGCATTACTAAGGGAACGGAACTACAGCTAGACTTAATGAATCGCTATTCAACCCTAGATCAACTCGTTAGAGTAACTGCCTACTGCAGAAGATTTTACATTAATCTCAAAACTGCTCCACCCAACCGAAAATTTGATCAATTGTCATTGGAGGAGATCAATGATGCAAAATTATGTCTAGAGCGATTAGTCCAACGAACTCATTTCACTATCGAACTAGAACATTTAGAAAAATCTCAACCAGTTCCCAAGAATAGCAAACTATATAGCCTTAATCCAACAATAGATCAGTCAGGCTTATTAAGAGTCGGTGGTCGTCTACGTCGGCGGGGTCCCTCAGGGTAGCCATCTAGGCGAAGGAAATGGAATTGGGTTGGCCACACCTTGCGACGCGATAACGAAAATCTAGCCAAACAGGCCCTTGACTGGAACCCGCAAGGATCCCGTCGAGTTGGAAGACCTAGAACAACGTGGAGGAGGACCCTACTAGCAGAGGCCGCAACAACTGGGAGATCCTGGTCAGAGCTGAGAGCTGTCGCGCAAAACAGAGTCCGCTGGAGGGCAACTGTTTCCGCCCTATGTCCCATGAGGGATTAAAGGGGCACAAAGAAGGTCGTCTACGTAATGCAGAAATTCCTGCAGATCAAAAATTCCCAATAGTATTACCGGAACACAGCAAATTTACAGAACTTGTCATTAATAAATGTCATCAAGAAACTTTACATGGAGGCACGCAACTGACTCTTAATCTTATACGCAAAAAATATTGGATTCTAAATGGTCGAAATCGAATCCGTCACCAATTACATGGGTGTGTCACGTGCTTCCGATACAAGACTTCAACGCAAACCCAGCTCATGGGCGACCTTCCCGCACCTCGTGTACGACGACACCGTCCATTTTTGCATACGGGGGTGGACTTCACTGGCCATATTACTATCAGAGAATCAAAATGCAGAGGTCGGCCAAAAACCAGCAAGGGCTACATAAGTGTATTCGTATGTTTATCCACCAAGGCCATACATCTTGAGCTGGTTAGTGAACTCACCACGGAAGCGTTTTTGGCTGCATTTCGAAGATTCGTTAGTCGTAGGGGATTATGCAGTGATATGTATAGTGATTGCGGGACAAATTTCATCGGAGCTAACCAACAACTTATACAAGCTCGTCTTAAATGCGAATATGGATTATCACCTAACGTGATCACCACATTATCTACCAAGGGTGTTAAGTGGCATTTCATCCCACCTGCCGCACCTCATTTTGGAGGATTGTGGGAGGCGGGCGTGAAATCAGTGAAATATCATTTTAAACGAATAATAGGAAATTCGCTACTCACCTACGAAGAAATTAGCACGCTGTTAGCACAAATTGAGGCATGTTTGAACTCTCGCCCATTGTGTCCAATTAGTAACGATCCTAATGATTTGCAAGCATTAACCCCAGGACATTTTCTAGTTGGGGATTCACTACTTACACCGCCAGAACCAAATCTGCTCGATAATAAATTAAGTACCCTGAGCAGGTGGAAATTATTACAAAGATTACTTCAAGACTTTTGGAAGAGATGGGTCGATGAATATCTTCCAAGACTACAGGCCCGATCCAAGTGGGCAGAGCGTGCACCTGGCGTCAAAAAAGATCATTTAGTGTTAATTAAGGACGAAAGACTACCTCCTGCACGATGGCTCTTAGGGCGTGTCATCGAAGTACACCCCGGAGCAGATGGGCTAACTCGAGCAGTTACCATAAGATGTAAGGACAGCATCCTGCAACGTCCAATCACCAAAATCTGCTTATTGCCCATTATTGATAATCAAATGTCGTAGCACATTTACCAGTTAATTTTATATTTATGTAAGCAACCCTACACACCTTTCGAATCATTATAAATCATCATTATAGCTAAACATACCTTTAGATCACCACCACTAACCACACAAGTAAATTCCAACATTAACTGTACCTCTAAACTACACCTTATAGATTACGAAATTGACCAGTACTCAACCTTGTTAGCAATGAACATCAGCTGTGGAGTTTTGCAACTAGCCATCGTGACAAGTGTGGCCGCAATAATTGCGTATGATTGTGGTCACGAAAGAATCAATTTAACGTCAATTTCACTGCTCTCAGTTGGACCCTGCACCATTGAAAAACAAGAGCTCAAACAAACACAGCAAGATATTCAACTACTCCAGATAAGTGAAGCTGCATCCATACAAATATATCAATGCAAAATCAATATCATCCAATCAGTACACCATTGTGGAATGTTTAGCCACCTTTCGCTAGTACCCGGTGGCTTGAGTAGCTTCATAGAAGAAATTTCTCGAGAAGACTGCATGCAAATCCACCACCACCATACATTTAAGCTTCCGAACGGTCGTATCATAGCTAACTTAAAGTCAAATGCGTCAACAACCCACACTGAAATCATTGCAGGATCGGTCGATAATAGTGGAAACTGTCAAGGAGCTCAATATACTTCAGGAGCCAACTCTTGGAACAACGTTATTGTCACCCACGTCCTGGAATTCACGATAACAGACTACCAAAGCGTCGTTCGTTTGGAAGATAATATGGCGGTCTTACGAAGCAACGTTTTATGCCCGTACCTAACTGGAAAATGCACTGATCCTGATTACGGAGTCAGTTTCTGGGATTTAATTCCAGATAATTCCTGTGAAAATCTAAATTATGATGTATTGTGGCAAGGACTCGCCACAAAGATCGATACAATCACACCACACGGTGAGCAAGCCGTATTTAGTACGGTCTACTCAGTTACGTCAGGTGAAATCATATTTGCTTTGGAGGTTAAGAAGGCCGTATCAGTATGCAGATTTGATGGATATCAAACAGAACACCCGCGACTTGTGATCGTACCTCGTGCTTCTAAAGAATATTGGTTCACAAAAAGGGCTATTGATGTGCATAATCTAGATCTTTTTACGTATGTTAACTCGAAATTCGTATATACTGAACGTCACATAAAAAGTCAAGTAGAAAACCTATATTATAATCTGTTACTGAAAAAATGTGAACTCGAACGTGAAACGCTACATACACAATTAATTATAGCTCCACACCATCCTGCAGAATTCGCCTTAATGTATACCATGTTGCCGTCCCACGTGGAGAACTCATATACTTAGTCAAATGCCAACCAGTCGAAGTGACTGTTAGAAAAACCGATAGATGTTATTTAGAACTTCCCACGACATATAACAACAAAAGTTATTTCATAGCACCAATTACACGCCTCATGCTTAACCATGGTACAGAGATTCCCTGTTCTGACCTACTGAGTCCAGGATATTATATAAATAGTCAATGGTACGGATTTAATCCCAGATTACACCGAATGAAGAATCCACTTGAACTTATACCTTCCACGAAGACTGATTGGAAATATGAAGATCCAGGAGAAATCATACAAGCAGGCCTGTACTCAAGCTCGTCACTCGATAATTTACGCCATCAGATAATGTATCCTTCTGAACGCAGAGCCGTGGAAAATATAGTCACTCGGAGCATAATGGGTCATGATACAGATCATCAGAATTTGGAAACAACCAATTTATTCTCCGCCACTGGTTGGAACATGATTGAAGACCTTCTGCGTACTCGATTGTGGGGTATTCTCAGCGGACTCGGAGAGACATGTTCGATCATACTGGCCATGTATGTGATAATCAAATTAGTCAAGTTCGTGGTCGATCTAATTATCAATGTATGAGCTCTAAGATCACTTTATGGCTGGAGCTGGAGATTAACTGCTGCAACATGGAACTCCGCAACAAACCATATCCTCCGAAATCACCATACCACCGGAGAGGCCGTACTGCAAGAAGTCGTAACTAATATCCCAACGACAGCTAGACCTGCAGCCATATCGCATGAGCAGGACCCCACTACATCCAATGGAGCCCCTACTCCTACAAGTCGACTGGCCTCACTATATCGGAACCTCAATTAAATCAATTAAAGTCTCTTCCCGTTCACCCTCCCATATCTATCCTTACCATATTCGTTAATCACCTTCCTCTTTCCGTTTATTTAGTATCGTAACAGGATCACCTCAGGCGAGTCTAGGCGCCTCAAAACCTCTCGTTCCAGAGCTACCAATTCACCAGTTACGGAGTAAATGCCATTGGTGTTATTCGGTATCATTTTCAACGTCATCATCATGGTTGAACCTCTATTGGTTCAAGGAGGGCAGAATGTTGATCCATGGATCAACGGTAACCAGAACATTGCACCATCAATCGATCAACGGTCACCCGAACATTGCACCAGCAACCGTCAGCAACTCGTGGCTCCGGTACATGCGACATCAAGGTATTTAACCTCAATTAACCATAGGCCGGAAACCACCTGCATGCCAACAACTGCCAAGGCCAGGAGTTCAACCCCCAACCAGCCACGGGCCCGAAATTATCTGCAAACATCGCACTAAGTGAGGTCCCTGGTAATGAGGTGATTATCGATCACCGGCTAGTCCATCATTTACCATCGCGGTGCTCGGTCGTCGTAATTATAATTAAATCAAATAATTAATTAAATTCAGTTTGTGTTGTTTAGTATCAAAAATTAATATTTGTTAAATAAAGTTATAGTAATAATCTGTGCGTTTATTATTAAAATAAACAATGACGGTAAGACCTACGGGGTAAGTCAGCGAGGAAGACTTATCCTTTGACCGGATATACAATCTAATCTAATGACCGGTATAAACAATCTCGACATCTCCTTTGTTTTTGCAGGGCTGTTCAAATCAAATTTTGGTTCTCCTCCATATTATCTTCAGCAAATCGTTATCGACAGGAAAGTTCCCTAAGATATGGAAAAAATCCTATCTTACTCCGATCCATAAAACATCTAATAAGCACTCGGTGGAAAACTACTGGGGTATTGCCATTTTAACAACGATTCCTAAACTTTTCGAGAAACTTGTTTAAGATAAGATTGCCCTTCTAATCGACCCCTGTCTTAATGAACAGCAACATGGTTTCAGAAAATTACGATCGACTACTACAAACCTTATGATTCTTACCTCCCATCTGCTATGTGCTATGGAGAAGGGTCATCAAATAGATACGGTCTATACTGACTTCAGCAAAGCCTTTGATCGTGTTGATCACCACATTTTCAGTAAAAAACTACTACAATTTGGAATATCAGGTGCTGCCCTGGAATGGATTAAATCATATCTCGACAACAGAACTCAGGTTGTCAGATTCCAAGGATTTCTGTCAAAAGAAATCACAGTAACTTCCGGGGTCCCTCAGGGTAGCCATCTAGGCCCTCTGTTATTCAATATATTTATCTCAGATCTGTCGGATACACTAGAAAATATTCCGCATCTCAAAATTTATAATGTCATAAGGCCCCAGGTCGACGTAACTTTCTTTCAAACAAAGCTAAACGCGTTGCAAGACTGGTATACTACCAATAAATTAGAACTAAACATTAGCAAATGTCATGTTATTACATTCTTCCGCAAAAGAAACACCCAGCTACAGGAATATTATCTCAAAGACAAGGCATTAACCGTGTCGATCAAGTTGTAGATCTAGGTACTGTTCTAAGACAATAAATTAAATTTCAACTTGCACTACGATAATATTGCTGCAAGATCCAACAAGCTTCTGGGCTATATAAAGAGAAGAGCCCGAGAATTCAATAACGTTCGGGTCACAAAAACTCTTTTCTGTTCGCTCGTCCGCCCTATCTTGAAATATGCCTGCCCGATCTGGGACCCTATATTCCAGGTAAGCAGCAGTAGGTTGGAATCAATACAGAAGAAATTTCTCCTCTTCGCTCTGAGAAACCTACACGACCCGCGCGACTTTTTCAACTTACCGCCCAACATGGACAGACTGAAGAAGTAAGAACTCATGCCGCTGTCACATAGGAGGAAAGTGCTTATCTCGTGCTTAACTTTGGACGTCCTAAACGATAACGTTAAAGTGCAGTTCCTGTCCGATAGAATCAAGTTCAATACCGAAGTTCGTCACAATAGGCATACCAAAATGCTTAAAGAATACCCTCATCGGACAGAATATGCAAAGAACAAACCCGTCAACAGAGTGCTTGCTTCTCGCCTCACATTAAAAAAAAACATCCTTTAAACAAAAAATTATATCCTTCCTAACATCACAATCGCGCAAAACAGAGTCCGCTGGAGGGCAACTGTTTCTGCCCTATGTCCCATGAGGGATTAAAGGAGTTTAAAGAAAGAAGTAACATCACAATCACTACCATAAATAAGAATAGACTTAAGCCGACTTTGTACCTTAGTCATAAATGCATTGTATAATTCTGTAGTAGGTTTAAGTATGCCTTGTTTGGCAAATAAATCCTTACTAATATAGTGCAGTAAAAAAAGCATTTTAATTTGCACAGTCTGGTAACAGAAAGATTATGATTTTACCCTGTTTGGGGTATCACCAGGAGTATATTCATAAGTTTTGAACCTCGTGAGCCTTGTGCTACTTTTGTTATAAACAATTAAAAAAATTTTACCGCGTTTTTCGACCTTAAAATATGAATAACTCCGGTTCTATAAGTCGGATCGGGGCAAACTAAAAACTAGTCTCTTCGTAATAAAATTTCTAATAAATTGACTTTGGGTTCAAGTCTCTGAAGTACGTACATAACCTACAAAACTGAAAAAACGAGAAAAAAACAGAATTTTTTTCATTTTAGAACCCAAGACGGTCAACTAGACCAATTTGCATCAAACTTTCAGAAAATATACCTTTTAATGTTATAAAAAGATCCTGAAAAATTGGTGTCAATATACTGAACCCATTGGCCAAAATTGCATTTGTTATCTAAAATTTGAGATGCCCGCCATTTTATGCCATTGAGTCCAAAATGAAAAATTCTTTTTTCAAAGTGTAGATATCGATGCCAGCCAGGCCCGGCTCTAGCGGTGCTAGCGCCCCGATGCAACTTTCTGTTAGGCGCCCTTTATTGGAAATTATGTCAGAGAGAAAACTCAAATTTGACAGTAAAGTATTATTAAGGCCCTGTGCCAAAATAGCAATTCAAATGTCAATTTGTATGGAAAACTCATTTCAAGCTACTAATTTGATTTTCGACAGTTTGCGTCTATGGAAATGAGTAAATTATTTAACTCATTTCAGTTTTTGCTTTAAAAAAGAAACAAGTAAATGACAATAAATTATGGAAAAAAGGAAATGCGCAGAGACGTAATTTAATAAGTTTATTGCTTAGCTAAAGGGATATGGGTCAATCAAATGTTTTGAAACGCTTTTACTCTAGAGGACAGCTATGAATATTTATCCCCTCTGTTGATGTTCAAACCCAAATATGCTTGTCCGATAATTTTAACATCAACTGGATAAAGACTAAAAGTATATTGGATTCACAAAGTTACTTAATGTTTATAACTACACGAAAGAATATTAAAAATATAAAAACATAACGCAACTGTGTGCTAATTGTTAAAATTCTTTGGTATTAAACTCTCGCAAGCAGTCATAATTTTAGTATTATGTTTTATTGGTTTCGCAGGAAGCAACTAAAAAAATGAAATCAAGGATAAAGCTTAATTTTTTATTGTAAGGAAAAGAATAAAAAATCTAATCTAACATAATAAAATTAAAAAAAATTTCAACAAATGTTTCTTCTTCCATTTTTACTGAAAATTTTAGAACTGTCATTGAAATGTGTGAATTGGTATTATGGCACACTTTGGAATATCGAAGTGCCCTGGGAAATGAGATAAATTCGAAAAGGTATGTTGGCAAACGGCCTAAATAGTTTTCTAGTTTTTAAATTTTCCATTTAAAGTTTTATTTTTCTTGCTTTTATGGAAGCAAATTCATCCAATACATCATTAATTTGGATTTTGTCACAAATATCGCTTTCAATAGCAATCATTGACAGGCCAACTAATCTTTCCTGCGAAATGGTTGACCGTAAATAATTCTTAATTAATTTAAGTCGGGAAAATGATCGTTCGCCACTGGCTACTGAAACTGGTAGAGTTAATAGTATTCTAAAAGCTACAACTATATTTGGAAATATATCAAATAAATCATTTGAATAAATATACTGTAATATATTTAATGGATCAAAACTGTTTAGTTGAGTTATGGTGTCTTTAAATATACACAGTTCGTTACATAACTCTGAAGAACTTATATCCATATGTATCTTCACCATCAGTTAGCGCAATTTGTAAATCTGTACATTTATTTCTTAGTATTTCATTGTCCAAACTATAAATTTCATTAAAATTTATGAGAAATTCAAACTTTTCGGCATGACTATTCATAAGTTCAAATCTTTCGACTAGAGAGTTAATTGCACTGTCTACAATTGGAAGAAAAAAATGAAATTTTGTAGTTTTTTTCTGGGTCTGTCGGCCTTTCATCTCGACATTCGTAGATAAACATACGTTTTTTACGCCTGCGTAATGGATTTTCTTTAAATTGAGGAGCTATGTCAATATCCTCTGCCAAACTTGTAGCTGTTTTTAGTATATTGCTAAAATTTTCATCTAAACGAAATTCTTTAAAAAAAGTTATTAAATTATTTAAATTCGTTGTTGATTCATTTTGGTTGGTACTTGAAGATTGAAACATCTTGCTCACAACATTAATCCTGCTTAAAATATCATACCAAATTATTAGTGAACAAACAAATTCGTACATAGTCAAGCTTCAGTGCCAAAGATTTAGCTTCAGATTTTGTGTTGTTGTCATTTTTTTCATTATCGTATATGGCAAGTAATGCGTCTAAATAATCACCAATGTTGTTTTTTAATGGGCTAAGAGCATCAATTCTGGATTCCCATCGAGTATTCGATAAAGGTTTAAGCGTAATTTTACTAAATTGCTTCAACACATCCCACCGTTTCGTAGAAGCACTAAAAAAGTTATAAAGTTCTTGTATAATGCCAAAAAAAATTATAGTTTCTGTATTAACTTTAGCCGCGTCACATACAAATAAATTCAATGTGTGTGCCGCACATGGCACAAAAAATGCTCGAGGGTTCTTATTCAAAATGCGATTTTGAACACCGTTGTGCTTACCACGCATGTTGGAGCCATTATCATAGCCCTGTCCACGTAAGTCTTTTATATTTATATTTAAATCTTCTAGCTTAGCAACTATGCATGTAAACAAACCTTCGCCGGTAGAATCAGCTATTTCTACGAAACCCAAAAAATGTTCTTCTACAGTAATTTGATTGCCTTTGTTTTTATTTAAAAATCTGATAATTATAGTCATTTGTTCCGTGTTACTTATATCGGGAATGCAATCTAATATTATGGAAAAATATTTGGCATTTGCCACCATCTGAACAATAGCGCCGACTATTTTCTTTGAAATTAAGGATATTATTTCGTTTTGAATATTTTTTCCTAAATAATGAACTGTGTCCTTCTATGTGTTCTGAATTTTCGTGAGATGGTTTTCCATAACCATATCAAATTTAGAGAATAGTTCAACTAACTTTAAAAAATTACCATTGTTATTTTGGAATATTATATCTGACGAGCCCGAAGAGCTAAATTTTGTTTGGCGAGATATTTTATTATTTCAACAATTGAAGAGCGATATTCCAAAACGTACTAAGTCAATTTTTGTTTAATTTTAATATTGTATTGCTTTCCAATCTATGACGTAGTAGTTATGCATTCACATAAACATTTATCACAAATCATACTCATTCCGATGTATAATGGGTCATACAAATGAATTTTCCATCAATTTCAATAGCTAGTATTCATATTGAATTTTTTAATGTTTTTTTTATATTAAAAATAAAGATTTGAAAAATACTATTCTTTCTTTTGCTGGGCTGAACTTTCTGAGGACTGAAAACATTTACCATAGTATCATAATTTTACTATGAAATTTTATTTCAAAATGTACTAAGTAATTGACTTAGTACATTATGAAAATGTACCACCATAAATAAAACCATTTTTTTCATATAAAATGTAGCAAATTTATTTATATTTTTATAAATAATAGTTTCTTTTATCGGTTTTTTGAGAAACGAAATAATATTACAGCCCTTTAGGCGAGAGTGAAAGTGATATTCAGTTTTTTTTTATTTCCCACTAATTACATCATAAGAACTTAGCACGTTTTGGAATATCGCTCTTCTATTCTTTCTAACACACCGCGCCAATGTCGTTTTTCCCTTTCATATAATTTTTCGAGTTCACTATCTATTGTGCTAAATTTTTCTAATCGTTTTTTTTACATCAACCCACTTTATAAACGAAGTTAAATGAGATTTAGTTACTTCATGATTACTCAGTGTTTTTGATAAATTTTGCCAATTTGAGTAACCATCTGTGGTCAAAGAACTTGTTCCACCTGCAAATAATTTGTATCTGTATTTGCTATCTTACGATAGTAATAGTTATTACTAAAACTACGACCACAATCGTCTCGAGGATATAATTTTTGTTCTATCGGTATCATCGAACCTTGCTGAATAATAATTTTCCGAAGTTTGTCATTTATAACTTTCGACCAAGTAGCTGGATCATTTGATTTAAATGTAATCAATACTTCACTTTCCCTCAATGTTTCACTTACTGTTTCTGAAGTTGATGGAGGTGATAAAGGTAAATTAGATTCACATTCTGTGGTAGACGTGGTAGCGATATTTTTATGTCCTTCGTGTTGATGTGGTGAAGTTAAGGAAGGTGAATTACTAACTTTTTCGACTGTGAGTGAATGTAATTCTTTCGGTTCATTACTGTTTGCAGAAATTTCATCCGTTTTTCTGAAGAATTTGCTTATTTTACCTGTTAACTTATTTTGTTCCGTATCCCTTATCGCTTTTCTTTTGCGGTACTCTGCTCCAGATAATTTTTTTTTCTCCATTTTGTAGTAATACTGAAAAGAATTTAAAATTGAATATAAAAAATCTTTCGTGGCCACTTTAACGTACCATAAAAGATTTAAGTGTGGTAGTAGTACTATTAGTGCTACTTACTTTCATCATTCCTCAATAAATATTTAAGATACTTTATTGAAAAACATAATAAACTCTAAGTAAATATAAGAAAATCACTTACTTACTGTTAGTATTTATACCAATGCAATGAAAAATATGTATTAACACTTAGCATTTACGGTTTAAACGCCTTCTAGATGAATTATGCTTAGGCACTGAACTGTTTTGTTTATTAGTCAATTATATTTTATCTGAATCTAAGTAGTCAAGTCGAGAGGTTCTTCTTTTATTCTAAATAAATGTTCTTTTTTGTTCTTAACTTTAAATTCTCTAACACTTAACATTCACAAAAATGTTGTTATTCAAGAAATTACACTTTTTAAACTTTTTCATTAAATATTTCACACAACAAATTTATAGTTTTTTAATTGCCGAATTTTCCCATTTAAAAATATTTTTCTTCAATAAGAAACGAAAATATTAACATGTCCAAATATGACTAGCAGACTAGAACACATAAACAACTAAAAACAAGAATTTGGAAATGCCTTTTCATCTACCAATACCAAAAGCTTTTTTTAGAAAACTGAATTCGAAAATCGCCTACTTTTCTCCTCTCATTTAAAAGAAAAAGTAAAATTTGAAAATCGCCTACTGTTCACCTCATTTAAAAGAAAAATTGAAAATTGAAAAAATTTTAATAAAGAAATTTAAAATGATCTGATTTTCAATTTTGGATTTTACCGCCCTTTAATTTTGGATTTTAGCGCCCTTTGTTCGTGTGGCGCCCCGATGCTTTGCATCTTCTGCTTCATCGGTTGAGCCGGCCCTGATGCCAGCTTTCGAATGCAATTCAAAGGAAATTTTTTAATGCTATTTTGGTTGCTTTTTTTACATTTGTTTATAAATTAAATAACAACAATTGCATTTTTTCGGCCATTTTTAAAATTTAACTTAAAACTTTTTATCAGATCTGGTAGAGGATTTTGAGACCGTTAATTTAAAAAAAATAAAGTTCATTTTTGTGAACGGAAACTCGAGATATTGAGCTTATTGCATTTTGTCCAATTGTTAATTAACAAATGCATATTTAGCGCTAAAATTTGTGATAAATTCAAAAAAAAGTTAAGGTTTATAGAAATTTATTTACAAGCATTAAAATGTAAGTATTGTTAATTGAACAAAGTGATTTTTTTTTATTTTTCAATAAAGCTTAGTTACAAAATGCAATAACTTCCTTGTTTTTTACAAGCTTCTTGTATTAATTTCGTTCTCTGATTTTCGATCACTTCCCGATATCCGTTGATGCTCAAATTTAGCACACACCTTTGGTTCTGAAGACAAAACAATATAGTTTATTCAATTTTATTTTACATCCAATATGGCGGCCACCATAAAATGGCGGATTACCTTTTTCTCTACAACCCGTCGACATGGGTATCAAATGAAAGGGTTTGACGAGTAGAATACAGTAAGCTGTGTGAAGTCATTTTAAATCCAATATGGCGACCAACATCAAATGGGGAATTACCTTGTTCTTTACAACCCAACCCCACCTCCTGCCGTCTTTTTTTTAAAATGTGATTTTTTCCCTCGCAATACTTAGGTTTCTGTGAAAATGAGTGTTTTCTATTTCCAAATGCATATATACACTTCATGTACCAACGATTGCTAAGGTATAAACCTCTATAAATTTTTGTTTTTACTATTTTTCAATTAATATCAATATTATAAATGCGAAAGTAACTCTGTCTGTCTGTCTGTTTGTCTATCTGTCTGTCTATCTGTTACGCTTTCACGCCTAAACCACTGGACCGATTTTGATGAAATTTGGTACAGAGATAGTCTAGACCTTGGAGACGGACATAGGCTACTTTTTATGGAGAAAAAAGGGGTTGAAGAGGGTGAAATGGGGTTCAATAAGTTGTTGGGTTCAATAAGTTGGGGCCGCAAGAATCGTGTCGAATTCAACGCAACCAAAACTAAGTACTGTCTCATCTCTACTAAAACCTGCACCACCCGTCCCTCTATCTCAGTGGACAATAAGAATGTAATGGCTGACCCATCTCTTAACATCCTAGGCGTAACCTTATCTTCTGATCTGCGATGGAATAATCATATATTCCAAATCGCCAAACAAGCTTCCCAATGCCTGGGTTTCCTCAAGAGATGCAAATTCCTTCTTCGGCCAACTGCTCTGGCTACAATCTATAAGTCCTTCATTCGGCCCCGCCTTGAATACAACTCGTATATCTGGGCGGGTGCCCCAAAAACCACTTTGGCTTGGCTGGACAAGGTGCATAACCGCGCCATCAAACTCATTGGCGATAGCACCCTTTGCTCCTCCATCGACCCTTTAAGCCATCGCAGGAATGTAGCAGCCCTTAGCAAATTTTACCGCTATTACCATAGCGACTGTTCCACTGAAATCAGAAACCTCATGCCTACACGGCAAATTTTTTCCCGCAACACAAGACTAGCCAACTCGGCTCACCCGCATACGCTACAGCCCTCCTCTTCGCGCACATTACGTTTTAGTAGTTCGTTTATAAATAGAACCACTCGATTGTGGAACTCCCTTCCGCAGTCGGTGTTTCCGAACTCATATAATATCTTAGAGTTTAAACGCAAGGCTCATCGACATCTACTCACGCACCCTCCAGACCCCTAACCTATCCTTTCTCCTCTATCCTTCAAATCAAGCTTACTACTAGACACTGACCATGACTTGAACGACATGACAGACATGTAGTACAAAGGGTGACTCCTAAGCTTGTATTTACCACATAAAAAAAAAAAAAGGGGATTTTTTTTTCTTTACTTTTTTATCTATTGTATAAAAAGTAACTGGTTGACAGACAACGCACAACCTAAACCGCTAGAGCTAAAGGGCTGAAATTTTGACCGTGCATCCACAGCGATTTTGCGAAATTCATCCCCTAAGGTGTGAAATGGGGTCAACCAAAACAGCTGGAGCTATGGGGCTGAAATTTTGACAGTGCATTCCTATCATGACGTGGACATCCACTAAGAAGCGATTTTTCGAAAATCATCCCCTTAGGGGGTGAAATGGGGTTTACCTAAACCGCTGGTGCTACAGGGCTGAAATTTTGACAGTGCATCCCCATAATGTCATAGACATTCACTATAGAACGATTTTTCGAAATTCATCCCCTAAGGGGGTGAGATAGGGTTTACCCAAACCGCTGGAGCTATAGGGCTGAAATTTTTACAGTGCATCTCTAATGACGTGGACATCCACTATATAGAGATTTTTCAGAATTCATCCGCTAAGGGGGTGAAATGGGGTTTACAAAAACCGCTGGAGTTATAGGGCTGAAATTTTGAGAGTGCAGTGCAGACATTCACTATAAAGCGATTTTGCGAAATTCATCCCCTAAGGGAGTGAAATGGGGTCAACCCAAAACCGCTGGAGCTATAGGGCTGAAATTTCGACAGTGCATCCTATAATGACGTGGACATCCACTATAAAGCGATTTTGCGAAATTCTTCCCCTAAGGGGGTGAAAAGGGGTTAACCCAAACCGCCTGAGATATAGGGCTGAAATTTTGACAGTGCATTTCTATAATGGCGTGGACATAAAATATAGAGCGATTTTTCGAAAATCATCCCATAAGGGGGTGAAATGGGGTCAACCCAAAACCGCTTTAGCTATAGGACTGAAATTTTGATCGTGCATCCCTATAATGACGTGGACATCCACTATAAAGCGATTTTTCGAAATTCATCCCCTAAAGAGGTGAAATGGCGTTAACCCAAACCGCTGGGGCTGAAGAGCTGAAATTTTGACAGTGAATCCCTATAATCGCTTGGAAATGAATAACTCGAAATTCACTTTATTTAGGATTCCTTTGTCACTTTTCTTGATGACATATACACGCCAATCTCTGCTTCAAAACTGGCAGATTTGGTGAGCAGAGGTGATATACATACGCAGCAATTTGTTTACCATGTTTATTAAAAAAATGCACTATAATAAATAAATAAAACCCAACCTCCGCTGCAAGCTTAAAATAGAGAACTACAGGAAAGGCCTTCGTGTGTATAATTCCTGTATGTGAGCGTAGTGAAATTTGGGGGTTAGACAACTGTCAAATTGGGTTAGTTAGCTGCTTGTGTTCCCGCGTTCGGTGGAATACTTTTTTAAAACGAGTTTTTTTATAATGTTATCCGAAATCATATTATCAAAACTAACTTAAACAAAGAAAGAAAGTATAAAGAATAGTTTAAAGTTTAATTAAAGTTCTAGGGAGTGAGTTTTCTGTGAAAAAAAGAACAATGAAGTGTGCAGTTCGTGAATGTAAGAATAAATCGAAATTTGCTCGAGAAAAATCGTTGTTTAGGTGAATGTGCTAAATAAAATAGCTCCTAAACACATATATTAGATATTTACATTAATAAATATGTGAATCACTGTGATAAATAGTCCAAAAAATGTAAATTTTATTTACTTGAATTTCTTTGTTTACATTAACTAACCCAACTCAAAATTCAGGGGGACCAGCTGATTCGATTTCGGAGTGACGCCGTGTAAAAAGTTCATTTCTGGGGGCAAGATTTTATTTTAGATAACTCATCATTTGAACTCGCTCTTGCCCCTAGTCTATTCCACTCGGTTTTTACGCTTGTAGTGTAAAAACAACTACCAAAGCGTGGTCACTCATACAAAACGAATTTCACTACGCTTTAATTCGGCGAGGGCCCATCCTGTAGTTTTGTATTCTAAGGCTGCAAGCATGGCGTAGATCAGGACGCTCGGAGCTTAGGGGTGCCAAACTGGATGACATCGGCTCAGAATCGGAACCGGTGGAGAGAACAGTTGCGAGAGGCCAGGATCGGATCCCGGTTGTAAAGCGGGTAAAGAAGAAGAAGAAGATAAACATTTTGAATGAATAACCCACCTGGGGAGCACCGAGGAATTTTAAAGGAATGCTTGAAATCTGGTAACCTGACGGTTCCTGGTAACCTTCTTGTTCTACATTATTGCTTTTGAAGTATTTGTCACCTTCTTTACAAAGTAGTCGCTTAAAATGCCTCTTGCTCACTCCAGCTAATTGATTCGACATATCTAACTAACTACAGTATCCTATTGAAGCTAAACAAAATATAATGAATATCTTGTCGACTTTAAAATCACTTAATTTTATATTTATTTTTTTTGGAACGAAGTTCCTTAACGCGGCTTGCTGGTCGAGTGAATTGGGAGAAATCGTCACGTAAGAAAATGCGATATTTTGTGTATGTATGCGTGCGAGTATCGATCCCAGTAGGCAATTTGTGAATTTATTAAATCAGAATGCAGTGTTTTTCTTTAGAAATTGGAATCAATTTGCACCGATAGCTATAGGAAGAAATGATAATGCAAAGTGTCATGCATGACGAACGTGTACACTTTTTGCATTGGTCATTATCGAGGATAGATGCTTATGCTTTCTTGTCTGGCTGTTTGTCCGGTACAAATCTTGCAATCGATTTTTTGAATACTTCTGGTTACCCGATCACCCTGAAATTTTGCACAAAGCTTCAGCTCCGATGACAATGCACTATGGTATACCAATTATACCGTCAGATTCATGGCCGTGGTCTCAAGAGGACGGATTACTGTTTTCTTCAAGGAACAAATTTTGCAATCGATTTTACAAATACTTCCGGGAATCCTATCATGCTGAAATTTTGCACACAGCTTTAGCTCCCATGACAATGCAATATAGTATATACCTTTAGATCCATGGAGGCCGTCTCAGGAGGGCGGATTGAAATATTCTTCACAACCCCTTCGACCTGGGTATCCAATGAAAGATAAGTAGAACACCATAAGCAATATAGTATACTCAAAATATCATTTGGTCCATGGCGGACATCTCCAGCGGGTGAATTACCATTTTCTTCACAACCCCCTCGACATGGGTATCAAATGAAAGAGTATGATAAGTAGAACACCATAAGCAATATAGTATACTCAATTTATCGTTTGGTCCATGGCAGCCTTCTCAAGAGGGCGGATTACCATTTTTTTCACAACCCCTTCGAGATGGGTATCAAATCAAAGAGTACGATAAGTAGAACACCATAAGCAATATAGAATATTCAACATATCGTTTGGTCCATGGCGGTCATCTCAAGAGGGCGGATTACCAATATCTTCACAACCAACTTGAGATGGGTATCAAATGAAAGGGCATTATAAGTAGAATGCCATAGGCTATGTCTTTAGATTCATGGCGGCCATCTCAAGAGGGCGGATTACCATTTTCTGCACAACACCCAGACATGGGTATCAAAATAAAAGGCTATGAAAAGTAGAACTCCATAAGCAGTATAGTATACTCAATCTATCATTTGGTCAATAGTGACCATCTTAAGAGGGCCGATTGCCATTTTCTGCACAACCCCTTTGATATGGGTATCAAATGAAAGAGTATGATAAGTGGAACACCATAAGCAATATAGTATACTCAATTTATCATTTGGTCCATGGCGGCCATCTTAAGAGGGCGGATTACCATCTTCATCACAACCTCTTCGACCATTTCCTTCACGGTTCTCTCGACATGGGTATCAAATGAAAGAGTATGATAAGGGAAACACCATAAGCAATATAGTATACTCAATTTATCATTTGGTCCATGGCGGCCATCTCAAGAGGGCGGATTACCATTTTCTTCACAACCCCTTTGATATGGATATCAAATGAAAGAGTATCATAAGTGGAACATCATAAGCAATATAGTATACTCAATTTATCATTTGGTCCATGGCGGCCATCTTAAGAGGGCGGATTACCATCTTCATCACAACCTCTTCGAGATGGGTATCAAATGAAAGAGTATGATAAGTAGAACACCATAAGCAATATAGAATATTCAATATATCGTTTGGTCCATGGCGGTCATCTCAAGAGGGCGGATTACTATTTTCTTCACAACACCCGAGACATGGGTATCAAATAAGAGGGTATGATAAGTGGGACACCATAAGGAACATAGTGTACTCAATATATCGTTTGGTCCATGGCGGCCATCACAAGAGGGCGGGTTACCATTTCCTGCACAGTTCCCTCGACATGGGTATCAAATGAAAGAGTATGATAAGGGAAACACCATAAGCAATATAGTATACTCAATTTATCATTTGGTCCATGGCGGCCATCTCAAGAGGGCGGATTACCATTTTCTTCACAACCCCTTCGAGATGGGTATCAAATGAAAGAGTATGATAAGTAGAACACCATAAGCAATATAGTATATTCAATATATCGTTTGGTCCATGTCGGTCATCTCAAGAGGGCGGATTACCATTTTCTTCAACACTCCCTCGACATGGGTATCAAATGAAAGGGCATTATAAGTAGAATGCAGTAGGCTATGTCTTTATATTCATGACGGCCATCTCAAGAAGGCGGATTAATATTTTCTTCACAACACCCGAGACATGGCTATCAAATGAAAGGGTATGATAAGTAGAATACCTTAAGCAATATAGTATACTCAATATATCATTTGGTCCATGGCGGCCATCTCAAGAGGGTGGAATACCATTTTCTTCACAACCCCCTCGACATGGGTATCAAATGAAAGGGCGTTATAAGTAAAATGCAGTAGGCTATGTCTTTATATTCATGGCGGTCATCTCAAGAGGGCGGATTACTATTTTCTTCACAACACCCGAGACATAGGTATCAAATGAAAGGGTATGATAAGTGGAACACCACCTTTAATTGCGGCTTGCGCTATGACCATACATAAATCGCAGGGTGGAACTTTCAGTGAAATTGTTTACGAGTACAGCAAAGATCATTCCCAAGAACTTGTATACGTTACGTTATCTCGGGCAACAAATATAGAAAATTTGTATATTGTAACACCTCAAGATGATCCAACGAAATTTAAGTCTTATCATAATCGAAAGCAAGCTAGATCAACAGAGAAATTGCTGCAAGAATTTCAAAGATTATCTTTAAACACATTGCAGACCAGAACGCAAATGGTTTTGGATATGATTTGTAACAAAATAGATCTTTCAGTATTAACTTTTAATTGCCAAAGTTTAAAAAATCATATTTTAGATTTCATTGATCCAGTTACTGAAAATTGTAATATTCTATTACTTACTGAAGCAAGGATGAGAAATGAAGAAGAAATTATCCTTCCTAATTTCAATTGCATTTCTCATTATAAACGAGACAAATATTCATGCAGGTGGGGTCGCAATATACCAAAACTGTAAAGATAGTGTCAGCATTTGCCAACCAAATATGGAAACTATTTTGTCAAACATGAGTGGATTGAGTACTAGACATTCATCAGTTGGAGACATTTGTTCAGTGATTTGTAAAATAAGAAACGATCATGAAATAGTTATTGTAGCTGTTTATATATCACCAAATCAAAAGATTGAGGATATTACATTATTTATTCATCGATCCCTGTTAGAATATACTGAGAGAGAATCTAAACTACTATGTCATAAACTTCCACTTGGAGACTTTAATATTAACTTCAATGAAAAAGACAAATTTAAAATCTTCACATCCTTTTTATCTGACACATTTAATTTGAGTATGAATAATGATCCAGCACAGTACACAACGAAATACTGTACTACAGTTGATGCCGTTTTTTCAAGATTCTTGGACAAAATTGATTCTGAAGTATATGCATCTTATTATAGTTATCATAAGCCAATAATTTCTATGTTACAATTTGGTGATAAAATTTGAAATTTTTTTTTGGAAAGTTTTGGAATGTTAATATTATAATAAATATTTTTCTAAAATATTAAATTAAATTTTTGATTTGATTCGATCCTTTACATTATTTGCTTGAAAAATGATATAAAGAAAAAATAAATAAAATATACAGATTTTATTTGGAGTTACATTCGCAGTTGTAGAAAAATCGTAAGGAACTTCGTTCCTGACGGGGGTCCCATGACCGCACCTGATTTTTTTTTTTATTTGATAGTCTAAGCTTAGGTGTCATCCTTTGTACTACTAGTTCGTCATGTCGTACACGTCATGGTGCAATGTCTAGTAGTAAGCTTAGCTCGAAGGATAGAGAGAAAGATAGGATAGATTAGGGGGAGTCGGGTGGGTGTTGGAGGAGATGGTGGTGAACCTTGCGCTTGAACTCTTGGGTGTTGTATGAGTTCGGGAATATTGACTGAGGTAAGTTGTTCCACAGTCGCGTTGTTCTTGTTATAAACGAATTTCTAAATCGGAGTGTGCGCGAAGATAAGGGCTGTGACTATAAGGGTGGGCCGAGCGGGCAAGTCTTGTGTTGCGGGAAAAATGTTGCCGTGGAGGCATGAGGTTACTTATTTCAGTAGAGCAATCGTTGTGGTAAAATCGGTAAAATTTTGCAAGGGCTGCTACGTTCCTACGGTGGCTTAATGAGTCAATTGAGGAGCAAATGGCACTATCGCCAATAAGTTTGAGAGCGCGACTTTGCACGTTGTCCAGCCAGGCTAAGGTGGTTCTCGGGGCCCCAGCCCAAATATACGAGTTGTATTCGAGGCGAGGACGAATGTAGGACTTGTAGATTGTAGCCCTGGCCGACGGCTGAAGAAGGAATTTGCATCTTTTCAGGAATCCCAGGCATTGCGATGCTTGTTTAGCGATTTGGAATATGTGGTTATTCCACCGCAGATCTTCGGATAGTATTATGCCTAGGATGTTTAAAGACTGTTCTGCCGTTAGGTTTTTATTGTCCACTGAAATAGAAGGAGGGTCGGTGGAGGTTTTATTAGAGATGAGACAGTACTTCGTTTTTATTCAGCAAGAGTTAACCCTTCTAGCACAGAAGGCGCACTTTTCAGCTAAGCATGAAAATCTATATATGCATACACATACATACATATATATATACATATATATATATATATACATATATAGAGTTTCCCTTCTAACACAGAAGGCACACTTCCCAGCAGGGCTGAGAAATATTTACCACTGCCGTGGCTCAGCTGAGACATGCAAACATAAAATATTAGTAACATGTAAATAAGAACACAAATCCTATCTCTAAAAAGAGATTGAACATAAATTAAAATAAAAAGTAAGGGCATCCAACATGTAACCCACCAAACAACATAAAATGTAAGCAATCACGTGAGATTAAAAAGACTCCTTTTAAGGACATCTTTACCAATACTCACGTTAAACACATTAATATTGTTGTTCACGTTAATGAACATGCGATTGACAGGTTCGAATCTGCCGTAATTCGTATTAGAAGAGTTGATTTGTAAGAGAGGTGGTCCTCTTAGATTGTAACGACTCACTCTAAACGATGCACGGCGACCTAGAAAACCTGAGTTAACCTTTCCATTAAGGAGCTGATGAACAAAAACAACATCGGCCACCTCACGGCGCTTGTGAAAAGAGCTTAAGTTAAGTAACTTAAGCCGAGATTCATAAGATGGAAGAACTAATGGGTTTTCCCAAGGAAGATGATTCAGTGCGAATCGAACGAACCTTCGTTGGACCGATTCAACAGTTCTAACATGCACAGAGTAGTGAGGAGACCAAACCTGGGACGCATATTCGAGTAATGGTCTGACAAGAGAAATATAAAGGTGTTTAGTAATCAAGGGGTTGTTAAATTCTTTGGACCACCTTTTTATAAAACCCAAGACTAAACTACCTCTAGAAGAGATATAGTTGATGTGAGTGGAAAAATCCAGCTTACTATCAAATCTAATCCCGAGATCTTTAACAAAGTTTACACGAGGGACACCTTCATTAAGAAAGGTGTAGTTAAAAATTATAGGATCACGTCTCCTACTAAAAGTCATGACTTCACATTTACTAATATTAAGAACCAGGTTGTTATAAGTACACCAAGAGTAAAAGGTGTCAAGATCAGCTTGCAAAAGTTTGCAATCCTCAATACTCTTAATGTGACGGTATAACTTGATATCATCAGCGTAAATCAATATTCTACAGTGTCTTAACAAGGAAACAATGTCATCAATTGATAAAATGAAGAGAAGAGGGCCAAGATGACTTCCTTGAGGGACACCGGATGATGCTTCAATGGGTACTGATTTGGATCCTCGAAAAAGAACTTGGTAGGTCCGGTCAGCTAAGTAAGACTGGAACCACACCAGAAGTGCTTGCGGAAAGCCAAGCCTTCTTAATTTGAGAATTATAATAGAATGGGCGAGCTTGTCAAATGCCTTGCTAAAATCAGTGTAAACGCAATCAGTTTGACAACCAGAAACGAAGCCCTCGACAGCATGAGAAGTGAACTCAAGAAGATTGGTGGTAGTGGAACGACCTGCAAGAAAACCATGTTGATTCGTTGAGACAAGCCTCTTGCAGATCGGGGCGATCGCAGAATAGATAATTGATTCGAAAAGCTTCGGTATAACAGACAACTTCGCAATTGGTCTATAATTCGATATTTCGTTTTTGCTACCACTTTTGTGAATAGGAATTATAAACGAATTCTTCCAAAGCGTAGGGAAGCACCCTTTATCCAGGGATTTCTGAAACAGGGTTTTCAGTGGAGACTGGAGAACCTCCACACAGGACTTCAGGACAGCAGGGGGAATACCGTCAGGGCCCGAAGTGAAGTCGAAAGGGAGTTCATCAATATGTTTCACGATATCAGCAAGGGTAATTGAGAGAGGTAAAAAATGAGGCTCTCGGTTAGGGGTAATGTGACGAAAATTATTGTCATTAGGCTGAAAGTCAGAAGGTAAAAAAGATTGATGAAAGAATGATGCAAACATGTTGCAAATCGCAAGTGACTCAGAACTAGACCAGTTCGTGTGCTGCATAATATTGGGGTAGTTATCAACTTTTTTCTTAGAGTTGACAAATTTAAAGAAGTTCCTAGGATCAGTAAACACTTTATCACTCATGCTGCTAAGGTGTTCACGATACAGAGTAAAAGAGAGTGAACGAAATCTGTTATAGCAATTGATAAATGAATTGGACTAGGAGAGTCCTTTCTCTTTAAATAGGTTTTCCAAAGTCTATTCTTCTGATTTTTTAAATGCCTGAGTTCATTATTAAACCAAGGTGGAGAAGAACTGGGCAGTTTTTGGGGCTCATAAGGTACGCAAGAAACGAGGGCCTCGTATAGTACGTTATAAAACAGTGCCACGTCGTCATCCAGCTCATTTGCGGAAAGCAAACTGTTAAGATCGATCGAGGCAAGCTTAGATGACAGCTCCCCAAAGTTAGCCTTTCTAAAGTTAAAGGAATGGGTTACCTCCTCCGGGCAAGGCTTATTCTCTGAATTGAAGCAATAATTAAGCAGAAGCGGAGGATGGTAACTGTCAACAGACGTCATGACTGTTGGACTGAGTTCGACAGTCATATTGACTGCGTCAGTAAAGAATACAAGATCTAACTGCCTCCCCAAAACGTTAGTTACACCGCTCATTTGATTCAAGCCAAGTGAGAATAAGGAATTAAGAAAACAGGATTCCTTAGAATTCAGGTTGCCTTCAGGAAGGTAGTTATCGTCATCTACATCCGTTACCCACTGAATATTGGGTAAATTAAAGTCTCCAAGGAGAAGTAATTCATCGCCAGTGTCCATCATACTCGAGATATAATCAACACCAGAGATGAGAATATCATAGAGATTTTTACCTCTATCGTCAAGAGTGCTTAACATATCTGGTGGGATATAGCAGCACAGCAGAAAGAGATTAATTTTTGATAAGGTAATTTTAAGAGCGACAAGCTCAATGTCAAGGTGGATAGAAAAACTAGGAAGAGAAATTGGATTACAAGACAGATGGCTACTACAAGCAAGAAGTACGCCACCTCCACGAGCATCCGAGTCAGTGTAACGATCCCTCCGAAACACTTGGTAAGAGGAATCAAAGAGTTCCGCATTAAGAATACCTTCATGAAGCCAGGTTTCAGTAAATGCTATGACATCGAACCCGCTAGCCATCGATGCCTGAAGGATGTCGTTAGTTTTTGACCTAGTCCCTCTTACATTCTGGTAGTAGAGGGAAAGCGTCTCGAGTTTTTTGGCATCTGTATAGTGCTCGGAGTAGAAGCGTTTGCACGATGCGCTTGAGTACGGGTACGCGGAACAAAAAGCTTGGTAAGGGCACCAGCAGGCCAGAAACCGGGATCTAAAAGAGTCTCGGCAATAACGGGCGGTGCAGACAAAACAAAAGAAGCAACAGGCTTGGAAGCCTTGCTGACTTTTCTGCAGGAGACAGTTCCAGGGTCTATAGATTTCTTCCTTAAATATTCACAGACAGACTCCGTCATAGTTTCAGGAGAGAATCGTGATATAAAGATATCTAAAGGTCTCGGTATCGTAACCAGAGGGGTGCACGGTTGTAGGGGAACTGTAGCTGCCGTGACCGGGGGGTTGGCCACTATTAAGGGCGAAGAGGTTGATACTGAGACTGGCCTAGAAGTCGACTCCATCTCCGGAACAAGGGGCAAGGAACTCAAAGTGACACCGTCCCCAATGATGGCTTGGCGATTTCGATTTTTCCTGCGACTTTTGCGACGCACCTTAGTAACAGGTGCAATCGAGCTGACGGCCTCCTGTGGCAAAAGGACGTTCTCCGAACGGGAAGTAGCCGTGGGGCAGGGTGAAGGCAGAGGCTGCACCTCAACCTGCAGAGCGTCATCAGATGCTGCCGTCGCTGAGGAGGTCTTATTTGTAACAGCGACGCTCTCCAAACTTAAGGACAGGGAGCTCAGGGCGTTGTGATTTTGAATCACTGCTGATGATAGCGATTCAATATCAGCCCTAACACGCTTGGTATTCCTTTTTATATCGTCCAATATAGGATGGACAGAAGCCAAGGAGCTATAAGTGCAGGAGGGAGAAGTGGCGACCGGGTTAAGTATCGCCGAATGTATGTCGTCTAACGACTCTAATGCTGTTGCAATTCGGGAAGAAATTTTTTCAAATTTCTCAATCAAGGAACCCGTATTGGCCACAGCAGAGTTCAGGGTGTCAGACAACGTGTTAAGCCGGACATTAATAGACTGGACGTCATCAGATAAAATTTGAAAATGACAGATGTTACTTGAGAAGGATTTAAGACGATCCATGACTTTTTCGCGATCAGCGAGAAAAGCGTCAGAGATGTCTTTCATCAATCTCAGCACATGACAGGGTTTGATGTCAGAGCATTCACTACACGTAGGCCCTCTAGGAGCCGAAGATTTGCTGCTGACCTTCGAAGTGAGGCAAGAAGGATGGAAAACGCCTCCACAAACCCCATCACAGGAAATCCCGTCACGGGCGATTTCCGAAGAACACCTCTTGCAAAGATCCGCCATGAATACACGGATTTATCCAATATATTAAAAAAATGAGAAAAATTTAGCCAAATTCTTTTTTCAACAGCAAAGCTACAATAGAATCTAGTAGCCTTTAATTAGAAGCATTAGAAAAAAAAAACAAAGAGGTGTCAAGGGACACCGGGATGGAACAAAGTTCCTTTCGATTAATTAGTGAAGGAATTGTAATAAAAATTTTGTTTTTAAGTTATAATACTATTTTTTTATTATTAAAAAATATAATGTAATAAAAACTTAATCAGTAAGCTCAATTTTAGTAATAACTAGCTGGAACCCGTTGCGCCTCGCTGCACCCATCAATGTGGTGGATGGTTACCATTCAGCTCTTTCCGCAGCATTATCCGTTGTACAATATACATATACGCTGGCCATTTTCTAGATGTCCAACCAAATGAACAACAGTTCCATATCTTTTATGAATGGCGAATGAAAGAAATTGCCATACCGCTAGATTATTGCTAACATTACGTCCCATTTAATATTGTGTTATTTTGCCGATCGCATTTGCATTAGCAGCACCAAAAACAGCCATGTCGCTCCCCTTCATTATATATGTATTTGAATATGAATTTGACAATAATGGCGAATAGAGTACGACCCAACGATTGTCAGCTTCACAATCGTAACCTTCAAAGTTATCTCTTTGCCATTGACCTTAGTCGGTCGACGAAGATACATTGGGTAACCATTGTTCCCGATTACATTTTCAGAAATCAATGCTCTTGAATACCGCTTTCAATATTTCTAACATGCATCATGATTCAGTCCCATCCCATTGTGGATTGCAAGTAAGAACAAATCTGACGACCATATTGATATTGGACATATGCTTTCCGACACACAATGCATCAACGATTTTCCAACGTTCGTTTCGAACTGTATCTATTTTCTTTGCTGAACCTAACTAAAATTGTTAAAGTAACCGCTCGGCTGCGCCAACTTTGATATTTTTTGTTCTTTTTCACATATGCCTTTGTCGAAAACTACTAAATTGGGTCAATAGCAAGAGAGGGAAGTATTGTACCTTGTTCAACAAAAATTTTTGCTTAAAAACTAACACATGCACAAATGCCTTATAGATAAAGAAACATTACTCGGCCATAGCCGTTGATATCCCATCTAAAGATAATAAGTTAATCTTGGTGAAGCAAGACCCATGTACCCCGAGAGTATGATAACAAACCGGTTAACCAAGTGTTAAATATTGACCCGTGTACGCCAGCCTAATGAGAGTAACATGTAAACGCACTCTAACGTTACTACTGTTACGTTTCGGTTAATGCATTTATAATTTGACACCACTATCGCTGCTACAATCCTTTTTAAATTCTTTTATTTAACTTGCACTGTTTGTCGTCAAATCTTGGAAGTTAAATTTGACCCACTTCCCGGTTTCGGATAGAGCTGAAATTTTGCATACACGTTTAGTTTGGATGACAATGCAATCTGGCCATTTTGTAAAAATATCAAGATAGCAGTTCCAAAATGGCGCCCGCTTTTATTTTACTTACACTGTTTGTCGTCAAATCTTGGAAGTTAAATTTGACCCACTTCCCGGTTTCGGATAGAGCTGAAATTTTGCATACACGTTTAGTTTGAATGACAATGCAATCTGGCCATTTTGTAAAAATATCAAGATAGCGGTTCCAAAATGGCGCCCGCTTTTATTTTACTTACACTGTTTGTCGTCAAATCTTGGAAGTTAAATTTGACCCACTTCCCGGTTTCGGATAGAGCTGAAATTTTGCATACACGTTTAGTTTGGATAACAATGCAATCTGGCCATTTTGTAAAAATATCAAGATGGCGGTTCCAAAATGGCGCCCGATTTTTGAAATTGTGCTCCGCGGCCCTTTGAAATGGGTATCAAATGAAAGGATATGACAGGTAGAACACAATAAGCTATGTGGCGTCATTCCAAATTCAAAATGGCGGACAACACTTACACTGTTTGTCGTCAAATCTTGGAAGTTAAATTTGACCCACTTCCCGGTTTCGGATAGAGCTGAAATTTTGCATACACGTTTAGTTTGGATGACAATGCAATCTGGCCATTTTGTAAAAATATCAAGATGGCGGTTCCAAAATGGCGCCCGATTTTTGAAAATGTGCTCCGCGGCCCTCTGACATGGGTATCAAATGAAAGGATATGACAGGTAGAACACAATAAGCTATGTGGCGTCATTCCAAATTCGAAATGGCGGCCAACACTTACACTGTTTGTCGTCAAATCTTGGAAGTTAAATTTGACCCACTTCCCGGTTTCGGATAGAGCTGAAATTTTGCATACACGTTTAGTTTGGATGACAATGCAATCTGGCCATTTTGTAAAAATATCAAGATAGCGGTTCCATAATGGCGCCCGATTTTTGAAATTGTGCTCCGCGGCCCTCTGACATGGGTATCAACTGAAAGGATATGACAGGTAGAACATAATAAGCTATGTGGCGTCATTCCAAATTCAAAATGGCGGCCAACACTTACACTGTTTGTCGTCAAATCTTGCAAGTTAAATTTGACCCACTTCCCGGTTTCGGATAGAGCTGAAATTTTGCATACACGTTTAGTTTGGATGACAATGCAATCTTGCCATTTTGTAAAAATATCAAGATGGCGGTTCCAAAATGGCGCCCGATTTTTGAGATTGTGCTCCGCGGCCCTCTGACGTGGGTATCAAATGAAAGGATATGACAGGTAGAACACAATAAGCTATGTGGCGTCATTCCAAATTCAAAATGGCGGCCAACACTAAATTGCGGAAAGCTTATAATAGACTAAAAAGTAGAAAATATAACCGATCAACTTCCAATTTTGCACACACTCGTAGTTCGGGTGGTTAATGTGTATGAATGATGAGATGAATAGTTGAGTTAAGGGTGAGTTGATAATAAAGAAGCAATACACGTTACAAAAAATCACAAACAAACACAGACATGCTGCTGTCAACTAAATTCAACTACTCAAATACTGAACTCATGTCCGTATGCATAATTTCAACTAAACCCAGGTAGCAGAGCTGAGTCGAGTTCAATCAACCTTAACCCTACTCGACTCCCGTTTACATGTAGTTAGACTTGGGTTCAACTTGAGTTCAACTCATCATGTCTAAGTACTAAATGCAATCTGACCTTTTTGTAAAAAAATCAAGAAGACGGTTCCGAGATGGCGGCCGTTTTTGCAATTATGTTCCACCGAGCCCACGACATGGGTATCAAATGAATACAGTAAACTGTGTGACGTACTTTTAAATCTAATAGAATTGCCATCATAAAATGGCGGAATACATATAATAAACTAAAAAGTAGAAAATAAAATAAATGGTTAAAAAAATTTTTTAAAAAAAATTCTTTTCATTAACTAAAAAATGTACTGAAAATTAAAAAATAAAAAATATTTTAAAGAAAGCGTGAAATTTCAATTTTAATGAAAAAGTTAATTAAAAGAATGGCGCATTTTTCATCAAAAATTGAAAATATAACTGTAAATCGCGTGAGATTTACAATAACCCTCAATTTTTTGCTTTGTTAATTTTAAATTCTAACAAAATTTTTTGATGAAAAATGCGCCATTCTTTTAATTAACTTTTTCATTAAAATTGAAATTTCACGCTTTCTTTAAAATATTTTTTATTTTTTAATTTTCAGTACATTTTTTAGTTAATGAAAAGAATTTTTTTTAAAAAATTTTTTTAACCATTTATTTTTTTAGAACGATTTTACTTTTTTTTATTTCATTTAATAAAACAAACCGATTTCACGTACAAATCATATCAATTAAATGCGAAGAAAAAATTTCCAATAAGGATATCGACAATTCTTTTTCAAGCGCCATTACAAAAATACCAACAGACATAATCATGAAAACTATATACATAAACCTTGCTATTGAGGTCTTCTGACATAAACCACACTCAATCAGTCATTTCATACAGACAATTTTTCAAACATCGATTACATACAAAACAATGATTCATTTTTATATATATAGATTGGCTTGTGGTAACTGAAGTAGGAAACATATGTTTGGGATTCTATTTTATTTAAATGTCTTGAAAAAACTGCATCAATGGTGGTATTATATTTTGTTGTTGATTCTGCTGGATTGTTTATTCTTAAATCAAATTCTTCCTCTAGAAACTGTAGTAATGGTTTTGATTTTTCATTACTGAAGTTGATGTTAAAATCACCGGCCAAAATGAGTGGAACTTTATCTAAATTTTTGTTGTATCTGCTAAGTGTTCGAGATACATCTTTAGAATACTCTAGCAGTGCTCGATGAATGAACTCCTGAATATCTATTAATTTGTTATTTGGTGAGACATATATGACTGCCATGATTAAGGTAACGCCGTTTTCCATTACACACTCTGCTGCACATAAATCTGCAACGCTTTTACTTGCAACAAAAGCAACAAAAACAAAAAACAAAAAAAAACAACAAAAACAACAAAAGCAACAAAAACAACAAAAGCAACAAAAACAACAAAAACATCAAAAACAACAAAAACAGCAAAAACAACAAAAATAACAAAAACAACAAAAATAACAAAAACAACAAAAATAACAAAAACAACAAAAACAACAAAAGCAACAAAAGCAACAAAAGCAACAAAAACAACAAAAACAGAAACAACATAAACATCAAAAACAACAAAAACAACAAAAATAACAAAAACAACAAAAACAACAAAAATAACAAAAACAACAAAAACAACAAAAGCAACAAAAGCAACAAAAACCACAAAAACAACAAAAGCAACAAAAACATCAAAAACAACAGAAATAACAAAAACAACAAAACAACAAAAACGACAAAAGCAACAAAAGCAACAAAAACAACAAAAACAGAAACAACATAAACATCAAAAACAACAAAAACAACAAAAACAACAAAAATAACAAAAACAACAAAAACAACAAAAGCAACAAAAGCAACAAAAACCACAAAAACAACAAAAGCAACAAAAACATCAAAAACAACAGAAATAACAAAAACAACAAAACAACAAAAACGACAAAAGCAGCAAAAACAACAAAAACAACAAAAACAACAGAAACAGCAAACACAACAAAAATAACAAAGACAACAAAACAACAAAAACAACAAAAATAACAAAAATAACAAAAACAACAAAAACAACTAAAATAACAAAAACAACAAAAACAACAAAAACAACAAAAGCAACAAAAACAACAGAAACAACAAAAACAACCAAAACAACCAAAACAACAAAAACAACAAAAATAACAAAACAAAAACAACCTGTATACACTCAAAAAAATAATCATCGCTACACCACACTGTACAATGCGAAATAGAAACACGAAACGAAAATAACTGGCTTGCTTTCTATGAGAGAGAGAGAGACAGACAGGGAAACATGCGCACGCTGCACGGCACAACTATACCAAAAAGTGTCGTTACAACTTTTGGTCTTAATTTTTTCCGTCTAGCCCCCTTTCGCAACGCGCGATAAGGAACTTCGTTCCAAAAACAACCTGTATACACTCAAAAAAATAATCATCGCTACACCACACTGTACAATGCGAAATAGAAACACGAAACGAAAATAACTGGCTTGCTTTCTATGAGAGAGAGAGAGACAGACAGGGAAACATGCGCACGCTGCACGGCACAACTATACCAAAAAGTGTCGTTACAACTTTTGGTCTTAATTTTTTCCGTCTAGCCCCCTTTCGCAACGCGCGATAAGGAACTTCGTTCCAAAAAATTCTATTTAAAATATCACACAATTTTCTAGTTCACTACGCTTAATTGGAAACACTGAACATCTGTATTAAAACTAACACAAGAGAAGCATCCGTGGCGTTCTTTTAAACAAATTAATATTTTTGCATACTTTTAGGAAAAATTAAAACACGGTTCTTGCGGCCCCATTCAAGAATTCGTTCGAGGGAGTTGATTGAAATGGACATGAGATTGCGATAATGCAGACAAGGTCTGGCGCGTGCTTGTCCTACAGTATCGAAGCCATAGGAGTACCGTAGTGTACTGTCGTCGGCAAAGCAGTGGAGTGGGTTTGAAGGGATTGAGAGCAGGTCATTTATAAAAATTAGGAAGAGAGCTGGTGATAGAATTGAGCCCTGGGGAACACCTGCGGAGATGGTGTGGGGGTCGGATTCGACGCCATCCAATACTACCTTGATTGAACGGCCAGAAAGGAAGTTCTTAATCCAGTTCCTTAGAACGAAGTCAATACCAATAGCCTGGAGTTTAGTTAACAGAGCGGGGTGCCACACTCTGTAAAAAGCCTTGGAGATATCTACAGCAACCATGCCAGATTCACCAAATCGGTGTATACTTTGGTTGAGGTGTTCAGTTAGGCAAACAAAGAGGTCGCCAGTAGATCTTTTTGGTCTAAAGCCGTACTGTTTGTCATTTAAGATTTTGTGGTGTTCAAGATATCTCAAAAGTCTCTTGTTTATTATTGTCTCCATCACTTTGGAGAGAATAGAAGTAATTGCTATTGGGCGGTAGTTAGCGGGGTCACTAGCGTCACCTTTTTTTGGTATGGGCTGAACATGGGCCAGTTTCCAGGAGTCGGGATAGACTCCGGAGAAGTAGGATAGGGCGAAGAGTTTGCGCAGAGGTTTAGCCAAAGGTGAGGCACATTTTTTAAGAACCATAGGGGGAATATTATCGGGGCCAGTGGATTTATTGGAGTCAAGCTCTTTGAGACACCTATACACTTCACGAGTTCTGAAGAAAACTCCGTCCATTGAGTGGGTGGAACACTCGAAGGCTGGTGGTTGTATGTCAGCATAGGGTAAGGAAGAGTTTTCGGCGAACAGGGATGCAAGTAAGTCGGCCTTGTGCTTTCTGTTATCACCTGCATATTGTGGATGAATGGAGGCGTTGAGTGTGAGGTAAAATTCTTCCTGATGGAGGTTACCAAGGACCAAAAATTTTTACTGCCAGCAGTGGAGTTAATGAGTTTATTTCTCAGCCTGTCATCGTATAATTCCTTGACTTTCCTGATGGTGGATTTACAGGAATTTCTCAACCTGATGTACTCACGTCTAGATAGTTCGCTCAGAGAATGTCTGTACTCTCTGTAGGCGGCTTCTTTAGTTTTAATTGCATTCATGTATTCCCTATTAAACCATCCATGCTGCCTAGGCTTTATGGATTTGGAGGAATGAGGAATGAATAGGTGCATACCAGCCAATATAATGTTGGTAATACAGAGGGCAGCAAAGTTGACATCGCGGTTCTGGAAGCATAGATCCCAGTCGGTAGATTGAAAAAAGCGAATCAGCCCCCACCAGTTGGCCTTCCCATAATGCCAAACGGTTCTCCTAGGAGCTGGCGTAGTTAGGGTAGGAGATCGATATGGGAAGTGGGCGCTGATTAGACAGTGATCTGAGTTGCCCAGAGGAGAGTCAATTTCGACGGAGTATTTTGTTGGGTGCGAGGTAAGAAAAAGATCAAGGAAGTGGCGTCCTTGACCTGCAGTGTCAGGAATACGTGTAGGACCGTTATGAGAAAAACTATAAAAACATTAGTGCAAATTATGACTATCACAAGACAGATAATTTGAAATGAAAATTACTACCGAAAACGAAGTAATATATCTATGGCGATGTTTGTTAATTATAGATAAAGAAGAGGGACACCATTATTTACTAGTGTTAAGGACAGTCTATGAGCCTTTAACTTTATCTCGGTTCATTCATCTAGTACCATCTTCACATCCAGTCATCTATTACACTGTGCAACAGCGAATTTCACCCAAGGTCCAGACCAAGGGGAATGCATTCATGGTATTAAAATATGATATTTTGCCAAGTAAATTGACGATGGAATTAAAAAGTTATTAATGGTTAAAGTTTGTTTGGAGAAAAAGGTTCCGACCTTTTTCCTGAATCGAGTTAATGAATGTTAACTAAGTTAATTAATAAATAAACAAATGAACGAACCAAAAAAAAAAACAATAAAACAAAAAATTGGCAGTTATAGGGACTGCCGATAGAAGTGAAAACTTAGAACTCAGATGTTGAAATTCGATTCTTTTGAAGTAATACAAAATTCTATATTTCTTTAAAGGACTAAATCTTTTTGATTGCAGTATTTTCATTAGGACATTAACCAACTTATTAAAATATGTAGCACAAGTAACTGCGTCTTCATTAATAAGTGTACTTTTTTCTAAAAAATTTAATGCTGCTGCATCTTCAACCGATATCTCAGAATTATTTTTTAAATTATGTAATAATTGTACCAATTTTGATCATCCTATTTCATTAGCATTAGTTACTTGTGCTACATATTTTAATAAGTTGGTTAATGTCCTAATGAAAATACTGCATTCAAAAAGATTTAGTCCTTTCAAGAAATATAGAATTTTGTATTACTTCAAAGGAATCGAATTTCAACATCTAAGTCTAAGTTTTCACTTCTATCGGCAGTCCCTATAACTGCCAATTTTTATTTTCTTTTGTTATCGTCTGAAGACATCTTCAGGATCAAGGATCCAAACAAATTTGGAAAACAGATATTTAACACATCAGTCAAAATGACTGGTTTTATATTTTCATTTTCGATACTTAATTGAATAATAGTAGGCGGTCAGATTTATTTTTTTATTCAAAATCAAAAAGTTTTTGATTATAATCGATTGAGCGCGTGAATATTATTTTCTTTAGAAATTTAATTGATTTAAATAAAAAGCAAATTCTTCCAAGAAAAACAAAAGCACTTTATTAATATGTAATAATATTTCTTTAGAAAAATTAATTAAAATTAAGACAAAACACTTCGTCTAAAAATCACGGCGAGACTGACTTAAAATTATATCTTAGCGGTTAACATTTTTTAAAAGCTTTTGCCTTTACTTTTTTCTTTATTATGATTCTCACCGAGTCAGCTAAAACAGAATAATTTTATGAGGATCATTTTCTGTCTGCATATTTGCTGACTCGGTGGGAATCGTTGACATCTTTACTTCACTTGGAGTCATATTTCCATTTTCTTTGAATTTTGACTCCAAATGACGAAAAGATATAACTCTTCCTTCGTTAAAACAACTTTCACCTTTAACCGTTTTTGTTTACAATATATGTATACTACAATAATTATTACTATGACAATTATTGTTGTTGATAAACTAATTCCTGTGGTAAGCAAAATTTTATGATATTTTATTTCTTGAATTTCTTGAACATTTTGCTTTATTTCTAAAACCATTTCTTTAAACGATAAAGTTTCGTTTTCAGGTTTATACTCTAAATTTGGAATAATGTATTTATTTCTAATTTCTCTAATGTTATTATAGTAGGTTGTATTATCTATATTAATGATACAATTATAGAATTTAATAAAATAATTTCCCTGTAACTCAAATTTTCTTTCGTCACAATTTGACGTTAAAGTTATCTTATTTGCTAATTGAATTAATATACTACTGTCGTCTATATTATATATTTCTGTATTACAACTTTTTATATTTTCACAATTTTTGTTTGTAATACAATGTTTCAATTTATTTAATTGATGAAGTGCCTTATTGTTGTCATATTCGTAATATATATTATTATATTCTAATGCATTTGTAATTGGAGAATTTATAGTAATACATGATTCTACGTTTGCCAAAGGTATGATTAGTTTTTTATTTATTGAAGTCATTTTATAAGGAATTTTAATTAGAAAAATCAATTTGTCGGTAGATGTTTTAGCGAAACCTATCTTCAGATGTTTTATTTTGTCTGAATTAATCTGGTAATCAATAATTTCTTCATGAGTTAAGTGGGATGGGTGAATAACGTTAAGATTGGAAAGGATTATATTGTCTTGTAGTTCATTTATCATTTTGTCTACTTCCTGTATACTTAGTCTAATATCGAATGTTGCGATCTTCAATCTGTTTCTATCTGTTTCCAGTTTTATGAAATCTTGTATTATTTTTCTATCTTCTTGAATAGTATTAAATAATCTTTTTATGGTTGTATTAAAATTGTCGTTTATCTGGATCTGTTTGTTAACATTTGTTATTAAGTTATGGTTATTAGTATCTACAATTTGCAGATGCTGATTTATTATTTGCCTGTCCTCGTCATCCATTGTTCCTGCAATCCATTTGTTAATTGATCCTAAAAAGTTGAATATGCCCCTTTTGTTAATGGTATGGTGTCCATTTTCTAATGTTGTAAGCTTGTCTACTAGTTTTTCAATGTCCTTTATTAGTTGGTGATTAAATATTTTTGGGAGTAGAAAAGCACTTGCAGCCAATTCTTTTACTATTTTGTCGATTTGACGCAAATCAATTATATGTAAAGAATAATTGTAAGTTTCTGGGATTAAAATTTGTTTTTCTTGTAATATAGTGTAGCCAGTATTAGATTCAATTTTCTCTATACTTGTAGTTGAGCAATTGCCGGTTGCATCATCACCAACATTAGAAAGATGATCCTCATTATCTGAAAATTTGAGAGGGCGTTTAATATTGCATGGATGAACATTAGCTAAATTATATCTTCTCTACTTGGGTTCATTTTTATGTCTTAGGGATTTATAATTTTTAATATAACCCATCTTTCTTATTTCTACGTAGTTTTCTCTATCTCTATTATATCTTTCTAGCCTTTCCTCTTGGGATCTAATAAGATTCTTATATATATCTCTGGCCGGAACTGTTCCTTCTTCAGCATTTAGTGGAGTAGTTTTAATTGTACTATGGTATTGATTGTTGTAACATTTTATTGCTTCCAACATTTGTGTTCTAATAGGGTTTGATTGTTCTATATTTAGGATACGTAATTTTTCTGTAAGGGTGTTATTAAGTCTCTCTATATCCGAATTGCCTGTATGACTATTAGGTTTAACTAAATGCAACTCTACATTCTCTTGTCTTAAAAATTCCTTAACATTAACGTATTTAAATTCGTTATCAGCTACTACTTTCCTTGGTTTTTTATGATTAAAATACATCCTTAGTTTTTTTATAATCTCTGTATGGTTTCTATGTTCTACTGGGTATGCTGTCGCAAATTTGGTAAATTTATCGATAAAGACCATAAACGTTTGTTTTTTGTTAGTGTATGTATCTACATGTATGATTTGATTTTTGTCTGTGGGGATATCTGTTTTATGAAACTTGGGTTTGATTGGGTTTCTATCATATTTAGCCCTGTTACATATATCGCAATTATTGGTAACTTTGTTGATAGTTACTTTAAGTTGCTTATGGTATATTTTAGTCTTTAAATCTTCGTAAAGGGCAATAATACCCGGATGTTTTTGTTGTTTGTGCTGTATTGAGACTATTTTGACTAATTCTTCCTCAGACTTAATGTCCTGAGCGAAAAATGTGCACTTTACAAATTTAGTCTTTGGGAATTCTCTAATCAATATTTGCTGAATTAGGTTGAATTCGTGATCTGTAATTTCAGTGTAAACGGCTGTTCTACTACAAGTTATGTACGGTTTTAGTTTGCTAACTAGTTCTTCAGGGATTATGTTTGGATATATATATATATTCTTCTTCTTTCTTTGTGCCCCTTTAATCCCTCATGGGACATAGGGCGGAAACAGTTGCCCTCCAGCGGACTCTGTTTTGCGCGACAGCTCTCAGCTCTGACCAGGATCTCCCAGTTGTTGCGGCCTCTGCTAGTAGGGTCCTCCTCCACGTTGTTCTAGGTCTTCCAACTCGACGGGATCCTTGCGGGTTCCAGTCAAGGGCCTGTTTGGCTAGGTTTTCGTTATCGCGTCGCAAGGTGTGGCCAACCCAATTCCATTTCCTTCGCCTGATTTGGTCGTCAATCCTTTCTTGGCCGGCACGGCGCCATAGCTCTTCATTTGAAATTCTATCTTGCCAGCGGATTTTTAGGATACGACGCAGGCATCTGTTGATGAAGACTTGTAGGCGCCCTGTGATGAATTGGGTGACTTTCCATGTTTCGCAACCGTACAAAAGAACTGCCTTAACGTTGGAGTTGAACAGCCGCAATTTGGTGTTAGTTGAGATCTCCGTTGATCTCCATATGCGGAACAGGCATGCATATGCGCCTCGTGCTTTATTTATTCTGGAACTGACGTCTTCTTCTGCACCGCCATTTTCGGTAATAATGCTACCGAGGTAGCAGAATTTATCTACCAGTTCCACGTCACGGTTATTCAGCGCAGTTCGTTCAAGTGTGTTTGCATTTATCCGCATTTCTTTGGTTTTGTTCGGATTCAGCCTTAAGCCTGCTAGACTACTTTCTGTTGCCAAATTGTTTAACATGTTTTTTAGCTCCTGATGTCTGTGGGCCAGCAAACAGATATCATCCGCGTAGTCGAGGTCCTTAAGGCGATCTAGCAAACCCCATTGTATGCCACCTGTTCTACTATCTAGAGCGCCGACAAGAATGTCATTTATTACTATAAGAAATAGTAATGGCGAAAGTAGACATCCTTGTCGTACTCCTGAATTCACCTCGAAGCTGTCGGATAATTTTCCATTATGGAGAACTCTGCATTTGGAATTGTTGTAAAGGGCTTTTATCAATTCTATTATTTTATCAGGCAGTCCACGTCGCCGTAATGCCTGCCATATAAAGCTCCTATTAACCGAGTCGAACGCTTTCTCATAATCTACGAAAGCAAGGTAAAGGGGGGATCGGAATTCAGTAGACTGCTCCACTATGATTCTCAAGGTGTTAATATGGTCTATACATGAGCGGCCCTTCCTGAATCCGGCCTGCTGCCTTCTAAGCGTTCGGTCTACTGCCTCTCTTATCCTTGATAATATAACGTGGGACAGGATTTTACCCACAGTAGATAATAGACAGATGCCTCTCCAGTTGTCGCATATTGTTAGGTCCCCCTTTTTGGGTATTTTGACTATGATACCTTCCGTCCAATCCTCCGGAAAGGTACAGGTGTTCCATGCTATTTCCAGGATTGGCTGAAGCGCATCTGCTATGAGGCTTGAATCGGCTTTCAACAATTCTGGCGGGATGCCATCTTTTCCAGCTGCTTTACCATTGGCCATCGCATGAATTGCGGTTACTATTTCCGTCTTGGATGGGGCCCGGGTGTTGATTCTTATCGGCTGTGCATTGTTGCTGTTTTCCTGAGGTTCTTGTGCAAGTGAACCATTCAGGGCGGCGAAGAAGTAATCTCTCCATCTTTGGAGTTGCTCCTCGTCGCTGCACAACAGCCTTCCATCCTCACTCTTAACGGCATGTTTTTTAGTAGAGTGCTTTCCCGAGAGCTGTTTAGTAATTTGGTACAGCACTTTACTGTTGCCTGTGTTTGCCGCGTTTTCCGCTTTTTCTGCGAGCTCATTTATCTGCTGCCTTTTATCACGCCGCACACTTCTCTTTACTTCCCGGTGTAATTGGGAATATTCCCGTTCAAGTTGGTGACGTCTTTCCGGGTCGCTTGTAGAGTTTACGTTATTTTTGAGGGCCCTCCTGCGTTCTATTTTTTGCCAGGTAGTGTCCGAGATCCAATGTTGCATGTTTCTCTGGACATAACCGACGCTCGTTTCCGCAGCCGTCAATATAGCGCCCTTTGTTCTACTCCACAGCTCTTCAATATTTGTGTCGTCAGAAACGGTTTGCTGGTTTAATATTTGCTGCAGGTTTCCAGCAAATTCTCGCTTTTTAGCGGTCTCCTGCAGAAGGTCAACGTTAAACCGTCTACGGTTTATAACATCGCGTTGAACGTTTCTGATTGCAGCGATTCTAAGGCGAATAGTTGCTACTACCAAATGGTGGTCGCTTCCAGTGTCCGCTCCCCTGAAGCTCCTGACATCCTTCAGAATGGTTCTCCATCTGCGGCTGACGGCCACGTGATCTATCTGATTTCTCGTTCTACCATCGGGTGATACCCAGGTCTCTTTGTGTATCTTCTTGTGGCAAAAGTAAGTTCCACCTACCATGAGTTGATGGGAACTACAAAAGTCAACGAAAAGCTCACCATTATTATTGGTAACCTGGCTTAGGCCTTGTTTTCCAATTGTTTGTTCAAGACCGGTGTTGTCGCGGCCGATTTGTGCGTTTAAGTCACCCATTAATACAATGATGTCTCCCCTTGGAATAGAGCGAAAAACCTCATTCAGTCGCATATAGAACTCGTCTTTGATGTCATCTTCTGCGTCTTCAGTTGGAGCATAGCATTGGACTACCGTAGTAATTCTTAGTCTGGTATGCAGGCGCACGGTAATAATCCTCTCAGAAACTGGTGACCAGCTAATGAGGCTGGACCTGGCTTCTTTGGTGAGTATTACGCCAACGCCACTCCTACGGCTTTCAGTTTCATTTCTCCCAGAATATAAGAAGGACTCACCATTTGGGCAGATATGTTCCCCCGCATCGGGCCATCTGGTCTCGCTAAGTCCCATGATCTTGATTTTATATCGATTCATCTCGTTGAGGACTTCATCCAGCCGTCCCTCAGCAAGCATTGTTCTCACATTCCATGATCCGATTCGTGTCCTTGTTCGAAAAGCAAAGGTCGTCGTCGTGTTGTCCATCCGGTTCCGAGGCATTGTTTGCCGATTCGTAGCAATGGTGATTTTTATGGGAGCGGGTTGCTAACCCTCTATATATATATTCTTCGATTGCCTAATATTTCTTCGAATTCGTGAGTAAAGTTGGAGGTAATTATAATTTGTGTCTTAAATCTATTTACTATAGTATCCAAAATTGATATGTGATCACTTTGTTCCTCTTGTTGTGAATGAATTGTGGGTTGAACAGAAAAATTATCATTAACCTCATTTTCGTCGTCCATGGAGGTTGGATCGGAATTATTATTTTCTGAAGGGGCTCTTCCTTCGTTAAGACTGATTGCTTCCGTTAAGCTATTTATTTCATGTTCGGTATTAATTCTACTAAGAAAATCTGCAATTTTATTTTCTTTGCCTTTTAAATATTCAATTTTAATGTTGTATTCGCCTAGGGATAGAATCCATCTTTGTAGTCTTGGGTTTAAATCTTTTCCTAAATATTTAGTATGTAGCCACTTTAGTGCCTGATGATCTGTCCTTAACTCAAATTCTTTGCCATAGAGGTAAGGCCTAAAATATTTTATTGACCATAAGACTGCTAATAATTCTTTCTCTGTAGTACTGTATCTGATTTCATGGTCATTTAATGTCCTACTAGCATAGGCAACTGGATGGTTGTCTTGAAGTAATACAGCACCTATTGCAAAATGACTTGCATCTGTATTTAGTTTAAATGGTTTATTAAAGTCTGGATACTTTAGTATAGGATGTGAAGTTATTAAAGATTTAAGTTGTTCGAAAGCATTAACGTAAGAGGGATCTAATTTATTTATCTTACTATCTTTCTTCAAGTATTTTGTAAGTGGTTTGGCTATGAAAGCATAATCTTTTATGAACTTTCTATAATAACCTGTTACTCCAAGGAATGACTTAATTTGTTTTTGAGTTGTGGGGAGTTTTAACTCAACTATGTCATTTATTTTCTTTGGATTG
The DNA here is from genome assembly GCA_949987705.1 of Thereva unica. NCBI lineage: Eukaryota > Metazoa > Arthropoda > Insecta > Diptera > Therevidae > Thereva > Thereva unica. The sequence goes on from OX465281.1 coordinate 127,095,071, forward strand.
GGTTTTATTCCATTTGTGGTAAGAACATGTCCTAAATACTCAGTTTCCTTGCAGAAAAAGTTGCATTTATCAATTTGTATTTTAAGATTGGCATGGCGAAGCTTATTGAAAATTTTATTTATATTTAATATATGTTCTTGAATGGATGTGCTGAAAATTAATATATCATCAAGATATACCACACATATTTTATTAATACAGTCTCTAAGTACAGAATTAATCAACCTTTGAAAAGTTGCTGGTGCATTTTTCAAACCAAAGGGCATCCGAATATATTCGTAATGCCCAAAAGGTGTGGAAAATGCAGTTTTCTTTTGATCTTCTTGTTTCACTAAGATCTGGTGAAAACCCTTTGCCAGATCTAGTGTAGTGAAATATTGAGCTTTTCCAAGCTTGTCCAAAATATTTTCTATATTAGGAATAGGAAACTTGTCATCTATTGTGATCTGGTTAAGTTTCCTATAATCTATTACTATGCGCCATTTTTTGATATTGGAGTTGTCCATTTTCTTTGGGACAATCCAGAGGGGTGAGTTATAGGGTGAGTTGGATTCTTTAATTATTCCTTGTTTTAACATATCCCTTATTTGGGTTTCAATCTCTTTTTCATGGACCTGTGGGTAACGATATATTTTACAGTATATGGGGTTTTCGTGTTTTAATCTAATTTCATGTTTGATTTCATGAGTAAAGGTCAAATTGTCGCCTTCACAGAAAAATAAATCCTTATTCTGAACTAATAGTTCTTTCAAACGTGTTTTTTCTTCATAATTGAGATGACTTGAATTTAATCTATCTGCGATTTGTTCTTTTGCATCGTTAATCGGTTCTAAGTGATTTGCTTGAGCAATCTCACTGGGATAATCAATATTGACAAAAGGGATTTGGAATCTCGAGAAAATTTGTAAGCAATGGTTTTTAAGATCGATTTGTGATTCAAAAGGTGTTAGGAAATTCATGCCAATTATTGCATCGTATTTTCTACTTTTCAAGGGGTGAATTTTCCATTCTAATGTGCCTATTTTTATTAATTCTTTGGGAATAGGTGTGATCATCTTATGTGTAACATAAGTTGGACCTCCTATGGAATTATATGTCCGAGGAGTTATTAATTTTAAAACTTTACAAGGTAATATATTGGGTTTTATAAGACTGGTATCTGAACCTGAATCAACTAAACAATTTATTGGAGTATTTTCAAACGTTAATTTTATAATAGGTAATTTGTTTTCCGAGGCTAGTTTGTAAAATTTACCTCTTCATCAATATCATTTTTTCTATTGATATTTTCCACTTCCATCGCTTCAACAGGTCGAAAATTATTATTTCTATACTGTCCCGATTGATTTTGCGAGAATTTAGTCTTCTGTATAGGCCTGAGTTTCTGTTATTGTTATTATTTTGAGAAAAATTGGGTTTTGTAGGGTATCGAAAATTTTGAGGATTATGAAAGTTTAATTGGTTATGACGGTCCTTATTATTACATTCATAATTATAATTTCTATTAATATTTGGCACTTTTTTATCGCATCTATTATTCTTTTGAATTTTGAACGCACTTTTAATCACTTCATCATTTAAGTAAATTTCGGATTGGCAAAAATAATTATCTAATTCAAACAAAGTTTTAGTTTGGTCTAGGTGCATTTGGAACATTGGAATTAATTTTGACTTCAGAATTTGAACTAATTCTTTGTCTATTGATTCGTAAGTAAAAATATCTTCATCATCAAAATCACAAATTTCACTTGCTTCTGACTTAATACTAGTTAATTTATTAAAAAGGTCCTTTAAATTAAATACCTTTAAATCCTTAGCATAAAATAACAATTGATGAATCGTCTTCTTTGGCCTAAATCTCAACATCAGAGTCTCCACTACAGTTGTCCAATTCCTCCTGTGATCCGGAATTTCCAGGATGGCATGTTTCGCTTTTCCAATTATTTTGCTGTTTATGAGCCTCTTTAAACAGTACTGCTTCAGTTGAACATTGTTGTCTCCGCAAAGTGCCTCAGTGTCTTCCACTGCTTTCAGGAACGATTTTAATTTGTAGGAGTCCTCTCCAGAAAATGGCATAATTTCATTGAAATTTCTGATAATTTGATCAGCAGATAGTTCAAATTTTGTTGTACTCATCGCCTTGATCTGACCTTCTTGTTCGGTCAATTTTTGGGTCAACATAGTTACTTGGGCTATTAGCTGGTCCATTGTACACAATTTACTTTTTATTAAATATCACTTCTTAAATCTCTTTCACCTTTCGATTTTTATCGAAACAACATATAAGTATCTTTTTTTTTTGAAAATCAATTATAACAATAATCTTTTTATTTCACACCAAATAACTGAGTTTTATTTTCACATAAAAACTCGGTACGATCACTAAATCCTCTTTCTTCAGAAATGGATTTCACCGACTGCGCCAATAATATTTTCTTTAGAAATTTAATTGATTTAAATAAAAAGCAAATTCTTCCAAGAAAAACAAAAGCACTTTATTAATATGTAATAATATTTCTTTAGAAAAATTAATTAAAATTAAGACAAAACACTTCGTCTAAAAATCACGGCGAGACTGACTTAAAATTATATCTTAGCGGTTAACATTTTTTAAAAGCTTTTGCCTTTACTTTTTTCTTTATTATGATTCTCACCGAGTCAGCTAAAACAGAATAATTTTATGAGGATCATTTTCTGTCTGCATATTTGCTGACTCAGTGGGAATCGTTGACATCTTTATTTCACTTGGAGTCATATTTCCATTTTCTTTGAATTTTGACTCCAAATGACGAAAAGATATAACTCGTGCGCCAGTCATGAGCATGTCGGTGACGCGAACCCATAACATTTTCCCCTATCAAAAAGTGCCCAACACGGCTAAAGAAGTTTTCACTTCAATAAACAATACAAACCAAAAACAATAACAAAATAATTTGTTAATAACTTTTTATTTTTATCATGGAATTGCTTAAAATTTTGGCTTATGACTCCTCTTAGTGCCCTTTATTTTTGCTATAAAGGGATTTCTTAGGTGAAATTTGAAAATCGATTCTGTTGAACAATGATATTAAGGCACAATGTTGCAATGTAAATGTTGCTTTAAAATGTTGTATTAAACGTCGATGCAAAATGTTGCAGTAAATGATGATGCAAATGTTGCAATGTAAATGTTGCTTTAAAATGTATTAAACGTCGATGCAAAATGTTGCAGTAAATGATTAATTGAACGGTTCTTAGTTAATACAAACAAAACTGCCAAGGAGCAGAGAAATGAAGAATACCTCACCGCCCGTGTCCAGCTGCTTAATTCCTATTGGGCACAATTCATAACTGCATATGAGGAATTCTACGCAAACTCTTCGGCGGAAGTGTTAACCTCAGATCCATATGTGACATCAGATGCCTTTTCAGATGTCGAGTGTACTTACATTGCAACATTACACTGGCTAAAGGATAACCCAGCCACATTTAGTCCAAAACCTTGAAGGGACGACCACAAAGGCTCTCCGCTACATTCAACATTCCATACACAGCCATCCTCGACTCCACAGCTCAAGTTGCCCAGGATAAATTTGCCTTCATTCAACGGTTCTCACACTGATTGGCCATCGTTTCATGACACCTACGTGGCGTTTATTCACGACAATGATTCCCTGCCCTACGTTCAGAAGTTGCATTATCTAAAGTCTGCGATCAAAGGAGAAGCAGCTAAGCTTTTGCGACATTTCGCGACTACTGACGCAAATTACAAGTCAGCCTGGAAACTCATTGTCAACACATTTAAGAATACACGAGTCTTGGTTAATGCCAACTTACGTTCGCTCATCAGTCTTCGGTCCATGGTAAGGGAATCTTGCTCAGAATTACAACGAGTGTTTGATACTTTTAAACAGTCTGTACGCGCCCTAGGGAATCAGTCTCGACCTGTGGACTACTGGGACGATTGGTTAATCTACTTTATATCCGACAAGCTTGACGCCACCACGCGCAAGGACTGAGAAACTTCCCTCAGTTCGTCAACGGAAGTGGCAACATTTAGCTCCCTTGCAGGATTCCTAGAACGACGGCTGCCGGACAGCGACAATTTTCTGTGCAGAAATTTCAAAAATCTAGAAGACCAAGTTCTAGCAAGCATCATGTCTTCACTAAAGCATTAAATACCACATCCTCGACCTGTTTGAGTTGCAATGGAAAACACCTTGTCATGTTCTGCCCTCAGTTTCGATCAGTGTCTATTGATCAAAGGGTCGACCTTCTGCGACGGAAACTAGCATGCAATATCTGTCTCATGGCAAACCACACTGCAACCTCATGCCCTTCAACGAACAGGTGCAAGCTGTGTCAAGCGAAGCACCACACAATGATCCACAGATCTACTGAACCGAGTAAATCTACTCCGACACAGAAAACCAACATGGTCAACGTACCTGAGGCACCATGCCCGTCTACTACAGCGCATATTTCATTGGACGGCCTCAGATTTTCATCCGTTCTCCTTCCCACAGTAATGGTGCAAGTCGAAGCTCCGAATGGACGACATTTACAGGTGCGCGCACTATTGGACCAAGGCTCCGAGTCGAACTTTATTACGTCATCACTAGTCAAGCTGTTAAGTCTAAGAAAGCAGAAAACTCGCATAGCCATCTTCGGTGTTGCGCAATGTGAGGCAGGCATCGCTCAATCGCGTGTGGAGCTGGACGTGATTTCTCTGCAAGACTCAACGGATCGGTAACCGGTTCAATTCTTAGTAATGCCAACTCTTTCTCAACTCCTACCCGGCTTCGCAGTGTCAAAGCAGGCTTGGCTACACCTTAATTTGCCATTAGCTGATCCCAACTTTGATCAACCGTCATCTATCGACCTCATTCTTGGAGTAGAGGTTTATACTGAAGTCATATTAGCTGACATACGCAAAGGTCCACCAGGTTGGTTGGATTGCGCGGGCTACAGTTTTCGGATGGATAGTGTCAGGCCCTGTTGATACTGCTATAAACAGAGTGTCCTCTTCGTTGCGCGTGCACACCTCTACGGTAGAAGTTGACTCACTTCTCAGACGATTTTGGGAATTACAAGAACCTCCTCAAGCCACTCGGTTAACTCCTGACGAAATTCAATGCGAAGACCACTTCGCCCAAACTCACTATAGAGATGCTCATGGCCGATACGTTGTTGCTCTCCCTCTAAAACTACCTGCTAGTTCATTGGGGTCATCTCGTTACCATGCCATGTCCTCACTTTTACGAATGCAACGCAGACTTGCGAACGATCCGGAACTCGACGTTTTGTACTCTTCGAAGAATATGAAAATTTGAATCACATGGAGGAGGTAACAGAAGAGGCTACAGCAGAACCCGTCGACTATCTGCCACAGCATGCGGTGTTGAAGCCTAGTAGCACCACTACTAAGCTCAGAGTAGTGTTCAATGCATCGCAGCAATCAACATCTCATTTATCGTTAAACGATATACTCCACGTGGGGCCGAAGCTACAAACCGATGCAATTGCTGTCATTATGAAATGGCGACTATATCCTCACGTTCTTACTGGGGATGTCGAAAAAATGTACCGGCAGATACGGGTAAAAAAATCCGATACCCAACTCCAACGGATCCTTTGGTCCCGCTCCACTGAGCATCCGGTCAAGTGTTATCGCCTGCTAGCCGTTTCTTACGGAACAGCCTGTGTGCCCTACTTAGCCTGCAAAACTCTCCAGCAACTTGCACACGACTACTCTGCAGAACATCTAGCGGCTTTCAAGATAACCATGAGAATATCTATGTCGACGACGCACTATTTAACGCATACGATGAGGAGACTGCGGTAGGAATTCGCGACGACCTCTGCTCACTACAGAAGACAGGCGGCTTCAAATTGCGCAAATGGCTAGCTAACTCACCTACGCTGCTATCGGGCATATCGTAGGCTGATCGATCCGACACGCTGTCCCTTAAGGTCGCCAAAGACGTCTCAGTCAAAAAACCGGGCATCACGTGGAACCCAAAATCTGACTCAGCCACATCAACCAAACGTTCGGTGTTAGCAGACATACGATCCTCTTGGATGGCTTTCTCCGTTTATAATCAACGCAAAAATCCTGTTGCAACAACTCTGGTTGGCCAAATTAGACTGGGATGATCCACTGCCTTCAGATCTCCATCAACAATGGATAAAATATAAACAGGACTTGAAGTGTCTGTCACGTCTTCGAATCAATCGCTGGATTGGGACCACCGTCAAACCGCTTGGAATCGAGCTCCATGGCTTCAGCGATGCTTCACTCGCCGCTTACGGTGCAGCAATATACATGCGAGTCATCCACGATTTGGACACCTTCCAAGTTACTTTACTTATAGCAAAAACTCGCGTCAGACCAATCAAAACCATTTCGTTACCCAGGCTAGAGCTGTGTGGGGCAGCCCTACTGGCTGAACTGATGCACTACGTCAAAACAACCTTGAAACTCGACAATGTTCCCGTACACTTGTGGTCAGACTCCACCGTCGTCTTAGAGTGGTTGCGCGAGCACCCATCGAAATGGAAGGTGTTTGTGGCCAATCGTGTCGCTTAGATACACGAAAAGGTACTCAACGCTACGTGGCATCACGTGCAGTCAGCTGAAAACCCGTCAGACTGCATCACTAGGGGAATAGCAGTGGCAACGCTTAAGGACTACTCATTATGGTGGTCTGGCCCACCATGGCTAAGCCAAAGTTCAGCATCATGGCCACCTCGTCATGACCGTCGCAACGACAACTCACAATCTCATGAGCTCGAAAGGAACCCGAGCCACATACGCACACACACGTTCATGGCCTTATCGCATAGTAGGCCTTCACACCTTAAACCTAAAAGAGATGCTAACATTGCTGGCGCAAATAGAAGCGTGCCACAATTCCAGGCCGCTCTGTGTCAGAGACCAGATCTCAGCCAGTTTCCCAATTGTTAGTTAGTTACACAGTTCCCAGTGAACGCAATAAATGTACTTTATAATTTGAAGCTCTTGTGTTTTTACTTTTTTATTAACGTAACAACTAGATTATACCATACACGCAAAATAAGTTAAAGTGTGATAACAATTGAGATTGTGATTTTCTTTTTTTCAAAATCACTTACCTTTTAAAATTCACTTTTTTCACTCTTTAATAAATAAATTCTTCACTATAAAATTCTTCTATGCACTGCCACAGCTCGAACAAAAGTGCGCGTCTCTAACAGAAAACTGAAACAGTCCAAACAAGAATTTTCATTTCAACCGAATTCTAAAAATGAAGTTTTGGCGGAAATAAAATTCAAAAAATTCTCTATACCTTCTCTGGGCAACGAACAGGAAGGCTTCTCTATTCCTACCAAGAGAAAGCATTCTCAATTTTACTTGTGGGATGGCCTAGTAGTGTACATCTAAAACAACGTCCTTGTTGTTTCAATATTTCTTTGCGCTTCGCTATAGAAATTTTCAAATCACAATTTGCAGATAGATGGCTAACTACAAAAACAACAACAACCTTTTATTTCACTCGGTGATAGCAAACCTATATAACACAGTGGATGTGAAAATTAGTTTATGCCATGTTCGCACTGAGCCGAAATTACATGATTTCGTTTATTTTGTTGATTTCGCCCAAAATCACGTTCAAAATCATGTGATTTCGAAATCATCTCAAACCTCGTAATTTTGGCAAACCTCAAACCTAAAAATCGAATTCAGCTCAATTCAGCACGTCTTTCTTGATGGTGAACTTGTCAGTTTGACACATTTTAATAACACAATTTTGATTTTGCACTTTTTAACATTCTTAAAAATAGAAAAACCCAAGATATATAAAAAAACAAAGAGGTGTCAAGGGACACCGGGATGGAACGAAGTTCCTTTCGATTAATTAGTGAAGGAATTGTAATAAAAATTTTGTTTTTAAGTTATAATACTATTTTTTTATTATTAAAAAATATAATGTAATAAAAACTTAATCAGTAAGCTCAATTTTAGTAATAACTAGCTGGAACCCGTTGCGCCTCGCTGCACCCATCAATGTGGTGGATGGTCACCATTCAGCTCTTTCCGCAGCATTATCCGTTGTACAATATACATATACGCTGGCCATTTTCTAGATGTCCAACCAAATGAACAACAGTTCCATATCTTTTATGAATGGCGAATGAAAGAAATTGCCATACCGCTAGATTATTGCTAACATTACGTCCCATTTAATATTGTGTTATTTTGCCGATCGCATTTGCATTAGCAGCACCAAAAACAGCCATGTCGTTCCCCTTCATTATATATGTATTTGAATATGAATTTGATTGATTCGACGGAATTTCAAAATTCAACATTTATGAGAGCATTTAACGTCTTGGACAATAATGGCGAATAGAGTACGACCCAACGATTGTCAGCTTCACAATCGTAACCTTCCAAGTTATCTCTTTGCCATTGACCTTAGTCGGTCGACGAAGATACATTGGGTAACCATTGTTCCCGATTACATTTTCAGAAATCAATGCTCTTGAATACCGCTTTCAATATTTCTAACATGCATCATGATTCAGTCCCATCCCATTGTGGATTGCAAGTAAGAACAAATCTGACGACCATATTGATATTGGACATATGCTTTCCGACACACAATGCATCAACGATTTTCCAACGTTCGTTTCGAACTGTATCTATTTTCTTTGCTGAACCTAACTAAAATTGTTAAAGTAACCCCTCGGCTGCGCCAACTTTGATATTTTTTGTTCTTTTTCACATATGCCTTTGTCGAAAACTACTAAATTGGGTCAATAGCAAGAGAGGGAAGTATTGTACCTTGTTCAACAAAAATTTTTGCTTAAAAACTAACACATGCACAAATGCCTTATAGATAAAGAAACATTACTCGGCCATAGCCGTTGATATCCCATCTAAAGATAATAAGTTAATCTTGGTGAAGCAAGACCCATGTACCCCGAGAGTATGATAACAAACCGGTTAACCAAGTGTTAAATATTGACCCGTGTACGCCAGCCTAATGAGAGTAACATGTAAACGCACTCTAACGTTACTACTGTTACGTTTCGGTTAATGCATTTATAATTTGACACCACTATCGCTGCTACAATCCTTTTTTAGAACGATTTTACTTTTTTTTATTTCATTTAATAAAACAAACCGATTTCACGTACAAATCATATCAATTAAATGCGAAGAAAAAATTTCCAATAAGGATATCGACAATTCTTTTTCAAGCGCCATTACAAAAATACCAACAGACATAATCATGAAAACTATATACATAAACCTTGCTATTGAGGTCTTCTAACATAAACCACACTCAATCAGTCATTTCATACAGCCAATTTTTCAAACATCGATTACATACAAAACAATGATTCATTTTTATATATATAGATTGGCTTGTGGTAACTGAAGTAGGAAACATATGTTTGGGATTCTATTTTATTTAAATGTCTTGAAAAAACTGCATCAATGGTGGTATTATATTTTGTTGTTGATTCTGCTGGATTGTTTATTCTTAAATCAAATTCTTCCTCTAGAAACTGTAGTAATGGTTTTGATTTTTCATTACTGAAGTTGATGTTAAAATCACCGGCCAAAATGAGTGGAACTTTATCTAAATTTTTGTTGTATCTGCTAAGTGTTCGAGATACATCTTTAGAATACTCTAGCAGTGCTCGATGAATGAACTCCTGAATATCTATTAATTTGTTATTTGGTGAGACATATATGACTGCCATGATTAAGGTAACGCCGTTTTCCATTACACACTCTGCTGCACATAAATCTGCAACGCTTGTACTTGCAACAAAAGCAACAAAAACAAAAAACAAAAAAAAACAACAAAAACAACAAAAGCAACAAAAACAACAAAAACACCAAAAACAACAAAAGCAACAAAAACAACAAAAACATCAAAAACAGCAAAAACAACAAAAATAACAAAAACAACAAAAATAACAAAAACAACAAAAATAACAAAAACAACAAAAACAACAAAAGCGACAAAAGCAACAAAAGCAACAAAAACAACAAAAACAGAAACAACATAAACATCAAAAACAACAAAAACAACAAAAATAACAAAAACAACAAAAACAACAAAAATAACAAAAACAACAAAAACAACAAAAGCAACAAAAGCAACAAAAACCACAAAAACAACAAAAGCAACAAAAACATCAAAAACAACAGAAATAACAAAAACAACAAAACAACAAAAACGACAAAAGCAACAAAAACAACAAAAACAACAGAAACAGCAAACACAACAAAAATAACAAAGACAACAAAACAACAAAAACAACAAAAATAACAAAAATAACAAAAACAACAAAAACAACAAAAACAACTAAAATAACAAAAACAACAAAAACAACAAAAACAACAAAAGCAACAAAAACAACAGAAACAACAAAAACAACCAAAACAACAAAAATAACAAAACAAAAACAACAAAAACAACCTGTATACACTCAAAAAAATAATCATCGCTACACCACACTGTACAATGCGAAATAGAAAGACGAAACGAAAATAACTGGCTTGCTTTCTATGAGAGAGAGAGAGAGACAGACAGGGAAACATGCGCACGCTGCACGGCACAACTATACCAAAAAGTGTCGTTACAACTTTTGGTCTTAATTTTTTCCGTCTAGCCCCCTTTCGCAACGCGCGATAAGGAACTTCGTTCCAATAAATAAGCTATAGGCTTTGTTATAAGAGGAATTGCTAGTGTAATTCAGCAGAACAAAACGAAGACAGGAGTAGTGCTAGAAGAAACTGTCAAACGAAATCATTTCAATCCAGTGCGAATGGTTCTACATAATTTCAAAAACACTTTCCGAAATCACCTAATTTAGGCTCAGTGCGAACATGGTATTACAATAATTTTTTTTGGTTTTGGTAATTTCAATTGTCCAGATGAATAGGATTTTTCTAAAGACTACACTTCTCGTTTTAAAAAATGCAAAATATTTTGTTGTTGTTGTTGTTGTTTTGGGCTAGTGTATACTAGCGTGGCACTGATGTGCCTTTAAATGGTCCTGGCCTTTCAGCCATATAACCAAGAAACTAAGTTTGTATTATTGATTTTTATGGCCTGTATACAAATCTCTCTCTGATTTCAGTCAGGCTGCTAGGCCACAGCAACCGTCGTCATGGTCACTAATTTAGTGAGATCGTCAAAATTTTATAATACTTAACCCAATTGATAAAGTGATAAACGACCTCGGATCCAAAGTATTATTAATTGACATCAAACTCTGCATATCTTCCAATTTATAGTGTGGTAGTTCCAAGGGTAGTTTTCCGGTAGGTTCCTATCATCTTGGTTTATATCTTTTATCAACGCTAAAATGTCAGCTCTTCCATATGATAGGTAGGAAGTTGTCTAAAATGATTTCACAAGATGGAAACAGAGAGAAACTGTGATTGAAAAAACTTAATCATTTCTTATTGACAGAATAGGACTGTCTTTATTTTTATCGTAGGTACGTCCAGTAGTGATGTTCGAAACGTGGCACTGACAGGTTGACCAACAGCCTCCAAGCGGGAAGAATTGTTATGTGAATTTCTACAGCTGACGACAATTTCTTGATAACAGTGATTTCGTATTAGCAATATTAATGGACATGGAGCACGCTAATTCCCCGCGCCACATTGACCACTTATAATGCACTTTTTACTTGATCTGTAGTACAGTTTGTGGATGATCTTGAAGATTCCACATGCACGCCTTCACAATGAATGGTTGCGGTCACTCTTTTAAAAATTATGAAGCCTTATGATTATCCTAAAAAATCACGATTATCCATGGGTTTTGGTTTAATTGATTTGTGGTAAGTTCAAAGTTTTACATGAGATCACATGTATATGGTTGGGAACTCTCCACGTGTACTGATCTATGCTGAGAAATAGCGGTCACATTTGAATGCTTAGATGGGTTGAGGTTATCTTGAAACATCTCTATGATCCCTGTGTGTCTAAGTGTGCACGTCCATGATGAAAAAAGGGATCGCTTTTGAGAGTCATGTTGCCTTTTAAGTATCTTCAAAAATCTCGATGATCAATGAGTTTTCTTCTGATTAATTTATCATAAAATGTTTGGATGACATTTATGATAGAGATGATCACAGTATGATTATTATAAAATGATTCCTTTAGTTTGCAATTTTACAAAAAATACATGTGATAAAGGTTTTTCAAAGATACTTGATTTAATGTGAGAACACATATTATAGAACACGTTTTGTTCATTATTTGAACTTGAAAACACAATTCACAAGGTTTAAAAAAAAAAACTAATTTTTAGTTTTGTAACGATTCGCGTGATTCTGTTCGAAAACAGAATAAGACAAGATTTTTTTTTTTTGATACTAAAAAACTTAATTAAAAGCCACGATTGTTTCATTTAAAACTGTGATTAACAGTAAAACTAGACACTGTTACTTGATCGCTGAGAATTCGAAGTTGGGGGCCAGCCGCAAGAAGATGCGACCGACCCGGTCGGGAGCGAAAACCGAACTGGCAAAATATTTTCCAGTCCTCTATCGCCTTTGTTTTCGATGGAGCTGTCACTGGAAACAGCTGAGTTGGAGTTATTGACCTTCGAAGAATTATTTTCTCCTTTGTTTTGGTCGAAATTTGTGTGCGAACGATGGCAGTCTATGCTGCAAATTACACGGCATGATGCAAATTACACGTCATAACATTTCTTCCATCAACACTTCCAATAATTCCAATAAACCGGTTTTATTGGCAAGGGGTCGCGGGGAAGTTTTTTACTTGTGCGTCCCAAAAAATTCTCGACTGCACAGAGCAACACACTAACACAATCATAATTTCATTTTCGGGGTCTACGAAAATGACTTAGCTTAACTTGACAGTTTGTACACAGCTACATAGACAATAGAATTGTTACACGAAAGAATGCAGAACAGTCAGTTTATCGTGTAATTCGTATGACACGCACAAACCGGTTTGTTAAGGCAGAAAGTGTTATGCCGTGTAATTTGCCTCCATAACATTTCTTCCATCAACACTTCCAATAATTCCAATAAACCGATTTTATTGGCAAGGAGTCACGGGGAAGATTTTTACTTGTGCATCCCAAAAAATTCTCGACTGCACAGAGCAACACACTAACACAATCATAATTTCATTTTCGGGGTCTACGAAAATGACTTAGCTTAACTTGACAGTTTGTACACAGCTACATAGACAATAGAATTGTTTCACGAAAAAATGCAGAACAGTCAGTTTATCGTGTAATTCGTATAACACGCACCAACCGGTTTGTTAAGGCAGAAAGTGTTATACCGTGTAATTTGCCTCTATGACTAATTCCTTTGCCATACATTTCAATAATACAGACTTCAAAATGACCGAATAATTGTATGATGGTACTCCAAGAGCGGTGAGATATCGAGTGCTTGCCGTTACTGTATTATAAAGTTGTCGTAAAGCCGAAGTGTCCCAGTAGGGAATTTAGGAATTGATGAAATTGAAGACCCTATGGAATGAAAGGTAATGCAAAAAGGCATGTGTTATTACTTCGTCTGGGATGGTAATGTAAAAGATAGTCGTTATCACTTCTTATGGGAAGGAATAGTAATCCAAAAGGTAGCCGTTATCACTTCTTATGGGAAGGAATGGTAATCCAAAAGGTAGCCGTTATCACTTCTTATGGGAAGGAATGGTAATCCAAAAGGTAGCCGTTATCACTTCTAATGGGAAGGAATGGTAATCCAAAAGGTAGCCGTTATGACTTCCCGACTAGGACATCGCAATGGAAAAAGAATGCGTTCTGTAATCCAAAAAGTAGCCAGTATGCCTGGCAAGTATACTATACGGAATCGAATCCGGAAGCCTTCCATTCCCTACTGGGGTAATGCCGAGAAGTTATTGTACGCAGGGCCAGGGACATTAATACTTTCATAGTTTTATCAACTATTTTTTCCGTGTCTCCATACTCTTCAGCAAGCCTGCAATCGCTGCGTCGTAACAACCTTCGGTAGGAGTGTATCCAGCTATAGAATCTGCTGCTTTACCGTTAAAACAGATTCTAGGTTATTAAATTTCTCCGACGCACTTAAATCTCGGTTTCCATGCACCATTGACCGGAATTGTTCCCAAAAAGGAAACCAATTCTTCAATTTTACCTGAAAATTTTCTCAAACCTATCCTTGGTAGTTTTATGGAGTCCCTGCTCCACTCGTTTGATTTCAAGCAGTTAGATGATGACGGTTCCGATCGCTGTTGAATTTGTTGTAATTTCTTCAGGCGTTGATTAAGACGGGCGATGGCCGCTACAGCTTTATCATCATCACTTGAGACTCGTACAAACTTTATCGTTGGCCTTATTAAGGTTTTTTCTAGCTGCCGTTAAACGTTCTAAGAAGACCGTTAAACTTTCTTCGATTTCATCGAAATTTGCGAGATTTTGCTAATTCACTTGTACGTCTTGCGATTGGAAATATTCCGACACATTGTTTACGATTTTCGTAACCTGGCCGCGATAGATCGCACGATTGGCAAAAACCATATTTTTATCACAATAACTCAGTTTAATTAATTGTTTCCTTTTTAACCCGCCGTTACGTTATCTCGGGTTTGGGCACCAATGTCGAAAAAGCTTTCCGTTGGGAGAACATTAAAACCGGGAACGGGTAGAACACGATTTAAATTTTAATGTTTTAAAATTAAAGACTTTATTTCGTGAAAATAAACTGGTAAATCGCCTGCGATGTCTTCGTTCGTTGGGTATTAGCACGAGACTGATTAGTTTTAGGATTTTAAGAACATATGCAAATGTGTACCGCTTCTTGCTCAATTTAACAGGACTTGCCGAATATTTTTAACAAACAAAGATTAATTCCCATATTAAACGTCTGGGCGGTATTTTGAAGGGAGCTTCAATAAAACGCTAAAAATTAACAAATAATTTTACATATATGTACATACAACGCTAAAAATTAGAAAATAAAAAAAAATTATTGTGTATTAAAAAACACAAGGCAGAAGCGAAACATCGCGTACATACTTATGTCTATATGTTCTTTATTATTGTATTTTTTTTTCTTCATTTGCTCGTGTCTTGTATTATAATCTAAAATATACATGAAGCCATAATATTTTAACTCAATTGATAAATCATAGTATAATGAATATTTTGAAAGTAATGCTGTACAGTGTATAAAAAGCAACAAGCTTGTTATTATGGAACACGGCCATAATCTCAATTCTGGCAATATACGTTGTTTTAATACAATTCAAATATTATCATATGAAAATTGGAGATAATACATACATGTAAAGAATTTTACAAATATCACTTGTCTAAATAGAAAAAAATCCTGTTTGTAAGCCAAAGAAAACCACTAAATGTGACAGCGGATCACCTCAAATACAAGTTAAATATGATATTCAAAATTTATTTTAAAAATATTTTTCAAAAATGATCTCTAATGTCAAACTTTAATTTAACTAGCTGTCGATAATGACAGTTCGAAATTATTATTCCCTAATGTAATTGTGAGCCCACGAGATGACAATACTCAAGTTATTACATATGTACTCAAATATATATTACCAAAAACACTTTTAGTATTAATTGACAAAAAATCAAAAACATTTAGCTGGTTTTACAAAAACTTTATCTTTAATAGCTTATACATAATCTTAATTTTTTAAATAACCGACTCCTCATATTTACTTTACCGATGCCTGCGCCATCTATGTACAAATTTAAATAAATTGTAAATATTTTCCTGCTGGTTTGGTAGAATTTGTTTATATGGCATCACTTAATGTAATGTAAATGAGTGAGAAGGCAACTTATGTTTCGTACAACTGTCCTTGTTTTCGTTTCAGTTTTCTGAATTCACTCGTACTAGCTCGAATCAATTCAAAATCCCCGGAACGAGAGCAAGGAAGTTTCACTTCAAAAATCAGGTGCGGTCATGGGACCCCCGGTCAGGAACGAAGTTCCTTACGATTTTTCTACAACTGCGAATGTAACTCCAAATAAAATCTGTATATTTTATTTATTTTTAATTTATACCATTTTTCAAGCAAATAATGTAAAGGATCGATTCAAATCAAAAATTTAATTTAATATTTTAGGAAAATATTTATTATAATATTAACATTCCAAAACTTTCCAAAAAAAAATTTCAAATTTTATCACCAAATTGTAACATAGAAATTATTGGCTTATGATAACTATAATAAGATGCATATACTTCAGAATCAATTTTGTCCAAGAATCTTGAAAAAACGGCATCAACTGTAGTACAGTATTTCGTTGTGTACTGTGCTGGATCATTATTCATACTCAAATTAAATGTGTCAGATAAAAAATTAGGTGCGGTCATGGGACCCCCGTCAGGAACGAAGTTCCTTACGATTTTTCTACAACTGCGAATGTAACTCCAAATAAAATCTGTATATTTTATTTATTTTTACTTTATACCATTTTTCAAGCAAATAATGTAAAGGATCGAATCAAATCAAAAATTTAATTTAATATTTTAGGAAAATATTTATTATAATATTAACATTCCAAAACTTTCCAAAAAAAAAAAATTTCAAATTTTATCACCAAATTGTAACATAGAAATTATTGGCTTATGATAACTATAATAAGATGCATATACTTCAGAATCAATTTTGTCCAAGAATCTTGAAAAAACGGCATCAACTGTAGTACAGTATTTCGTTGTGTACTGTGCTGGATCATTATTCATACTCAAATTAAACGTGTCAGATAAAAAGGATGTGAAGATTTTAAATTTGTCTTTTTCATTGAAGTTAATATTAAAGTCTCCAAGTGGAAGTTTATGACATAGTAATTTAGATTCTCTCTCAGTATATTCTAACAGGGATCGATGAATAAATAATGTAATATCCTCAATCTTTTGATTTGGTGATTATAAACAGCTACAATAACTATTTCATGATCGTTTCTTATTTTACAAATCACTGAACAAATGTCTCCAACTGATGAATGTCTAGTACTCAATGCACTCATGTTTGACAAAATAGTTTCCATATTTGGTTGGCAAATGCTGACACTATCTTTACAGTTTTGGTATATTGCGACATGAATATTGTCTCGTTTATAATGAGAAATGCAATTGAAATTAGGAAGGATAATTTCTTCTTCATTTCTCATCCTTGTTTCAGTAAGTAATAGAATATTACAATTTTCAGTAACTGGATCAATGAAATCTAAAATATGATTTTTTAAACTTTGGCAATTAAAAGTTAATACTGAAAGACCTATTTTGTTACAAATCATATCCAAAACCATTTGCGTTCTGGTCTGCAATGTGTTTAAAGATAATCTTTGAAATTCTGGCAGCAATTTCTCTGTTGATCTAGCTTGCTTTCGATTATGATAAGACTTAACTTTCGTTGGATCATCTTGAGGTGTTACAATATATAAATTTTTCTATATTTGTTGCCCGAGATAACGCAACGTATACAAGTTCTTGGTAATGATCTTTGCTGTACTCGTAAACAATTTCACTGAAAGTTCCACCCTGCAATTTATGTATGGTCATAGCGCAAGCCGCAATTAAAGGTGGTGTTCCACTTATCATACCCTTTCATTTGACACCCATGTCTCGGGTGTTGTGAAGAAAATAGTAATCCGACCTCTTGAGATGACCGCCATGAATATAAAGACATAGCCTACTGCATTTTACTTATAACGCCCTTTCATTTGATACCCATGTCGAGGGGGTTGTGAAGAAAATGGTAATCCGCCCTCTTGAAATGGCCGCCATGGACCAAATGTTATATTGAGTATACTATATTGCTTAAGGTATTCTACTTATCATACCCTTTCATTTGATAGCCATGTCTCGGGTGTTGTGAAGAAAATATTAATCCGCCTTCTTGAGATGGCCGTCATGAATATAAAGACATAGCCTACTGCATTCTACTTATAATGCCCTTTCATTTGATACCCATGTCGAGGGAGTGGTGAAGAAAATGGTAATCCGCCATCTTGAGATGACCGCCATGGACCAAACGATATATTGAATATACTATATTGCTTATGGTGTTCTACTTATCATACTCTTTCATTTGATACCCACCTCGAAGGGGTTGTGAAGAAAATGGTAATCCGCCCTCTTGAGATGGCCGCCATGGACCAAATGATAAATTGAGTATACTATATTGCTTATGGTGTTTCCCTTATCATACTCTTTCATTTGATACCCATGTCGAGGGAACTGTGAAGGAAATGGTAACCCGCCCTCTTGTGATGGCCGCCATGGACCAAACGATATATTGAGTACACTATGTTCCTTATAGTGTCCCACTTATCATACCCTCTTATTTGATACCCATGTCTCGGGTGTTGTGAAGAAAATAGTAATCCGCCCTCTTGAGATGACCGCCATGGACCAAACGATATATTGAATATTCTATATTGCTTATGGTGTTCTACTTATCATACTCTTTCATTTGATACCCATCTCAAAGGGGTTGTGCAGAAAATGGTAATCGACCGTCTTAAGATGGTCACTATTGACCAAATGATAGATTGAGTATACTATAATGCTTATGGAGTTCTACTTTTCATAGCCTTTTATTTTGATACCCATGTCTGGGTGTTGTGCAGAAAATGGTAATCTGCCCCCTTGAGATGGCCGCCATGAATCTAAAGACATAGCCTATGGCATTCTACTTATAATGCCCTTTCATTTGATACCCATCTCAAGTTGGTTGTGAAGATAATGGTAATCCGCCCTCTTGAGATGACCGCCATGGACCAAACGATATGTTGAATATTCTATATTGCTTATGGTGTTCTACTTATCGTACTCTTTGATTTGATACCCATCTCGAAGGGGTTGCGAAAAAAATGGTAATCCGCCCTCTTGAGAAGGCTGCCATGGACCAAACGATAAATTGAGTATACTATATTGCTTATGGTGTTCTACTTATCATACTCTTTCATTTGATACCCATGTCGAGGGGGTTGTGAAGAAAATGGTAATTCACCCGCTGGAGATGTCCGCCATGGACCAAATGATATTTTGAGTATACTATATTGCTTATGGTGTTCTACTTATCATATCCTTTCATTGGATACCCATGTCGAAGGGGTTGTGAAGAATATTTCAATCCGCCCTCCTGAGACGGCCTCCATGGATCTAAAGGTATATACTATATTGCATTGTCATAGGAGCTAAAGCTGTGTGCAAAATTTCAGCATGATAGGATACCCGGAAGTATTTGTAAAATCGATTGCAAAATTTGTTCCTGAAAGAAAACAGTAATCCGTCCTCTTGAGACCACGGCCATGAATCTGACGGTATAATTGGTATACCATAGTGCATTGTCATCGGAGCTGAAGCTGTGTGCAAAATTTCAGGGTGATCGGATAACCAGAAGTATTCAAAAAATCGATTGCAAGATTTGTACCGGACAAACAGACAGACAAGAAAGCATAAGCATCTATCCTCGATAATGACCAATGCAAAAAGTGTGCACGTTGGTCATGCATAACACTTTGCATTATCATTTCTTCCTATAGCTATCGGTGCAAATTAATTCCAATTTCTAAAGAAAAACACTGCATTCTGATTTAATAAATTCACAAATTGCCTACTGAGATCGATACTCGCACGCATACATACACAAAATATCGCATTTTCTTACGTGACGATTTCTCCCAATTCACTCTACCCGCAAGCCGCGTTAAGGAACTTCGTTCCAAAAAAACCGGTGCCCCGGGCCACGGCGCTTCGCGCTGTGGCGATTATCACGTGACAACTACCATGTTGCTCGTTATCTGTTATTCATTACATGCAATATATAATAAACACAATTTTTATTCGTTCTCAAATGTAACAATGACAGTAATATAAAACACAATAAAACGGTTAGCAGGGATGTCCAAGCGACAAAGTGTCGCATAACCGTGTGAGCGGGCGTGGCTTAGGCTGGTCGTCCACTGGAAGCGTATTCGAGCGGCTACGCGCTTCGGCTATATGAGCGGCTACAGGCGGCTTTGAGATACGCGGCACGCTACAGGGGTCGTCCACTGTAAGCTTTTCATGCTGCTCAGTTTGAAGTGAACTTTGAAGTAATAATTCTGTATTGTGATGGAAGAAGTAGATAAATATTTTTTAGAAAATTCTACGTGGGTAGGCGTAGAATGAATAAAAAAAGACGAGCACATTGGGTTATCCCTATTTTGGAAAAGAGGATGTGCCTGGGGGAGTTCCATCATCTACACGGCGAATTAGAGGAAAATCCCCTTAAATTCTTCGATTATTACCGGATGAACCCCAACACATTCCAGTATATTTTGGATGCCATAGCGCCAAATATCAGGAGGGATTCTAACTTTAGACAGACTTTTCCTCCTGCGGAGCGTCTCAGTGTGACATTTCTTTTTTGAAGTAAAGTTTCATTTAAATATATTCCTATTAACTGAACTATCTGCAACATTCATATCTCAGAAGATGTTTAGTAGTGGTGGGCAAAATGGCTCTTTTCAGTTCCGTTCACTAAAAAAAACCATTCAAAAGATCCGTTCACTCGGTTCATTTGGTTTATTGGCCTAAAATATGGTGAAAACGTCAAAAAATGGAGTACCCTTAAATGCAACTACAAATAAACACCCGCATTTCAATAAAATACTAAACACAATTTTTGCTACTAATAAGAATCAATGAATTTCCTATAATAAGATCAAACTTCCAGTTCGATCTAATTGACTTACATTAAGATATCTTATATTGCATTCAAATAAATTTAAAACAATCCTAATATAATATAAATTAAAATTTAAAACAATCCTAAAATAATATATTGAAATTTTCATGATATCCCTAAATCTTAAATGTCCTTCAACTCTAGTCTGCTTTGGAGAAAATTATTTCCTGATTCGAGCGGCTACGCGCGACCGATCCAAAATAATTTGGATTCGCGCGGCACGCTCGTATACGCGTATAGCCGCTCGATCGAAGCCGCTTGCAGTGGACGATGTTTGTATGAACTTCTTTAAGGTACAAACAGATTGGCGCGAATTTTGTCGCGGAGGCGGTGTCCGTGGCGGCAAAACCGATTAAAATACACGCACCACCATATATGCTACCACAAAGGCACGGAGGCGACTTGTCGCGCGGACAAATTCGAGCTATTTCGAATTCTGCCGCTGGTCGCCCTGTGGTACCAACCATGTCGAGCTGATTTAGTACACATTTTTTGCTTGGAGCTGCTGTCTGCCTGCAAATTGACAATTTGTTCGTGGCGGTTATTTTTAAATTTAATTCGTGATTTTTTTTAGTTTTTTAATGCAATTTATTATAAAATGGCAAAAACGAAATTTACCAATTATGGGGCATAAAAAAGACTGTGTTGCTGTTCCGGCGACACTGAAAATAAAAACCAAGGAACAAGGAATATTAAATAAAACCACAAAATTCACTATTTTCTTCACTTTATTTTTAAAAATCAAAAAACCTGCAAAAAAAAACCCTGAAAACGAAATAAAATAAAAGAGGATAAATAAATAAAAACGCCAGATTTACTATATCTTTTAATTTTATTGAAAATAAACAAAACAAAATTACATCGCCACATAAAGATACAACAAAACACACACGGAAAAAGGACGTCACTACACAACAAAAAACTACAAGAAATTCATACCTGAAAATAGAAAACAAATTAATTAAATGCAAAATATTAAATCTACAAGTACTTACCTTTTTTAGACGTTGAAAACAATCCAAGGCGCTAAAAACACCAACAAGAAATCCACCAGAAAATCCATTCCATGAAGATGCCGAAATGCCGTCGGCAAATCGACATTCTGTAAACAAAAAAAGATTAGTGAAAATTACAAACAGGTTCCACAAAAAACACTCACCTGTCAACCCCAATGGAATGATCGCCGGCTCCTCCTCTCCTCATCCCCCACTAGAAACCTAAAAATATTAACTAAAATTAGTAAATAAACTAAAATTAGAAGAAAACACTTACCATGTAAAAAGGCCTCCATTTGACAGCCGTAAGATAAACAAGAACAGCTGATCGGACATCGCACGCCGATCTAGTACATAAACCCGAAATTATGTACGTCGAGAACGAAGCCCCCTACTACAAGATAGCCGCAACTATTGTTCGAGTAGAAATAAATACCGACGCACAGACGGCGTTAAATCAGATTGCTTTTAATCTTTCTAGAGTCTTAAACTAGAAGATAAAATCTGTATTGAGGTTTTAGCAATAAGGCAATTTCAAAGCCTAAGTATCGAACTTCTTCTTCTTCTTCTTTGATCCGTTAGCTGGCGGTCCGAACTTAGCATTCTGGAAAGACAGAATTGAGGTCTTTTCCCAGTAAAGCCCGAATTAAAGACAGTTTTGAAGTCTTTAATACAGCAGTAACTTAATCACCAAAATTGATTTCAGCAGTTACTCTAACCAACCACAGACGGACGAATTTGCGAAGAAACAACGCAAAGCTGTCCAGCAAGCCACAACCAGGGCAGCAAGCAGCAAACAGCAAGCAAATCCCAAGCGATTCCCAAGAAACGAAACCAGAGTGCAGCAACACAAAGGTTATTCCTGGCTGTTCTAATTGCAGAACACATCAGTCGAAACATCAATCATCACGCTGACAGATAGGTGGCGTTATTCATTAAGTTACCAGAGCAAGCAATATTTTGGTAATTTTTATTTACAAAACAAATACGAAATTTCAAGTAATAAATAACGAATTAAAGATTGAATTGAATTATTTTGGCAATTTGTTGAATTTTTATTGAAGTTATATTTGAGAAAATCTAAGAATTAATTGCGAATAAATAGTAATTTTGATTTGTGGAAAAGGTTATCTTTTTATTGAATCACACCCTTCCGGCACCTTTTTATTGAGTCAGAAATTAAATTGCTAATTCTGAACAGTTGCAGGTATTTAAAACTAATTATTGTAATAAGATCAAACAAAAACAGTCAACAATAAAAAAAATTTTTCTCTATTTAGCAACTCAATTTGACGGTTAATTTAAGCTTTTGGAGGTACTTCAAGTTTATTTTTTAGTGAAATGTTTATATTTATCCCAGAGGAATTTAACATAGTATTAAAAACTATAAAATTCCGGAGCCGGAGGAAAAACAGGAGCCAAAGTAAAAGTAAAGTATTAAATTAATTTCTGGGAAAGTTTTTAGTTAAAGTTTTTGGTCAGATAAAATTTGAAATAAAACATGCTGAGGGCTCAAGCTGGAAATATTGATGATAGATATTTTAGGCGGAAACGTGTAAGGAGAATTTTTTATTACTTTCTAATGATGTAATATAGGTACATAGTTTAAACTTTCAGGTTGTGAAGCAAGTGGTATTAAATAGGCAAAAATAGTTTTTTTTAAAAACTACACAAACAATTACAATCACTAGCAACGTTTGAAATTTTAAAATTAACTGATATGGAATTTTTAAAACTAAGCTATTTAAGTGATTTTAGGCAAGTCCTAAAAATGGGAAAAACAATTCCGAACAAACCCATCCTTTTATTTTAATTTTGCGGGTAATATTCGGTGAATGGAAAAATACCATTAAGCAGCCCAATGTAAACAACAAATCGCCCATTGTTTACTTACAGGTAAACTTAGATAATGTAATATCATAAATCAGGTCATGGAACTACCCTCTTTCAAATCAAACCCTTTAATTTTTAAATTCTAAGTAATTTTTGGTACATGGGAAAATGTCATATGCAGTTCAATGTAAAAAACAAACCGCCCATCTCCTACTTGAAGGTAAATTTATCTAATTTAGTAGCATAAAACAAGTCATGGAACCACCCTATTTCAATAACCCTTTAGTTTTTAAATTTCAGGTAATTTTCTGTAAATGGAAAAATATTATCTAACACCTCAATTCTTCCTTTTTTAATTCCAAGTAAATTTTGCTTTATTCAAATATTGAAAAAAAAAAACAATATACGAAAATATTGAAAATAGCTTAAATTTTTATTTCTAGGTAAGAGCACAGTTATAATTAAGGATCAAGTGTTTTCACATAATAAATAATTATAAAAGTACAAAATAAATTCATTAAATTATATTTACATTAAAAATTTCAAATTCATTTATTTAAGTTCCATCGTCCGTTAAATTCCGTTAAATTGTCCGCGCCGCGCCAATCTGTTAGCTAAGGCGGAATCTAAAATCCGTCGAGCGGCGCGGCAAAAGTTGCCGCGCCAATCTGTTTCTACCTTTATGTTGAATTTGTCGCGCATAGCCGCGCGAGTTACATTCCCAGACTTTGCAAGCGGAAGTCAACCGACACCCCAAGACAATATTCGCCTAGAATATCTACAGTTCGTAGAAAATATAAATGAGCTAAAGAATGCTGGGAACTGCTCCATCAACAATTTAGCTGGAATAACGTCCAGCAAACAAACGAAGATGCAGGAGTAACATGAAACCTGAAATAATTTCATGTTCATGTATAGAAGTTTTCAAACGCCGTGACACAAATAATTTGAAGGGTTCTGCGCACCTCGTTGCCCAATTTCATAAATTCTGTTCTATCATTTCCCCTCTTTTAACTTAAAAAGGCAACAAACGCAGAAAAAACTCAACAAAATAATTTGGGAAGGGATGTGCGCATGCCGGATGAATAAAGTTAAGTAATCTTTATATGTATTGAGCAGAGCTTTTAAATACATGTAAAACTCCTGCTCAACAAAGGCAGTTTATCCATCGTAATAAGCATAATTTTACTATAATTATGCTAAATATTTCTCATCCCTAAATTTAAAATAAATTAAAAGAATTGCTGGAAAAATTTCGTTTAAAGATATGAGCATTTTCATTCATAAATTGAGAGTTCTCCGCAGCCGCAAGCCACACAACCTCCCCAGGCAGAAGCGCGCTTGCGACTGGCGGAAAATGTCAAAAATCTAATAAAGAAAGTGATAAAAACACAAATATCGTATTTTTTAGTAGAAATTACTACAAATTATTTCTGTGGCATATCTGTAAAATATAAAAAAACAGTGGGTGTGTGTACTTATGTACACGCATTTGAAGTTATACTTCTTTGGCGTGATTTTAAGACTAATTTTTAATTTGTACACAAATATTTTATTGGATTCTTTCTATTTTCGTGCGTTGGAAGGTGCAAGCATTATGATGCCGACACCCCCAAGGCTGTCGGTTATACCGTATTCTAATCCAAACTAAAATCACCAACTAATTGGGTCATTAGGCCTAATTACAATTATCTTAAGATGGGCTTAAGATGCCTCATGAAATTTTCTTAAGACTAATTTTCTACCAAAACGTAATGAATGTTAAGCTTAATTTGCGTCGCAAAGCTGGATCAGCATTTATTTACCTGATAATACTACTGGTACTTCTAAGCCCAACTCACTTCTTTTTTGTTCATTTTCGCCGTAGCTTCTGATTGAGGAATTTAGCTTCTCCTCCTCTTTAGTCAGTAGATCAAACGATCGTACCATTATAGTCTAAGACGTTCGTTGCTCTTAGCCGTGCCTTTAGCTGTTGGTTACAGTGCAGCAGTTTGCTCGGCTAATCTCCGGCAATCCAAAAGGACATCGTCTGTGTCCTTTGTCACAATGAGGAATTCCAGGCGTTACGTAGACTCATTTTGCCGGTATGCTCTCGTAACTCACCTGTGGGTCATCGACCTTGGGTAGATTCATTACGTCATTTCCAAATTTTGTTCACTTCCCCAGCTTCTTCTTTTAGTTGTTACTCAATTAAATTGAGTGGGTTAGGGTAATTGAAATATTATACGAAGAGTTTCATACTAAGGACATTAATGTATCGGCAAATACAGCATCAACGCTTCCAACGTATGAGTGACAACACTCCGAACCTGTCCAAACACCATCGTTGGACGCTTGACATTGGACATTCATAGTTCGAGTAGCGGCCACTCGATGCGTTCTACCATCAAACGTCCAACGTTGGAAAGTGCTCATAGCATCGTTTAGAGCCGGCTTTAGCTGAAAACTAGGATATGTAATTTATTTCCCTCCATAGCCTCTGGGTAAAAACCTCCTCACCCATGGACATCGTGAACGAATTTTCATATGCCCATATAATAATAAACTTAATAGCTAAAGGATTGGAGTTGCAATGCTTCCCTCCTCTACCCCTTCGCCTATATCGTCCGCAGGCCGTATCAGAACATCAAAATTGGGAGAGCGCAGTAAATTAGGGCATGAGATAAAAATGCAGCACGCTGCAATCAAAAGTATTTCAATTGGCTGAGGCTGGTAAAATGACAAGCAAAGCAGCGTGCTGCATGTTCATATCATGTCTTAAATTTGCAGTACGCTGCATTTGAGTTTCTGATAGGGCCTCCAGCAAACCCATCGTGGCTACAGGCCTGGAAGCAGCCAGTGCCGATCCTACATTTGCTTGAATGGAGGACATTTCTCGTGTAATAACATAGTGGAGCCAAGTTTTTTAGTTCATTTTTTCAATAAAAAGTTGTAAAATATTGTATTTTATCACTTTTTTCTGCACCTGGATTACCAGTGATTAGTGTTTCAGTGATTGAATTAAAACAATTTCAAAAATTTAGTGAATCAATATGTTTTAATGGTTTAATTGTGAAGGTGACCAATTGTGTCGAGTTATTTTAGGGCAAAAATGTTGAATTTGTGTGGTTATTGAGTTAAAAGTGAATTTGAAGTGATTAAAGCTTGTTGAAGAATAATTTTTAAAAATATTAAAGCAGAAAAATGTGTAGGAAAAAGTTCAAAATTTTTGTTATTCATGTTGTGTGGTGGTACTTGCACTTATGTTTTAATAACTATTCCGTAATAATTTTTAGCTATTTTAAAATCACTTTTAATTTCATTACCACATAAATCCAACATTTGTTCCCTAAATTAACACGAAAAAACCACCATGAATGTAAACAAAACTGGTCACCTTATCAATTTCATTCAATTTATTCACTCGGATCACTAACTAACTTATCACCGATAATGCACGTGCAGTATAAAATGTTAAAACACAATATTTTGCCACTTCTTACAAGTTATAAACTTGGCGAGTCTATGATATTACACTACGAGTTAGAGAAATTGCCTTCCATCCAGTAAAACCCCTCACCCACAAACAGCACACAATAAACACTACAAATCTTCCTATAATCCTATGCCCAGGAAAAACCAAACATACGCTTAGCTCATGACTCGAACATGCAATTTATTTCCCTCCATAGCCTCAGCATAAAAACCCCCTCACCCATCGACATCGTGAACCGGCATCGGCTGCGAGTTTTCATATGCCCATAGTAATCACGGTATTCGGAAACAAGGAAATGTAAAAGGCTGTATACCGTATACGGTATTTTAGTGCTGATGTCACTTCCCATATAAAATCGAAGCTGTTGTTGTTGTTTCAGCATTACGGCTGACGTCACCAGGCGCCCATTTTTTACGGTATTCGAAACTGCCGTCGCTTTTACATTACCTTCGTTTTCTGTATACCGTGCATAATAGTGATAATCCCAGTGCGCATAAAGAATGGAAGTTGAAATGCGTGCCCTCCATTGCCTCCACCCCTTCGCCCATATCCTCAAGTTGCGTTGCGAATTCGTCAAAATTCACTCTCATAATATTTTTCAAAACGCGCCTAAAGAAGTATAACAGGACTCGTGAGGTGTACAGGTGCCTCAAGGAGCTCGATGTCAACAAATCCACTGGACCCGATAATATACCCCCTATCGTCTTAAAACAATGCGCCTCACCTTTGGCTAAACCTCTGCGCAAACTTTTTGCCCTTTCATACTCTTCCGGAGTTTACCCAGATTCTTGGAAACTTGCTCATGTGCAGCCAATACCGAAAAAAGGTAACTCCAGCCTTCCCTCCAACTACCGCCCAATAGCAATCACTTCTATCCTCTCCAAAACCATGGAGACGATAATTAACAAAAAGCTTATGGGATATCTAGAATCCAACCAACTTATAAACGACAAACAATACGGCTTCCGACAAAAAAGATCCACTGGTGATCTTTTAGTTTGCCTTACCGAACACCTCAGCCGTAGTCTGCATGGATCCGGTGAGTCTAGTCTGGTTGCTCTAGATATCTCCAAGGCTTTTGATAGAGTATGGCACTCAGCCTTGTTAGCTAAACTCAAAGCTATTGGAATTGACTCGCTTCTCTATAAGTGGGTTGAGAGTTTCCTTTCCGGCCGTTCAATTAAGGTAGTTTTGGATGGCGTCAAATCTGAATCTCACCCCATCTCTGCGGGGGTCCCCCGGGGGTCAATTTTATCACCGGCCCTATTACTTATCTTTATAAATGACCTACTTTCAATCCCCTCCAACCCACTTCTCAGCTTCGCTGACGACGGTACTCTACGTTACTCGTACAGCTTCGATACAAGACAGACACATGCCAGATCCTGTCTTGATGATCGTGAACTAATGTTCAACTCTATTAATAACGACATTGAACTTATTATAGAGTGGGGAAAAAAGAATCGTGTCGAATTCAACCCCTCCAAAACCAAGAACTGTCTTATTTCAAAGAAAAAGATCAACACATCACCATCCTTGACAGTGGATGGCGTGGAAGTAAAGGCCGACCCATCCCTACACATCTTAGGCGTGACATTAGCCAAAGACTTGCGATGGAATGACCATATATTCCAAATCGCCAAACAAGCATCCCAGTGCTTGGGATTTCTTAAGAGGTGCAGGTTCCTCCTCCAGCCATCGGCCCGTGCTGTTATTTATAAATCCTACATTCGGCCTCTTCTCAAATACAACTCCCTCATTTGGGGCGGCGCTCCAATAACAACCTTAGCATGGTTAGATAAGGTCCAAAAAAGGGCCCTTAAGTTAAATAATGACGATAACGCATGCTCCTCCATCCTCCATGTAGCAGCACTGACAAAATTTTATCGCTACTATCATAGTGACTGTTCCTTCGAGTTAAACGCTCTTTTGCCTCCACGGCAATCTTATACTCGCAACACCAGATTAGCCCACTCGTCCCATTCCCTGCACCTGCAACTACCCTTTTCACGCACTCAACAAGATATGAATTCGTTTGTAAATAGAACAACTCGACTGTGGAATAATCTCTCGCAGTCGGTATTTCCGAGCTCCTACAACATCCAAGAGTTCAAACGCAGGGTTCATCACCACCTTCTTCAATACCCTCCCGTACCTTTATAATCCCTAACCTATTCCCCCCACCCCTCCCCCGTACTAAGCTTACTGCTAGACATTGCACCATGACGTGACAAATGACATGACGGACTAGTAGTACAAAGGGTGACTCCTGAGCTTAGCACTACCACATAAAAAAAAAAAACTTCAAAAACCTTAAAATAAAAAAATATATAAAAACGGGTGTTTTTCAGTCATAATTTGTAAATTTTTTAAATAATCATTGAAGTCCCAGAAAGATACACCTCCCGGTAGCAATACGCAGTCGCGACTGATTACATGGCAACAAGTGATTTGATAGGAGGAGTTAACTGAAGCTTTTGTCTGAACTTTTAAACATTTTTAAGAGCTTAGCTGGGGAATATGCGCGGGATGTCACGAGGTTTGAAAACAACTATACCTCTTTATCTATTAAGTTAATTTTTAAGTTTCAGTCTTGTATCTTTTAAATAACGGCTCGGTTGCTCTTAAGAGTAAATTTTATAAAATAAAGGTTGAACTATTCCAAAGAATAGAGGTTTTTTTTCTTAAATATAACATTTATGTTCTTTTTTTCAGTTCTGAAGAACTGGTGTAAGTTTTTTATATTTTTTAAAATAAAACGTAAAAAACGTAAGTGGCGCAGTCGGAAACGGATTTAAATTAAGTGTATTAATAATAATACAAATTAGTGAACAGATAATATCAACAGAAAAATTTTCTTGTTAAACCTGATCAAAAGTGGTTAATAATCCCTAATTTCTATTATAACAAGAGGGAAGTTAAAAACAAAAAAAGTAATTTTCTACTATAAAACTGTGAAGCTGATTTAATCGAAAATTGAGTGATAAAAGAAAAATTAAGTGACAAAGTTCCTTCTACACTGCATTATGGCAAACCCCCAGAAAATGGCGATTTTAATGCAGTCGATACAACAACAACAAGGAGAAATTAATATTCTCAGAGATCAAATTAATGGGCAACTAGCCAGACAACAACAGCAGGGAAACAACAGTCCGTTCCAGCTATCAGCGGACCAAATTTTGACGCATTTTCGACGCCTTAGGCCGTCCAATGGAAAAGACGACTACAGCTTAATTGAGTTCATAAAATCGGTAGACGATGTACTGGAAATTTGCAACAATGCCGACCTTCGACAATATGCCATCCGGATTGTTCTACATGAAAAAATTTTGGGCGATGGGAAAAGATGCATCCAACGATTAGGAGACAATTTAACTTGGGAAACAGCAACATCAGAACTGAAACTACACTTTCGTCCCCGTAAGGATTATTGTGAGCTTATTAACGAATGTAGGAACATAAAGGTAGGAAATTTAAGAGATCTTTGAAATAGTTAGAAATGTAAATTTTAAATTAAATGAGTTGTATAATTTTGAAGAAATTCTTGAGAGACCAACAATTTACTCACCCGAAAATAATGATAAACATCTTGTTGGAATTGTTATGGAGAAAGTTGATAGTTTAGTTTGCGGAAATATTGAAAATAATTCTACTTTAATCCAAGTTTATAATAAATTTGCAGAATTAAAACTTCTTGACGACGAACGAGCTATAAGTATTGCTCATAGGAAGCTTAGATATAATCCGAAAAATATTAGTCGTGATTTTAATAACCGTCAAATTAAAAATACAGTTCATAGAACACATAACAATTACAATACGCACTCATACAGACAAGAAATCGACTACAATAACGCAAATAATTATAATATGAATAATGCTAGTAGAAATAATTATTATAATAACAACAATCTTGGAAATAATAATAATACACCTAATCAAACTAATCCAAGCTCTTTTAGAAACAATAATGGCCTAAATCGAAGAAATATAAATAGTGGGTCTGGACGATTTAATTCCTCTAGTTCAAATCGATATAATAATTTTAGTTTTAGTCGCGACGCAGAGCCGATGGAAGTAGAAAATGTACAAAAGCGAAATTTTCCCATAGAGCCTCAAAATCTACACTACCCATAGGGACTCTCACAATAGGTCACCAAAAATTCAAATGTTTGGTCGACTCCGGGTCAGAAACCAGCATAATCAAGCCCCAACTTCTTGAAAATTTTCCTCAGATAAAGCTTTTAAATCCTTTATACTATACCACAATTAACGGCACGAATATGATAGATCGGGAAATAATTACCCCATTACCAAAATAATTTTTAACGAAAGAAACTATTTCTTGGAAGGTAAATCCACTAGACGGAAGGAAATATGATGTAATTATTGGTCTAAATCTATTAACCCCAATGAAGGCAAACGTAAATTTAGAAAAAAGGCAGTTAGAAATGTCCCAAAATATAATACTTTTCGAAGATAACTGTCCTTACGAAATCAACGAAATAATTATCCCTGAAAGTACCAATGAAAACGTTATACATACATTAAAATATAATAATCTAAATGAGGAAGAGTACAAATTAATTAAAAATCTACTATTAGAATATCAAGAGCTTTTTTTTAAAGAAGGAAATACACTTTCTGTTGAGAAAATGTAGCCTCAACTTTAATTAAGCTCGACTTCAAGTCTACTACGCTCAACGTCTACTACGCTACTGCCGGCAAAAAATCAACGCCATTCGAATCAAAAAAGTTCAAACTTAGAGACGTCGCACAGTGGGGCCCGCTCATAGAAGGTTCTGCTCAAAACTCAATTTTCAAAATGTGGAAATTTTTCAAAAAAATTGTATCATCGTAGTTATAATAATGTAGCAGATCACGTGTAAAAATATTAAGTCGCTTGCTGCTATGAGTCATGAAGCGCATGAGCATAAAGGTCATATTTGAGTCAAAATAATAGTTCTGCAAAAAAGGAATGCCAGTTTATGCGCGATATAAAAACATTAATTTCTAACGTTTAACGGTAAAATCTATGGAAGTGTATTATGTCGGTGATCAAGCAAGGTTTGTTAATTCTTATTTAATTTTGTATTATATGATAAGTTCATTGGTTTATGATACAGGGCTTAAAATTTGTGGTAGTGTATATTTTTTCGTAGGAGGTGCTTTAAATGACATTTTCTCTAAAATGCGCAAAGTTCTATTTTTGATTCTTTTTTTATTATAAAAGGAAGGCTTTGTATATTAGTTAATCGAAAAAATTAGCAATAGAACTTTGCGCGTTTTCGAGAAAATGTCATTTAAAGCACCTCCTACGAAAAAATATACACTACCACAAATTTTAAGCCCTGTATCATAAACCAAAGAACTTATCATATAATACAAAATTAAATAAGAATTAACAAACCTTGCTTGATCACCGACATAATACACTTCCATAGATTTTACCGTTAAACGTTAGAAATTAATGTTTTTATATCGCGCATAAACTGGCATTCCTTTTTCGCAGAAGTATTATTTTGCCTAAAATATGAACTTTATGCTCATGCGCTCGATGACTCATAGCAGTCAGCGACTTAATATTTTTACACGTGATCTGATACATTATTACAACTACGATGATACAATTTTTTTGAAAAATTTCCACATTTTGAAAATTGAATTTTGAGCAGAACCTTCTATGAGCGGGCCCCACTGTGCGTCGTCTCCACAAGTGTTCCAATAGTGTTACAAAATTTTACCTTTAAAACTGATTTAAAATCATTAAAATGTAATCTCAAAAACTAAGCTCAATAATAGAATAAAAGCTCAATAATAGAATAAAAGCTCAATAATAGAATAAAACTAGAATCAACCAATATTCAAGTGTTCTATTTTTAAAAGCCCGTTACCTTTCCACAGTCCCAGCATAACTCATAGTTCATTCAACATAAAATTTTGGTCCTTCGAGCCGGATTGTGGAAGGTAACGGTGCAAGAAAAATCCACCGCAAGTGCTCAGCTCGGAATTTTTATCATTCATCAACGGTACATCGTGATCCCGTATTGAAAACACCGTTATGCTGTGCTTGGAGATCTTCAAATCAGCAGAAAAAGTGATGGCAAAAATTGTGACTTGGGAAAAACCGTTTGCATTATTTTTTGGAGCTCAGTTTGGAAGTCAGAACTTCCTAAATTGTTAATAACACTGGTCTGCACATTTTTTCTCCTTTCCAATTTAATAGTCGTATCCTAAGTATTTTTTCGCGCTGAATCCGAATCCGTTGACCAAATTGCCCTATCACGTCAGGATTTTGAGCAATCCTAACCTAAAAATGCCAAAAAGCGTGTTTTTTGCACTTTTGCGCGTTAAATATCTCAAAACTATGGAATGATAGGGCAAATCGGACAACGGGATCGTTTTCAGCATGCCAAAATCTACAGAAAACCATGTCGAAAGCGTTAAATTTGAAAAAAAGAAAAACTTCGGTGCAACGATGATACCATGTGTTAATAAAAATCGTCGATTTCGCGCCAAGAAGTTTTTCTTTTCAGTATTACAAAAAAAGTTTTTTCAAATTTAACGCTTTCGACATGGTTTTCTGTAGATTTTGGCATGCTGAAAACGATCCCGTTGTCCGATTTGCCCTATCATTCCATAGTTTTGAGATATTTAACGCGCAAAAGTGCAAAAAACACGCTTTTTGGCATTTTTAGGTTAGGATTGCTCAAAATCCTGACGTGATAGGGCAATTTGGTCAACGGATTCGGATTCAGCGCGAAAAAATACTTAGGATACGACTATTAAATTGGAAAGGAGAAAAAATGACCCGTTTTTTGCAGACCAGTGTAATTTGTATATTTATTTTTAGAGGAAGCTCAAGAGCTCACGAAGCACAGCTTATAATTTTTGGGGTTCGAATTATGGAAAGCTCAAAAGCTCAGGAATTCATGTGATATTTTTTGGCGCTCAAGTTTAATAAAGCTCAGAAGCCGAAGGAGTTCAGCAGAAACTTTGTATCGTTAAGCTCTAAACAGACTCAATAGCTTGCGCAACTAATTATGATAAACTGGTGTTAAGCATTGATTATCTATAAGTAGATGCGTAATCATGGGACCTGCGAGGATGGCGGGTGTTGGTGTTTGGCGGCGCTGGCGTCTGGTTTCTTTTTGCGGTTTGTTCTTTCGGTAAAACTTGCAAGATTTGGAAGCTTTGGTTTGGAGTTTCGATAATACATAATAAAAAAGCTGAGGGTTATCGATGATGAAAATAAAGTGTACATAAGAAGGTATTTTCTAGGAACATTAAAATGAAGTTGGCTGGGGCGCGATGCCGTATACAGATTTGAGATATCGAATCTCATGATTTTTCAGTTTTCGGACTTTTTGATTTTATGAGACTTGTTTGCATTAGTTAGCGAAAAGTCAATTTGCAACGCAAAGGAATGGGAGGGGGAGGGGTGCCGAAACACCGTTTTGAAACTATTTCTCTTCATGTTTTTTGGTGGAAATTTCAGCAGGAAATTTTAGGACTTCAATAAAATATGTTTGTCACCCTTATAAATATAAAATACACCCCTTTTTAAGGATAAGGGTAATTATAATAATCAAATTAAATGCACTCTTTTTTATATTTATTTGCGAAGGTGGTTGATTTTTATTTAATCTAGCCAAATTTTATCAAGCATTAAGGGGATAAAACTAAAGGGAAGTACTATTTTAAAAATAAACGTTATACAGCAGCTTTTTTCTACGTTTTGGGTAATTGTTGCTGCTACCGGATTGCAGGTTGGTTGCTTGGTATTGTTAAAAAGAAATAAGTCATTTTCAACTACCCCTAGATACAGGTTGTATTTTTGAATGATTCAAATATTTTTATGTGTTTAAATTTTATTTTTGATGAAATAATATCAAAAATAAATTGGAAAATTTATTATAACCTCTTTTTCAATGCGGTGAACCACCCTTGAATCAAATCAAAATCAAAAAAAACTTGAAAAATGTTGTACGATTTTTGAATAAATTTCCCAAAATCACTCTTGTACAACTAGTCCATTATTTAGTTTGTCATATGATGGTTCATTGTCTTGCAGTAAGATTAGTACAAGGGTTGCAGTAAGATTAGTACATAGGTTAACCATTATGATCGTTGGGAGGTGGAATTGACGAGGAATTCTGCGTTTGAATTCTGGGATGTTGTATGAGCTCGGAAATACTAACCGATTATTCCAGAATCCAGTTGTTCTTTTTAGAAACGAATTCCTATTTTGTAGAGTGCCCGAAAAGAGGGCTGCAGGTGGAAGGAGTGAGACGAGTTATCTAATTTGGTGCTGAGGGAATAATATTGCCGTGCAGTCAGGAGAGGGTTTATTTCGATGGTACTGAGATAGTGGCGATAGAATGTTGTATGTTTAGCAAGTAATTTGTTGATCTACACAGGAAGCACCAATATTTATTGATTGTCATCAGTTCGCCTTCGACGATAACTTCGGAAGTTTACGGGATAAAACTGATAAAAGTGTTTAAATATTCTCCGTTTTTACAACCCAGCGGGAAATGTAATGGCTAGGTAAGCGAGGTGATAATGAGATGGACCCATTACATTTGTGATGAAATAATAGCTTACTTTTACATAGGGATGTCCTATGGGGGTAAGTACTTACTGTAGGCATTACAATACATAGATTACCATGTAAGGCACGCAGAATAAAATTCTGGCTACCCTTTTTAGCATTAAAAACATTACTATCCAAAATTACCATTGCATTTCAGCTACATTTGGTGAGAATTTTACTAGTAAGATATCTTTTTGACTGCACTGCACGATCCACACCGAACGAATTTGGAGGACGGAATAAACTCAAGAAGAGAGGCTTCGACAAGACAAAGAATAATAAAAGCACATCACATTTCCAACGAAAGTATTTCACAAGTCATTACCTAGTCGCTTACCTAGCCATTACAATGTAACGACCTCCATTTTACTAAATTTGCAGTAGAATTTTAATTACCATGTAAGCGGTTACACAAATCATTAATGAATTCTTGGGTTACCTGAGTAACCCCTCGTTAGTTTTCCCGCTAGGAAGTAAAGCCTTTGATTTGTTACATATAAGGTGTTAGTAATACTCTATTTACAAATTTTATAGCGCCAACTATTAGGAGTCCTAACATACGTGACAGACCCTGTACAAGCAGTTGCGGAAAAATTGTAAAGATGAGAGGATGAATATTAACAAAACCAGTTAATACTAAGTAAAGCCGGTTTATAGTACACTTCAGCCTGTCCCTGTTATGCTTTCTGTAAATTTTGGAAAGAAGAATTCAATTGTTTTACAGTTCCAGGATGATATATTTATGTGGATCTATCATAGCCATGGTCCTAAATCCAAAGCAATGCCTGAATGCGAAAGGATTTTTTTGATTGAAAGCCGTGAATTAATGCCTACTGGGGACACCACGATATAAAAAAACGCGGCCTGTACTCGATCTCTTAGGTGGTGTGGA
This sequence comes from Thereva unica, assembly GCA_949987705.1. Lineage (NCBI taxonomy): Eukaryota > Metazoa > Arthropoda > Insecta > Diptera > Therevidae > Thereva > Thereva unica. Next base: position 127,131,599 of record OX465281.1, read on the forward strand.
AGAGAGTGCACAAGACTTATTATATTTATAAGGCACCTACAATTCTTGGTGCGTTATAAATTTTAAAATATTCTTTTGGAGTAAAGTGCGACAGTTTAGCATGGAATGGTTTTACATAAAGAAAGATTGTACTTTTCCCATATCATTAAACATCAAATCTTAATGATGAGGCAAAATGCTTCATTGCCTGGGATACTATATGATAAAAACCTCTTCCATATGTAATTTAAAACTTTTTACTGCAATTGTCTCAGGCTCAGCTTTTGGTCGAAAATAGAAAAATTTTTATATTCTGTACAAAGCAGAAATTAAAATTTGCGGCACCGTATCCACCTGCACACAAAAAAATATGAGTTCATAAAAAATAAAAAAAATAAATAAATCTTCCACGACTAAATTTTTCCCTAAACCTGAGAAATCGTTTTTAAACAACACAACAACAAAAATTCCGAAAATTTTGTCTCAAAGAACGGCAGGCGCAATCGCAAGTATCCCAATTCATGCGATTGCTATATATAGTCCATTCAAAACGCGCGTTATGGTGTTCCAAAATAACACCGTTAAGAAAATCGAACCCTAAACGTTTTTGGGGTCGCTGATCACGAAAATCGAGGTCCCGTGGTCCTAAAATTAGGGCGTCACCCCCAAAAATGCAAAAAACACCCCCTTTTAGTCGGTTTTCGCGATTATTTCAATAGTAATGAAAACTAATGCGATGAAATGCACTTTTTTTAATATTCATTTGCGAAGGTGGTTGATTTATACTAAATTAAGGCGAACTTAATGGTAAGGGGTACTCCTAAAGGGTTGAAAGTACCCCTAAATTGGCGAAAAATGGCAAAAAATGTAAATTTTTTTTTCAAGTTTATGCTTCAAATTTGATTGTGGGCGTACTGTCAGGCAAAACAAAATATTTTCAACCCTTAAGGGGTTAAAACCACCCCTACTATAATAAAAACAAGTTAATATAAAAAAATTGCAAAATTTTTTTTTGCTTTTTGTTTGAAATTTGGTTCAAAAGGTATTATCAGCAAAAAAATTAATTTTTTCAACTCTTAAGGGGGTATAACTACCCCCACATTAAAAATGTAATTGAAACAAATTCAAATTTATTGTTTTAGATTTAAATTGTATTTTCCATTTCTAATCATTACAACATTTGGAACATTTCACTATAACCCCTTTGTACAGAGGTTAAACCACCCTAAAGAGAAAAAAATAAATAAAAAATATATTGAGAAATATTTCATTTCGTGGAATCTTTAAATAAACTCTGCATTTTTGTAAAAACGACAATCACACAATAATTGCGAAATATGTACCCTAAAAAGGTTTTTTTTTGCATTTTTAGGGGTGACGCCCTAGTTTTAGGACCACGGGACCTCGATTTTCGTGATCAGCGACCCGAAAAACCTTTAGGGTTCGATTTTCTTAACGGTGTTATTTTGGAACACCCCCCCTAGTTTTCAATTAACTATATTGTAGGGGTAATTTTAACCCCTTAAGGGTTGAAAATAATTTATTTTTGCCTGACAGTACGCCCACAATCGAATTTGAAGCATAAACTTGAAAAATTTTATTTTTACAATTTTTGCCATTTTTCGCCAATTTAGGGATAGTTTTAACCCTTTAGGAGTACCCCTTACCATTAAGTTCGCCTTAATTTTGTATAAATCAACCACCTTCGCAAATAAATATTAAAAAAAGTGCATTTCATCGCATTAGTTTTCATTATTACTGAAATAATCGCGAAAACCGACTAAAAAGGGGTGCTTTTTGCATTTTTAGGGGTGACGCCCTAATTTTAGGACCGCGGGACCTCGATTTTCGTGATCAGCGACCCCAAAAACCTTTAGGGTTCGATTTTCTTAACGGTGATATTTTGGAACACCCCCCCCCGCGTTTTGAATGGACTAATACATGAATTCAAAAGTTCAATGTACATAAGCAGCGAAACCGATAGACAGCTTTTATATATTTCGAAAGCTCTTGAGTCTCAGTTTTAACATGGATTTTTGAAATCAGTGTAAGTAAGGCCATCTATGTCCAAAGCCCGCAAACAAGGTTACGTATCTACTTATAGATAACCAATGTGTTAAGCATTGATTATATACTAAGTATATATGGACAAACGCGAGTCAAATTAACTTCCAGTTACGGCACCACGAGCTGGGTGCGCTAGTTATCGCAGGGTTTTATGCTCCGCTATATATGGTTAGTTTCCGAAATAAACTTTTCCTTGTTCAAGTTAAAGCCCTTCGCGCATTTGAAAAAAAAATCAGAAGCTGCGGCTTTGATTTTAGTGGCGGTGGATCTAAAAATAGATTACTATGCGCTTATTCCTATTGTTTTGCTCAGGAAGGGCAAGGAGGATGAAAAAATGATGATTTCGCTGGGTGAAATTTGACAATGAGGGCATGATATGAATGGGCGAAATAATTTTAATGGGAAATTTGGCATCAAGCGTTTTTTATTATGTTGAAAAAATTGAAATGGGTTTTCGGGGATTATTTCATTTAACGAATTTTGAATGACAAATTTTTAGATTTTTTTCTCAGGTACATATTTTAGTTCGTAGAAATTTGAAATTTTTACGGATAATTGTATTATTATTGATATACATACGTATAAAAAAAATAATGAAATAATTTTTATTTTTGATTTTATTTATCGTTATTAATAAGTTTAGGTTAGTCTGGATAGTGCGTCAGTAGATTTCGATGAACCTTGGGTTTTATCTGTGAGGTGTTATATGGTCCCAGCAACACCGACTGTGTGTTCTATTTATCAACGAAGGGGAGGTATGTAGTGGGCCTGGGATGGGCCGAGTTGGCTAGTCTTGGGAATTTGCATGTAGGTAAGAGCGGTAAAAATACATTTCTACAGTGGCTTGAAGAGTATATAGAGGAGCAAAAGGGTGCTATCGCCAATACACCTTCTTCGTTTTGCACCTTGCCCAGTCAAGGCAAGCTAATTTTTAGGGTAACATCGGTTCGCGCCACGCAACCGTCAAAAACAATTAAATAAAGTTTTTTATTACAACAAAAGCTAAGGATTTAGGCAGAGTTTATTTTAACGATGAGTTAAAATAAATTGAGAGGACAATTAAACAAAGCTTGGTTTTTTCATATAAAAAAAAATTATAGTAATTACAACCAGACGCATTTTGATAAAGACTAAACCGAAACTGAAGCTCTGTTCTTTAATTTAATTTTTCCAAAGATGAAAGAAAAGCTTACACCTGACTTACTTAATATTAATAATGGTACAATATTGCTAACTAAGCGTCTGTAAGCAGGATGATCCCGAAGTATCGAGGTCATCGATGGTGGCTTGTGCCGGAAGGTTCGTGGACTTTGGGTTTGGGGTCATGGGTCGTAAGGGGTGTGGCCGTGGGAATATAATTTCTGCCAAGATATATGAGTTATATTCAATACAATTAAATACAAGGCGGAATGTAGGACTTGTAGATTTAAGGGCAGCTGGCTGAAGGAGGAGCTTGCATCTCTGGAGAAATCTCAGGCATTGATAAGCTTGTTTGGCGATTTGGAATATGTGATTACTCCATCGCAGATCTGGGACCTTATTCTCTATTACAATATTGTCGTTTTTTTTAACGAAATGCCGAAACCGTATTTTCTATTACAATATTAACATTCATTTTACATGAAAATTTAACGATATTGGCAAATTTTTACTTGAAAGCTGTTTCGTTTTCGGATCGGATTTAACAATATTGTAATAGGGAATAGGGCCCCTGATTATGGTACGAATCCACCAAGGCATTTGCTCGCAGGCTTTTGACGTGATAATTACGTAAAAAGATGATGTTTCAGATGTGCATAGCCCACGAGCAAATGTTTGTTTGCCTTGGTGGATTTGTAAGAGATGTTACGAGATGAGTCAGCTATTACGTTCTTTTTGCCCACTGAGGTAAAGAGAAGGATGGTACAAGTTTTCGTAGGGATGAGAGTTCACACTCTATTCGACAAGGTCTGGTCCGTGCTTGTCTTATATTTAGGAAGGCGTAGAAGTAGGCACACCTACGAATTGGGTTGGAGCGGATTAAGAGCAGTTCACTAATGAATATTAGAAAGAGATCAGGTGAGAGAATCGACCCTTGGGTAACGCCCGCCGTGATTCGACGCCATCCAGTACTGGCTTCATTGAACAGCCACAAACGAAGCTCTCAAATAAGTTCTTTAGAACTGAGATGTTTTCCATCAGGCGTCGAATTTTTCACTTTTTTCGTTGCCCGCATAACTCTACTCTTAATTTTCTGCAAAATGTGTGTAGTTTTGAAGAGGGGCGGTTTTTCTATCTATTCAATCAACTCAGTGATTTGCAAAGTAATAACTGTTACCCTTGAACCAAAAAATATATTAAAAATGAATGAAAATACTGTCGAATTATTTATAGAACTTATTAATAAACTAGCTGAAGTGGATTTGATGTTTAATAGTGGGTCTATACGAAAGTGGCTCTAGTCCGTCGCACTTTGATGTTTGAATGAAACGGCCGACGTGGGCACCTTTCCAGCGGTGTGGATGGACTATAAGGCTCACATGCCCAACAACCCAGTATGATGAATATTGAATATCACGAAGACCTTTCAATTTTTGATTAAATTATAGTACATACTAGAGTTTTTTATTCTCGATTTTTCTTCGTCTGTTCTTCTAGTACTAAAACCAAGCACCTTCATTAAAACTGGTCGTCCCAAGCAAGAGCCTGCGATCCCTCATCATGCTTATAATTACCCATTATTTCTACATCTACAAATTTCTTTTTTGATTTTGGCTCCCGTTACAACCTAAACATCAAGAATTCCTACTTGTTTGCAATCTTTTTGTGGCACAAAACAAGTGTGTTTTTGTGCTGAGGCACCGACCACTAATTATGGGTTTTCACGGCAGGCTTCCAGTTGTATAATAAGTTTGATATATGCATGAACATAAATATACCAAAATTCTTAGAGTTTTTGGTAATTATTTACTATATCACCCCACTTGCAGGGGGTAGGAGTGGGGGTAATTAGGGAGGTTGACCTGAACACGTTTCTTTTGGAATTAGCCCTTGGTCATCCCTTAAAAAGTTATTCACTGTTGAAATTTTGTAAAAATCACCTTTTTACAAGTATTATTTTATGACTTTAATAAGCAGTTATTGCAGTAATGACTTTGACGCTGGATTGTAAGACCCAAAAACTCTCCCACCCAACCTCTACCTCATTCTCGAATTGGGAACAATCTTTTATTGCTGCTCCCAGAACAGAGGACGGGCGGACTAATAAAGTAAACAATTACCCTATATAATAACATTTAAAAAAATCTTTCAAAATCGGAAATTTTTTTCCTTCATTGACGACTACCTAATCTTGAGAAATATGATAATTCTGATATTCTTTTTTATAATTCTATTATTGTAAGTAAACACATATATTTAAATTGACCCAAACTAAATGGCTTAAATTTTCTCTGTAAGCAATAATAAAATAAATACACAAAAACATGAATTTTTGCTAAAAAAAACCTATTTCATTTTTCTCAAATTAAAAAAAACGCGATGCTATTTCCTATTAAATCTCTTCCCATTCATTAATTCATTGATAAATTTCAGCCACCGACCAAGAAATCATCGTAGTTTCAGCCCACCCACCCCCTTCCAAAGCAAAACAAAAGGAATACCCGCGCAGGAATCTATTTTTAGATCCGAAACTTTTGGCTTTTCTTCTAACATGCGTCAAGGGCTTTGAAATGCTTTTTTAAATTCAGGCGCAAACCTTCTTTTTTCAATTTTTACTAAAAAATAACAAAATTAAAAAAAATGTGTATTTTATGATTATTTTGCACTCATAAATAAATATTATTATTTATATTATTAAACTAATGTTGAAAGCCCATTCCCATTGATTTTAGAGGTTTAAAACAAAAATTCCTATCACTAAAACTTAAATCGGTACAACTATCGCCATCTAACAAACCAGCTGGAAAGATGTTTGTCTATATTTACTTACTCTATAATCAATGTGTTAAGTTCTTTTAAGATCTGAGCTCGTTAAATTAATTATAATTTTGTCTTTTTTAGATGCATTGAAGCTCAAAGACTTTGCATAATTGTAGGCAAACTTTTTTTGTGAAGCTCAAAGCGCATAGAATTTAATAACAAGGGTTTAGCGCTCGGTTGCAAAGAATTAGAAAAAGCTCCTCAATTTTAATTATAAAATTTTTGCTTTAAGTTTATACTGTATCTGCTTAATTGTACTTTTTATTTTTTTATACTTTTCCATTAACTTTACAGCTCTATTCATAACTGCAAAAACTTTAATAACGCTCGGTGTGCTCTAACCTAATTCATAAACTAAATTTTTAGTGCAGTGCTCTTAAAATCTAAAACTATATTAAATACTCTTCTAACCGCTCAGTGTGCTCTAATTGTGTTCTCTTAACCTAACTTTATAACGCTTATTAAAGCCCTGTGTGTTCTATTTACACTTTATTAGCTCAGTGCTCTTCAAAAAGAAAACATGCCTAACGAATCAATGCTCGAGGCAGATGTCGAGCAAGTGTTTACAGCTCGCCTAGTCCTGCAACGTGAAAAAGGGGACGTTCTTGAGTTCATCAGAGATGAATGCTTTTTTTTTTTTTTTTGAGATGAATGCTACTCCGAAGGATTCAAACAGCCCACAGCTCCAATCCAAGCTCCACATTCTGGATGACGCATGGTCCTCCTTCAAGAACAACCACGATAAGCTCGCCACAGAGTTCCCGCAGGTATACGTAAGCTCGAACTATTGCACCAAGAAAGTCTTTGCGGAAGCTCTGTTCTACTATTCTGAAGCTCATTCCTTAATTAGCTCCAGAATCGCCGATCTAAAACCAGCTCCAGCTCCTGCTCAATCGTTGCCTACAACCGAGTTCAGGCCTTCTCCAGGTACGACCGCTTACTAGCTCTTTGAGAAGCTCAAGCTACGACCATTTAGCGGCAAGTATCAAGACTGGAAGGAGTTTGAAGATATGTTCCAGGCCCTGGTAGGCTCATGCGAGGAAATTCTTCCAGTACATAAAATGTCGGTGCTCAAAAACTCAGTCCAAGGGGAAGCTGCTCGGCTAATAAGCCACATGAAAACCAACGGTGAGAACTATCCAGTGGCCTGGAATCTGCTCGAGTCTCGATATGAGAACAAACGGCTCTTGGTGTCAGCTCAACTTGACAAGCTCTTTGGGAATAGCTCAGTAGTGTCCCCGACTTCCCAAAGCCTAAATGACCTCCTGAACGGTGTCCGAGAAGCTCTAGATGCCCTGAAATCCCTTGAAGCGCAGGTCGACACCTGGGACTATGCAGTGGTCTATCACATGGTGCGCCGACTAGATCCTACTATCAGGAAGGAATGGGTAAGAAACCTGGGATCGGTAACCGAATATCCGTCGTAACCGAATATCCGTCAGAAACCGCATCCTAAAAGAGCATCTAGCTCACTTCAGGAAGTTCGCCTAAGCTCAAAACCCCACCATTAAAATTGAGCTCACCCACTTCAAGCTCGAAACAGCAGAAATACTCCACAGCTCGAGCTTATGCTACAACAGCTCAAGGCGAAGTTCACAGACTAGTTGAGATTAGAGGGAACCTGTCTCATTTTAAAAAGGCTCCATCAACCTCCAGTCCGAAACTGAAACCCTGGATGAAGGGCGCTAGAGGCCCCAATGACCCCGGCCATACTTGTGATTGCTGCTGTAAGGATGACCACTACATAGGAGCATGCGACAAATTCAGGGACAAGACGCCCCGCACCCGTCTTCAGCTCGTGACACAGTATAAACTCTGCAACAGTTGCCTTGGCAGACATCACACGGATGCCTGCAGGAATCAGAATCGCTGCAAGACTTGCCAAGGTAAACATCACTCGCTGCTCCATATCACCGATCCTTCTCAAGCTCCTGCTAAGAGCCAAGACTCCAGCTCTACCCAAGACGCTCCATCATCATCAAAAGCTCAAACCAATGCCCAGTGGTCCAACTGTCAAGTGTCGAACAGCTCTACCTACTCATCACCTACATCAACATCAAGCTCTAACCTGGCAAACATTTCATCACCAAATTCAGCTACAAGCTCCAGCTCTGAGACAACACAAATGGATCCGTCTAGTTATACTAGCTCATCCATCTCTACAACTCCTTCAACAATTTTAACAGGACATCGAATTGTTCAAGCTCCATCTCATCTAGTAACAGAACAATCGATCTTCTCACCAGTTTATCTAGCTAATACAGAACTATTAACTCAATCATCTGCCTTGCTCGCTACAGCTCAAGCTCAACTAATTGCTCCAACGTCAGCAAGCCAACCAATCAGAATGCTCTTAGATTCTGGCTCAGAGCTCTCATTCATCACCAGCAAGCTAGTTCTACAGCTCAAGCTCCAACGTCAGCGCTCCTCGATAATACTAACAGCCATTGGAAATATAGCAGCTGGGAGATCTAAGGGTATGTGCATTGTAACTCTTAAACCCTTGTACTCTGAAGAACAGATTCAAGTCCCCCTCCACATTTTGAACTCGTTGACAACAATAATACCCAGCTTTCCCGTGGATAGTTCATCCTGGACTCATCTAAACGGACTACAACTGGCTGATCCACATTATCAAAAACCAGGACACATTGACATCATCTTGGGCCTTTTTCACAAGTCGTCAGATCCGAAATTAAACAAGCTCAATTCTCGGAACCTATAGCTCTCAAGACAATCTTTGGTTGGGTTATATTTGGGCCGACCAACAAAAACTTAGCGCTAGCAAGCAGCCCAGCTCTTCACGTTCAACAAGATCATTCTCTACATGACCTCCTATCAAGGTTCTGGCTCCAGGAAGAATCTAATCAAGCTGAAGTACCTAACCTTACACCTGACGAAGAACACTGTGAGGCTCACTTCGTCAACACACATACCAGAGATTCTACACTTATGGAACCAGATCAGCAGCTTTCCTTGCAGTTCGAGTTCGTCTACAACTTGTTCAAGACGAAGGCTCGAAACATCCACTCGCAATATCTCCAATGACTAAAGGCCGTTATGTCGACGACATATTTGGTGGCTCCGACACTCTGCGAGAGGCTCAACTAATAGCTCAAGATCTCATAAACCTCTGCAAGGTGGGGAGGTTTCCATTGGCAAAATGGTCAAGCAACACTCCTGCTTTCCTAGAAGCTCTATCGCTCGAAAGTATCTCAACTGCTACAGCTCAGGACCTCGATGACACTGAATTAAAAGTTCTAGGGCTTTCTTGGAGTCCTTCGTTTGACCAGTTCATCTTCTCACCAAAAAGCTCGAAGTTAAAGAAAATTACGAAGCGCACCGTTCTTTCCGAAGTAGCTCAATTATTCGACCCACTTGGATTCCTAGCTCCGGTTATAGTTCGGGCTAAAACGTTCATTCAAGAGCTCAGGCTTAACAAATCGGGATGGGATGACGAATTATCAGATCAGCTTGCCCAACGGTGGACGCACCTCAGAGACGAGTTTATTTTATTAGCTCAGATTCGTATTCCCAGATGGATAAACACAATCTCCAGCTCGTACATTGAATTGCATGGGTTTTCCGACGCGTCACAATTAGCCATGTCTGCGTGCATTTACATTAGGGTTATTAACCTCAGGGAACCAGCTCAAGTAACCCTGTTGTGTGCTAAAACTAAGGTAGCACCACTGAAACCAGTCACCATACCACGGCTCGAACTTACTGCTGGGTGGATGCTATCAAAGCTCATCAATCATGTTCAAAAGGTACTAGAATTAAATCATGTTTCTCTGTACTTGTGGACTGACTCCACAGTCGCATTAACATGGATTTTAAGTCATCCAACAAGATGGAAAGAATTTGTGCGTAATCGAATGTCATCTATTCAAGAGCTCAATCCTTCAGCGAAGTGGCATTATGTACCCGGGAAGCAAAATCCAGCTGACTGTGCTTCCAGAGGTCTAGCTCCAACTCAATTAGCAAATTTCATGCCTTGGTGGTGTGGACCAAGGTGGCTATGCAGTTCACATTCATCCTGGCCAACTCAACAATTTAAACCATCAGCTCTAGCTCACAAAGAAGAACGACCAGGTGTCCTTCTTCACACGACGAAGACTCCTAATGAAACGGATCATCGATTATGGTACGTGCTTTCGAGATATTCATCGATCTACAAGCTCTTGAGAATCACAGCACTGTGCAAACGATTCCTATCAGTTCTTAAGAAAGAAGAAAACAGCTCCTTGACTCAAAGCCCACTATCTCCCAATGACCAGCTCGATGCTCAACTAACCTGGGTGAAGATCATTCAGCAGATTCACTTCTCAAGTGAAATGAAAGCCATTCGAGAGGGATTGCATTTACCACTCTTTATGCTCACTTTATTTCAAGACTGACTGTGTTTTTCGATCATCAGGGAATTCTTCGAGTCGGTGGTTGGCTACAGCAAGCTCAGCTAGACCCCGATGCAACACATCCAATAATCCTACCAAGAAAGTCAAGACTTTCGTATTTAATCATCGCTCGAGCTCATCTATCAACACTACATGGGGGTACGCAAGTGACCCTCATGCATCTTCGACAATCCTTTTGGATTATTGGTGGCAGAGCTCCAGTCCGCTCCTTCATTTTAAAATGCGTTACATGTGCTCGATATCGTGCTCAACGAGCTCAGCAGCTCATGGGTCAATTGCCAGCATCGAGAGTCACTCCAGTACGACCGTTCCATACCACTGATGTTGACTATGCCGGACCATTCTTACTCAAAACCTTTCAAGGAAGAGGCGCTAAAACATATAAAGGCTGGATCGCTGTCTTCGTCTGCTTCGTCACTTCAGCAGTCCATTTGGAGGTGGTGACCGATTATTCTGCTGAAGCCTTCATTAAAGCTAATCGGCGATTTGTAAGTCGTCGAGGAGTAAGTTCAGTGCTCTACAGCGACTGTGGGACCACATTCCAAGGTGCCAATAAATTCCTGAAAGATCTATTTAGCTCAGGATCTCAGTACAACGCTCAGCTCATCAGTTCATTAGCTCAAGAAGGCACAAGATGGATTTTCTCTCCACCCGGCGCTCCTCACTTTAGAGGAAAATGGGAAGCTGCCGTCAAATCTGTTAAATTTCATCTAGTACGAGTAATTATGAAGACTTTACGACGCTCTTAGCTCAGATCGAAGCTGTCCTAAACTCACGTTCACTATCTGCGCTATCTGATGACCCAGATGATCTCACCGCTCTAACACCAGCCCATTTCCTTATGGGCTGAGCTCCAACAGTTTTACCGGAACAGGTTCTCAGCGACCTACCAGAATCTAGACTTTCTCTCTGGCAACTAGTCCAACAGAAGCTCCAACACCTATGGCAACGCTGGTCCAGAGAATGCCTACAACGCTATCAAGCGGTTGCCAAATGGCACCATGAACATCATCAGCTCAAGATCGGCTCATTAGTTCTGATGACAGATGAGCGATTTCCCCCAGCTCGGTGGCCACTAGCTCGAGTCATAGACGTTCGCCCAGGGAAGGATGGTCGCATTAGGGTCATCACAATCAAGACTGCAACAACAACACTAACACGGCCCATCGTCAAGCTCGTAGTTCTACCAGTAGATGTCTTCACCAATACTGTTGCTGAAGGCGGGGAGAATGTTGAGAAAATGTAGCCTCAACTTTAATTAAGCTCGACTTCAAGTCTACTACGCTCAACTTTAAATCTATTACGTGAAAAATTTATACGCTCTTCTTCTTCCTGCCGGCAAAAAATCAACGCCATTCGAATCAAAAAAGTTCAAACTTAGAGACGTCGTCTCCACAAGTGTTCCAATTGTGTTACAAAATTTTACCTTTAAAAAAAATTTTAAAAACCGACTTCAGAAAAAAACCCGCGATGCACAAAAAAGGATGAAATAATTGTTCTTAACAACATCAATCCAATAAGAATGGATCTAGAAAGAAGAATCACTTTTGAAGACGGTGCCAGGTAGTAATTGACTTTGATTGCACTAACTCTTGCTTCGGCAATTGTTTACATTTCTTTGTTAGGCTTATGCCCTTAATATATCACCCACATGTGTTAGCACCGTCTTCAAAAGTGATTCTTCTTTCTAGATCCATTCTTATTGGATTGATGTTGTTAAGAACAATTATTTCATCCTTTTTTGTGCATCGCGGGTTTTTTTCTGAAGTCGGTTTTTAAAATTTTTTTTTATTTCGTGCTTTTTAGTCCATTCATTTTTTAATATTGCCTGTCATTGCAAGGAGCCTACGTTTTTACGACGCCACATAGCAAAGTGTATTCTACTTGTCACAACTTTTCATTTGATACCCATGTCTGGGGTCGGGAAGCGCAATTGCAAAATTTGATTGCAGATTGTATTGTCATGCGAACTATACGTATGTGCAAAATTTGCAGTTGATCGGTTATATGGAACTGGGTCAAAATCAAGTTGCAAGATTTGTTTACACTATACACACATACAGATCAAGATAATATAAGGCATATAAAAAGTTAAGTTGCCATTGATATCGGGGAAATTAAATGTAAACAATAAACTTCTTTGATTCTTCATCCACGTCATGGTATATTTATTTATTCGATATAAACAATAGTTTTTTGAGCTGCAAATTTCGCCATAATTTCGTTCTTATCGGCTTTTGTTCTGGAAGCAAATTTACAGACGCAATCACGTCGAAAACTTGTTTCATATGGAACAAAATTCCCCGAAGGAAATTAAAAAATAATTATTTTGTCGATATATATAAAAAAAAAAGCACCGCGAGCCCTTGGGATCGAACTCGCACCCCATAGATCCCACAGACAAGAATACTCGTCTCTAGCCCTTTGCGCTATGTCAAGTACTATCGGCCGCTGACCAATATGTTAATAAATCATTTCAGAAAAAATAAAAAGAGAAAAAGAAAAAAACCGTCTGCCCCGACCGGAATCGAACCTGAAACGCTGAATCGAAGACCCGACGCTCTACCCACTCCGCCATCGGCCTGCTGACAGGTTTACAACAATAAAGTAATTTGTTCGGTGCCCATGAAATGTTTAGGTTGAACTTTAACAGGTTAAATTTAACAGTTTTTTCTGCCTAACTTCGAACTCCGTTATCAGAATTTAGAAAAAATTTAACGGGACCACCGTGGGAAGCTCCCCCTTCAAATGAACCAAAAAAAAAGCAAAAAAGTTATTGGGTTACAAAGTTATGCGTGAACAGGACCACAAAATACCTACACGTCGAATTGAGTAACCTCCTCTTTTTTTGAAGTCGGTTAAAAACTGATTTAAAATCAATAAAATGTAATCTCAAAAACTAAGCTCAATAATAGAATAAAAGCTCAATAATAGAATAAAAGCTCAATAATAGAATAAAACTAGATTGTGATCAACCAATATTCAAGTGTTCTATTTTTAAAAGCCCGTTACCTTTCCACAGTCCCAGCATAACTCATAGTTCATTCAACACTTTCCTTTACCGGTGAAGTACAACACGAAATTATCACAACGACCAACAATCCAATATACTCTAAAATCTATCGTTACCCACAGATGCATGAGAAGGAAATAGAGAAGTAAATTTCTGAAATGCTTTCACAAGGGATTATAAAAGAAAGCAACTCTCCCTATAATTCACCCCTATGGATAGTCCCAAAAAAACCCGACCATTCTGGAAAACAAAAATGGCGTATAGTCATCGACTATCGCAAGTTAAATGAGGTCACGGTCTACGACAAATTCCCAATTCCTAATATTGAAAATATATTAGACAAATTGGGAAAATCACAATATTTCACTACTTTGGATTTAGCAAAGGGTTTTCACCAAATCCTTGTTAAGCCCGAAGATAGAAAAAAGACAGCGTTTTCTACCCCAATCGGACATTATGAGTATATCAGAATGCCGTTTGGATTAAAGAACGCCCCGTCAACTTTCCAGAGGTTGATGCACTCCATCCTCAGGGAGTATATTAATAAAATCTGTGTGGTATACCTCGACGACATTTTGGTATTTAGTACATCTCTCGAGGAACACATTCTTAGTATTCGCAAAATATTTAACAGGCTACAACAAGCTAAACTAAAAATACAGGCCGACAAATGTAATTTTCTGTCTAAAGAAACAGAATACCTTGGACATATTCTCACACCTGAAGGTGTACGTCCAAACCCAATAAAAATCGAAGTTATTCAAAGCCTCAAACTTCCTAAGACTCAAAAGCAAATTAAATCCTTTCTGGGAATCACGGGATACTACAGAAAATTTATTAAAAGTTATGCCCAAATCGCCCAACCCTTAACCAAATGTTTACAAAAAAATGCTCGAGTTAATTTAAATGATCCCAGTTACATCGCCGCTTTTGAGAAACTTAAAGAACTTATAACTAATCATCCCATTCTTAGGTATCCCAATTACAATAAACCTTTCAAAATTATCACAGACGCCAGCAATTTTGCTATTGGTGCTGTTTTAACGCAAGATGGTCATCCCATTTCTTATGTCTCCAGAACTTTAAACTCTAATGAACAAAACTACCCCACAATCGAAAAAGAGTTGTTGGCTGTAGTTTGGGGAGTCAAATATTTCAGGCCATATCTTTTCGGAAGGGAGTTCGAATTACAAACGGACCATCAGCCCATCAAATGGCTACATTCGAAGTATTCAGGCAAAGACATCAATCCACGTCTGCAGAGATGGCTTATACAATTAGGGGAATATAATATTAAAATCGATTTCATTAAGGGCAAAGAAAACAGGATCGCTGATTTTTTGAGTAGAATAAATGCAAAAAACCAAGAAATTAATATGATTAACAGAAAGCAAAACGAAGATTGCAGTAGCACATTAATAAAAATGTTCTCAGAGAGTGTTGAAAATTTGAACACCACTACCGAAGATTTGGGTACAAACTCTAATTGCGAGATAAAATTCTGGATAGAAAAATTAGAAGTATAAAAAATCTTGAAGTCAATAACGGAGAATCTCTAGAAGTGCAAACTACTCATTCCCTACAGGAAAACTTAGAAGACCATATCCCAATTCTCGATACTGTTGTTAATAGATTCAAAATGCAAATAATATTCGTAGAAGTCAAGGTAAAAGAATTCGAAACAGTGTTCGGAAATAAAAAAATTTACATCGATAAACAAGATTTAATGAATGACCATTATTCTTAGAAGGTATTTAAATAAAGGTAAAATAGGAATTTTTACTAATTTGATCGACCATGAATATAATCAATTGCAACAAAAAATAATTGCATTATTTCCAAACCGTACCACTTTTAAATTCGTCAAATGTACTTATATGGCTACCGATATAGAGGACCAAGAAAAATTAAAAAAACAGATAGCATTATTTCACAAGAACGAAGTCGGTCATTCAGGTATTATTCCTACCTATGAGGGTATGAAAAAAGAAGTTTATCATCCCAACCTAAGAACCGAAATATGGAAAATAATTAATAATTGCGAAATTTGCTCTGCTGCTAAATATGATCGGTACCCAATAAGAAATAAATTTCATTTAACAGAAACCCCCTTAACAATAAATGAGATTGCCCACATCGATGTTTACGTAAACAGTAAGCACTCATTTATAAATTTTATCGATAAATTCTCAAAATTTGCGAGTAGTTTTTTCTTAGAAGATAGAAATAGCCAAACAATAATGGAAAAGCTCAAGCAATTTATATCATTACGAGGTAAAATTAAAAAGTTTGTCTTCGATAACGAATTCAATTCAAAAAATGTCGGGGAATTTTTAAAAAAAGAAAATATTGAATTTCACTTCACAAAACCCAACAACCATACAGGGAACGCTGACATCGTGAGACTAAATAATACAATTACTGAGAAAATTCGAGCTTTAAATTTAGAGGACAAACAACCAATTAAATTACAAATGCTTAGTGCGATCACTATATACAACAATTCCTATCATTCCACGATAAAATGTACGCCATCCGAAGTGCAAGATCAGAAAATCGATCACGAAATTATAAGGAAAAGAATGACAGAAAAGAAGAATCAAATAATAATAAAACGAAATAAAAATCGGGAAAACTATGTCGAAAATAGAACAGTAGGGTTTATTAAAAACTATAAGTCGCTCAGTCATAAGGAGGAACCCAAATTTAGAAAACACAATTTAAAAAATATACATGAAAATAATGTAAAACGTCCTTTTAAATTTGCAGATGAAAACAATATCTCTGTGGATGCTGATCCTAGTCATGCCTCTTCCAGTTAAAACAACATTAACAATCGAAAAAATTGACTCGAAAGCCGGATTTGCATCAATAAGGATCGATGAAGTAGAAATCGTAAGCAAATTTGATCTAGTTCTTCATATAATCCACCCTCATGAGTTAACAAACATTATAAGTAATCTGGAATATAATATCAATAGCTTTAATATTACGAGTACTGCTAAGAAAGTACTATTGGGACAAATTAAACCAATTAAGACAAAAACACTAACTTTATTTCCTAGTCGAAGCAAAAGGGGTTTAATAAACATAATGGGAACGGGACTAAAATGGCTTTTCGGAACACTTGATGAAAATGACAGACAGAATATCGAAAACCACTTACAAATAACAGACAAGAACAACAATAACATAATAAATACTGTTAACCAACAAATAAAAATAAATGAAAACTTTATTTACTCGTTTACATTATTGAAAGGACTGCTAGAGTCTGATCGAGATAAAATTATTACGGAATTAGGAGAAATAAAAAATTTTGAAAAGAAGTTATCAGAAAAGGAATTAATATTGGAGCAGCAAATGAGAATTAACATGTTAAGAGATCAAATTAGTCAAGTGCAAGATAACATAATATCTGCTAGAATAGGCATAATTCATCCCAATATATTAACCGATCAGGAAATTAACGAATATAATATCGACTTGAATAAAGTGAGTAATATTAGAGCAGGGGTAGCAAAATTTTTGAATGATACTATAATTTTCGCCATAAAAATTCCTTCAAGTACGTTTAAAACCGAAAAAAAATTGATTGTACCAATTGCAAATTCGAGAGGAAAACAAATTGATGAAGAATTAGAATATGTTGTAATAATTAATAATAAGACTTTTTCATTCCAGAACAATTTAAGTTTAGCAGAGCTAAAATCTAGTAAAAACTGTATTGTTAAGAAAATAAGATTAGTGAATAGTCCACAAGAAGAGATAATAGAAATAGGAATTGATCTTTTAATTGTGAATAACATGAAAAATATTAATTTCAAAAGTACTTGTGACGAAAGACAACTCTCTTTAAATAGTAACTATATGATTAACTTTGCAAACTGCACAATTAAGATAAATGACATGCAATTTAGTAATATGATATTAGAATTTGTTGAAAGATTTCTTTTACCGCTTGATGGAAATATAACTGGACATGATAAAATGTTAAATTTTGAAGAAATCACTTTACACCATATTGATAATATCAGAGAAATTAAAAAATTAAAAGCACATAAAATCGTTAACTATACTATAGGAACAAGCAGCATTGTTTTGATAATATTAGCACTCCTAGTTATGATTAGAAAACATAAAAAGCTCAAGGTTAAGATAATTCAGGAGAATCATCAATCAAGGGGAGGAGGAGTTACATTCCCAGACTTTGCAAGCGGAAGTCAACCGACACCCCAAGACAATATTCGCCTAGAATATCTACAGTTCGTAGAAAATATAAATGAGCTAAAGAATGCTGGGAACTGCTCCATCAACAATTTAGCTGGAATAACGCCCAGCAAACAAACGAAGATGCAGGAGTAACATGAAACCTGAAATAATTTCATGTTCATGTACCTCTTTATCTATTAAGTTAATTTTCAAGTTTCAAGCCTGGACCTAATATTCCGTACCGTACCGTAACAAAATTGAACTAATCTGAGCTCAGTTACGGCATTTTGACAGATGCCCTAAATGAAAACGTAAAGTGGCAAGTGACAAGTGCAAAATGGATAGCATAAACAAAGATTTAAGAGATTTATTTGCATTATTTAAGCTGTGGAAGCATTACAAACAGATTAGAAGTGATCAGAGGAAAAGAAGGAATAAAAATCGCGCAATAAATAAAATGAGAAACATCCACAGATATTACCGTGTAACATTTCTAAAGATCAAAAAATTGAAAGATTGTTGTGTAGGGTAATAATTATAATATTTCAAGTCATTTACTGCTCCAATTTTTAAAAAAATTGTTAAAATGTGAACAAGTTTTTTAAATAGCTAACGGATGCTAAGGTTTCGTGCCATTCTTACGGCACCATTACGGACCATTCGAGAATTTAACGAACATTCGGCAAGTTTATTAAGTCAATTTAGGTCGGTGCCATATGAACACTTATGTTCGTAGGTTACGGTACTTACGGTTACGGTACGGTACGGAGTATTAGGTCAGGCCTTAAGTCTTGTATCTTTTAAATAACGGCTCGGTTGCTCTTAAGAGTAAATTTTATAAAATAAAGTTTGAACTATTCCAAAGAATAGAGTTTTTTTTCTTAAATATAACATAATGTTCTTTTTTTCAGTTCTGAAGAACTGGTGTAAGTTTTTTATATTTTTTAAAATAAAACGTAAAAAACGTAAGCCGCGTAGCCGCTCATGTAGCCAAAGCGCGTAGCCGCTCGAATACGCTTCCAGTGGACGACCAGCCTTACGCTGCATGTGCCAATCGTTGCCACTACTACATGCAGCGTAAGCCACGCCCACTCACTTTGTCGCTTGGGCATCCCGGCTAACCGTTTTATTAGACGTTGTCACGTCAAAATGTTATTGTGTAGCCCTGAGCTCAAAAAGTCCATAATCACAATCTATTCGCAGTTTTCCTCATGGGCCATTGTATGTTGCTCCTTCTTTTATCAAATAATGATAAAAATTACACAACAAATATTGTGTACAGAGAAGTACCTGATTCTTAAATTAAGATCTTTTAAATGTAATACATGAAAATGTAATATGTGACATTAAGAGATAATAAGTGTTGGGTTTTTGGCATGGCTTTTTCTAACTATGAAAAAAATTCAATTTTTAATTTTGTTTTATTGTTCTCTAATAATTTTGTTATTGAAGACTTCTAGATTTAAATTTAAACAAGTTGGGTTTGATCCTTAAGGTCCACACGATTAACTTCCCAGTATAAAGAAAGTTGAATAGTCTGGATGGATATTTTAATAATAAATGAAAAAAAAAAAAAAAAACAATTTGTAAGAAAAAAAACACGCCATATTCATACAACTTGTAAATTAAACTCACTTTAACTGGGAGGGGGGTATTTTGATTTCAAGTTTGTCTACACAGAAAAAAAATATGAGTGTGCTTAAGACCACACTTTAGAAGTAAAACTTTTGTGCCCAACGGCTAGTAATATGCAATAGATATAGTGGAAAGTCGGTCGGATCTATAGTACTTCTTCTTCTTCTTTAACGGCTCTACAACCGGGATCCGGTCCTGGCCTCGCGCAACTGTTCTCTCCACCGGTCCCGATTCTGAGCCGATGTCATCCAGTTTGGCATCCCTAAACTCTGAGCGTCCTGGTCCACGCCATCCTTCCAGCGAAGGTTGGGCCTCCCTCGCTGTCGCACCCCATAGGTCTTACCGCAGAGAACTTTCCGAGCAGGCTCATCTTCACTCATACGAGCAAGATGCCCTGCCCACCGGAGCCTACCGAGCTTTATTTTCTTCACAACATCTATGTCGCGATAGCGCTCGTAGATCTCGTCATTGTAGAGTCTCCGGAATCGTCCTTCCTCACATACGGGGCCAACAATCCTCCGAAGTATTTTCCTCTCAAACACGCCCAAGAGGTTTGAGTGCTTTTTGCTAAGCACCCACGTTTCGGATGCATATGTGAGAACGGGTAAGACCATCGTCTTATATAGTAAAAGTTTAGACGTTATGGTTAGATATTTGGATTTGAAGAGCCTTGACAGACTATAGTAGGCTTTGTTGGCTTTTAGCAGTCGTGCGCGTATTTCTGGTTCCATGCTATTGTCGGCTGCTACTATTGACCCAAGGTAGGTAAATGATTTTACCACGTCAAACTCGTGTTCCGCTACCTTGATTGTGGGACCAATGTTAGGTGTTCTTCCAGACGAGGCCACCATGTACTTTGTTTTGCTTTCGTTAATGTGCAGTCCCAGATTTCCTGCCGCTTGCTCAATCTGAGTGAAAGCTTCTTGTACAGCTGTTGTTGTTCTTCCAATGATGTCAATGTCGTCTGCGTAAGCCAGTAATTGGGTGGACTTGTGGAGGATTGTACCCCTAGATGTCACGCCCGAATCTCGGATCACTTTCTCCAACGCCAGGTTGAAAAGGAGGCAGGCCAGACCGTCCCCTTGTCGGAGTCCATTATAGATGTTGATTGGTCTGGACAGTGTTCCGGATACCTTTACTTGGCTTGACACATTGATCATGGTCAACCTACATAGTCTTGTCAGTTTGTTGGGGATGCCGAATTCTCTCATGGCTTTGTAGAGTTCTACCCTGGCTATGCTATCATAGGCGGCTTTAAAGTCTATGAAGAGGTGTTGAATTGAGTTTTGAAACTCTAGACATTTTTCCATAGCCTGCCTCAAGGTGAAAATCTGATCAGTCGTTGATTTGCCTGGGCTGAAGCCACACTGGTAATGGCCTATGATGTTTCTGGCGTATGGGGCCATCCTGTTTTTGTAGGATAGCGGAGAATATCTTATACACGGTACTCAACAACGTTATACCGCGATAATTAGTGCACGCTGTGATATCTCCTTTTTTGTGTACCGGACAGAGGATGCCTTTTCTCCAGTCTTCTGGCATCACTTCCTGCTCCCATACTTGCACAATTAATTCATGAATCGCTTGGTGTAATGTAGGCCCTCCACATTTAACCAGCTCCGCTGCGATGCCGTCTGCACCCGAGGCCTTGTTGTTTTTGAGCCGGCTGATGGCTCTGCTAACTTCTTCTATGCTTGGTGGCGGCAGCATAGCATTGTCATCAGATATTGGTGGAGCCTCCGAATCCTCAGTTAGTTCGCCATTTAGCAATTCATGAAAGTGCTCTTCCCATCGCTCCAAGATGCCTTTAGGATCGGTGATCAGATTCCCTTCTTTGTCCTTGCAGTATGTGCAACGTGGTGTG
This sequence comes from Thereva unica, assembly GCA_949987705.1. NCBI lineage: Eukaryota > Metazoa > Arthropoda > Insecta > Diptera > Therevidae > Thereva > Thereva unica. The sequence continues at coordinate 127,152,747 of OX465281.1, forward strand.
AATTGCGTCATACTGCGGACTCTTTGGTAGAACTCCCGCGCCTGGTGCGGCCGTCGTTCTCTGTACTGTTCTAGCTCACAGACGAGATTTTTTTCCCAGGCTTCCTTTTTCCGTCTGTGAATTCTCTTTTCTCGGATCTATAGTACGCTTGAGAAAATTCAGACCAACGACAGATGCAAGAAGAATAGTAACGATTCTACTGACGGACTTGATACAAATACTATTTGAAAATATTTATGAATTTCTATTTACATTAAAACCTAAAAGTAACCGAGTAAAAATAATTTTTATTGTCTAATTTTCTTAAAAGCATACACGCGGTGCACCTAGTACGTATAGCATATAAGTGCGCATCCCACACGGGTATGCACGCTTCCGCCACAGGCATGGATACTACCGCCACAGGCACGAAAATCTAAACATTGGAAGTAAGCTGGTGACATATGCAAGCGTACATGCATTGCATTCAGAGGTTCATAAAATTGCATGGTTTTTTCCGTCCCGGCTTTCACACATAGCCCGAAAATCTAAGTAACGAGTGCATGCAAGGTGCATGTGTTTGTTGTGGATACTTGTGTGTGCTATTTCGAATGCGGCATTACAGAAAAAGTTAAAAGTAGCCTTTGCGGGGCATGCATTCCATTCATGGAACATTCTGTCAAGTCGCATTTGAATACACACACTTCTATATTATTTATCAACGAATTGAACTCATGTACGCTTGGATATGTCACCAGCTGTATGCATGCTCCGCTCCCGCTACATTCATGATCATTAATAATTACATCCGCATCGGCATAGACTATTCCAAACCCAAGTATTGTTTTACCAAGAAGTCCGCCAACCACATTCAATCTGAAGCTTTACCTGCGCGAGCCGCTTTATCTACGCAAACGAGAGCCAATCTACTTGAGTATGGTATTGGCACCCTTTATGGCCACCTAGCCAATTACCTGATTTCTTCGTCCCATACAATCTTTTAGGGAGCTAATTAATTTTAAAGGGAGCAAAAAGAAATGCAAAAAACAATCAACCTTTTTCAAATTCTTCTTTTATCTAGGCGTAGTTGAAAATAATTTATTTTAGCTGATTAAACCAAATTTGAAGCATAAAGTTGAAAAAACATTTTTTACAAACCTTTATATTTTCAGTCGATGCAGGGATAGTTTTAGCCCTTTACTATTATCCCTTATCATAAAATTTGCTTTGTTATAAATCAACCACTTTTGAATATAAATATTGCAAAAAATGTATTTTATTGGATTGTCTTTGATTATAATTAAAATTACCGCGAAATCCTTAAAAAAAGGAGTTTTTAAGCATATTTAAAGAAGACATGCATGTTTTAAGACTTTGGGACCCCGATTTTCATAATCAGCGATCCAAAAACAACATATCAGGAACGATTTTCACAACAATGTAATGTTTTGACATAAACGATTCGTCGATTTGTTGCAAGTTAAAAAAATTGTAATTTAAAAAGGGGAAAGATGCAGCACATTTCACCGAAGGGGAAGTGGGTGCCAATTTAAAATAAGAGCACCTCACACATTTAATTCACCACTCCCTTTTGGTATTCTAACTTCCCGGCAGTGTTACATGTTTGGCCACGCCAAAAAACAGATGCACTTGCTCAGGCTGCGCCGAAAATTCTTGTCGTATATGCCGCTTCCAACATGTCAGTCAACTCCAGAGTGTCTGCGGCATAAGCCCGGCCAGTGACCAAACCACAAGAAAAATCTCAAATAATTCACCTCAACATAATGGTGAATTTGTATTCCTATAATGAGATAAAGCAAAGTCTGGGCGACATCGTAGCTAACATGCCAGAAAATTTATGCAGTAAGGCAGAGTGTATTTTCGCTGTTGCATACACAGCCCCGAGTTTCTTCGTCTCTCGTACCCTTTCCCATCGTTATACGAAAGTTCTGACGATTTTTCATGTGTGAGAGCGATTCACTCTCATGTAAATTTTTTTAAGCAAACGTCCCTAAAGAAGTTTTACTTCAAAAATTCGTCCCTACGTGCCTGATATTCATAAACTCAGGGCCGTAACTAGGCAGGGGCAATAGGGGCACTTGCCCAGGGCCCTGGGCCCAGGGGGGCCCCAGAGGGGCCCAGGAAACCCAGATAAAAAATTATCTCAATTATTTTCATTCGTATTTTAATGAATATTCCAAATCACATATGGTAATTCCATGCCAACTCAGCATGAGTGTCCACCCGCCCATCACGGATTTTAAATTCAACTTCACTGGCGTTTTCTGCACTTAAAAACAACAAATTTTGCCAAATATAAGATTTTTTCGTTGATTCTATTGATTTTTATAATCGATTTTTTATTTTATGTTTTTATCGAAGTCAGAATTCACAATACTTGAATTTTCTTCTAAATTTGCAAATAGTGAACAGTAAAAAATGTAAAAATACACTATTCTGATAGGAAATTTTATGTAATCGATTTATGACATTGTCGAAGCGAAATTTTTAGATCTAATGGTTCAAATGGCGTTTAAAAAAAAAAAAAAAAAAAACAGCTTTTTTTCAACTTAAAATATCTCAAAATGTGTATACCTCAAAAAATTTTGTTTTACATGAAATCGCAAGGGTTTTAATTGAACTTTACGAATATATCATGATCTTTTGTACTTTTGGCCAACCAAGTTTATTTTCAGGCTATTTTAGTTCAAACTCTGAATTTTCACCAAATGAAGTGATTTTTAATATGTTCTATCACTATATTTTGCAAATACCGGGAAAAAGGCTAGTAACAAACATTTTCACCCTCTATCCCTCTATCATTAACCCTCTATCTTGGTAGACACAAATGAAGTCTAAGTCTCTTGTGACTTCATTCATAAATCTTCTTCATTTAAAAATCGTGCATCCGTGAAGGTTCACAGAGAAATTGTGAAGATTTTTCTTTTCTTTTTGGCTCGTCATTAGAATCAATGGGGTGGCATACACGGATCATAACGTCAAGACCAAAAAACCGGTTTACAGGACAGAGGGGCAAAAGGAAGAGAGAAAGTTGTTGCAACTTTTTGAACAGAAAATTTTGGCGTGAAAACTAACACATGCACAAATGTTTCTTCTTATCTTCTTCTTCTTTGGGTCTGATTGACATATCTCTTTGTTATTCGCATTTGGGTTGTGCACACATAGATATTCCGTGTAGGGATAATAAAGTTACTCTCGGTAAAATAAATACCCATGTACGCCGAGAGTAACATAAAAAACTGGTCTTTTGGTGTTGATATTACGATCCGTGTATGCCAGCCCAATGAGCGTTGTTGAATTACAAAAGGCGGCGGCAGATTTATCCAGAAAATATGATAAAGATTTGAATAGTCACGAATTAAGCTGTGAGAATGAAAGTTTTAAATTTCAAGTATGTGGGCTGCTGGAAAATTTGAAAGAAACCACTCCTCTAAATATATTACAAGACTATACATGATTTCGAATTAGTCGAATCGTACCAAAACATGGTGGCTGCTTTAAGAATATTTCTAACCCTACCAGTCACCACCGCTTCTTGCGAGAGAAGTTTTAGTAAACTGAAGTTAATTAAAAACTATTTAAGATCGTCGCTCTCACAACAGCGTTTGTCGAACCTGTCTATTATATCAATTGAATCTAACATAGTGCAAGAAATAGATTTTAATAATATAATTGATGAGTTTGCGGAGAAAAAAGCAAGAAGAATGCAATTTAAAAAAATTTTTAATTCGTTTTTCTTCATAAATATAAAATAAAAAAAAATTTACAAAAAATATGGACAGGACCAATTTAAAGATTCCTTATTTTGTGTTTATTTATTAAGTGATATACCTACTAAACTTTAAAAATGTGAAAGAACAGGAACTATAGCCATGGTAAGTTTTTTCTCAATTTTTTTTATTGAGGGGGGCCCAATTTGAAGGTCTTGCCCAGGGCCCACAAAATCCACGTTACGGCCCTAAACTGACTACTTCAAGTAACAGCTCTAGTACTTTTCTAGAGAATTTATTTTTCCTGAACTCTAGCAAACATTTCTGTCGTTCCTCGTTCGCTACACTAGAGTGCGTGGCTGCATTCGTCCTGTGCGTGTTCAAGCACCGCTTATAAACTGGTAAGTAAACTACATACTTCAACTGGAAATCCGAGGTTTTCAGGAGATATTAGCAAAACTAATCAATGTAAAGAACTGGTCCTTCAGAACGGGTTTCATTCCAACGAGTATATCAAGGGACCGTGGTAAGGATTAAAAAGAATAAAAAAAATGAAAATGAATGAAATGTTGTGGATGAAGCGCTGCGCGACTGTCTTTACCGGAGTTTGGGCTCGCCGCTCACTGTGTCTCTCTCTGCCCTGGATTTAACTCAGGCAAAAGACAGAGAGATCAAGAGCCGCTCTGAATTTCGCTTTTGTTGCCACCGCTGAGAGCGACACCTTGCGTCAGATGATGCACAGGTACATCATGGGTCGCCTCTTGTCTTATGGATTTGTATGACAGAGGCGGCGAAAATTAGTAACACCTCTGTTCTCGTTTGTAGCCGGAAAAAGAACATTTTGCGGCAAAGGAGGATATGCTACATTTTCTGCGGGCAGTGGAGGTGGTGATGGTGGCGGCAAGAGTAAAAGTTGTTCTATTTTGGCCATTCTCCTGGATGCTGGACGTGGTTCACTTGAATTTCGTTTTGTCTTTCCAATGGGACATTTTGCTAGGGGTCCGGTACTTTGTCAAGGTTTATCTCCTGTTTATTATTAGGTTGTTGTGGCATGGGTTGTTGCAGTGCGGGTTGCTGCAGCCCAGGTTGTTGTGCGCACTTTTTTCATTTTGTGTGCAGTTTATTGGTTAGGAACCGAAGAATTTTGTTTGCAGTATTCGCTATGAACCGACGAAGATAAATATCTATAAAATTATTGGATGGTAATGTAAACATTTATGTATTACACGTTAAGATTAAAAATATGTTTAATAAATAAGGCGCCCAGTTGTAAAACCGGCTAAGTAAGTCGAATTTTTGTGCTTTTGCGAATTTGAAAATAACGTGTATCTCTGAATGTATTTGTCAAAAAAATCAGGCAAATAGATCACCACAGAGTTTCTTTAAAAAGCAGCTTAAAATTATTTAGTCCACTGTTTTTTGCTTTGATTTATTTTATAATTGCACAAATATTGTGCCATCATAATTGAAAAATAATTGAAAAAGCCAATGTTCACTTTTGCATCTATTTTTAGTCTTCAGAAATTATGAAATTATGAAAAATTAGTTAGAAAGGTTTTCTAGCGCTACTGTCAATTTCGATCAACATATTTTTGGAAACACAAAACAGATAACTTTATAAATTATAAACTCCATTTTTATTGATCGGTTTCTTTTATTATTGAAAAAACAATTGTTTCGCAATTAATTACCAACGAAAAATTGAAAAAAATATACCAAGTTATTTGTTTGTTTATTGATTACTTGGCATCATTAATAAATAAATCAAGTTTAAAAGTAAACCACAGGCATGCGCACTTCTTTTGAAAATTTAAAATAAGGCATTACACTTTTTTTAAAGTAATTTTCTTTATTTCAAAGAGAGACGTGAACTCAGACCCTTAGTAAAATAAGCATACTATTATTCAGATCTCCTTCTTTACTCTCATCCAGACCCTTCTTAAATATAGATCTACGAGTAGACTTAAATTTGAACTCCGTTTCACATTTTTGGCTTTATTATTATTATTTATTTTCATAAGTATGTACAAAGATAGGTTCTTATTATAGTACATTCATTATAAAGACAACAAAAATTATTCAAAACAAATTTATATAGAAAAATATAGGAATATAAAAGTAAAATATAAGTAAGAAAAACTAAAAAAGAATAAAACATATGAAATAGAAACAAAAAAAAAACAGATAGAGAGAAAGAAAAAAAAAGAATAAATAAAATAAAATAGTAAAATATAAAATATAAAAAAGAAAGTTATATGTATAAAAAGGAAGTAAGCTATATAATAGAAAGATAGAAGAAATTTATATATTCATGCTTTAATCAATTCTATTAGAAATGAATTCGAAGAGACGCTTCCTGAAGATGTTCACAGAATCAATACGTTGCAAATCGACTGGGAGTGAGTTCCATAAAACATCCGCGAAGATAAAAAAATTCTTTTAAATAGAAAACTGAAAACATAGGCCAAAACTTGATCTAAGACCCAGGCCTATCTTCTTCTTCTTTCTTCTTCTTCTTTAACGGCTCTACAACCGGGATCCGGTCCTGGCCTCGCGCAACTGTTCTCTCCACCGGTCCCGATTCTGAGCCGATGTCATCCAGTTTGGCATCCCTAAACTCTGAGCGTCCTGGTCCACGCCATCCTTCCAGCGAAGGTTGGGCCTCCCTCGCTGTCGCACCCCATAGGTCTTACCGCAGAGAACTTTCCGAGCAGGCTCATCTTCACTCATACGAGCTAGATGCCCTGCCCACCGGAGCCTACCGAGCTTTATTTTCTTCACAACATCTATGTCGCGATAGCGCTCGTAGATCTCGTCATTGTAGAGTCTCCGGAATCGTCCTTCCTCACATACGGGGCCAACAATCCTCCGAAGTATTTTCCTCTCAAACACGCCCAAGAGGTTTGAGTGCTTTTTGCTAAGCACCCACGTTTCGGATGCATATGTGAGAACGGGTAAGACCATCGTCTTATATAGTAAAAGTTTAGACGTTATGGTTAGATATTTGGATTTGAAGAGCCTTGACAGACTATAGTAGGCTTTGTTGGCTTTTAGCAGTCGTGCGCGTATTTCTGGTTCCATGCTATTGTCGGCTGCTACTATTGACCCAAGGTAGGTAAATGATTTTACCACGTCAAACTCGTGTTCCGCTACCTTGATTGTGGGACCAATGTTAGGTGTTCTTCCAGACGAGGCCACCATGTACTTTGTTTTGCTTTCGTTAATGTGCAGTCCCAGATTTCCTGCCGCTTGCTCAATCTGAGTGAAAGCTTCTTGTACAGCTGTTGTTGTTCTTCCAATGATGTCAATGTCGTCTGCTTAAGCCAGTAATTGGGTGGACTTGTGGAGGATTGTACCCCTTGATGTCACGCCCGAATCTCGGATCACTTTCTCCAACGCCAGGTTGAAAAGGAGGCAGGCCAGACCGTCCCCTTGTCGGAGTCCATTATAGATGTTGATTGGTCTGGACAGTGTTCCGGATACCTTTACTTGGCTTGACACATTGATCATGGTCAACCTACATAGTCTTGTCAGTTTGTTGGGGATGCCGAATTCTCTCATGGCTTTGTAGAGTTCTACCCTGGCTATGCTATCATAGGCGGCTTTAAAGTCTATGAAGAGGTGTTGAATTGAGTTTTGAAACTCTAGACATTTTTCCATAGCCTGCCTCAAGGTGAAAATCTGATCAGTCGTTGATTTGCCTGGGCTGAAGCCACACTGGTAATGGCCTATGATGTTTCTGGCGTATGGGGCCATCCTGTTTTGTAGGATAGCGGAGAACATCTTATACACGGTACTCAACAACGTTATACCGCGATAATTAGTGCACGCTGTGATATCTCCTTTTTTGTGTACCGGACAGAGGATGCCTTTTCTCCAGTCTTCTGGCATCACTTCCTGTTCCCATACTTGCACAATTAATTCATGAATCGCTTGGTGTAATGTAGGCCCTCCATATTTAACCAGCTCCGCTGCGATGCCGTCTGCACCCGAGGCCTTGTTGTTTTTGAGCCGGCTGATGGCTCTGCTAACTTCTTCTATGCTTGGTGGCGGCAGCATAGCATTGTCATCAGATATTGGTGGAGCCTCCGAATCCTCAGTTAGCTCGCCATTTAGCAATTCATGAAAGTGCTCTTCCCATCGCTCCAAGATGCCTTCTTTGTCCTTGCAGTATGTGCAACGTGGTGTGAATTGCGTCATACTGCGGACTCTTTGGTAGAACTCCCGCGGCCGTCGTTCTCTGTACTGTTCTAGCTCACAGACGAGATTTTTTTCCCAGGCTTCCTTTTTCCGTCTGTGAATTCTCTTTTCTTCTTTTCTGAGCTCTTTATAGTTCTCTTCGCGTGCCCGTGTTCTCTGAGACTGCTGCATGGCTCGGTACGCAGCATTCTTACGTTCAGTTGCGAGCTTGCATTCATTATCGAACCAGTCGTTCCGATCTTTACGACTTCTGCCTAAGATGGAATCAGCAGTACTAATGACAGTATTTTTAAGGCGGGTCCAGTTCTCTTCAACGCCCGGCATCTCATCCCCAGGACTTAGGGCGAGTTCTAATGCATGACCGTAGCTGTTTCTGGCCATTTCATTGCGTAGTGCAGCTGTGTTGATTCGAGCCTGATCAGCGGATACAAAGCTTTTCAGCGTTGTAATGCGCTCTCGGAGCACCATACCAACAAGATAGTGATCCGAGTCGAAGTTGGCACCTCGGTACGTTCGTACCGTCATCAGACCCGAAAGGTGGCGGCGGTCTATCAACACATGATCTATTTGGTTGCGAGTGGCTCCATCAGGAGATACCCAGGTGGCTTTATGGATATCTTTACGCGCAAATCTAGTACTTGCAACGACCAAGTTCTTACTTGCTGCCATCTCTACAACTCGCTGTCCATTGTCATTAGTGTTTTCATGCAAGCTGTGGTTGCCGACATATTGCCTGTATATGGGCTCCCGGCCTACTTTGGCGTTCAGATCTCCCAGTATGATTTTTACATCATACCTGGGGCAGGCATTAAGTTCCCGTTCAAGACCCAGGCCTATAGGTGCTTTTTAATCCAGAACCTACAGTTACTTTCTAAAAAATAATGTTTGTTGTTGCAAATAAATTGATTTCAAAATTTTTCTAGAAAGGTCTAGTGGCTGATTGAGTTGACTAGAATATTGCTTTTTACAATCCACCAAAGGTCATTAAATTCTACAATTTTAACGTGTTATAAAGTATCTTCGTATTAGATATTCTTTTAGTATTGATTTTACATTGCCAAATTATTTTCAACAAAAGGTGTGAAATCAATTTTTGCGTGTTACGGTTTTTCTGTACCGAATATCATGTAAAATTTTTCTGTACTGTATTAAATATTGAGTATTAAATGTTTTAAAAAAAAATACCCTGAAAAGGTAAAACAATTACGTGTCTTATCCCGAATTTCTCGCACTGATTGTATATTTTTCCGAGTTCTATTTACTATACCAAAATATTTTCAACACAAGATGAGAAATCAATTTGAATATGACAACGTAATTTTGTTGTACTTTAGTACATTATGTACTAGAAATGTAAAATGTAAATTTGCATTAATCTAACTCAGCATTTGCAAAAATACTTTCAAAAGAAAAAAAAAACAAAAATTATGCGCATCCTCTATTACAAGGCAGAGTTAAATTCACGCAAACTTTATGTAAATCATTTACATTTTTGGTAGGTATAGTTATATTAAGTACAACAAATTTACCTTGGCATGTTCAAATTGATTTCTCATCTTGTGTTGAAAATATTTTGGTATAGTAAATAGAACTCGGAAAAATATACAATCAGTGCGAAAAATTCGGGATAAGACACCTTACCACGTAATTGTTTTACCTTTTTAGGGTAATTTTTTTAGACATTAGAGAAACTTATCAATTTAAGGTACTGGTGACCCTTAACCGATTAGAAGTCTTTTCATTCAAACAAAAAAGGGCTTCACCGATTATTAAGAAATTCTTCTCCAAGGATTTTCTTAGTTAATATGCTTCGATCGGCATTTAAAAAAAGTCTATGTCATGTTTTCTTTACGCGATATCGTGCAGGTGCAATAATAACTTACGTCGTTTGAACATAAAAATGGCGCGACCAAATTTTCTGGAAACTTTTCCAGATCACATTATATCATATACACCTAAACGAGATATCATGCAGGTAAGGGTGGTCCATAAAAACTATTTTTTGTTTTTCAGTTTGGCCACCCCATAAATTTGTAACATGTATCCGTAACAATATTGTAAAATTTCAGTTGGCTAGCTTAAACGGAAGAGGGTGCTCAATCGAGTGTCTTTTTCTAAATTTTTGTTAAAAATGCTTTATCTTGGATTTTTTGTTACAGATCAGTATCTACTTTTAAATGTTTAAGAGTTTTATAAGTTAACGTAAAAAACTTTGGTATCTACACACATTTACCCTGTTCCACAGCCTTGCTGCAAAAATCATGGAAATATATAAATATTCATACGGCAAAATAACGGAAATGTAAAGTTTGAGATTTTGCCGTGCTGCATGCAGTCCAGTTATTTACTAGACTGTAAAGTGAAGCTCGAGTGCATTAAAATGAGTTCAACTCGAAAACTAGTTGGGATGTGGGTTTGACCCCTTCGGTCCACACGATTAACTTGCCAGTATGATGAACGAAGATGGAATAAACTGGCTTCTTACAAAATAGTTATACGTTTAGCACTACTGGAAAATTGGCTAGTATCAGAACTGATGACAAAGCAATTCCGAGAGAAGCTAGTTCAAATAACTATAATAGTAGTAAATCCACAAGATTTTTCTAGAGAATTTCTTTTTCCTGAACGTTAGCAAACAAACATGTCCTCCGTATTTCGTTCGCTGCACTAAAGCGGGTGATCAAATTCGTATTGAGCGTGCTGTAGCGCCGCGCCGTTGACAAACTGAGAAGCGAGCTAGTTCAAATAACTATAATAGTAGTAAGTCCACAAGATTTTTCTAGAGAATTTGTTTTTCTTGAACGTTAGCAAACAAACATGTCCTCCGTATTTCGTTCGCTGCACTAAAGCGGGTGATTAAATTCGCATTGAGTGTGCTGATGCGCCGTTGACAAACTGAGAAGCGAGTGACTTCATTTGGAAATTCTAAAGCTTTCCGGAGATATTAGCAAAACTGTAACTGTTAAGTACTTGTCAGACTTGAGCAAAAAGAACAAATTTTGCGGTAACTACTGGAAATCCCGGGATGAGCCGCAGCTTTCTAAAACTGTATCACGCGTAGAAAGTAATTCCCCGTCAAAAGTGCTAATCCAAGGTTTGAAAAATTCGCGCTGTTTGTAAAGTGTAACGAAATTTTTGCACGATTTTGAAAGGTTGTCGGATTTTGAAGAGTGATGTTTTGTTCGAAGGCTATCGCTGTGCAGAACCCAAAAAAGATCACTTCGCTTAGAACGGGTCTCATTCCATCGAGTTCATTAGATATTAGCAAAACTTGTTAATTTAAGGCCTTTCTGACAATTAAAGTTAAGTTTAAGTTTTTCTATTTAAACAAAAAAGGCCGGACCGAATATTATGAAATTTTTTTCAGAGAATTTCTTCGTTAATATTCTTTCCGACACCTCAATGAAGTCGATATAGTTTTAGTTTGAGCGGTATCGTGCAGGTACAAAATTCATAAACGTCGTTTAAACAAAAAAAAAAAAACGGTTCGACCGAATTTTATGAAAATCTTTTCAGATCATATTTTGGTTAATACTCTTCGAACGGCAAGTCAACTAAGTCGATATCTTTTATAGTTCGCGCGATATCGTGCAGGTACAAAAATGACTTATGTTCTTTAAACCAAAAAACCGCTCGCCCGAACCACGAAAGATATTGGCTTACTTGAGGTGCCGTTCGAAGCGTATTAGCGACAATATAATCTGAAAAGATTTTTATAATATTCGGTCCAGCGGTTTTTTGGTTTAAATGACTTAAGTGATTTTTGTACCTGCACGATATCGCGCGAACTATAAAAGATATCGACTTAGTTGACGTGCCGTTCGAAGAGTATTAACCAAAATATGATCTGAAAAGATTTTCATAAAATTCGGTCCAGCCGTTTTTTTGTTTAAGCGGCGTAAGTGATTTTTGAACCTGCACAATATCGCCCGAACCACGAAAGATATTGACTTACTTGAGGTGCCGTTCCAAGCGTACTAGCGACAATATAATCTGAAAAGATTTTTATAAAATTTGGTCCAGCGGTTTTTGGTTTAAATGACTTAAGTGATTTTTGTACCTGCACGATACGGCGCGAACTAAAAACTATATCGACTTCATTGAGGTGCCGAAAAACATTAATACATCAATTTTATATACATTTTCGTCATCCTAATCTTGTAAGTGCGCACATTTAGTTTGGCATTTTAGCGAAAATATTGATAAATAATTGTGACAAATTCTCATTATTATAGATATATTCTATATTGCCTATTGTTCATTTATTATTAAAATATCCAATCATATATTCAACATCCATCATACTGGGAACTTCCGGAACTTCATCGTGTGGACCGAAAGGGTCGAACCCACATCCCAACTAGTTTTACTGGATGTCGGCATCTTGAGTCATTGCTAAGGAATAATCAACTTCACTTCGAAAAGTTTTACTTCGCTAGATTCTGCGCGTATGCTCATCCAAGAAGTCATTGAGGTGTGGAGCAAATCTGGTATTCCGAACAGCCAACCAAATCACTACGTTGAAAAACTTATAAAAATTCATAAGAACTGGCTGCTTTAAAAAAAATAAAGCAAGAAATTCGGAAGCACAGAAAAATAGAGAGCATTTTTTACAGAAAGCTAGACAAGCTTTTTGATACTGCCCATGAAAATGCCATACACAAACTTATTGCAGGAATGGGGGAAAATACATCGGATGCTGTTTTTAACACAATGGAACAGTGTAATGTCACAAATAAAGTGCGGCTATGAATTTTAACACCACTGCCTCTAACACCGGTCCCTAAAACGGAACGTGTACTCTTCTGGAAGCAAAGACCAAAGTCTAGTAATAACAAGTCTTTCATCTTCATACAAAATTTTCACCCGGTTGGTTGTGTGCGTGCATATATGAACATCACTGCTGTCATAAATCGAATTTTTGACTCTGGGTGTTGTTCGTTAAATTGTGACCATATGAATAGGAGAACAAATTACTGCAATTATTAGGAAACGCGAAGAATAAATAAATAGTTGGTTTAAACGAAATAATTTAAAGATGTTAAAGAAAAATACTTTGATTAAATAATAAATACATATTAATATAGAAGTATAAAAATGATCCCACCAAAAAAACATTAAAAATTCTGTGCGGCTCAGTCTATAGTGTTTCTAATAAAAATTGTTACATTTCGAAGGACAGCAAAGATTCATGCTAGGTATACAACGAACGCGCCAACCAACTTTTTCGCGGTTGATAATACTTTATTGAGTTTTAAATAAAAATTGGCAGTTGTATAATTCCTTTGAATTCGTTCGTAAATGCACGTGTTTAATTATTTCATGCTATTAACGATACATCTTGACTAATCCATATCACTTCTTTTTGTTATAAGTGTGTTTTAAACTGTCCCAATAAATAATTTCCGCGCCCACGAACTTCTAATTCACATTTTTAATGTTTTTTTGGTGGGATATCACTCTTTTTTGTTTTAATACAGTCTAAAATAAAAAATAAATAATCTTCTGTATAAAGAAATATTATGTATTTAATTGTTCATTATATTTTTTTATTTATTTTATAAGTAGGTAATAACAAAATAACAAAATGCAGGAATTCAAACTAATATTATTGCCTTTGTAAAAAAAACATAAGCTCCTTTCGAGTTTCTCGGCCAAGATTTTTTCTGCACTATGGAATCATTGATCCATAACCAGCTCGATTTTTGTTTCAACATGCTGATGTAAGGACCTTGTTCGAGTATTCCTGTATGGAATATAGCACTAATCACTTTATAATTTGAACCTCCTATATGCAATTTTGCAGAAGTGACAGCTTTGATATCGCATTGCTCAATTTTAATAAACTTTTTATTTTTCAGTTCGAATAATTTCAGTTGTATTATGAGAACAGGTGCTGCCGAAATCATTTCCGATTTACGAATCTTTTGAGTGTACGAACAATTTTTACATTGACCACTCAGAGTTTCTCGTTTTCCAAATTCACGATCAATAAGTTGCCATGTCGAGGCGGTTGTGAAGAAAATGGTAATGCGTCCTCTTGAGGTGGCCTCGGTGGATCTAACTATTTATTGAGTATACTATATTGCTTATTGTATTCTACTTATCATACCCTTTCATTTGATACCCATGTCGAGGGGGTTGTGAAGAAAATGGTAATCCGCCCTCTTGAGATTACCGCCATGGATCTAACCATACATTGAGTATATTATATCGCTTATAGTATTCTACTTATGATTACCCTTTCAATTGATACCTATGTCGAGGTGGTGAAGAAATGGTAGTCCACCCTCTTGAGACGGCCGCCATGGATATAAAGACATAGCTTATCATACCTTTTCATTTGATACCCATGTCGAGAGGGTTGTGAATAAAATGGTAATCCGCCCTCTTGAGATGACCGCCGTGGATCTAACCAGATATTGAGTATACTATATTGCTTATTGTCTTCTACTTAAGATACCCTTTCAATTGATACCTACATATGTCGAGGTGGTGGTGAAGAAATGGTAGTCCGCCCTCTTGAGACGGCCGCCATGGATATAAAGACATGGCTTATTGTATTCTTATTATCATACCCTTTCATTTGATACCCATGTTGTGGGGGTTGTAGAAAATGGTAATGCGTCCTCTTGAGGTGGCCTCGGTGGATCTAACTATTTATTGAGTATACTATATTGCTAATTGTATTCTACTTATCATACCCTTTCATTTGATACCCATGTCGAGGGGGTTGTGAAGAAAATGGTAATGCGTCCTCTTGAGGTAGCCTCGGTGGATCTAACTATTTATTGAGTATACTATATTGCTTATTATCTTCTACTTATCATATCCTTTCATTTGATACCCATGTCGAGGGGGTTGTGAAGAAAATGGTAATCCGCCCTCTTGAGATGACAGCCATGGATCTAACCATATATTGAGTATTCTACTTATCATACCCTTTCATTTGATACCCATGTCGAGGGGGTTGTGAAGCAAATGGTAATCCGCCCTCTTGAGATGACCGCCATGGATCTAACCAGATATTGAGTATATTATATCGCTTATGGTATTCTACTTATGATACCCTTTCAATTGGTACCTATGACGAGGTGGTGGTGAAGAAATGGTAGTCCGCCCTCTTGAGACGGCCGCCATGGATATAAAGACATAGCTTATTGTATTCTACTTATCATACCCTTTCGTTTGATACCCATGTCGAAGGGGTTGTGAAGAAAATGGTAATGCGTCCTCTTGAGGTGGCCTCGGTGGATCTAACTTTTTATTGAGTATACTATATTGCTTATTGTATTCTACTTATCATACCGTTTCATTTGATACCCATGTCGAGGGGGTTGTGAAGAAAATGGTAATCCGCCCTCTTGAGACGCGTACCATGCGTACACTTTTTATTAATCATCGAAATGATAGGAAATGCTATTTGACATCAACAGTGCTGGATTTGACTAACTTGTAACGAATATGTCATATTTTTAGAAATAAATTACGATTACGATCTCGGCATTCAGTATTTAAAAATTTTACTGTACATTTGTACTATGGACTACATGTTTTTTATAGTACCTAACGCAATCTGATACCATAGTTGCGACTAACTACTTTAAATGAATACATTTTGTTAATCATCGAATGCCATCTAGCATCAACAGTTCGAGTAAACACTTTTCGACTAACTAGTAGCACCATCTCATTTATTGAGCAATTGAAATAACTTAGAGCGCCATCTGACAGAATAATTTTGAGTACCCTTTTTAGACTGAAGGAGAAGAAAAAAGTTCGATTCGAAATGTAAAAAATGTAAAAATAAAGAAAACGAAGAATGATAGGGAAAAAAACTCATGGAATAATAAATTATTTATATTTTGGTAATCGGTTACAAATGAAAAATTACTTATATTGCTTATAAAAAGGTGATAAATCGAATAATTTTATAAAAAAAAAAACACCTTGTTTTCTATGTTTAAGCCTAGTATGGAGTTCAAACGGAATTCCGTTCAGCATTTTTGGCATATATTTCTACACGGAAAAATTCCGTGTAGAGTACTGTGAAGAAAAAGTCAAAAGGTGAGAAAAAGTTAACAGCTGACTGATAAAAATCACATATTACACCACGCATTTGGCCGCAACAGCTGTTTTTTTCGTTCTGTCAAAATTACCAACAGCAGCAACACGGAATAATTGTCTAGCTATTTATTCCGTTCCAACGTGAACGGAAAAAAGTCTCCAATTCCCCTGCAGAGCCATCTGTTAGAAAGTTTCACAAGTGATATATTACCAACAAAATTCCGTTCGAAGTCCGTACTCACAAAACAAAAAGTACACGGAAAAATCGGGTGAACGGAATTCCGTGCATCTTTTTACATGTATTTTATATGGGGAACGGAATTCCGTTCGAACTCCATACTAGGCTTTAGGCTGGTCGTCCACTGGAAGCGTATTCGAGCGGCTTCGCGCTTCGGCCATACAAATGAGCCGCTTGTAGCCGCTCATATGTATGGCCGTAGCGCGAAGCCGCTCGAATACGCTTCCAGTGGACGACCAGCCTTAGGCTGGTCGTCCACTGGAAGCGTATTCGAGCGGCTTCGCGCTTCGGCCATACAAATGAGTCGCTTGTAGCCGCTCATATGTATGGCCGTAGCGCGAAGCCGCTCGAATACGCTTCCAGTGGACGACCAGCCTTAGGCTGGTAGTCCACTGGAAGCGTATTCAAGCGGCTATGCGCTTTGGCTACATGAGCGGCTACACGCGGCTATGCGCGACAGATCCAACATAAAGGATTTCATACAAACATCGTCCACTGCAAGCGACTTCGAGCGGGCGGCTATAGGCGTTTTCGAGCGTGCCGCGCGAATCTAAATTATTTTGGATCGGTCGCGCGTAGCCGCTCGAATCAGGAAATAATTTTCTCCAAAGCTTTCTATATTTAAAATAAAATAAATCTACCCTGCGATTTCTTGACGCTATAATTAAGAGAAAAATCGTAGGAGTTCAATGAATGTGTTTTGGATAAAATTGATCCAGGGGAGCAGGTGGTAAAATCTTAATAAAAGTAACGAAAACACGTTTATTCGTGTTTTAAGTACGAAAAAAATTTTGTTTTGGAAAACAAAAAATAGTACATAATAGTGCTTAAAAAGACGAAAAATATGAGTTTTGCACCATTGAAGTCGGTCAACGACTTTTTGCAGAAAAATTCAAAAACTGTTAAAAATGACCATTTTTTTGACATTTAATTATAGGGAGTGTAATTATCGTAGAACCTAGTGTTCAAGGATTAAATTGTGGCTTCTGATGGTGCCTACCTACAGTAAAAATTTCATGAAAAAATAATTTTAACTTTTCGAGTTTCGGTTTTCAAACGAGTTTTTAAGTTGTTAAATCAAACCTATCATACATTTCATGAAAATGGAGTTGTGGAACAAATCCTTGCGAATAAATTAGGCCTACAAAAAAAATTCTAGGACCACTGTGGACCTTGTTCAACCTTTTTTCGTGAAACAGGTGTTTTTCATTTTTGAGATTTACTCGAAAATTTACCATTATTTTTTCATGAAACTTTTACTGTAGGTAGGCACCATCAGAAGCCACAATTTAATCCTTGACACAAGGTTCTACGATAATTACACTCCCTATAATTATCAAATATGTATCTCTCCTGGAATAAAAATTATTATGTCAAATTCACTTCAAACTGAGCAGCATGAAAAGCTTGCAGTGGACGACCCCTGTAGCGTGTAGCCGCGTATCTCAGAGCCGCTTGTAACCGCCTGCAGCCGCTCATGTAGCCGAAGCGCGTAGCCGCTCGAATACGCTTCCAGTGGACGACCAGCCTTAGGCGTAAATAAGGCATTAGCTGTTTGCCCTTACGAACTCGGCAAACTACCGCTTGCCTTGATAAGGATTCATTAGTTATTATTCTAGCCAATATTCAATGATTAATAGACGGTGTATTTATGAATGAATTAGTGTATTTTTCATTACATCGGTAGTGACATTTTTAGTAATAGTGCAGAAAGGATAATTATATATAGATAATAAGACTTTATTTGAAAGGTAACATTAAAGTTTCATATTGAGATAATTGCTGTAAATATAACAGCTAAACCGTGAACAAGAAAGTTTTTGAAATAATCTTCTGTAGAGGCTAAATTATTACTCTCGTTTATTAGGAAATCCATGAAATAAAAGAACTTTAATTTTTTTGAAAACGTTATAATACATATAGTGATCGCATTTTTGTACAATACGTGCAGTTTTTATTTTCATGATCTTTCTTAAGGAAACGATCCTAGCGATGTGATATAATTAAAAATTGTGGGTTTATACAATAAAAATTAAAAATTTCAACGCGTACAATTTTTTTTGGTTTTTCACGATGGCATGAAATAGGTTGGGTCTATTTCTTGAAGTTCTTCCCTCTTTGCTTTGTCTAAATAAAAATTTAGGTTAGTGAAAGTATCTGAACAAAATAAGGTAATATAATACATATACTGACCTTAAGCTGAGTGCCAACAAATTTTCTATTCTAATAGCTGGAAAGGAATATTTGGAGGAGGGACATTCAGAAAGCCATCAAAAATATATTAACCCCTTGCACTCTATTGACGCCGTTGCCACGACAATCATAGTCATAGATTAAGCTCACTATTAACTAAAAATTAAATGCCACCTAACACTGGTACAATAAAAAAGAATAGGAAAAATGAAGGAAAAGTAATAATTAATAATTTCTAGGGAGAAAACTGTGGCATATAAAAGAAGGACTACAAAGCTATTTGCTTAAAAAGATAAAAAAATTGTAACTCGTAACGTATTGAATAAAGCGTACCAGCCAAAATACCAAACGCGGTTTTTGCCTATACGAATTCCATTCGTGGTACATTGCTTCATGTGAGGTACCATACAATTAAAAAATTTAAAATATGAAATTTGAAGCAAATAAATAAAGAAAATACAAACAAATTAATTTATGAACCTTATTAATCTTAATTTTCCAAAGAAAATATTTACTTTACGAAAATTGTCACTGCAAAGGTGTGATAGATTTGCTGGCCAATCGTATAAAAAAATACTTAGAGTGCAAAGGATTAAAAATTTACAGAAAGAGCCGATATTTAAAATATTTAAATCTGTACTAGTAACTAACGATGCCGAACCGTAGTCTCTTTGTTCCGATCATCTGGAACTCTGAGCCTCCTATTAAATAACATAATAATGTAATATAACCGAACGCGCAAGAAATGCCAAATGAACTTTTCCTTATTAAATGACGCGCAACAAAATGGCCCTGGCACTAGAAATAGTTTATCGAAGAGTAGCGAATCAAAATTCATTTGGTGTATAATTTGATAAACTGTGGAATCAAGACAGTCATCTAATCGCCTCACATACTCGAAGAAATTCTTCGGTGGAATGGTCAGTTGGCAATTTTCAAACCGCTTGAATTCAAGGAGAGGATATTCGTACGAATCGATATTTCCTGAGTCGTCCGAATGACTACAATTATGAAATTGTTTATTTTTTTTATAAAAAAAAAACGGCACAATACGCGGAACTATTCTCTTCTAAAAATTTAACGTCTTTGTAGTCAACAGAGAATTTATGGGTGGCATATGAAAGGCAATTTTGTGTTCTTGAACTAATGCATTGCGGTAATTGAAACGGCTGATGTGACTCAGGATTCACAAACGCGGGCTCAGCATAATGTGTATCCCTTTCATATACACAATTTCCTGTCTTTGCAAGATCAAGATATTTCCTACCCCACAATTTTTTAAACGATTGAATAAACTGCCAGGGTGTGGGATGACGGTTATTTCCGCCCTGCTGGCGAATTGCCCCAAAGAAATTTTCTAAAGAATCTTGGCTTATACGCCGGGTAAGTATAAATTCAAAATTCTTGGACTTTAAATTGGTCCACAATCGTTTTAAACTTCTTATATTTGTTTTCCACCCAGAAATACATTTAATACGATTGCTCCAATCATGACCGTTCGAATCAACAAATTTTACTGTATCGAAAAAATCTACCATTTCATCTAAAACGCGTAGCTGGTCAACTGTTCTTGAAAAAGGCTTCCTCGTGGGCTTATCGTACAAATTTGAAGAATTGAAAGATCGAAAAGTGTGTCCATTTTTGAAACAAATTCTGCGGTATCAAGGAATTCAGGATTTTTTACATTACCTGCTACAAGAGAATACAAGCCGGATGCAACGGAATGACTGAAAAGTTGTGTAGCAGCTTTAACACACATTTGTTTATATTTACGCGGGGTAATATGAATTTCGGTAAGGCGTGGCGCGGCTCTATAACTGAAATCAAGCTTGGAATCAATTTCATAAAATTCCCGAATGTGTGAAAATTTAGCGCATTTGTTGTTGTCATAGCATACATTGTAACGTGTAAAATTATTTCGAGTGGATTTTGCGTAATGAGGCGTATCAAAAAAATATACCATTTCATGGTTATCCACGGTAAACCATGTTCGCGTCTCCGTTAAATTGAACCCGTACTTAAAAAGATTTAAAAAATTTTGCCCCTGGTCGCTAACGACAGCTACAGGAGTATATCCTATTAATAATAAACCATGAACCGCTTTCAAAATTATTTTTTTAGCCTGTACAGGTGAACAGGAATTTTTAACGACGACGTAGTCGAGAGGAATCTTCCAATTTTCACCTAAACCGCGCACCTGTATTACAAACGCGTTATGAGCTAGCTCATTTGTTGTCGTTTCTCAGTTATCTTCAAATCCGACGATGTGATTACGCGCCCGGTCATACTGCAAGTGTGTTTTCAAGCTAATTTCGTCGATACAAATTACGCAATATTTTGAAAATTCATCGAGCGATAGAAATTTGTACTCCATTGCTTTTAAATAAAAATCCATACTACCTGGGCCAGAAGCCCAAGATTCTGTCATTTTATTTAAAGTATTTAAGCAAGGAAGACTTAAAACATGGGCGTTCAAATATCTATACGTGCTCGGTGATAAGAAATGAATCATGAGCGCGAATGACTTAAATTTGTCACTATACCGAACACCTTTGCTTTTGCGTTTTTTATTAAGGGCCGCCCCTTCTACTACAGTTGCCAAATTTTCCGGTAGAAGATCGTAAGTTCGTTTAATATAAAATGCGACCGTCGACTGACTACGAATCTTCTTTTGTAATTCAGCACGCGAATTCTCATTCTCTAATGATTTTAAATGAAGTTCCTCTTCCAATTTTTTAACACGCGCCCGCAAAACAATATTTTCTTCAAATTCGCGATTGAGCCGTTGCTCTAATTCTTCAATACGTAAGTAAAAATAATTTGAAAGGGATGAATTAGAGCCCGAAGCTGCCTTTTCAGGAATAGTTGATTAAAAAAACTCGGATGAATTATTAAGGGATGAATCATGAGATTCCAAAGACTCCCTTTCTGGCTCTAATACACTTTCTGAAATATCCCCCTTCTCGTAAATTGAAAAAAAAAAAAAAAAAAACATTTTTCCTACATTGAACCAAAAAAACGTAGAGTGGACGCAAAGGAATTAAAGGGGAAAATAACCAATAAAATAATGCAAAGTACAAAAGTTAAATAACATAAAATAAAAGTTAAATATAATATAAACATACCGGATTTGGTGCCATTCCTGCACGTACCCGCTTTCCTGAAGGATACAACCTGTCTTCGAAAAATGTCTTTCGCAGACATGAGCCCTTATCGCTGGATAGCTCGTAGTAATGCCCATATTTTTGAGCCATATGCTTCGTCTGCAATATGGAGAAAACAATTATGCAAATCCGCACTAAAAGCCTAACATCTAATATATTTATCTAAATCTAACACTGCTTCGAATTGCTGGTAATTATATTATTATATGTTATGTGATATGTGGATCCGAGATTGTGGAGATAAAAGTGATTTAAATGCTCATACAGCAAAAATACGTTTTGACCACTTTTTGGACCAGAGCTATGATTAGAAGACATTCATTTTAAGACCCCAAATGTGAAGAAAAACCTTAAGAAAGGAACTATTCCAAGTCAAAAGGGAGAAGAAAGGGCTAATAAAAGATACTAAAGGCAAATTCTGCTGAATAAAAAGGAAATATGAAATGAATACTGATTTTACTTAAAGACTGATTACTAAATTTTCTGTCGCTACCTTCTAACTTCACCTGATCTCTCTTGGTTTCTAAAAGGGAAACACTCAAATGAAAGTAGTTATGCGATATTTATCAGAAAGATAATATTGCTTCCCATATTCTGTATTTGTTTCCTGAAAAATTTGCCTTTTTCTCTTTTAATTTTTTCCACCGGTAATGTCAGCATGAGAAACTGGCCAATTTTGTCTAGGAATAGCTCCTTTCTTAAGGTTTCTCGTCACGAAAAATGTCTTGAATGTCATGAATGTCTTCTAATATATAGCCCTACTCTAAAAAGTGGTCAAAGCGTATTTTTTCGGTATCAACATTTAAATCACTCACATCCACATATCACATAAATTTGCAACCTTCGGAAATGAAAAATATTTCATCTTCACCACACAATATTGTTTGTTAACCATTTTTTTCTTATCTTAATACTTCCTTCATTTAGTAATTAAAACTTTTCACCTTAATAAAATTCGCAAAATTTATTCTTCAATTTGTTTATATCCGAACGATTTCACATAAAATTGACATTTCGGGAATACAATACCGTGGCGGGCCTATTCTGTCTATAAAATTTTATGAAAAATTTGAAAGAAATTATAAATTTTTAAAAACAATCGATGTTTTGACTGTCATTTTCATAAAATACCTAAAATTTTACAGGTATTTTATTAAAATGACAGACACAAAATCGTTTTTTCAACATTTTCCCCATCTCATTTAATTTTTCACAACATAAAAGAATACAATTTCACCCACAAAATAGGCCGCAATATCTTTATTTTCATAATTACAAACATATAAGTATTAAAAACAGGTACATACCTACAGTCACTGGGAACTAGAAACAAGTGCTTCGGGTTAGCACACCTAAAAACACAATGATCGGCCATAATTCTGAAATTATATCATAAATTTATCTTTAATTTTAATTATAAATTAATTAATCATAATATAAGTACTTACGGGAATTTTTAACTTTATTTGCAACTTTATTGTATACATACACTGAAGTCCATGTGCACTTATTTGGATGAAATCCACGCTGACGATGTTACCCCCATTGTGCATACAGGTGATTGTGCTTTGTCTTCTTCTAATTATATAAGAAATTTTATGTATAAGTTTCATTGAATTTGATATGATTTTAGAAAATGTGTTTTTTTGACAGGTTTATACAAGCGACTGACGTATAATCCCCCACTAGGTACGCAGCTGACTTTTTTTATAATTTTTATTATCACTTAAACAATAACTGTGCAAATGCTCAAGTGGTAATAAATAAGCCGACGAATTTTTTTTTTACCACTTTCACATTTTCCCACGACCACCCCCACCACGATACTGGCGTCTGACGGTTGTTTCTGTTATTAGTCTTATCTAAACTATCAATTGCAAAAAAAATCAAGTGGTAAGAAATGAGCCCCCAAAATGCAACGCTGCCTCCCGGACTATCAGCAAGACCAAGCAAGATCAAGACAAGAAAGACAAGGACAAGTCAAGACTGCAAGATCAAGATAGCAAGGCTTTTTGCTCATCATTAAGTGGCAAAAGTTTTCCACTAATGAGCAAACAGTCTTGTTTTGCACATTTAACAGGACAAAGACAAAACTGCAAGACTTTCTGCAAGAAAGTGACTGTTAAGCGCGAAAATGGCTTAAATTAAAGACGATCATTATCGGAGTTTAAAACAGATTTATGAATACAAAGTTTAATTAAAGATTTGAAACAAAACATGGACCGACACGAATTCAACGAAATTCTAACAATAACTGAAACTTAGACGTAAAAATCATAAGAAAAAAATTCTTTTTGTTTTTCAATGCATACTTGGGTGCAAGTTTTACAAAATAATTACTTAAAATTATCCATGCCGGCCGCCTTGAATATACTTACGTATCTTCAATCTTCTAAGATGGGTGAAGGTGCTAACTTCGGGATAGATCGACGATATGTACCTCCTTTTGTCTTTACATCTACAACCCGAATATGTCCGTCTTTGCCAGGATAAGTGTGAAGAATTCTTCCAACCAATCATTTTTGTGCTGGTTGATTATCATCAGCGATAAGTACAAGCATATTCTCTTTAACATTAGGTGATGTGGGGTTCCATTTATGACGTTGCTGCAGCTGAGAGATATATTCCTTTAGCCACCGTTTCCAAAAGTGTTGCTGCAGTTAACGTACGTGCTGCCAACGAGAAAGCAACGAATGTTTTTCAGCGGTTATATCTGGTTCTGGAACTGTAGTGAGCGCTCGGCCAATTAGGAAGTGCCCTGGCGTTAAAACCTCTTCATCATTGGGATCCTCTGATAAAACACCTAATGGTCTAGAATTCAGGATCGCTTCTATCTGTGCAGTCAATGTAGACAGTTCTTCGAAGCTGAGCTTAGAGTTATGAACTACTCGATATAAATGAAACTTAGCAACCTTGAGTGTGGCTTCCCATAAGCCGCCGAAATGTGGCGACCTGGGAGGTATAAAACGAAAGCTGATTTTATCTTCTGCACATAACTGCTGCAATTTACCTCTATTCGTTTGGTTGAACAGAGTTTTATGTAAGTCAGATAGCTTTGACTTAGCCCCTACAAAACTAGTAGCATTATCACAAAATATGCTATGACACAAGCCACGTCTACTAACGAATCTCTTGAGAGCTAGCATAAATGCTTCTGTAGATAAATGAGATACTACCTAAAGGTGTGAAACTTTAGTGGCGAAGCAGACAAACACAGCTAAATATGCTTTCTGAAGTGGCCGTGCTCGAATCTGTGTGGAAATGTAAAATGGGCCACAGAAATCTACTCCGGTAGTAGTGAATGGAATGCTGGGTTGTACTCTTGGAGCTGGTAAATCACCCATATATGCTTAATAGTTTTTGGTCGCTAGTGAAAGCAATGTAAGCATCTCTTTATAACGCTCCTCCTTTAACATTTATTGTCCAGTATTGTTGCCTCGATGCTGCGACTAATGAAAGTATAGTTTATGCATGTATGTTAAAATTGACTACGAAAAGGGATGATTCTTTGGAAGCAATGTGGGGTGTTTTAATGAGTAGGGTAAGTTGGAGTGGGCTAATCGACCCCCGACACCCAACAAAGGTGGTTTTTCATTTCCCAGAAACGGGCACAGTGATTTGAGTGGACTCTTTTGACTAATCTGTCGATTGTGTATCAAAGCTCTGATTTCTTCCTGGAATGCCTGGTTCTGCACACAGTATACTATTCTTCTTTCAGCTTCATTTAACTCAGCGACTGAAAGATCTGCTTCTGCCGTGGCGTCTGGCATGATTCCTAAATTGATCATTCCTTTTTCCCTTTGCAGGTGATAGTTGATTCGGGAAATGAATCGCAATACATAAGCTATAATGCGACATAGCCGTGAAAAGTGAGTGACGAAGGCATCTGTGTGGATAATTGAAAGTTCGGAAGGCAGGCTAACGAGAAGCGCACATTTAACTTTTCTTTGATCAGGCAAAACTGACTCCTCAACTTCAGGTGGATTACACGGCCACTGATCGTCCATTTGTTCGAGAAATCTCGGTCCCATAAACCACATTGATTCTTGTAGCCCTTTGACGAGGCATCCTCTAGAGATAAGATCGGCTGCATTTGACTGTGATGGAACATGTCGCCACCATTCCTTTTCTGTGAGCCATTGTATCTTGGCCACTCTATTGGCAACAAAAACTGTCCAACGGCCAGACTCTCCATTAATCCAATGAAGTGCGATCTGCGAATCTGTCCATAAAACAACACGTGACGCCAAAAGAAAGGTTGAATTAATTCGATTGTATAATTTCGCGAGTAATAAGGCAACGCATCTTTCTAATCTTGGCAGTGATTGCGTTTTTAGCGGTGCCACCCAAGATTTAGCTGACACTAGCATAGTCTTGACGGCCCCCTCCATAGACATGCATCTTACATACAAACAACATCCAAATGCAGTTAAGGGGAGGTTCTTTTGATCGGAGATGAAAAAATCGTTTTTTTTTTACATATTATCAATCTATAATATGTTAAAAACATGATCCTAAAATCGTTTTGCATTTTATGCAGTTTTTAGAAAGTTACAGCGCTTCAAAGAGAAGCGTGCAACTGTCAAAGCAGTACAACTAGCCGCGCGTTCTAAAACTTTAAACGCGTTTTTCGGAGACTTGATATTTTCAGTGCGCGGTACAATGTATCTCGAGAACCACTTATCGGATTCACTTGAAATTTTAAAGTCTTGTGTAAAATTCAATTTAGGGGGCCTTGGTCCATTACTAATAATATATTTTAATAATAAACAATTTTACGCTTGTCTTAAACAAACAAAACACGCTCCAAAACACGACCTTAATTTTCAAGTGGATAGCTTTGTCTGTTCTTTTTATCAAAATTTCGGAAATTTTGGTTCAAGGGCCCCTAAATACGTTTATTTAACTAACTTAAAAAATGTTTATGTTTCAGTGACCCCTACGACCCTGGGGAACGTACCGCGCAGACGCATGGCGCGCAAGGCCTCACGGCGATTTGGCTGGAGCCGCCATTTTGAATTGAAAGAGTTTGTTCATATTACATTTCTTTATACCTCAAAAAAATTCATCAAGAGTCGATCAGAGGAACCTCCCCTTAACGACGCGTCTGCGAAGCCATGAATTTCATACTTTGCATGGGATTTGGAACATACGTACGTACCGCGGTACTCGAAGTTTAGGCAGCGAGCAATAATAACAAGAGTGATTACGTAGAGCTCAAGGACAAGTAAAAGAGTTAAACATATGAAAGAAGAAGTAAGCAATAACATTAATGAAAAATTCAAAAAAAATATTAACAAGCACGCGATGCAGATATGTTGTATGCAAAAAGCACAAGAGTATGAACGAAACAGAAATTTTCCTTGATTTCCCTTCCTATTGCAATGTTTACATTCAAATGGAGGCAACGTGGGAACAGAGCACGTGTCGGTATAGACATTGACACATTGCGTATAATGTGAAAGTAATGCTACCTCCCTTTATCATAGATATTACATCTGTGATATTTCGACTTTTTCACTCGCATTGAAATTTTTATAAGCTGATCTCAAGGACAATGAAACATTTTTAAGAATTTGTTCTAGCTCATCACTCTTATTATTATTGCTCGCTGGTTTAGGCACCTCTGCTAACTGCTTTCGATATGCTGACCATTCGATCTGTATGTCTGTAGGAGTAGATTCGTCCCAACTTAACTTTTCGGTCCAAAGTTTCTGCATGAGGACCTTCGCTGGCACTATACACGGGCTTAATAACCCTAAAGGATCGAATAGAGATGAAATTCCAGACAAAACTGCCCGCTTAGTAAATTTATCCGATATCGCGTTTAAATTGCATGTAAATCGAAATTCATCCTCACGTGGATCCCAAATCATCCAAAATGTTTTCACGACTTCTGACTTATCGAATATTGTGCATGTTTCCCTTTCATCCTCCGGAATTGATTTGATGGATTCAATGTTGTTTGATGTCCATTTTCTAAGTTGGAATCCTGCTGACAAACAAGCTTTTTGAACTTGACTTTTAACTCAACGAGTTTCTCTGAGGTATTCGTACCTGCTAAGTGGCGGCTCCTGCCTCTAAAACTTGGTGGGGCTTGAAAAAAGAATTAGTTATTAATATAATTATTTTTATGTTGGTTTCCACCCTATCTTACAGGCCAACTGCACTAAACATTCCAATTGGATTTTCAGTGTATTTTACATGTATTTGTTGACATTAAAAATACATAAATGAACGCTCCTTTGATTTTAAAATTTTTTATATTGGTATAATTTTATCTAAATTTTGTTTGAATTTAGCTGTTCAAAATTGACCAATCTATTTCTTATCTGAAATTTTTATACCTGCGTAAGATGGAAATAAACTGAATCACTCGTGTTTACTAAAACGAAGCATGCAAGTAGAATAACATTCAGATTAGAGGTACTGCATTCAGAGCGTTAACCGAAAATATGTTGTTCGTTTCTCAAAATTAATAGCTCCATTTGTTTAAAAAAGAAAATATGAGAAATGATTTTATAAAAAGGAAACTTAGCTCTATTCATTGTTATCAAATTTAGGCCTATCCCACTAATTTGAAGAGTATAAAGCTCAACTTCTTTGAAAAACGAATAATAAAATATTCAACAATTCAACAAATCAATAAAAGAAAGAAAATGTTTTATTTCTGCGCCGTCAATTCAATAACTTTTCATTTAAATTTGGAATATTTATTACATATTTATAATGCCTCTAATGAATTCTACCGACATTGGTCCATAGCGATGGATTATGGATTAGTACGTTTTAATATCTTTTAAAGTATTGAATAGCCGTTCAGATTCGGCTGTTGAAAAGTGTGTGGTTAATATTATCTTATAAATATAATTGTAGTGTCTGTCTGTGATTTCAAAATAATTGTGGTTTTTTAATTTTATATGGTTATTTACATGATTTTAAAACGAAATCACGCATTTTTAAAATTTTGTCTGTCTGTATGTCTGTGTGTCTGTATGTCTGTATGTCTGTCTGTCTGTTTGTTCGGGCTAATCTCGGAAACGGCTAATCCGATTGGGATGGGACTTTTACTGGAAGATTCAGTATTTTGGCGAGCATGTTTTAGGCTATTTATATGCACTATATATTAGCTGTACCTGTATGTATGTATGGATGTATGTATATAGACAAATCTTGAAAACTGATTTTGACCCACTTTTATATAAGCGATCAACTTGAAATTTTACCCATATGTAACAATGCAATCCGACCACTTTGTAAATAAATCAAGATGGCGGTTCCAAGATGGCGGCCGAATTTCGCAATTGCGCCCCCAGACCCCCGACATTGGTATCAAATGAAAGGGGATGATTAGTACAGTACCATTACCTATTTGGTGTCATTCCAAATTCAAAATGGCGGCCGGAACAAAATGGCGGCCATCGCAGATGGCGTTACTTTTTTATTTACATCACGATCGGTATGGGTATCAAATGAAAGGATATGACAAGTAGAATACTATTAGCTGGGTGGCGTAATTCCAAATTCAAAATGTCAGCCAACACAACATGGCGGACTACCTTTTTTTACAACGCTCTCGGTATGGATACGAAATAAAAGTGTATGTGTAGAGTACAGTAAGCTGGGTGACCATATTTTAAATATCGGTCACCACAAAATAACCGAAGACATATAAGAAACTAAAAGGTAGAAAACTAAAAATATTGGTTAAAAAACTTAAAAATATGCTTTTGTTTAAAAATGAACTAAAAAGTAAAAAACTATGTTCAATAAAAACTTTTTTGCTCCAGCCAGTATATATATAATATATGGGACGCTAGCGAAAGGTTGCAGTAATAATAAAATAAGAATATGGGTAAAGTCCCACGCTTTCAGGAAGAACAGCTCATTCTATGCTTAAGATACCGATCGAAGAAGATCACATGGAAAATCCTGCGTGGAAAAAATCTAAAGTTTTACAAGACTGCATAATGGCTGTCTGGGAATGCGATGAGTGTACAATGGCAAATAAAGTATCTATTAACAGAACACCGCGAGATTTAAGATGTAAAAACCAATTATTTTGGGGAGTAATTGTTTTATTGGCATAGATTTCGGGCAAATGTTGCCGGCTGTCCGGACAAATATGTGGGCCGATGATATTGATGCATGTCTGAAATGATCACTCATATAGGGACATATTGGAAAACGTCATTTAAAGCAAAAGATGAGAGTGCAATCGGAAAACTCAGAATTCAGTACTATTCTCCTCAACATAGGATAAACAATAGAAAATGTTCTGAGATTAATGAGAATGATGACAGTGAGCTGCTGCTGATGTTGTTTGTAAGTTCGTAATAGTCGAGGAAATTTTGATGAGCGACATTTATGACGATTTCGAAAAGTTAAAGTTGATCAACTAAATTGACTCAACTCAGTAATGCTACAAACAGTGTAATACTTACAAGTGAAACATTTAACATCGTTTATAAACAAGCGATACAGTGGATTGTTAACCAGTGCCGTGAGGGCGGTATGACCGGAAACGACGAAACACGAAAACGGGAAGCAGAAACTGTCCTTTTTAGGATCAAATCAGTAGTACCTCTTAAAATGCTGGCAATCTTCGTCTCAAGGCATGTTCACCATGGGGCAAGTTCAAGGTGGCAATTATCTGAGAACGTCAAAATCTACGCGCACAAGACATATTCTGAATAAAATTGGCTAGGTATCTGTTGTGCACGTAGTATAAAAGTTTTCCGATGATTAACAGTTATAGAATCGGCAGAAACAAGCCCTAGTGATAACATATTCTAAAGAAAAATATTATTAACGCTCGCAGCTATGTTGCGCCCGTTAATAATATTTTTATACCTTTCCAAGAAAAACCTTTTTAATCATATCATTTCGCTTTATTTGCTCGCGTTAACAATTTCGACTTGCACTTGCATCTCCATTGCCTATTTTTATACCTTCCAAGAAAAACCCTTTTAATCATATCATTTCGCTTCATTTTGCTCGCGATAACAATTTCGATTTACACTTGCATCTCCATTGTCGCGACATATTAAGTTACCTTTTTAAATACTTGGAAGTGATCTTTCCGTAGGTGTTCCCAGCACGTTGCATTGCAACGTGACTGTAAAATGTTTGCGCCCCAAGTAACGAATTATCATTTTAAAACCTCAGTCTACTTTTCGCGCTCAACTGACGTAGTTGTCTTTAAACTTACTATATTTTTTGCTTTTAATTCTATATAAATAAAGTAATAAGTTTGATTAAAGAAAGTGTTTTTTAATTATGCGAACGTCGATACCTTAAATGGCGCAGTCGGTAGGATGCGTAAATTAGTGGAAAGTTAATAAAAACAATTTTTTGAAAAAGTGAACGTAAATCATCTTAACAGAAAGTTCTTTTTGCAACATACTATTATAAGTATAGTGAATCTTTTACAACTTATAATAAAAACAGGAATTTTTTTTTTGTGCGAAGTGAACGATTATCAAAACGAAATCGTGAAAGCAAGAGTGAATGCAAATCACATAACAAAAAAAAATAATTTCAAGTGAAAAGAAAAATTAATTCCCACTAATTGTATATTTTAATATGCACGTACGCATACAACAAGTGATACATTATAAATACACATATTTGTACTTAAAACCGACGTTCATAAACAACACGTACCACTTGAGGAAATTTATGAAGAAAATTTTCGAGGAAAGTAGAACTCTGGAAATTTGGGCCTGAAGATCAACAAAAAAAATTTGCAGTAATTGCAGCCAACTACATTTGAACGGTGTTTCCAGCTAGAAGTAGAACTCTGGAAATTGTGGCCTGAAGATCAACAAAAAAAATTTGCAGTAATTGCAGCCAACTACATTTTTGAACGGTGTTTCCAGCTAGAAGTAGAACTCTGGAAATTGTGGCCTGAAGATCAACAAAAGAAATTGAAGTAATTTGCAGCCAATTACATTTGAACGGTGTTTCCAGCTTTAGAGAAACTACAAACAATTTTTTTTTCTTATTTAAGTAAGTAATTTAAATTTTAACTAAATATTCTTTTAAAAAAAAATTATATAATATATTAAATTTAATTAAACAAAGATATATATAAAAAAATAATACGATTGTGATTAAAAAAGCAAATAAATTCCAATTAATTAAAGTGTCGTAGATCTACAGTTATAAAAAGAAATTTTTTTTTGTGTTATAAGTTAGAAAAAAATATTTTATTTGATAAATTATATAGACGGAAGTGCAAACAAAAAAATTTATTAAAATTTTTTTTTATGTAAAATTCTGAAAATCAAAATTTCCTTTTCGTGAACTAATTTTGCATGCCAAACGAAGATATAGATTATTTAACAGACGCGCTTTCGTTCCTTTATTTAAACACCAGCAACAACATGACTGAACAAAAAGTACTTTCAATTGATCCTCTGAAATATCTTGAACGAGTTCCAGAATTTAATGGAAAATTCGGCACACTACAAAATTTTATAAAGTTAATAGACAGAATTACTCCATTACTAGTACAGTATGACGAATTTTCTAAGGGAATATTTTCGGATATTACTAAATCCAAATTAACGGGAAAGGCCCGTGAAGTTATGGATATTAATAACCAAGCTGTAAGTTGGGAAGATATCAAAAAAATCCTATACAACAATTTTGGCGATAGGCTATCTATGGATCAGCTTTTTGATGAACTTAGAGGACAAAGTTTTAAGAGCAATGCAGTAGATTTTTATAACGATATAAAAGCCATACTTCGACGATTAAATATGAAAACTCAATTAGAATATCAAAATGACCAAATTAATTTAGATAGACATTTAACCGCCAACATTAATAGTGCCTTAAACGTTTTTAAAAATAAAGTGCCAGAACCGCTCAAATCAATTTTGTTATGTAGAAGTCCTACTTCCTTAGAAGACGCGATTCAAATCCTACATGAATCTGGATATGCGTTCTTTAGCCCCAATAACAATAGAAGTAATCATTCTATTAATAATTTCCGTAGCCACAATCGTAGAAATAATAACCGAAGCAATAACAATTATCAAAATCATTCAAACTCCAATAGTAACCCTCAAAATTCGTATCGTAACAGTAATAACAACCCAACTACGAACCCTCAATATCTGTATAACAATAACAACAACAGAAACTACCCAAGAAATTGATTTAATAACAGCAATTTTGCAAGTAGAAGTTTTTATAATACAAATCACAATCCGATGTATGTCAATGGCAGCCAAAATCTAAACATGTTTCGAAATAATAATAATAATCCTACAACTTTCGCAAACCGAAATTTTTCTTCGAATAATAATAATTTCAACAATCAACAATTTTCTCACAAAAATTGGCAACAAAACCAAACTAGAAATTTTGTCAAACCTTTAAACCCTCAAAACAATAATAATAACTCAGTAGAACCAATGGACACTAATAGCCTACAAGTAATTGAAGTGGGAAATTTTCGGGAAAAGGGCCCAACCAACTCCCCTACATAAAAATCCAAAATTATAAATTTTTAGTAGACAGTGGCTCTACAAATTCACTAGTTCTACCAAACATATTTAAAGAAGTTTCAAAAATCCAATTCATAAAACCAAAAATTTTGAGATCCTTAAAAAAGGATACAGTTGTTAGCGATGTCGTAGCTGTACTTGCTTTCGAAGAATTCAAAATGAATTCAACAGAAAAATTCGAATTTTATATCTACGACTTTCATGAAACTTATCATGGCCTTATTGGTAATGACATTTTGATAAAATGCGATGCCATTATTGATTATAAAACCAAAATGCTCACTGTAAATGACGTTAAAATGAAATTATATTTTAACCATCAACCAGAAAACACTATTTACCAAATAGACTCTGGAGAATATTTTTACACAATCCCTGTTAAAGAATATAACGGAGACGTAATAATAAATCAAATGGAATTAAGTCCTGTTAGAATTCTGGAAGGTGTTTATGAAGTTGTTCAGAATTAGCAATTTAATTTCTGACTCAATAAAAAGGTGCCGGAAGGGTGCGATTCAATAAAAAGATAACTTTTTCCAATAACCAAATTACTATTTATTCGCAATTAATTATTAGATTTTCTTAAATATAAATTCAATAAAAATTTAACAAATTGCCAAAATATTTCAATTCAATCTTAAATTCGTTATTAATTCGTGATTTAGTACTTGAAAATTCGTAAATTATTCTTTATTTGTTTGTAAATAAGAATTACCAAAATATTGCTTGCTCTGATAGTTTAATTGATAACGCCACCTATCTGTCAGATGACGATCGATGTTTCGCCTGATGTGTTCTGCAATTAGAACAGCCAGG
This sequence comes from Thereva unica, assembly GCA_949987705.1. Classification (NCBI taxonomy): domain Eukaryota; kingdom Metazoa; phylum Arthropoda; class Insecta; order Diptera; family Therevidae; genus Thereva; species Thereva unica. Next base: position 127,186,654 of record OX465281.1, read on the forward strand.
AATAACCTTTGTGTTGCTGCACTCTGGTTTCGTTTCTTGAGAATCGCTTGGGATTTGCTTTAATTAATTTGTTTTCTATTTTCAGGTATGAATTTCTGGTAGTTTTTTGTTGTGTAGTGACGTCCTTTTTCCGTGTGTGTTTTGTTGTATCTTGATGTAATTTTGTTTTGTTTATTTTCAATAAAAATAGAAGAAATAGTTAAATTTGTGTTTTTATTTATCGAATCCCTTTTTACTTGTTTTATTTTTATGTTTGATTTTTCAGTGTATAGTTTGTTTATTAATAAAAATGCAAAACTGAAAGGAATTTGGTGTTTTCATTTAATTTCCTTTTTTACTTTTTTGGTTGTTTTTTAGTGTCGCCGGAACATTCTCCCCGCCTTGAAGCGTTAAGCTTCAAAAAAAAATATGAGTGTGCTTAAGACCACACTTTAGAAGTAAAACTTTTGTGCCCAACGGCTAGTAATATGCAATAGATATAGTGGAAAGTCGGTCGGATCTATAGTACTTCTTCTTCTTCTTTAACGGCTCTACAACCGGGATCCGGTCCTGGCCTCGCGCAACTGTTCTCTCCACCGGTCCCGATTCTGAGCCGATGTCATCCAGTTTGGCATCCCTAAACTCTGAGTGTCCTGGTCCACGCCATCCTTCCAGCGAAGGTTGGGCCTCCCTCGCTGTCGCACCCCATAGGTCTTACCGCAGAGAACTTTCCGAGCAGGCTCATCTTCACTCATACGAGCTAGATGCCCTGCCCACCGGAGCCTACCGAGCTTTATTTTCTTCACAACATCTATGTCGCGATAGCGCTCGTAGATCTCGTCATTGTAGAGTCTCCGGAATCGTCCTTCCTCACATACGGGGCCAACAATCCTCCGAAGTATTTTCCTCTCAAACACGCCCAAGAGGTTTGAGTGCTTTTTGCTAAGCACCCACGTTTCGGATGCATATGTGAGAACGGGTAAGACCATCGTCTTATATAGTAAAAGTTTAGACGTTATGGTTAGATATTTGGATTTGAAGAGCCTTGACAGACTATAGTAGGCTTTGTTGGCTTTTAGCAGTCGTGCGCGTATTTCTGGTTCCATGCTATTGTCGGCTGCTACTATTGACCCAAGGTAGGTAAATGATTTTACCACGTCAAACTCGTGTTCCGCTACCTTGATTGTGGGACCAATGTTAGGTGTTCTTCCAGACGAGGCCACCATGTACTTTGTTTTGCTTTCGTTAATGTGCAGTCCCAGATTTCCTGCCGCTTGCTCAATCTGAGTGAAAGCTTCTTGTACAGCTGTTGTTGTTCTTCCAATGATGTCAATGTCGTCTGCGTAAGCCAGTAATTGGGTGGACTTGTGGAGGATTGTACCCCTAGATGTCACGCCCGAATCTCGGATCACTTTCTCCAACGCCAGGTTGAAAAGGAGGCAGGCCAGACCGTCCCCTTGTCGGAGTCCATTATAGATGTTGATTGGTCCGGATACCTTTACTTGGCTTGACACATTGATCATGGTCAACCTACATAGTCTTGTCAGTTTGTTGGGGATGCCGAATTCTCTCATGGCTTTGTAGAGTTCTACCCTGGCTATGCTATCATAGGCGGCTTTAAAGTCTATGAAGAGGTGTTGAATTGAGTTTTGAAACTCTAGACATTTTTCCATAGCCTGCCTCAAGGTGAAAATCTGATCAGTCGTTGATTTGCCTGGGCTGAAGCCACACTGGTAATGGCCTATGATGTTTCTGGCGTATGGGGCCATCCTGTTTTTGTAGGATAGCGGAGAATATCTTATACACGGTACTCAACAACGTTATACCGCGATAATTAGTGCACGCTGTGATATCTCCTTTTTTGTGTACCGGACAGAGGATGCCTTTTCTCCAGTCTTCTGGCATCACTTCCTGCTCCCATACTTGCACAATTAATTCATGAATCGCTTGGTGTAATGTAGGCCCTCCATATTTAACCAGCTCCGCTGCGATGCCGTCTGCACCCGAGGCCTTGTTGTTTTTGAGCCGGCTGATGGCTCTGCTAACTTCTTCTATGCTTGGTGGCGGCAGCATAGCATTGTCATCAGATATTGGTGGAGCCTCCGAATCCTCAGTTAGTTCGCCATTTAGCAATTCATGAAAGTGCTCTTCCCATCGCTCCAAGATGCCTTTAGGATCGGTGATCAGATTCCCTTCTTTGTCCTTGCAGTATGTGCAACGTGGTGTGAATTGCGTCATACTGCGGACTCTTTGGTAGAACTCCCGCGCCTGGTGCGGCCGTCGTTCTCTGTACTGTTCTAGCTCACAGACGAGATTTTTTTCCCAGGCTTCCTTTTTCCGTCTGTGAATTCTCTTTTCTCGGATCTATAGTACGCTTGAGAAAATTCAGACCAACGACAGATGCAAGAAGAATAGTAACGATTCTACTGACGGACTTGATACAAATACTATTTGAAAATATTTATGAATTTCTATTTACATTAAAACCTAAAAGTAACCGAGTAAAAATAATTTTTATTGTCTAATTTTCTTAAAAGCATACACGCGGTGCACCTAGTACGTATAGCATATAAGTGCGCATCCCACACGGGTATGCACGCTTCCGCCACAGGCATGGATACTACCGCCACAGGCACGAAAATCTAAACATTGGAAGTAAGCTGGTGACATCCGCAAGCGTACATGCATTGCATTCAGAGGTTCATAAAATTGCATGGTTTTTTCCGTCCCGGCTTTCAGACATAGCCCGAAAATCTAAGTAACGAGTGCATGCAAGGTGCATGTGTTTGTTGTGGATACTTGTGTGTGCTATTTCGAATGCGGCATTACAGAAAAAGTTAAAAGTAGCCTTTGCGGGGCATGCATTCCATTCATGGAACATTCTGTCAAGTCGCATTTGAATACACACACTTCTATATTATTTATCAACGAATTGAACTCATGTACGCTTGGATATGTCACCAGCTGTATGCATGCTCCGCTCCCGCTACATTCATGATCATTAATAATTACATCCGCATCGGCATAGACTATTCCAAACCCAAGTATTGTTTTACCAAGCAGTCCGCCAACCACATTCAATCTGAAGCTTTACCTGCGCGAGCCGCTTTATCTACGCAAACGAGAGCCAATCTACTTGAGTATGGTATTGGCACCCTTTATGGCCACCTAGCCAATTACCTGATTTCTTCGTCCCATACAATCTTTTAGGGAGCTAATTAATTTTAAAGGGAGCAAAAAGAAATGCAAAAAACAATCAACCTTTTTCAAATTCTTCTTTTATCTAGGCGTAGTTGAAAATAATTTATTTTAGCTGATTAAACCAAATTTGAAGCATAAAGTTGAAAAAACATTTTTTACAAACCTTTATATTTTCAGTCGATGCAGGGATAGTTTTAGCCCTTTACTATTATCCCTTATCATAAAATTTGCTTTGTTATAAATCAACCACTTTTGAATATAAATATTGCAAAAAATGTATTTTATTGGATTGTCTTTGATTATAATTAAAATTACCGCGAAATCCTTAAAAAAATGAGTTTTTAAGCATATTTAAAGAAGACATGCATGTTTTAAGACTGTGGGACCCCGATTTTCATAATCAGCGATCCAAAAACAACATATCAGGAACGATTTTCACAACAATGTAATGTTTTGACATAAACGATTCGTCGATTTGTTGCAAGTTAAAAAAATTGTAATTTAAAAAGGGGAAAGATGCAGCACATCTCACCGAAGGGGAAGTGGGTGCCAATTTAAAATAAGAGCACCTCACACATTTAATTCACCACTCCCTTTTGGTATTCTAACTTCCCGGCAGTGTTACATGTTTGGCCACGCCAAAAAACAGATCCACTTGCTCAGGCTGCGCCGAAAATTCTTGTCGTATATGCCGCTTCCAACATGTCAGTCAACTCCAGAGTGTCTGCGGCATAAGCTCGGCCAGTGACCAAACCACAAGAAAAATCTCAAATAATTCACCTCAACATAATGGTGAATTTGTATTCCTATAATGAGATAAAGCAAAGTCTGGGCGACATCGTAGCTAACATGCCAGAAAATTTATGCAGTAAGGCAGAGTGTATTTTCGCTGTTGCATACACAGCCCCGAGTTTCTTCGTCTCTCGTACCCTTTCCCATCGTTATACGAAAGTTCTGACGATTTTTCATGTGTGAGAGCGTTACACGAATGAAATTGATTCACTCTCATGTAAATTTTTTTAAGCAAACGTCCCTAAAGAAGTTTTACTTCAAAAAGTGTTTCGAGGAAGCTGATGATGTTTTTGTTTTGCGGCGGAAACGCCATTGGGGTATTTTTCTCAGGGTTCGTTGTTGGTTGGCTAAAACACTGTGTACATTGGTGATTGTTTTCCGTAATCCTGTCGTGGTATCGTGGATTTCTTTCCGTTTGGGCCAGTGCTCCTTTGTCTGTTGGAGCCAATGCGGACCTGTCCACCGTAACTTATGGAGTTTTAATTCACTCGGTGATAGTCCTCTTGTGGCGCAGTCGGCAGGGTTGTCCTCTGTTCTGATGTGATTCCAGCTGCTTTGGTCTAGCAGTTGATGTATTTGTGAGACTCTGTTTGCCACAAATGTTTCCCATGATGATGGGTGTTTTCTTAGCCATGCGATGACAATTGTAGAATCAGTCCAAGCATGTGTAGTTACCTGCTCGAACTTCATGTCGTCCTTTACTTGCGCCAGCAATTTGGCCAACAAGTGTGCTCCGCATAACTCTAGCTTTGGCAGTGAGATGGTCTTGATGGGTGCCACTTTGCTTTTGGCAGCGATTAAGTGACAATGGCAGTTGTCGTCTTCGTCCTGTGTCCGAATGTATACGGCTGCTGCATATGCTTTGATGGATGCGTCGCAAAATCCATGGATTTCGATGTTCTGGATTTTGTTGTGAGTTTCAATCCATCGCGGGATTTGAATAGTTTGGATGACTTGGAGGTCTGCTCGGAACTTTCGCCATTGTTGATCGATGTTGATCGGGACTGTTTCATCCCAGTCGAGTTTCGTCAGCCAAAGACTTTGTATTAAAATTTTGGCATTAATTGTTACTGGGGTTAGCCAGCCGATGGGGTCGAACAGCTTCGCAATTTCGGACAATATTTTCCGTTTTGTATATATTTCTGGTGCTGACTCCATGCTGACCTTGAACCACAGTGTATCGCTGGCAGGATTCCATAATAAGCCAAGAGCCTTGACTTCTTCTGCATTCACTGCGAGTGGAAATGAGACCTCTCGATCGGTTGCCGGAACTTCTTCCAAGATGGCGTTGTGATTAGCGGCCCATTTTCGAAGTTCTAGTCCTCCAGCTCGAAGAAGCTGAATTAATTGCCTTTGTTTTTGTCTTGCTTCTTCTACGTTATCTGCGCCAGTCATCAAATCGTCAACGTAGAAATCGTTGAGTACAGCGTTGGAGCCGATTTGGAACATTTCTGCTTCATCTTTCGCCAATTGGTGCATGGTTCGGATGGCAAGGAAAGGAGCACTCTTTGTTCCGAACGTCACGGTCAATAGTTTGTAGTCTCGTATAGGCTGATCTGGTGATTCCCTCCAAACAATCCGTTGGTACTCGGCATCGTCTGGATGAACTCGTATCTGCCGGTACATCTTCTCGATGTCGGCCATGTAAGCAATGCGGTATTTTCTCCATCGCATGAGTGTGGACATTAAAGAGTCTTGTATCACTGGACCATTCAATAATACGCTATTGAGTGAGTTTCCGTTAGCAGTCGGACGGGATGCGTCAAAAACCACTCTCAGTTTGGTGGTCGTGCTACTCGGTTTGATGACAGCATGGTGAGGCAGGTAACAACATCGATATGTTGTCGTGCCGTTAGGCAGTTGGTTTTGAAGTGCTGATTCGGGGGTGGTGGCAGGCACCATGTGACCTAACGTCAAATATTCTTGTATGCATTTGACGTAGTCCGCTTTCAAATCGGGATCTTGTTGGAATCGTTTCTCCATTTGCATCAATGTTCGAATGGCGATGTGTCTTGATGCGCCAAGTTGTATTTTATCAGCTACAAATGGAAGCCGTACCTGGTAACGTCCGTTGCTGCATCTAGTGACGTTGTGTTTGAAGTGGTTTTCGCAACGGGTTTCTTCGGTTGTCCATTTGGATCTTGATGGAAGTTCTTCTAGTTCCCAGAATCTCTTTAGCTCGTCGTTAGGAGTCACCTCGGTGAAGAATGTTTTCACATGTGCACTTGCTCGTGCAGCTAGAGTCGTCTTCCCAGAGATGATCCACCCAAACACCGTGTTTTGTCCCATTGGGGCTTCCTCGTTGCCTTTCCTTAGGCCGGCCAAGATGATCATGGGGAATACATCTGCTCCCAAAAGGATGTCAATGTGACCCGGCTTGTGGAACGTTGGATCCGCTAATTCGAGACCCTTTAAGTGCGCCCAATCCTTGCTAGAACATGCACTATTTGGTAATGGATTAGTTATTTTGTTAATCACCATTGCCTGGACCTGGATGTTCTTCGCCTGTTGGTTTCGTGTCTTTAGTTGCAGCGAGACCCATCTTGTGATTTTCCCCGCTGGAATGTTACCGATCACGCTTAATGCGGTTTGTATTGGCTCCTTTTTGAGTTGTAGATCTTGAACCACTGCCTCACGTACGAATGAGGATTGAGATCCGGGATCAATGAGTGCTCTGCATACCTGCTCTCGTCCACTTGAAGATACTACGGTGACCAGGGCTGTAGCTAATAGTACTTGTCGGCAATCGTAAGGTGCTGCCTGAGCGAAGTATGTTTGTGTTTGGTTGGATGGTAATTCATCGTTTGAACTTGTGGGCGGTGAAACGCTGCTATTGGTTTGACTCACTGACTGGATTCTGTGTAAGGTTGTATGGTGAGTCTTTCCGCATTGGAAACACCTACCTTTACTGGGACACTGTGATGAGCGATGGCCTGCTCTCAGGCAATTGATGCATAGATCCTTTGATTTGACTGTTTTATATCTCTCATCAATGCTGAACTGCACATATTTGGGGCATTTCCCTATGGCATGTGCGCCTTTGCACAGGATGCATACGCTTTGATTTGTGACGTGGAAGGCTTGGGTTCTTCTTCTTGGGTGCTCTCTGGACTTGCTTTCGTGAGGTTCATTCTTGTTGCTTGTTGGTTTGCTGACAGCTTCCAAGGTTCTGAACCTGGTTTCCAAGAATTCGCGTAGTTCCACCCATGTTGGAATCGATTGCCTTGATTTGGTGCTCTGCGACTGTTCCCAATGTTCGTGAGTTTCGCTTGGTAGTTTTTGGACCAGCACGTGGATGAGAATAGGATCCCAATTTTGTGTTGGAACCTCCAGATTCTCAATGGCAGTGAGGCATTCGTGTGTCCTCGTTTTTAGCTCCTTGATGCCTTGAGCTTAGGGTTTCTCATACCGATTAACTCGGAATCGGATTCGGCGAATCTCTACTCTGGGATTCGGAATCGGGATCCGTTTCTGAAATTCGCCGAATCCCGATTCCCCGGTTTTTAGATATGAAATTCACTATTAAAATAAATATTCTTGCATTCCTATGAAGAGGTTCAATTTACCCGATGATGACAAGGAAAGACAATTTAATAGCTGTGTTCCTTTTCTACATTTTAGTACTTGTGAGCAGAGCAGAAAAGGAACGCAAAATTTGCTGATTTGAGTAAAACCTATCTTAACATTTTTGATGTTATTTTATTTGTATATAAACAAAAAGTTAAAAGAATTTACAACAAAATAGAAATTTATGTGATTAATTTTCAAAATGAAACGAAAGAATAGTTTTAGATAATTATACAAATAAAAGTTTGTTTATAGATGTTTTTATATGAAAAAAGCTCAAAACAATCAAAAGCCATCTATGGGATTTTCAGTAAATGCAAAATAATTCACAATAGACTCCAAATAAAAGCTTTCCTCTAGCGGATTTCAATTGCGTTATTGCAAGTGATATCCACTCGTTTATAAGAGCAAGTGTAGTTGCTAGTACGCACTTGTAAAAAATTGTAAAAATTAGCAGAAAAGGAACGCAGCTAATATTGGTCTAGTTAGAGTGTTTGGATGATGTTCAGCATCTAACTTGGTTTCTTTGGTTACAGATCATCTAAAAAGTTTTGAAATAAATTTTAAAACTGATATATAGTTTCGTCCACTAGAGACGGTTGTAAAATGATGGTCAAATATGGGCGGGAGTGTGATAAGTCAGCTTTGTTTGAATCATGGTGTGCAACTTGGTGTTTGCGATACGCTTTACAAAAAGCAAATTTTACATGAAAATTCTGCGGATTACAATGAATTTGATGTTGAAATTTTAGATGAAGATAACTTTGGCGATGTGGTAAATACAATTGATATTGATGCTGTTGAATTCGAAAAATTCTTAAATCTTTATGAAAGTATTGCAAAAGTTCGGAAATAGTAAGGATTAAGGAATGAACTACAAATGTAATTGGACGTAAAAACTCGGTGGAATTCTATTGCAGATATTATTTAGAATTTTTTGAAACTACGAATTTATGTTGAAGAAGCTCTTCTCAAATTTAATTCGACTGAGTTATTAAAAAATTTGGATTTTGAATTGCTTAATGATCTGTATAGTGCACTAAAGCCAATAAAATTAACAGTAGAAGATCTAAGTCGTAAGGATGCTACTTTACTTTCTGCTGAGTTAGCTATTAATTTTATGAAGAAAAAAAACTATCTGAACTAATACAAAAGTAAGTTCTGAACTATTACTAAATTTGACTAAAATAATTGAAAAACGATTAAACATAAATTTAATGAAACTATTAAAATGTTTGAAAGACCCAACTAGTATCCATCTAAAGATGTGTTGAATTTTGCTGGTAAAACAATGATGAGGATTTTTGGTTCAGATCTAGAAGTTGAAGATTCAAACGACATCGTATTAATAGAAATGAAGAATCAGAAACTATATCCATGGAAAAAGAGTTGGATGAGATTTTAAAAAGGCATTGGAGGAACCAAAAGAAAAATGTGATTTTAATAAGTTGAAACAAGAGTTTACCTTATTTCAAAACACTGGAAAAAGACTAAATTATTTGCAAAAATTTTACGAGGCTCTTTTAAGTATTAAACCGACTTCAACATCTTCAGAAAGAACTTTTTCTTTGTCTGGAAGCTTTTGTACAAAAATACGATCTCTTTGATCGGACAAATCACTCAATTCCTTGCTATTCTTAAAAGAATTTTATTTAAATAAAAAAAAATTAAAAATTTAACAATATTACCGTTTTTAATACCATTAATTTTATAATTTGTATTATTTAAATGTAATTTTTTAAATTTGTATTGGCAAAAGTAGAACTTTATATTGTTAAATTTAATTTATTTCTGTTGTCTAATACCATATACATATATTTTTTTGTAAATTAAAATTGTGAGTTTTTACTTGGATTCGGAATCGGAATCGGCGATTCTCAGTTTTAAGGATTCGGATTCGGCGAATCCAAAAAAGGGCGGGTTTTGAGAAACCCTATTGAGCTGTTTCTCAGGTTAGTTTTGGTTGGTTGAGCAGAATGTCGAGCTGGGTTTTCAACAATGCTCTCTTGTTGTCGTAGTTATCGACGAGAAGTTGCCATGCTGGTTCATAATTGGCGTCACTAATGAGCGTGCTGCTGAGTAGTCGTTCAGCTTCTCCAGAAAGATGAGCCTTTAGATATTGGAGTTTTTGTGCTCCTGTTAACGATATTTTGTTATGCACAAGGCTGGAAAATAAATCTAGGAATGATGGCCATGACTCGTAATCCCCTGCAAATGTGGGTATCGAGATCCTTGGTAGTTTCACATTGTTGATGTGTTGCGTAATGCAGCTGTTGTTTAATTCGGCTGATGACTGCTCCGCTCTTGCGACTGGTTCTGTGACTGACAGCGTTTTGTGATAGTCTTCATCGATTTTGCAGTACATATCGATATAGGCGGTTTCTGTGTCGGCATACCAATCCTCTTTGAAGTATAGCTGCTCTTTCTCGTCCTTCTTCGTCTTGATTGATGTAATCTGTCGATGATTGTTCTTGAATTCCGTCCAGTCATCGTCAAGCATCTTGAGCCTTTTTTTGAAAATACTGCGCTGTCTTCCTAGATGGGCCATCCTTGAGATAGTTTCTGAAAGACCTTTCGAGTCTCTCTCGTACTTCGCTCTGTTGAATTATTAAAGCATCCATGCTTGTATTGCGGCTTAAGTTATCTTATTGAATCACTATCCGGCTCGAAGGACCAATGTTCAGAATTAGCAATTTAATTACTGACTCAATAAAAAGGTGCCGGAAGGGTGCGATTCAATAAAAAGATAACTTTTTCCAATAACCAAATTACTATTTATTCGCAATTAATTATTAGATTTTCTTAAATATAAATTCAATAAAAATTCAACAAATTGCCAAAATATTTCAATTCAATCTTAAATTCGTTATTAATTCGTGATTTAGTACTTGAAAATTCGTAAATTATTCTTTATTTGTTTGTAAATAAGAATTACCAAAATATTGCTTGCTCTGATAGTTTAATTGATAACGCCACCTATCTGTCAGATGACGATCGATGTTTCGCCTGATGTGTTCTGCAATTAGAACAGCCAGGAATAACCTTTGTGTTGCTGCACTCTGGTTTCGTTTCTTGAGAATCGCTTGGGATTTGCTTGCTGTTTGCTGCCTGGTTGCTGCTTGCTGCCCTGGTTGTGGCTTGCTGGACTGTTTTGCCTTGTTTCTTCGCAAATTCGTCCCTCTGTGGTTGGTTAGAGTAACTGCTGAAATCAATTTTGGTGATTAAGTTACTGCTGTATTAAAGACTTCAAAACTGTCTTTAATTCGGGCTTTACTGGGAAAAGACCTCAATTCTGTCTTTCCAAAATGCTAAGTTCGATACTTAGGCTTTGAAATTGCTTTATTGCTAAAACCTCAATACAGATTTTATCTTCTAGTTCAAGACTCTAGAAAGATTAAAAGCAATCTGATTTAACGCCGTCTGTGCGTCGGTATTTATTTCTCTTTGAATAATGGTTGAGGCTATTCTGTAGTAGGGGGCTTCGTTCTCGAAGTACATAATTTCGGGTTATGTACTAGATCGGCGTGCGAAGTCCGATCAGCTGTTCTCCTCTGACTTGTAGACGTCAGATGGATTTTTCTCGTACTTGGTAAGTAATTTATTTCTATTTTAGATTATTTACTAATTTTAGTTTATATTTTCAGGTTTTAGCGCCGATTTAGAGGGGATGATGAGGCGGAGTTTTGGGATTATCCATTTTAGGGTTGACAGGTAAGAGTTTTTGTGGAATTTGTTTGTATTTTTTACTAATTTTTCGTTTACAGATTTTGCTGATGTCGATTTGCCGACGGCTTTTTGCGTTGTTTTTGAATGGATCTCTCGTTGGTGGTTTCATCATTAATTTGGATTGTTTATCCCCTTTAAAAGGTAAGAACTTGTAATTTAAACATTTTGCATTTAATTAATTTGTTTTCTATTTTCAGGTATGAATTTCTGGTAGTTTTTTGTTGTGTAGTGACGTCCTTTTTCCGTGTGTGTTTTGTTGTATCTTGATGTAATTTTGTTTTGTTTATTTTCAATAAAAATAGAAGAAATAGTTAAATTTGTGTTTTTATTTATCGAATCCCTTTTTACTTGTTTTTTTTTTATTTTTGATTTTTCAGTGTATAGTTTGTTTATTAATAAAAATGCAAAACTGAAAGGAATTTGGTGTTTTCATTTAATTTCCTTTTTTACTTTTTTGGTTGTTTTTTAGTGTCGCCGGAACAGAAGTACATAACTTCAAAGCCAGAGCAAAAATTCTTAACACAAGTGACGAACCAAAAATTTTCAACTTTGACGAAAATTTTCCTTCAGTCGAAATTGATGAAATCCTAGAATTCAATAATTTCGAATCTAATGAGCAATATTCTGAAAACAACGTCTCAAATGAACAGTTTTTCCAAAATTAACACTGAACATTTGAATGAAGAAGAGAAGGCACAACTAACCAACCTCATATATGAATACAATGAAATATTTTCCCAACAAAAACCTCTCTCGTTTACAAATCAGATCAAACATAAGATCAATACCACAGATAACATCCCAATAAAAACCAAAATATACAGGTATCCATACATCCATAAATTAGAAATTCAAAAGCAAATTGAAGAAATGCTTCAAAATGGAATTATCCGTCCCAGCTCAAGTCCTTACAATAGCCCTGTTTGGGTCGTCCCAAAAAAACTCGACGCGTCGGGAGAACGCAAATACAGGCTAGTAATCGACTACAGAAAACTAAACGAAAAAACTATAGGCGATTCCTACCCAATACCCAATATCGAAGAAATATTGGATAAGTTAGGAAAGAGCACTTATTTCTCAGTTCTCGATTTAAAGTCCGGGTTCCATCAAATAGAAATGGACGCTCCTGACATAGAGAAAACAGCTTTTTCGGTAGACAATGGGCACTATGAATTTTGCCGCATGCCCTTTGGCTTAAAAAATGCGCCAAGCACTTTCCAACGACTCATGGATAACATTTTAAGAGAAAACATAGGTAAAGAATGCATTCCATATATGGACGACATAGTAGTGTTCTCTAATGGCCTTATAGAGCATATTAAAAATTTGAGAAAGATATTTTCGAAATTAAAGCAAGCACAACTTCAAATCCAACTAGACAAATGCCACTTCCTGAGAAAAGAAGTAGAGTTTCTCGGACATGTAGTCAATGAACATGGAATTCTGCACAACCAAAGGAAAATTGAAGTTATTAAAAACTATAAAATTCCCCAAACACCCACGCAAATAAAAAGCTTTCTCGGCATAGCCGGTTACTATAGGAAATTTATTCAAAACATTGCAGAAATAGCCAAACCCATGACAATATTTTTAAAACAAGGTGCAAAACTTGATCCAAATAATAAAAATTACATAAACAGTTTCAATACTTTGAAAAACAAATTAATATCTGCCCCAATATTAATATACCCCGACTTTGAAAAAACATTTCAAATAACTACTGATGCAAGTCAATATGCCATCGGCGGCGTATTATCGCAAGAAGATAAACCTATTTCGTACGTGTCGCGCACCCTAAATGAGCACGAGATCAACTATTCGACGATCGAGAAGGAGCTTCTCAGCCTGGTTTGGTGCCTGAAACAGTTCCGACCATACGTTTTTGGAAGAAAAATCAAACTCTTCACCGATCACAAGCCTCTCGTGTGGCTCAATAATCTTAAAGAACCAAATAGTAAACTAATGCGTTGGCGTCTTCAAATCCAAGAATATGATTATGAAATATTTTACAAACAAGGTCAAGAAAACAGAGTGGCCGATTTTCTTAGCAGGATCGATGTAAACTTAAACGAAGTTATTGAAAATCCCCAAGGTGTTTCAAATACAGATAAAAGCGAAAAACACTCCATTGTAACTACAGTTACCCCACTAAATTTATATAAAAACCAAATTATCATCAAACAAATTAAATCCGGCTCTTTAAATATAAATACACAAAAAATCTTCAAGAATATTTGCAAAACAATCTCTTTAAAGGTTGCTGATGAACCTACTTTAATATTAATAATTAAAAATCACTTTAGTCCAAAATTGACTAACGCTATCTTTACATCTGACGAAATATTTGAAAAACTCAACAACGTTTATGCTAAACATATGTCCGATTGTAAAATCATAAGATGTACAACCCTACTTAAAAATATTACCGACGATAAAGAGTTAGAAAACCTTATCCAATCAAAACATTTAGAAAACAATCACCGCGGTATTAATGTAATTTATGAGGAATTCAAAAGTGAATTCTATTACCCAAATTTGAAACACAAAATAACAGAATTTATTAATAATTGCGAAATCTGCATATTAGAAAAATATGAAAGAAAACCCTTAAAAATACCATTACAGTTATCCGAAATACCTAATAAACCGAATCAAATCCTCCATATGGAAGTATTTTATTCCATAAATAAAACCTTATTCGTAACCATGATTGACAAATTTAGTAAAGTTGCATTAATCACTAAAATCGAAAACCGAAGCGGATCAGAATTTAGAAAAGCAGTTATGAAATATATTAGTACGTATGGCCCTATTGAAAAAATAATAACCGACAACGAACTGGGAATGAAATCAAATTTAATGAAAAAATTCTTAGACGAGAAAAACATTCAAATCCACTATACATCCAATTCAAATCATAATAGTAACGCCGGTATAGAACGGCTCCACAACACAATTAATGAGCATTTAAGATTACTAAAACATACTAAGAAAACCTTACCCATTGAAGAGCAGCTCATTCTAATTAACGGGTATTATAATAACACAATACATTCTTCGACCCATAAGAAACCTCTCGATTTCATTCAAGGCAAAGTTAAAGAAGACGAATACGAAAAAATCTACGATAAAATTTTAGAAAAGAAAACTGGAGTAATTAATAAAATAAATCAAAATAGAAATGATTCACAACTAGAACCTGGCCCTAACTATATAAAAGAAATTAGAGGCGGGAAAAACCACTCGAAATTCCGTAAAATTAATGCCGAATTACTCGATAATGACCATGTAGTAGACAAGGAAACTGATCATAAATACTACAAAACCCATGTCAGAAAGAAGAGGAAGTTTCAAAACTCATCAAATGTGAGATGTAAATTAAAAACAAACGATAATTTAAATAAAAACAAATCCAAAATGAAAAACCTTATTTCAGACCCACCACCTCAAAGTAGTCAAAACGATACACAGCAAACTTCTTAAATTTTCACTCACCCTTCCCTTTCTTTTTTTTAGGACCAAATCCACAATGCACCAATACTGCATAATAACTCTCATAATCATCTCTACCCTTTCAACAACCTCCTTAGCCCAACTGATGGATATACAAGACCTTAATAACAATGACAATGGTTACATAAATATAAAATTAGGAAATGTTAAACTTATAACATCTTATTCAAAAATCATTCATGTCATTAATATTACAATGTACCAAGAAACAACGGAAGTTTTATGGAACAGTTTACAAGCACCATTAACCAAACACACCCTAACAGGACCAATATTGAACACAGTTCTTCACAACTATAGAGCACTAAAATCAAAAATCAACAACATTCTACCCCATTCACATAATAGAAAAAAACGAGGACTGATCAACGGTGCAGGAAATCTTTTAAAGCTTCTAACAGGCGTAATGGACAGCAACGACGAAGCTGAAATAAACAAAAAGTTGAATGCCCTTACGGAAAATAACAAAATGCTAATTGCAGAAAATAATAAGCAAGTAAAAATTAATTCCGTTTTAATTGAACAAACTCAAAACATAACCGATCACATAAGAAGCCAACAACTTCAAATTAAACATTTCATAGATAATATAACAAGCAACTTAGAAAACAGAGTCGAACGAATTGAAGACCAAATGACTTACATGCAGTATCTTTATCAAATCAACTATGACATTACTTTACTCAGAAACCACATCGACGACATAGAACAAACTATATTACTTAGTAGATTAGGAATCTTGTCCAAAAATATATTGACAGACGACGAATTTGCAATGATATCCGATATGGACGTTTTGGCAAACATCAAAATTAATGTAGCCACTTTCGGAAAAGAAATTATTATTATAATAATGATACCCACGTTTGAATCCAAAACACTAACAAAAATTTTAGTAGAACCTTTGCCTAACAAACAAAATAAAACTTTGGATGTAGAAGAAAAAGAAATTTTGATCGATGAAGAAAAATTAATATATAGTTCTAATGTAGCTCAAAATTTAAAGAAAAATTTGAAAGCAATTAACGACCAATGTATCTTGAATATATTTAAGCA
Source organism: Thereva unica (assembly GCA_949987705.1). Classification (NCBI taxonomy): domain Eukaryota; kingdom Metazoa; phylum Arthropoda; class Insecta; order Diptera; family Therevidae; genus Thereva; species Thereva unica. The sequence goes on from OX465281.1 coordinate 127,202,488, forward strand.
TAAAGAAGCTTATTGTAATTTTAAAATATTCAAATTTCCCGTAGTAACAGAAATTAGAAATGGTCTTGTAATAACTAAAAATTTAAAGAAAACTAAAATTAATCATAATTGTAATGATTTTGAAACAATTATTGAAGGTACCAACCAAATAAAGTTTGAAAAATGCCAAATATTTATTAATAATATAACTTATAAAAATTTCGAAATCGAAGTCAAAGAAAATATAATTATACCGAATCCTAATGTTTTTATTAAAGAAAAACCAAATAATTTTGAACTAATTTTTGATAAATTGCATTTAGAAAATATTGAAAACAATAGAAAAAATATAAAAGAAATACAATATACGAATAAAATTGAAAAATTCATTAATTATCCAATAACAACAATAATAATTTTTCTTCTTGTGGTTGTAACAATATATACTTTTAGACTTTGTTATAAGAAAAAAACCACCACTAAGATAACTACGTCAGAGCCTCCGTCAAACGGTGGGGGAGTTATAGAATCGGCAGAAACAAGCCCTAGTGATAACATATTCTAAAGAAAAATATTATTAACGCTCGCAACTATGTTGCGCCCGTTAATAATATTTTTATACTTTTCCAAGAAAAACCTTTTTAATCATATCATTTCGCTTTATTTGCTCGCGTTAACAATTTCGACTTGCACTTGCATCTCCATTGCATATTTTTATACCTTCCAAGAAAAACCCTTTTAATCATATCATTTCGCTTCATTTTGCTCGCGATAACAATTTCGATTTACACTTGCATCTCCATTGTCGCGACATATTAAGTTACCTTTTTAAATACTTGGAAGTGATCTTTCCGTAGGTGTTCCCAGCACGTTGCATTGCAACGTGACTGTAAAATGTTTGCGCCCCAAGTAACGAATTATCATTTTAAAACCTCAGTCTACTTTTCGCGCTCAACTGACGTAGTTGTCTTTAAACTTACTATATTTTTTGCTTTTAATTCTATATAAATAAAGTAATAAGTTTGATTAAAGAAAGTGTTTTTTAATTATGCGAACGTCTAGATTATTTTCTTTCAAAAATGGATATAACTCCTGAATAGAAGTCATTTTTGAAACTGTTAAGGAGTACCCCTTATTTTCTTGGCGTTAAATGAGCCCTTATACATATAAGCCATTACAAGAGAAGGCAGATGGTAAGGTGTAATCTAGAGTTAGACCCAAACAACTGAGAATTTGGCCGATGACTCATTTGTTTTCGTATTTTTGCAATACCTAATTTCTAACTGTTCTAAGTTGAGTAGTTCTATAAGTACTAAAAGGTAAGTACTTAAGTAACTACTCTAAGGGAAGTAAAAACGTAAGTCCTTCCCTCTTATGACATCATGTGTAAAAATAAGCAATTTAATAAAGGGTATGGTAAGGCTTACCCCTTACTAGTAAGCGCTTATTTCAGTACTTCTGTAAGCTTACAGGTCCTACTGGCATCAATGTGATAATAAATAAAATATAAACTCCTGGTCTTTTAGAAGTTTTAATAAACCAGTTGCTTCACTAACTGTCCCAAACTTCACTCTGGATCAATTCAAAACAATGAAGGGATTATCTTTATTTTTTTTCGAATGTAGACCATGTTTGTTGCAAATTTCGATTATTAATTCTTTTCGCTTGGGAGAGCATAAAAAGAATGGTGTCGTGGCCACGAAGGGCTAAAAAAAATATGAGTGTGCTTAAGACCACACTTTAGAAGTAAAACTTTTGTGCCCAACGGCTAGTAATATGCAATAGATATAGTGGAAAGTCGGTCGGATCTATAGTACTTCTTCTTCTTCTTTAACGGCTCTACAACCGGGATCCGGTCCTGGCCTCGCGCAACTGTTCTCTCCACCGGTCCCGATTCTGAGCCGATGTCATCCAGTTTGGCATCCCTAAACTCTGAGTGTCCTGGTCCACGCCATCCTTCCAGCGAAGGTTGGGCCTCCCTCGCTGTCGCACCCCATAGGTCTTACCGCAGAGAACTTTCCGAGCAGGCTCATCTTCACTCATACGAGCTAGATGCCCTGCCCACCGGAGCCTACCGAGCTTTATTTTCTTCACAACATCTATGTCGCGATAGCGCTCGTAGATCTCGTCATTGTAGAGTCTCCGGAATCGTCCTTCCTCACATACGGGGCCAACAATCCTCCGAAGTATTTTCCTCTCAAACACGCCCAAGAGGTTTGAGTGCTTTTTGCTAAGCACCCACGTTTCGGATGCATATGTGAGAACGGGTAAGACCATCGTCTTATATAGTAAAAGTTTAGACGTTATGGTTAGATATTTGGATTTGAAGAGCCTTGACAGACTATAGTAGGCTTTGTTGGCTTTTAGCAGTCGTGCGCGTATTTCTGGTTCCATGCTATTGTCGGCTGCTACTATTGACCCAAGGTAGGTAAATGATTTTACCACGTCAAACTCGTGTTCCGCTACCTTGATTGTGGGACCAATGTTAGGTGTTCTTCCAGACGAGGCCACCATGTACTTTGTTTTGCTTTCGTTAATGTGCAGTCCCAGATTTCCTGCCGCTTGCTCAATCTGAGTGAAAGCTTCTTGTACAGCTGTTGTTGTTCTTCCAATGATGTCAATGTCGTCTGCGTAAGCCAGTAATTGGGTGGACTTGTGGAGGATTGTACCCCTAGATGTCACGCCCGAATCTCGGATCACTTTCTCCAACGCCAGGTTGAAAAGGAGGCAGGCCAGACCGTCCCCTTGTCGGAGTCCATTATAGATGTTGATTGGTCCGGATACCTTTACTTGGCTTGACACATTGATCATGGTCAACCTACATAGTCTTGTCAGTTTGTTGGGGATGCCGAATTCTCTCATGGCTTTGTAGAGTTCTACCCTGGCTATGCTATCATAGGCGGCTTTAAAGTCTATGAAGAGGTGTTGAATTGAGTTTTGAAACTCTAGACATTTTTCCATAGCCTGCCTCAAGGTGAAAATCTGATCAGTCGTTGATTTGCCTGGGCTGAAGCCACACTGGTAATGGCCTATGATGTTTCTGGCGTATGGGGCCATCCTGTTTTTGTAGGATAGCGGAGAATATCTTATACACGGTACTCAACAACGTTATACCGCGATAATTAGTGCACGCTGTGATATCTCCTTTTTTGTGTACCGGACAGAGGATGCCTTTTCTCCAGTCTTCTGGCATCACTTCCTGCTCCCATACTTGCACAATTAATTCATGAATCGCTTGGTGTAATGTAGGCCCTCCATATTTAACCAGCTCCGCTGCGATGCCGTCTGCACCCGAGGCCTTGTTGTTTTTGAGCCGGCTGATGGCTCTGCTAACTTCTTCTATGCTTGGTGGCGGCAGCATAGCATTGTCATCAGATATTGGTGGAGCCTCCGAATCCTCAGTTAGTTCGCCATTTAGCAATTCATGAAAGTGCTCTTCCCATCGCTCCAAGATGCCTTTAGGATCGGTGATCAGATTCCCTTCTTTGTCCTTGCAGTATGTGCAACGTGGTGTGAATTGCGTCATACTGCGGACTCTTTGGTAGAACTCCCGCGCCTGGTGCGGCCGTCGTTCTCTGTACTGTTCTAGCTCACAGACGAGATTTTTTTCCCAGGCTTCCTTTTTCCGTCTGTGAATTCTCTTTTCTCGGATCTATAGTACGCTTGAGAAAATTCAGACCAACGACAGATGCAAGAAGAATAGTAACGATTCTACTGACGGACTTGATACAAATACTATTTGAAAATATTTATGAATTTCTATTTACATTAAAACCTAAAAGTAACCGAGTAAAAATAATTTTTATTGTCTAATTTTCTTAAAAGCATACACGCGGTGCACCTAGTACGTATAGCATATAAGTGCGCATCCCACACGGGTATGCACGCTTCCGCCACAGGCATGGATACTACCGCCACAGGCACGAAAATCTAAACATTGGAAGTAAGCTGGTGACATCCGCAAGCGTACATGCATTGCATTCAGAGGTTCATAAAATTGCATGGTTTTTTCCGTCCCGGCTTTCAGACATAGCCCGAAAATCTAAGTAACGAGTGCATGCAAGGTGCATGTGTTTGTTGTGGATACTTGTGTGTGCTATTTCGAATGCGGCATTACAGAAAAAGTTAAAAGTAGCCTTTGCGGGGCATGCATTCCATTCATGGAACATTCTGTCAAGTCGCATTTGAATACACACACTTCTATATTATTTATCAACGAATTGAACTCATGTACGCTTGGATATGTCACCAGCTGTATGCATGCTCCGCTCCCGCTACATTCATGATCATTAATAATTACATCCGCATCGGCATAGACTATTCCAAACCCAAGTATTGTTTTACCAAGCAGTCCGCCAACCACATTCAATCTGAAGCTTTACCTGCGCGAGCCGCTTTATCTACGCAAACGAGAGCCAATCTACTTGAGTATGGTATTGGCACCCTTTATGGCCACCTAGCCAATTACCTGATTTCTTCGTCCCATACAATCTTTTAGGGAGCTAATTAATTTTAAAGGGAGCAAAAAGAAATGCAAAAAACAATCAACCTTTTTCAAATTCTTCTTTTATCTAGGCGTAGTTGAAAATAATTTATTTTAGCTGATTAAACCAAATTTGAAGCATAAAGTTGAAAAAACATTTTTTACAAACCTTTATATTTTCAGTCGATGCAGGGATAGTTTTAGCCCTTTACTATTATCCCTTATCATAAAATTTGCTTTGTTATAAATCAACCACTTTTGAATATAAATATTGCAAAAAATGTATTTTATTGGATTGTCTTTGATTATAATTAAAATTACCGCGAAATCCTTAAAAAAATGAGTTTTTAAGCATATTTAAAGAAGACATGCATGTTTTAAGACTGTGGGACCCCGATTTTCATAATCAGCGATCCAAAAACAACATATCAGGAACGATTTTCACAACAATGTAATGTTTTGACATAAACGATTCGTCGATTTGTTGCAAGTTAAAAAAATTGTAATTTAAAAAGGGGAAAGATGCAGCACATCTCACCGAAGGGGAAGTGGGTGCCAATTTAAAATAAGAGCACCTCACACATTTAATTCACCACTCCCTTTTGGTATTCTAACTTCCCGGCAGTGTTACATGTTTGGCCACGCCAAAAAACAGATCCACTTGCTCAGGCTGCGCCGAAAATTCTTGTCGTATATGCCGCTTCCAACATGTCAGTCAACTCCAGAGTGTCTGCGGCATAAGCTCGGCCAGTGACCAAACCACAAGAAAAATCTCAAATAATTCACCTCAACATAATGGTGAATTTGTATTCCTATAATGAGATAAAGCAAAGTCTGGGCGACATCGTAGCTAACATGCCAGAAAATTTATGCAGTAAGGCAGAGTGTATTTTCGCTGTTGCATACACAGCCCCGAGTTTCTTCGTCTCTCGTACCCTTTCCCATCGTTATACGAAAGTTCTGACGATTTTTCATGTGTGAGAGCGTTACACGAATGAAATTGATTCACTCTCATGTAAATTTTTTTAAGCAAACGTCCCTAAAGAAGTTTTACTTCAAAAAATTCGACTTAATACTAGATTATTTATATTTCGCTGTGGAACTCACGCATCCTGCATCGATCTGTGCGATAATATTAACCGTCCCGATGGTTTAGTAATTTGAAGTATTTTTTTAAATTCGTAGCGCTTGTTTCATGTTTTTTTAAATAATGTTTTAAATCTCGAATAACATTTCTGTATAAGTCGATTCTTCTAAAGAAAATGCAACAAAAACAAAACAATACATATTATTTCTCTGTACTTAACCGTAAGACATTTCCTTTTTGAAAGACCAATCCGACGAAAATTTTCTACTTTTGTATATTGCAGTGCAAATTAATTTAAAATGAATGGAGCCGCATCGGCTCTAAACGTTTAATTTCTAATTTTTCTTGTAATGACAACAAAGGAAAATTTTTCTTCAATAAATTATCTACGTGATTCATTTGAAACAAAAACAAAAATTAAATCAATATAAATACAATCTAAGAAAAATATATATGTATATTAAAAAATGGTATATCTTCTTATAAATATAATTGTAGTGTCTGTCTGTGATTTCAAAATAATTGCGTTTTTTTAATTTTATATGGTTATTTATATGATTTTAAAACGAAATCACGCATTTTTAAAATTTTTGTCTGTCTGTATGTCTGTGTGTCTGTATGTCTGTATGTCTGTCTGTCTGTTTGTTCGGGCTAATCTCGGAAACGGCTAATCCGATTGGGATGGGACTTTTACTGGAAGATTCAGTATTTTGGCGAGCATGTTTTAGGCTATTTATATGCACTATATATTGGCTGTACCTGTATGTATGTATGGATGTATGTATATAGACAAATCTTGAAGACTGATTTTGACCCACTTTTATATAACCGATCAACTTGAAATTTTACCCATATGTACAGTTCCGGTAACAATGCAATCCGACCACTTTGTAAATAAATCAAGATGGCGGTTCCAAGATGGCGGCCGAATTTCGCAATTGCGCCCCCAGACCCCCGACATTGGTATCAAATGAAAGGGGATGATTAGTACAGTACCATTACCTATTTGGTGTCATTCCAAATTCAAAATGGCGGCCGGAACAAAATGGCGGCCATCGCAGATGGCGTTACTTTTTTATTTACATCACGATCGGTATGGGTATCAAATGAAAGGATATGACAAGTAGAATACTATTAGCTGGGTGGCGTAATTCCAAATTCCAAATGTCAGCCAACACAACATGGCAGACTACCTTTTTTTACAACGCTCTCGGTATGGGTACGAAATAAAAGTGTATGTGTAGAGTACAGCAAGCTGGGTGACCATATTTTAAATATCGGTCACCACAAAATAACCGAAGACATATAAGAAACTAAAAGGTAGAAAACTAAAAATATTGGTTAAAAAACTTAAAAATATGCTTTTGTTTAAAAATGAACTAAAAAGTAAAAAACTATGTTCAATAAAAACTTTTTTGCTCCAGCCAGTATATATATAATATATGGGACGCTAGCGAAAGGTTGCAGTAATAATAAAATAAGAATATGGGTAAAGTCCCACGCTTTCAGGAAGAACAGCTCATTGTATGCTTAAGATACCGATCGAAGAAGATCATGTGGAAAATCCTGCGTGGAAAAAGTCTAAAGTTTTACAAGACTGCATAATGGCTGTCTGGGAATGCGATGAGTGTACAATGGCAAATAAAGTATCTATTAACAGAACACCGCGAGATTTAAGATGTAAAAACCAATTATTTTGGGGAGTAACTGTTTTATTGGCATAGATTTCGGGCAAATGTTGCCGGCTGTCCGGACAAATATGTGGGCCGATGATATTGATGCATGTCTGAAATGATCACTCATATAGGGACATATTGGAAAACGTCATTTAAAGCAAAAGATGAGAGTGCAATCGGAAAACTCAGAATTCGGTACTATTCTCCTCAACATAGGATAAACAATAGAAAATGTTCTGAGATTAATGAGAATGATGACAGTGAGCTGCTGCTGATGTTGTTTGTAAGTTCGTAATAGACGAGGAAATTTTGATGAGCGACATTTATGACGATTTCGAAAAGTTAAAGTTGATCAACTAAATTGACTCAACTCAGTAATGCTACAAACAGTGTAATACTTACAAGTGAAACATTTAACATCGTTTATAAACAAGCGTTACAGTGGATTGTTAACCAGTGCCGTGAGGGCGGTATGACCGGAAACGACGAAACACGAAAACGGGAAGCAGAAACTGTCCTTTTTAGGATCAAATCAGTAGTACCTCTTAAAATGCTGGCAATCTTCGTCTCAAGGCATGTTCACCATGGGGCAAGTTCAAGGTGGCAATTATCTGAGAACGTCAAAATCTACGCGCACAAGACATATTCTGAATAAAATTGGCTAGGTATCTGTTGTGCACGTAGTATAAAAGTTTTCCGATGATTAACCTCGAATTTTAAAAAAAGTTGTAAGTAACATATTTTTATAGTCAACTCTAAAGTTTTTTATATATCCTAAATCATGTCTCGCAGATTTGTTCTTTATTTCATTATACCCTTTCCTTATTCCGGACTATGCACACATAATTTTGTTTTATTAAAAGGCGTTGCGACGCACGCGGGTTTTTGCTAGTATACAAATAAAATAACATCAAAAATGTTAAGATAGGTTTTACTCAAATCAGCAAATTTTGCGTTACTTTTCTGCTCTGCTCACAAGTACTAAAAAGTAGAAAAGGAACACACCTAATATATGTATATCTACCGTAACTTTGCAAGCACATATTTTTCACTAAAAAATAAACTTCAAACATTCTGTTAAAATTCAATCCAATTAGCCTCTTTTCCAATAAGGATTTCTCTTTTTACTATTTTTACTATATTTCTAGCCAAATATTTGCTACGGGCTAAATAAAATCAGCCCTTCACGTATATAAAACCCATAAGTGTTAAAAAGGTTTCTAAATGTTCGGCCAATTAGTATCAAATGCAAGCAAAACTCCTTTAGAAATATAAGAAACAGAACTAAAGGTACGAATCGACAACACTGACACTATGTGCGTGAGTAAACCCAACAGAGCAAGAGAATCCATACATGCCCGTTTATTGAGATTGTCGTGTAGCGGATGAAAGAATGGATTGGCAATTTATATAATATCGTTCGAAATGTAACAGTTCCAAACGTGACCACTACGCGTACCAAGGACCACTATCCAGAGCAAACTCAGAGAAGAAGACGGAATGAGTGGATAATTTATTAAAACTCTGTGTTGGTTGATAGACTTATTTTATTTATTACTAGCAAAAACCCGCGTGCGTCGCAACGCCTTTTAATAAAACAAAATTATGTGTGCATAGTCCGGAATAAGGAAAGGGTATAATGAAATAAAGAACAAATCTGCAAGACATGATTTAGGATATATAAAAAACTTTTATAGTTGACTATAAAAATATGTTACTTACAACTTTTTTTAAAATTCGAGGTTAATCATCGGAAAACTTTTATACTACGTGCACAACAGATACGTAGCCAATTTTATTCAGAATATGTCTTGTGCGCATAGATTTTGACGTTCTCAGATAATTGCCACCTTGAACTTGCCCCATGGTGAACATGCCTTGAGACGAAGATTGCCAGCATTTTAAGAGGTACTACTGATTTGATCCTAAAAAGGACAGTTTCTGCTTCCCGTTTTCGTGTTTCGTCGTTTCCGGTCATACCGCCCTCACGGCACTGGTTAACAATCCACTGTAACGCTTGTTTATAAACGATGTTAAATGTTTCACTTGTAAGTATTACACTGTTTGTAGCATTACTGAGTTGAGTCAATTTAGTTGATCAACTTTAACTTTTCGAAATCGTCATAAATGTCGCTCATCAAAATTTCCTCGTCTATTACGAACTTACAAACAACATCAGCAGCAGCTCACTGTCATCATTCTCAATAATCTCAGAACATTTTCTATTGTTTATCCTATGTTGAGGAGAATAGTACTGAATTCTGAGTTTTCCGATTGCACTCTCATCTTTTGCTTTAAATAACGTTTTCCAATATGTCCCTATATGAGTGATCATTTCAGACATGCATCAATATCATCGGCCCACATATTTGTCCGGACAGCCGGCAACATTTGCCCGAAATCTATGCCAATAAAACAGTTACTCCCCAAAATAATTGGTTTTTACATCTTAAATCTCGCGGTGTTCTGTTAATAGATACTTTATTTGCCATTGTACACTCATCGCATTCCCAGACAGCCATTATGCAGTCTTGTAAAACTTTAGATTTTTTCCACGCAAGATTTTCCATATGATCTTCTTCGATCGGTATCTTAAGCATAGAATGAGCTGTTCTTCCTGAAAGCGTGGGACTTTACCCATATTCTTATTTTATTATTACTGCAACCTTTCGCTAGCGTCCCATATATTATATATATACTGGCTGGAGCAAAAAAGTTTTTATTGAACATAGTTTTTTACTTTTTAGTTCATTTTTAAACAAAAGCATATTTTTAAGTTTTTTAACCAATATTTTTAGTTTTCTACCTTTTAGTTTCTTATATGTCTTCGGTTATTTTGTGGTGACCGATATTTAAAATATGGTCACCCAGCTTGCTGTACTCTACACATAGGTAGTCCGCCATGTTGTGTTGGCTGACATTTTGAATTTGGAATTACGCCACCCAGCTAATAGTATTCTACTTGTCATATCCTTTCATTTGATACCCATACCGATCGTGATGTAAATAAAAAAGTAACGCCATCTGCGATGGCCGCCATTTTGTTCCGGCCGCCATTTTGAATTTGGAATGACACCAAATAGGTAATGGTACTGTACTAATCATCCCCTTTCATTTGATACCAATGTCGGGGGTCTGGGGGCGCAATTGCGAAATTCGGCCGCCATCTTGCAACCGCCATCTTGATTTATTTACAAAGTGGTCGGATTGCATTGTTACCCGAACTGTACATATGGGTAAAATTTCAATTTTATCGGTTATATAAAAGTGGGTCAAAATCAGTTTTCAAGATTTGTCTATATACATACATCCATATATACATACAGGTACAGCTAATATATAGTGCATATAAATAGCCTAAAACATGCTCGCCAAAATACTGAATCTTCCAGTAAAAGTCCCATCCCAATCGGATTAGCCGTTTCCGAGATTAGCCCGAACAAACAGACAGACAGACATACAGACATACAGACACACAGACATACAGACATACAGACAGACAAAAATTTTAAAAATGCGTGATTTCGTTTTAAAATCATGTAAATAACCATATAAAATTAAAAAAACACAATTATTTTGAAATCACAGACAGACACTACAATTATATTTATAAGATTATGTATCTTGTTTTATTTAGTTAGGTTAACAAAATCTTTAAAGAATACAAAAAATGATAGTTTGACTCTGAAAGTACAACAAAAAAAAAACTAATCTCCTTGGCACGATGTCGGTGACCCGACATGTATGTGCCGCAGATCCTGGGCACGATGTCATAAAATGACATGTATGTGCCTAATTCTCAAAACATACCTTGTAACTTGGTTTAATAGAAGAACAATACAAAAGTTTTAATAGAGAACAAACAATGTGAACTGCTTAACTTGAACGCTTGAATAATTGTGTTTGACTGCCATTTTGAAGCTCCGGCTCGCCTTTTATATACGAAATTTCCTTTCGTCGCCTACTCAAGTTCTATTGACATATTACTTTGTCGTTGCAGTTGTCGCCGCCTACTTGTCCCTTTAAGACATATTATAGCAAGTGTCTGAACATACTCCCCCGGGTTGATCTAATCTTGATCAATTAGATCAACATTTTTTTACTTTCGATACTCCTCGTTTCCGGTAGTGGTGGAACTGTAGGTCACCATTCACCTTAACCTTCACCTTCACTTGGTATCGTCCCGGAAGGTTGATAGTTTGTTCTCTTCCCTTCCGCTTCTGGATTTTTCCAATGTCCAGTTTTTCTATCACTTGTCTTGGAAGGAAAATGTCACTCCCTTCCCGAGTCGTAAACAGCTGGAAATCGTTGGTAAGCCTCGTCCTCAGTTCCTTCAGAGTGGTTGTTGTTCTTAGCTTCTGCAAGGATGAGATGGTCCTTCCATTAATCTGAGCCGGTTCCTCTAGTATCGACTTCGTGAATTTTGTCTGTTCTGGCAACGCCTTTGGATATTCTCTCTTATTTTCTGAACTGCCTGATGGCTGATCGGGAGGCCTCGTCGAACCATCCACTGATGGAGGAGATAACGAGACCTCTTCGTCATTCAACGAATGACCATTAGTCGTTTTCGCAGACGCATCAAATAAAACTCTCACTTTGGCGGTGGTGCTGCTCTCTTTTATTACCGCATGATGTGGGATGTAATAGTTTGGTTCACCGTCGTTGGGCTGGCTTGTTTCAACCATGTGGATGTATTCCTGTAAATAGGCTTCATAGTCTTTCCTTAGTTGAGGGTTGCTATTGAGCCGTCTTTCCACACAATACAGCCGCTTCAGGGCCATCGCACGTGAGTTGCCTAAGTTGGGCTTCTCGTTTCGTCTGAATGGGAGATTGACTTGGTATTGCCCATTCTCTAGCCGTCGATGGGTTTTTGTATAATAGTCTGAGCATTCTTGCTCTTCTTGACTCGGAATTGGTGGTGAATTGACCTCCTCTTCTTCCCAGAATTGTTTAAGTTGATTGCTGAGATCCTCGTTCGTGACTTGAATCGTGAAATTGTTAGCTGTAGTATTAGACATCTCGTGTGTGGGTCCGATTATTACCCATCCAAAACTTGTGTTTACTGCCACGCGTTCTGCTTCTGCACCTCGTCGAACACCATCTTGAACTATCCTAGCATATGCATCAGCACCCAGCAACGCATCGATGTCGCCAGGTTTCCACCATCCTGGGTCTGCCAGTTCAAGACCATGCAAATGGTTATACCGGTGACTTGAAATTGCTGTCTTAGGTAAGCTTTCGGTTATACTGTTGACCACTAGAAATGTTTGGGACATCTGAAATTTGCTAGCGCTCATTGATTCCAGAATAATCCTAGTTTGTTTCGTTGACTTCCCTGTTGGCCTTGTGTTCAGACCATATATGTTGACTCCTGCCGGGCTACAGGACACTCCTAGTTTCTTGCATGTATTCTGGGTAATAAAGGATGACTCCGAGCCATTATCCACTAGGCATCTGATAGTATGTTGCCGTCCGTTGCTCCCCCTTGTGAGTACCAAGGCTGTTGATAGCAACGTGTGCGATCCCTCCCTTGCGAGGAAGGCTTGCACGTTGTTTGAACCACCAGCGCTGTGGGCCTGGTGGGTGGTTCGTTGATGTGGCGATATAGGTGCATCGTTTGGTAATTGATTAGTTTGAATATGTTGGGATTGTGACATAGTTGTGTGTACTTCCCTTGGTTGTTGTGGATTTGGATCTGAGTAGAACTTCTTACTCTGTGTCTCTTCATGCAAGGTCGTATGATGTTTTTCCTTGCACTTCAAACATCTAAATTTACTTTTGCATTGGTTCGTCATGTGGTTTTTCGACAGGCAATTGAAACAGTGCCCCGCTGTCCTCACTACCCTTCGTCTTGCAGTTGGGTCCATATTAACATATTTAGGGCATCTCTGAAGCCAGTGACATTCCTGGCAAGCTGGACACTGATTCCTTTTGACTGTTTTGTCCGATATAGTTGTGGCTGTTGATTTGTGGACACAATGTCACAGATAGACTCAAGTACCTTATGTCTTTTGCACAGGAATGCATGGAACGCCTTGTAAGTAGGCAGAGTTTGGGATGCGCCTTGTTCTTCTTCCCACATCTTCATCGTAACAAACGGGAGTTTTGAGATCAGGATGTGTATAAGTACAAGATCCCATGATTCTATATCAATTTTCAAATTGATGATTTGTTGTAGACAATCATCCGTTGTTGTTATGAATGTTTTTAAATTAGTGGAATTTTCGGTTGGAACTTTTGGTTGATTGAGAAGTGTCTTCAAATAATGATTTACCAAAATTCTCTTATTTTCATATCGTTCCTTAACCTTGTTCCAAGAAACGTCATAGTTATTATCCGTAACTGGTATGTGTCGTAGAAGTTGTTCAGCATCACCAATCAAACATGATTCCAGGTGATACAGCTTCTGCACTGCGCTCAATTGCACGTTGTTGTGAATCAATGACACGAATAAATCATGAAAGGAAAACCATGAATCATAATTCCCATCAAACTTTGGTAAGTCTATTTTTGGCAAAAATGTTTCCGTTCGGACCATTGGAATTGTTGCAGGTTGAGTTGGCAGAGGTTCTGCTGCAGACAATTTCCTGTGTCCTTCCAGCAGTTCACTCCGATACTCACAATATTTCGACTCTATTTGCACGTATGTATCTTCAGGTGCTGCTGCGGAATCTGACTCGTCACATAGATACGCATCCGTTAATAACTGATCTGTCTCCTTGTACTCCAACCATAACTGATTCATTTGTTCCAGTTTTACTTCATAGAATGCCTTGGTTATTTTTACCGTCGCAGTTTTCTTCGAATTTTCAATAAATTTCTCAATACGAGATCTCTGTGCCTGCTCTCGCAGCATTGCCTTCTTTAGTGAACTCATCTTAGAACTTGATTTCGTCGATAAAATAGATTGCCAATCCTGGATGGAACCACCAAAATGTTTATTGAGGTTGTCGTGTAGCGGATGAAAGAATGGATTGGCAATTTATATAATATCGTTCGAAATGTAACAGTTCCAAACGTGACCACTACGCGTACCAAGGACCACTATCCAGAGCAAACTCAGAGAAGAAGACGGAATGAGTGGATAATTTATTAAAACTCTGTGTTGGTTGATAGACTTATTTTATTTATTATTATGTATCTTGTTTTATTTAGTTAGGTTAACAAAATCTTTAAAGAATACAAAAAATGATAGTTTGACTCTGAAAGTACAACAAAAAAAAACTAATCTCCTTGGCACGATGTCGGTGACCCGACATGTATGTGCCGCAGATCCTGGGCACGATGTCATAAAATGACATGTATGTGCCTAATTCTTAAAACATACCTTGTAACTTGGTTTAATAGAAGAACAATACAAAAGTTTTAATAGAGAACAAACAATGTGAACTGCTTAACTTGAACGCTTGAATAATTGTGTTTGACTGCCATTTTGAAGCTCCGGCTCGCCTTTTATATACGAAATTTCCTTTCGTCGCCTACTCAAGTTCTATTGACATATTACTTTGTCGTTGCAGTTGTCGCCGCCTACTTGTCCCTTTAAGACATATTATAGCAAGTGTCTGAACAATGCCAGTGAGAGAATCCCAATGAATCGCTCGGGGCTAATAAATTTCAGCCCCGCTTGGTAGAACAAAAGTGGATGAATCCATCGTCTCAGTCAAGAAATTTTGCATACAAAATGGTTCATCTTCGGGGCTGACTCAACGATAGCCCCTGAGGACCGAGAATTACATGTAAATAAGAATGGCGTTATGATTCGGTCAGATAGAGAGAGAATGAGAGTTTTCTTATTTGTTTTATTTGCTTTTTTGATACTTTTTCTATGAAATTCCACTTCGAATTTGTTTGTGGTTTATTATTTTGAATTTTTTGTTTAGAAAATGTAAGAAATTGCAAAAAAATTTGGGTTTTTTTTTGTAAAAATGAAATTAATTCAAAATGTAATAACATGTAATAATTAATGAAAAATGTGATTTTCTCGAAAATTTCTGGTGGGGCTAAGCCCCACTAGCCCCTAAGGACGAGCCGCCACTGGATCATGTCATCAACGTAAAAACTATTTTGCAAAATATCAGACGCAATGGGGAATTTATGAGCACATTGAGAGTCTAGTTCCTTCAAGCAACGGATGGCTTAAAATGGCGTAGAGGCAGTTCCGTATGTGACGGTATTGAGAATGTATGTTGTCGGTAGTTTGGTTGAATCCGTACGCCTTAAGATTCCAAGATATTGTCGATCTTCGGGGTGTATCAAGACCCTCTCAACTACAGGCCATGCAGTTTTATCTGGCACTAATACAACCATAGCTGAGAATAGTCCCAAAATTTGACAGTTGCTGAGAATTTAATGGCGCAGAGTACGTTCGCGAGTGTTTTCGTTATAGTTTTGTGGTAAAAAGTGGTAAATTATTGAAATTTATCGCTTTAAACCATACAAGGATTATCAGTGATTATTTCTTTAGTGATTTAATAAAAAAAAATATAAAAAAATAGTGATTTAGTGTATTTTTGGTGTCTTAATTGTTAAGGTGATCAATTTATTTTACATTCGCGGTGTTTTTTTCTTGTATATTAAGGGAAAATATGCTGAATATTTGATTAAAAGTGATTTTAAAGTCATTAATTAATTTATTTTGCAATTATTACTAAACATATAAGTACAGAAAAGTGCGAATGGAAAAGTGAATAAGAGAAGTGTTTTTCGGCACCTATATTTTTAATAATAATATCATAATATATGTATTAATCACTTTAAAATCACTTTTAATTCCATAACTACACAAAACATTAAATATTCAACATTTTTTTCGTAAATAAACATGAAAAAACACCGTGAATGTGAAAAAAAAAGTTGATCGCCTTAACAATTTGAACACTTAAACACACTTAATCACCAAATTTTTTTTATTTATTTTAATGAAATCACTAAAAAACTATTCACTGATAAATCCAAGTGCAGTTAAAAGTGTTAAAATACAATATTTTATCACTTTTTACTGCAAAAATAAACACAAAAATTCTGCGCGTACGGCTTCCGCGCCATGTTACTCCAGTGTGCGGTGACTTTTGGGACTATTACCACCACCACGAAAAATTCATCTACGAGGCCTGTAGTTGAGAGGGGCTTGGGTGTATCCATACTTGGCGGTACATCTTTGTTATGTCTGCACTCAGTGCATATTTGTATGAGTGAAACTTCATCATAATGTCGTAGAGCTAGGGTTGAATTGTTGGACCAGCCATCAGCATATCGTTAAGAGAGGGTTTGTTGCTTGTAAGATATGAAGCATTAAAGACAACATGCAATTTCGTCGTTGTACTATCGGGTCGTAAAACGCCTTTATGGGGGATTAAATACCTACTTTATGTGTGAATCAGGAATGTTTTCTTTACTCATGTGCCCTAAATCTTCATATTCTTGCATGAAATCTTTGTACTGTTTTTTCAGGGTAATATCTTGTGCAAGCAACCGCTCTACGCGTGCTAGACCTACACTGTTAAATTTTTGAAGTGAAAACTTCTTTAGCCGCGTTGGGCACTTTTTGATAGGGGAAAATGTTATGGGTTCGCGTCACCGACATGCTCATGACTGGCGCACGCGCTCAATCGATTATAATCAAAACTTTTTGATTTTGAATAAAAAAATAAATCTGACCGCCTACTATTATTCAATTAAGTATCGAAAATGAAAATATAAAACCAGTCATTTTAACTGATGTATTAAATATCTGTTTTCCAAATTTGTTTGGATCCTTGATCCTGAAGATGTCTTCAGACGATAACAAAAGAAAAAAAAGTCAAATGTTCTCCTTTTGTCAGAAACTCGTATGAAAAACGAAGAACCACTTGATGTTCCGAATTTCAACTTTGTTGTAAGTTATAAAAGACCCGAAGTTCCAGCAGCAGGAGTAGCTATTTATCACAATACTCAAGATACGTCACACTTCATTACTTCATATATGGACATACGTACATACTAAATTCACTAGAAGCATTGATGTTAATGTTTCTGATATAGGCGAAATATGCGTTGCTCGTTGCAGTTCCGAGAATGGGCAATACATATTAATGGCTGCCGTTTATATTTCGCCTGGAAAATCTAAGAGACAGATACAACAATTTTTATTCGAAAATTTGATGATTTATACAAAAGAAGGTTCTGATATTCTCGAAAGAAGATTCGGCGAAAAATATGATAATGTACCGATGATTTTAAGTGGAGTCTTCAATATTAACTTTGCAGATGATAAAAATCTACCATTAATTGAATTTTTAAATGCAACACTTAATTTAAATATGTCCAATGATCGGAAACTTAGTACTACCAAATATAAAACGACGATCGATGCGGTTTTTACGCGATACTTAGATAAATTGGAATCAAACATTTTCATTTCTTACTTTAGTTACCATAACCCGATTGTATCTTTTTTACAATAAGTGCTAATGAAATAGGATGGTCAAAATTGCTACAATTATTACATAATTTAAAAAATAATTCTGAGATATCGGTTGATGATGCAGCAGCATTAAATTTTATAGAAAAAAGTACACTTATTAATGAAGACGCAGTTACTTGTGCTACATATTTTAATAAGTTGGTTAATGTCCTAATGAAAATACTGCAATCAAAAAGATTTAGTCCTTTCAAGAAATATAGAATTTTGTATTACTTCAAAAAAATCGAATTTCAACATCTAAGTTCTAAGTTTTCACTTCTATCGGCAGTCCCTATAACTGCCAATTTTTTTTTTTTTTTTTTGTAAAATTACAATTGTTTTACAAAATAAAAGATGAGTAAAATTACAAATCAATGTATGGCAATACAAAATTAAAATACAATTCAAGTAATTGTCTAAGATACGTGACGAAATTTACTAATATCAGTTGTAATTTAACAATCTTTATGTATAAATCCTACACGCATTGCGATTTCACTGAACTCTTTATCAGCTTTCAATAGCAACAGCTTTCAATTTCGAATTTACAAACATTGTTTATAATTTGATTTATTATAATTTTACTAAACATAAATCTACTGTATATTATTATCTATTTTACCAAAAGTAAATTTTCTATTATTGATGTATAGCTTATTTTATTTTATGATTGTTGGTCAATTTTTTATTATAAGCCTGTAACTTAAATTAAAATCTATAGATAGATCCATAAAAGGGTGTAGGACACCTCTAAGACTTCCTGCTATTTTCGAACTGGAAACTCGAATAGCTCTATATTTTGTGCTTTCCCCGAGCTGAGTTATTAGGATTCTCGGACAATAAAACGTATTGAAAATACTGGAGATTATCAGTATAATTTGTTTAACAAAATTAAACAGAAAAAGCAAAGTTGCTACACACGTTTTGTAATTTTCCCAAATTTAATTGGAATTAATTGTGTAGTTTTACAAAACTGGATTGTACTTGTACTATATTGTGATGCGTAAAAACTTCCAACAATTGTTTTGAAAAATTGCAATAGAAGTTTTTAACAGTGTATAAGTGCGCCAGTACGAGACTCACCTAAACCTTTATGATTGTGCTTGCGAAACTACTTGCTAGAACACTAAAATATTACAAAATAATGAAGCAACTTTTAAAAACTTTTTTATATATTACCTATTATCATCAATAACATACGGTGAAACCGCAATGCCTCTCCTGTAGGCTTCAAAGATTTTTTTTCGGAGTACACACCGGAGTCTGAATTAGAAATAACTTCAGACGTTAATGATGAACATCAAATACCTGATTTTATAGAAACCGAGGAAAATATCTATCGTCAATCTGAGTCGGGATCCGTGAACGCACAAGCAATGCCGCAGAAACCCCGAAACATGAAGGAAATGTAATTAGGTCTACGTTGCTTTAAAACATGTTATTATTAATTATAACCAATCCAGGAATACGGTGGCGTAGAACATTATTGCCTCTCGCTTGCTGAAGATTTGAATAATATGGAACCAGCAGAACAACGGCGTGTGAAAATGGAAATATCCATTATACTCGCTAATGCGAAATATAGAAATTAAGTTTTAGCTTTGAGAATGCAATAAAGTGATATGAGAAATTTATTTATGTTTATGTTTTGTGTGTTTTTATGCTTTGTTAAATTTTATGAAGTTATTTATGTTACTGTTTACACTCAAAGAATGAGCCTTTTTTTATTATTAAAATAAAATTGAATTATAAAGAAAAATTTATGTTTGTTTATAATAAAGAATTTATGTTGAAATGTTGTATTTTTTATAGAATTTAATAATGCATGTAATAAGAACAACATTCTTATTTTTGTAATAACGAAAACTCAATAGAACTTTTATTTAATTATATATATTTTCCTGCCATGGCAATTTGTTAATTTCACAAAAAAAAAAATTGTTTAAATTTGTTTCTAATATTAATTGGAAGTTGTGTCGAATTGTTAGCTCCCATTCTTGTTATATTTCGCAAGGCTCCTTCTGCACTATTCTCTCTTCGCCATTGCCCTTCAATAATGACTCCATTGTTGTCGTCTTGATCCACATATCGTTCATGAAACGTTCAATTAAAACTTCACCATTTCAGTTTTATTTATAATTAGCTTGTACTGTTTTGCAAATTTAAGCATATTGGCATCCCCTTTACATTTGTGAAACTAAAATATACTCAAGTTGGACAGGAAAAAAAATATGTGGCTTACGACATTTTAAATTCTGGAAAATGCAAAATTTGTTGGTTACAACTTATTGCCAATAGGTGAAAATTAAATAATAGGTAATAATATTTCTTTTAGAATAAAATAAATTATTATATTAAGTATTATTAAAAATTAAACTTTATTATTCTTATGTCAATTGTGAGGCAAAGATTCATAAAAAGGTTGACAATCCTTCGGCAGTAACAGTTTCAGTTGTTGCAAATGCTCATACTTTACTGCAGAAATTTTTCTTGGTTCAGTATGTTATTTTGGCCATTCAGGGGGATTTTTAAGGGGTTTCATACGTTGAGGTAATAACGTCCACGGTTGCTGAAAGTCAGTTTTGTACCAAATTTCTTCTTGAGGAGTATACTTGAGGGCTCTAATATCGGTAACTTTCTGTTCACCAGGACGAATGCTGTTTACCCTGCTGTATAAGATGCAAAGCTATTTTACAAAGAAGATTGAACTAGGTACCTTTGTAAGGATGATACTGAATAGTTGGTAAATGCATTAAAATCCATCCACGTTGCTTCGTATGGAAATGGTTTCTTTCGTGCTTCTATGGTGGCTGTAGAGTAGTTGCTGGCAAGGTAAATAGGCCTGTTCTTAAATTTTTTTTCATTTTGGCTGTGAACGGAGTCACACTCCATTTGAGTATGACCCCGTTCTAAAAATTTTTGGATAATTGTTTGTCTACTATTTATAGAGTAGTCTAACAGAGCATTTGCCATAATACAGTTACGATTTTGATATGTGCATCCGTCGCTGTATATAATTACCTCCTTGTCATTGGCACAATGTGTCTTGAGGTAGTTTACAATAAGGGAGGCAAATGTAGACGCCGTTAAGTCAGTATCAATTTCAGTAAACCAATAATGGAAAGGAGGTGATAACAGAAAGCAAATCCAAGGCCGATTTACTGGCATCTCTGTTCTCCTCAAATTCTTCGTTACCTCAAGCTGATACGTCACCACCGGTCCTCGATCGCAACGCCCATTCAATGGACGGAATTTTCTTCAGGACACGAGAGGTGTATAAATGTCTCAAAGAACTTGACGTCAATAAATCCACTGGCCCCGATAATATTCCCCCTATGGTACTCAAAAAGTGTGCCTCATCTTTGGCTAAACCTCTGCGCAAACTCTTCGCCTTGTCATATTTCTCCGGAGTTTATCCCAACTCTTGGAAACTAGCTCATGTTCAGCCCATTCCCAAAAAAGGTGAAGCCAGCGACCCTTTAAACTACCGCCCAATAGCATTAACTTCTGTTCTCTCCAAAGTTATGGAGGCAATAATCAATAGAAGGTTGATGAAATATCTAGAATCTAACCAAATTATTCACGACAGGCAGTACGGTTTCAGACCAAAACGGTCTACTGGCGACCTTGTGTGCCTGACTGAACACATTAACCAAAGCATCCATGGCTTCGGTGAGTCTGGTCTGGTTGCTCTAGATATCTCCAAGGCCTTCGACAGAGTATGGCATCCCGCTCTGCTGTCGAAACTCCAAGCTATTGGTATTGACTCAGTTCTAAGGAACTGGATTGAGAGCTTTCTTTCTGGCCGTTCAATCAAGGTAGTATTGGATGGCGTCGAATCCAACCCTCATTCCATTTCGGCCGGCGTTCCCCAAGGGGCGATTCTCTCACCTACTCTCTTTCTTATATTCATTAATGATCTGCTCTCAATCCCCTCCAATCCACTTTATAGTTTTGCCGATGACGGTACTTTGCGTTACTCGTACCCCTCCCACAACACAGGACAAGCAAGTGCCAGACCTTGTCTCTTAGAACGTGAACTCATGTCCAACTCTCTTAACGCGGACTTTAAACTCATTCTTGATTGGGGCCACACGAATCGTGTCGAGTTCAATGAAACCAAAACCAAGTACTGTCTATTCTCCACTAAAACCTGCACCAACCTTCCCTCCATTTCAGTGGGCGAGGATAATATAACTGCTGATCCATATCTTAACATCCTCGGCGTGACTCTATCCAACGATTTGCGATGGAATAATCACATACTCCAAGTCACCAAACAAGCGTACCAATGCCTCGGCTTCCTTAAGAGATGCAAGTTTCTCCTTCATCCTACTGCCTTGGCTACAATATACAAGTCCTACATTCGGCCACGCCTTGAATACAACTCGTATATCTGGGCGGGCGCCCCTAAAACCACCTTGGCTTGGCTAGACAAGGTGCAAACTCATTAGCGATAGCACCCTTTCCATTGATCCTTTAAGCCACCGTAGGAATGTAGCAGCGCTCAGCAAGTTTTACCGCTATTTTCATAGCGACTGCTCCACAGAAATAAAAAACCTCCTGCCTACACGGCAATTTTTCTCCCGCAACACAAGACTAGCCAACTCGGCTCACCCCTTCACCCTTCAGCCCTCCCCTTCACGCACATTACGTTTTAGCAGTTCGTTTATAAATAGAACAACTCGATTGTGGAACTCTCTTCCGCAGTCGGTGTTTCCGAGCTTATATAACATCTCAGAGTTCAAACGCAAGGTTCATCGACATCTACTCATGCACCCTCCAGACCCCTAACCTATCCTATCTCGTCTTTCCTTCAGATCCAGCTTACTACTATACATTGCACCATGACTTGTAAGACATGACGGACTAGTAGTACAAAGGGTGACTCCTAAGCTTCATCTTGCCACAAAAAAAAAAATAGCACTTACAATGCTTGGATGCTAGGTTATAAACTGTAAAATTGTGGCTGGTTAATTTGGTTTTGAAGTAACATGCATTTGCCTAATGGATGGAGAAATTTTGACCGCTTGCAGATCCATAGTAAGAACGGTAACTAAATTTTCTTCAGCCAAAGTTTTGTCATTTTGCTTCTCTTTTCTTGCTAATTCTTTTTTTAAAACATGTTCATTCCACTCTTGGTCGGTAAGGTTTCCTACTTCGTGCAAAGCACAAGTATCAAATTGATCTTTTTTTAAAGTGTACAAAGACAAATTTTTTTCACGAAATACAGATGTGAATTTTGTTCTGGTTACTGGCTTTGCAGTTACAGGTTCCTCCTCCTCTATTCTTTCAAGATAGATGTTATACAGTTGAGTTAGAGATTCAATTTTCTGTTCTAAAAACATTTTTGAGGTGTTCTTTCTAGCGTAATGAGAAGGTAATTTGGGAAGGTCATCAAAAAATTTATTTAGAGTGTCAATATCTTTTTTACGATTGCGATCTACCGACTTTCTTTTTGGAAGTGCAACTTCTTGGGATTGGTGCATACCATTTGTACTTTTCAAAACCCATTCCCGGACAGATCGTTCACCTAAACCTAGAGTCGATAGAAACATCGCCTTGCACACAGGATACTGATTGTTATTTATTTTTAGGCGATAAAAAAAACTATGGGACCTTCTAGAGCTTGGTTCTCTTGTATAGCGTCTTTTGGGTTCTGTTTTGACAACATTATTGGCAACGTATATTCGTCTTTGATCCCATGACAAATTTGACCAAAACATTTCGAATAATGACTCTCTTTGGTCTTCGATAATATCAGAACACATCCGTAAGCTACTGCGTTTGCATTCTGCAGATTCGCAACGTTTACCCATTTTTCTTTCACTCCTATGTTGATTCTGCCTTACAGTATAACCCACCCTAGTAAAGCCTAAGTAGTTTTTTCCCATCATCCTAAGTTTTTTGTTCAAGTTTCTTTTCCATTTAGTTTTATCGGCACATTTTCGTTTCTTAGCATTTTCAGTTTCAGTTTCCTCATTGTTCATTGCATCGTCTCTATGTATATTATTATCATCATTAGCACCACCTGTATCATTAGAGTTATCTACTCTATCAACCGCTCCTCCGTTTTCTGAGCTGTCACTGCTTTCATTTTCTGTCTCATGTTCACCTTCTAAGTCACTTTCCCAGTTACTCGCGATTTCACTTTGTACGTCAATCTCAGTTTCTACTTGTTTTTCAATATCATAATCTTCTTCTTTACCCTGAATCATTTCTGCAGAAGCAACATCTTGGTGTATATTTCGGCTTTCATTGTTACCTCCATTTCCTGTTTCCTCATTAATTATCATGTTATGGGTAACTCCTTCAATATCTTGCGTATTTGATATCGGTGATCTGTTTACAACCTCCCAGTTAATATTATCTTCATGTTCATCTATATAGGTAGGCACGTCCATCACCATGATCGTATTATCAAATTTTTCTAGTGGAGATTCGTCTAATGTGTTTATAATATCAAGAAGCTCCTTCTCTGGTTCCATCACATAAAAATCATTATTTGAATCAGTAATAGCTATATCAGCCACAGCTGTACTACAATTTAGCCTCTGAAGAGACATCTCTACCATTTTTTTACCCCTTGAACCCATTGTAATCTGAAAATTATCAATTTGAAAAATGAAAATCAATCCATAAAACTTGTAACGAATACAAGGACTTGTGAATGATTAAAAACTTGAAGTTACGTTAAGGTTTGATTTCAATGCAATGTAATGCAATAAAAATAAGAAAATGTGCAGGAATATGTGGCCTGACATAACCTCTAAAATGTGTTTGTGATACTTAACCTACATAATAATTATTAACTTCCCAGTATAGGAAGTTATTGTAATCGGTCCGAAAATCGAAATCGAAAATTTCAACGTATTTTCATCTTTCAAGGTCCCAGGAGCATTTTAAGCAAAAAATTGGGAGGAAGTATGTGTGTGTGTGTGTGTATGTGCGTACGGATGTGGTCATTTTTTCCTGCACGATATCGCGCGAACCAAAACTGATATCGACTGCGTTGAGGTGTCGTTCGAAGCGTATCAACCGAAATATGATCTGAAAAGATTTTCATGAAATTCGGTCGAGCCGTTTTTTTTGTTTAAGCGACGTAAGTGATTTTTGTACCTGCACGATATCGCCCGAACCACGAAAGATATTGACTTACTTGAGGTGCCGTTCGAAGCGTATTAGCGACAATATAATCTGAAAAGATTTTTATAATATTCGGTCCAGCGGTTTTTTGGTTTAAATGACTTAAGTGATTGTTGTACCTGCACGATATCCCGCAAACTATAAAATATATCGACTTAGTTGACGTGCCGTTCGAAGAGTATTAACCAAAATATGATCTGAGAAGATTTTTATAAAATTCGGTCCAGCCGTTTTTTTGTTTAAGCGGCGTAAGTGATTTTTGTACCTGCACGGTATGGCCCGAACCACAAAAGATATTGACTTACTTGAGGTGCCGTTCGAAGCGTATTAGCGACAATATAATCTGAAAAGATTTTTATAATATTCCGTCCAGAGGTTTTTTGGTTTGAGTGACTTAAGTGATTTTTGTACCTGCACGATACCGCGCGAACTAAAAACTATTTCGACTTCATTGAGGTGCCGAAAAACATTAACACATCAATTTTATATACATTTTCGTCATCATAATCTTGCAGGTGCGCACATTTAGTTTGACATTTTAGCGAAAATATTGATAAACAATTGTGACAATCTCTCAGTATTATACATATTCTATATTGCCTATTGTTCATTTATTATTAATGTATCCAATCATAATATTCAACATCCATCATACTGGGAAATTGATCGTGTGGACCGAACGGGTCGAACCCACATCCCAACTAGTTTAAAACTGCATTCACCTACCTACCTTGTTACAAAGTGGAAAAAATACACCTTCACAATTTTTCAATGTTCAAGGAATGCACAACAGTAAAATGCAATACGTCGTAGAAACTAAAAAACGCCTTCATTTAGCGTAGACAACTGTCAGATTTGAATTTGTTAAAATGTCGCAACCCACAAATGCTCGATTTCTGTGGCGCTTACGACGTCTTGACACAATTCAATGGGGTTACGACATATTAGTTACGAGCAGATATTTTATAGAATATTATTTTTGTAGATTACGACATATTGCAGGCGGCTGGACAATTATGACCTCTATCCAATGATCCCATAAAGTCAATTTTCAAATTTTTGAGGGTTACGACAAATCACCGTTGCATGAACGATATGCTGATGGGCAATAGGAAGAGTTTCTTGACTTCACCCAATTGTGCAAACACACCGTAGCCTTAATTATTCCAACAACAGGTGTTCTCTTTGCAATAATGGGCCGCCGATATATTCGCCAGCGTGCAGAGAGGACGCCAAAACTATTCTCGACTACTCTCCTTGCACGAGATAATCGATATCTAATTAATCCTCTAGTCAACAGGTAATCCAGATTCTCTGTTTCGACCGGGAAATGGGCGCAACAAATTCTTTAAAAGTGGAAAAGCCTCATCTGCAACGATCACATAAAGAACGCTAACATTCGTCCCCGGTAAGAATTGAAGAGCGATATTCCAAAACGTACTAAGTCAATTTTCGTTTAATTTTAATATTGTATTGCTTTCCAATCTATGACGTAGTAGTTATGCATTCACATAAACATTTATCACAAATTATACTCATTCCGATGTATAATGGGTCATACAAATGAATTTTCCATCAATTTCAATAGCTAGTATTCATATTGAATTTTTTAATGTTTTTTTTATATTAAAAATAAAGATTTGAAAAATACTATTCTTTCTTTTGCTGGGCTGAACTTTCTGAGGACTGAAAACATTTACCATAGTGTTAAAGATCAATCGTAGCAGCCTTTCTTACTGTTCGAGCAATAGACACTCTACAGTAAAATTGGTTGTTGGGGAAATTTTCGCTTGCTTCGTTTTTTAGGTTCTGTCATTAACAAAAGAAAATCGGATTTTTATATGTTCAGTTTTTGCTATGAGATTAAAAGAAATAAAACGTGTTTTTTAATTAGTCCTCGTGGTGTTTAATTTTTTATTGGCAAATATTTTACAAACATGTGGCGCCCGAGCAGGGACTCTTTAAGAGTATATACGCATAATTAATTCACAACAACACAATGGAAAAATTAAAAAAGCAAAGAAGCACTATTAAAGGAGGACTAACACGGTATTGCAATAACAGTGAGAAGATTTTTCATGCAACTACCAGCAACATACATGACGTCGAAACAATAATGGAATTGATTAAACAAAGGTTCCAAGAGTTCAACCTGGTCCAGGAACAGATTGAAGCCGACATGTCAGAGTTGGAATTGTGTGAGGAAGCGGAGCATCGACAAACAGTTGAGACACAATACATCAACGCAATAAGCAAGTGTAAAGAAAAATTAAGTGAGCTCACAGCTAGTGGACGAGATCTAAATCAGGCTCAAGCGAACACACCCAGTGTAACCTTGGAAACACTAGCCTTGAACCAAAGCCGGCTAACCACAATAGTCCAGTCACTTACGGAAAACCCTACAACATCCACTTCAACATCAACTACAATTGAAACACAGCCTTCGATGAAAATGCCAACCATCACTATTCCTCCATTTGATGGGGATTATAAGGAATGGCCCTCATTCCATGACATATTTCAATCAGTGGTCGACAACAGTAAACTATTATCACCCGTACAGAAGTTCCAGTACCTTAAAACTTCACTACGGGGAGACGCTGCGTCAACATTGAAACATTTGACAATCACAGAGGCGAATTATACGGCTGCATATGAGCTTCTGAAAAGAAAATATAATAAGAAAGGATATATAATAGAGTCTCATTTAAAAACTATAATGCAGAGTGAAAGTATTAGATATCCAACTGCTGAAGGTTTACGAACCATTTTAAATCTGTTTAACGAATCAGTAACAGCCATGACGGCATTAGGACTTCCGGTGTAGCGTTGGGACCACTGGTTAAATTTTGTCCTGGTGTCCAAACTAGACAAGGAATCGGAACAACTTTGGAGAAGACAAACAGCTACGGTGGATGATCCTACATTCAATGACCTAACGAAATTTCTGGACGACCGCATTTATGAGTTAAGTGTGATACATAATCATCAACCAAGAGTAGCAAAACTTCAACTTAGTCACACGCAGAAGGGCAAGTCCACGCACACAGTAACCACGATAACATGCAGCATGTGCAACAGAAATCATTATCTTTTCACCTGCCCTCAATTTATACACTTGTCACTTTCAGATCGTGAGGCCTTCATCAAGAAACACGGTTTTTGCTTCAATTGTATCAAAGGCAAGCATCTAGTGAAGGACTGTCGCTCTACAATCAACTGTCAGATATGTTCCAAGCGTCATCACTCGTTGTTGCATACAGGCACCGAACCATTCTCTTCAAATGCACCCTCATCATCATCAGCGGTGGTCAAGGTAACTTCCATCACATCGGCATCAAAGAATGATGCATCAGTTCCACACGATGCATCTCCAGTGCAACAAGCGTATTCCTTGGTGAATCACTCAACACAAAACATACTTCCAACAGCAATTATTCTCGTTAAGGATAGCTACAACAACTATCAAACATGTCGTGCGTTATTAGACTCCGGGTCGCAATTAACGTTAATATCAGAATGCTGTGCCCGAAGGTTAAATTTGAAACGCACAAATGCTAGAATAATCATAAATGGGATTGACGGCGAAGATTCTAAGGCAACCTGCACCCGTGGTAGTGTTAATCTAACCCTTAAATCAAGATTCACTGAAGAGACCTTCATGACAACAGGGTATATCCTCAACACGGTAAGCAGTTATCTACCATCAGCACCAATATCATCATCATCTATTCAACACTACAAATCGATTAACGAGTTAGCAGATCCATATTTCGACCGTCCATCCAAGATTGACATCATTATTGGGGTAGACATTTTCTTCAAGTCCTTTAAACAGGAGTCATCTTCATCTGTAAACTCATCCTCAACAGCGCTCCAAACGGCTTTCGGTTGGATTATAGGAGGCCAAGTGTCTCAACTTCACCCTCCTCTATGTCTACATGTTTCACAGAACATAGACCAAACACTACGATCTTTTTGGGAAATCGAGGAACCTACATCATCAATCAAATTGCAGCCAATGGATCAGGAATGTGAAGAACATTATCAACAAACAGTGCAACGTCTGCCGTGCGAAAGATATCAAGTGAGACTTCCTTTCAAGCACAATCCGAGATTGCTTGGATATTCAAAACAGCAAGCAATAACACGACTTTTTTCCATGGAACGTCGGTTCGTCAAAAATCATCAATTCGCATCTCAATATAGACAATTTATGAACGAATATTTAACATTACAACATATGGAAACTTCAAGTCTCGGATCACACTCTCCGGAATTCTTTCTCCCACACCATGGTATTGTCAAGGCTGAAAATATCACAACAAAACTAAGAGTCGTTTTCGATGGTTCTGCTCAATCATCCACAGGGTGCTCACTGAACGACATTCTACATACCGGTCCAAAAATACAAAAGGAGCTGTATGATATTCTTCTTAGATTCCGTACTGGCAAAATTGGATTCGTGGCAGATATGATAAAAATGTATCGCCAGATAGCTGTGCATCCAGAAGATCGGCGTTATCAGAAAATAGTGTGGAGGCCATCAACCGGGGAAAACATTCAAGAATACATGCTTACCACAGTGACGTATGGAACATCATGTGCACCTTTTCTAGCACTGAGAACCTTACAACAATTATATCAAGATGAAGGATTATCACACCCACTCGGATCACAATTATTACAAAACAATGTTTACGTGGACGATCTAATGGGTTCTTCAGATTCTATCAACGAAGCGATTAGGTACAAGGATGACTTAGTGTCACTACTCAAAAAGGCCCACTTTGAATTACATAAATGGTCATCAAACTCTTTTGAAGTTTTACGAACCATCTCCAAAAATCTTGTGAACTGCGAAGACAAATTAACTATTGACGACACCCTCACTATCAAAACCATCGGCTTAATATGGCGACCATCAAAAGATGCCTTTTCATTCAGAGTTCATATTGAGCCTAATCGTATTCCTACAAAACGTCAAGTGCTGTCGATTATAAGTCGAATTTACGATCCACTAGGACTTTTAGCCCCCTACACCGTCATCGCTAAATGCATCATGCAGGAACTATGGATAGCTGGAATCTCGTGGGATGATCCATTACCAGAATCTTTGGAAACGAAATGGAAAAGTGTGCTCTCGCAACTCCAACAGTTGGCCCTAATTGAAATTCCTAGATGGATTGGCACCTCAACGTCAACACATCTTGAGCTTCATGGGTTTTGCGACGCTTCGGAACGCGCGTATGCAGCGGTTATTTACGCACGCGTCGCCATGGATAATAGAGTGAAGGTCCAAATCATAACCGCTAAAACGAAGCTAGCACCGATTAAACAAATCAGCATTCCCCGACTGGAACTATGCGGAGCACACCTGCTGGCTAAATTAATGAAGAGAATAAAAGCAGAACTACACATCCCCAAGATCACCTGCACAGGCTGGACAGACTCTACAGTGGTTTTGTCATGGCTAAGACAACACCCTAGAAAATGGACAACATTTGTAGGCAATCGAACGTCACTCATATTAGAAACGCTACCCATCGAAATGTGGAATCACGTTCCTTCGTTAGTGAATCCTGCAGACGTGGCTTCTCGGGGATTCCAAGGAAGCGATATTGCGGACAACAAACTGTGGTGGAATGGACCAGACTTTCTGCAAGCCGCGACAATCAAACTGCCTAGCAACCCCTCACAATTTGATACAACACTGGAGCAAAAAAAGGTAGCCGCTCATGTAACGGCACAGGTTCCAGAAGATCTACTCCTACGATATTCTTCCTATATGCAGTTAATTCGAATAGTCGCATACATATTAAGGTTCGTATCTAATGCACGAAATAAGTCAACCAGGAATTTGAGCGAATTTCTGTCAACACAAGAATTGCAATCAGCTACAAGTACGGTGATAAAAATCGCGCAACACTCATCCTTCCCACATGAACTGAGTATCATCAAAGCAGGTAATCAAGTTTCACCAAAATCCCGAATATCATCGTTTGATCCCTTCTTGGATCAACAGGGTGTACTCAGGGTGGGCGGACGCTTAAGACACGCTCATTTACCATACGATCAACGTCACCCAGTTCTACTTCCCAAGGTGTTCAGAGTTAGCAATTTAATCCTGACTAAATGAGGGGGGTGCCGGTAGGGTGTGATTCAAATAAAAGTGTAGTTGTTTTCAGCTTAACTAATTTAATTCAAAACTTCGAAAATATGTAACAATTTTTAATGTTTACTTCAATAAATCTTTACTCTGTAACCAAATTCAATCTTTAATGCAATAACTCTCAAATTCAAAAATGACTAACAATTCAATCTCTACTAAAATGACTCTAAAATTCAATCTTTAATAAAATTCTAATGAATAATCACTCTGGGACTTTAATTCGTACGCCTTGCATCAAATAACGTGCACAGTGGAGCTTTTTCGTCGTGGATGCCTTCCGCTGGGTTTCTGGGTGACAGTTTCTGCCTTTACTCTGTAATGATAATGCTTTGATTAGAGACCTCTGTGGGTCCGAGATGCTAACTCAGTCTCGTTAGCGGATCTCGTATGGGGTATGGGCGAAAACCTTCAACGCAGTTTTCGTGGATATTGACTTGTCGCGTCAATAGATCCTTGTATATATTAAGGAGAGTTCAACTCGATCTCCTTTTGGGTTGGGTGAGATCACTGTTTCGATAGGAAAAACTTCAAGCTCAATTTTTCCTAGAAGTCTTTAAGCTTCAGCGCACTTAAAGACCAAAAATGATCTGAGTTTGACGCGCACTGTGCGCCGATATTTATTTTGCCCTGAAATTGGTGGGGAACCTTGAATTTCGAATTTCGAAGTATATAATTTGGTTCATGGAGCCACTCAAACAGCTGATCGTCTCTTTCTCTTCTTCTTCTGTCAAATTGAAGTATTATTGTGGGTAAGTATACATAGTTTTCGCTGATATATTTTCTATTATTAATTTATCCACATTTATGTATTTTCAGATGATTTATGATGGTGGGAATTTTGGGAGGCGGAGTTTTGGACGTCAGTGTTGGCGGGTAAGTATTTTGTGGGTCTTGTTTTTTCTGTTGATTAATTTTGCTTTCTTGTAGATTTGCCGACGGGGTTTTGCGATTTTGCGGCGGTGGAATTTTCAAGGTAATTATTTGATTTACTTTATTATTACTAATGATTTTATTTGCAGGTTCATATTTTTTAGTGTTTAGTGTATTTTAAGTGTCTAATTTTGTGTTTTTTTCCGAAAATAAAGTTCTTTTTTGCGGTGTAATTTTTAGTATATAAATTTGTTCCTTTTATTAATAAAGTGGATTTATTTTTGTGGCGAACTTTTAATGTTTTAATTTTATGTTGTTGTTGTTGTTTATTTTCATATTTCAGATTTTCGCGTCGTTGGAGACGCGACATTCTCCCCCGCCTTGAAGCGCTTAGCTTCAAATTTGAGGTGAGATTGTGAAGTCAGCATTTCTTGCGTTGGCCTATTGTGGTATCGGAAATTTCTTTACGTTTTGGCCATAGTTCCCTTGCTTGTTGAAGCCATGGTGGTCCCTTCCACCATAATTTATGCTGCCTTAGTTCTTCTGGGGTAGTTCCTCTGGTGGCGCAGTCTGCTGGATTTTCCTCCGTTCGCACATGATTCCAACTGCTCTGATCTAGTAATTGGTGGATGCTTGAGATTCGGTTGGCCACGAATGTTTCCCACGAGGATGGATGTTTTCGTAGCCAAGCGAGCACGATGGTTGAATCAGTCCATGCCGTTGTTCTGATTTCCTCCATTTTCATGTCCTTCTTGATTTGGGCGAGTAGTTTGGCTAACAAGTATGCACCGCATAGCTCTAATTTTGGCAATGATATCGTTTTTATTGGTGCTACCTTGCTTTTGGCTGCTAATAGATGACAGTGGATCTTTCCCGTCTTGTCTTGCGTTCGGATATATGCGGCTGCGGCATAAGCTTCGATGGATGCGTCACAAAATCCATGAAGTTCGATGGTTTGGACATCGTTGTTGGTTTGTATCCATCGAGGAATCTGAATGGTTTGGATTGTTGGGAGGTTTGAGCGGAATTTTCGCCATTGATCTTCTATGCTGATTGGGACTGGCTCATCCCACTCGATCTTGAGGAGCCATAGGCTTTGTATTAGAATTTTGGCACTGATGATGATTGGCGTGAGCCATCCGATGGGGTCGAATAATTTGGCAATCTCGGATAATATTTTTCGCTTGGTGTATGTTTTGTCGTCGGATTCCATGGTTACTTTGTATGAGAGCGAATCTGTTGCGGGGTTCCATGATAATCCGAGTGCTTTGACTTTTTCTGCGTTGACCGCGAGGGGAAACGAAATCTCTCGATCTGTTTCTGGTACCGTCCTTAGTATGTCGTCATGATTTGCTGCCCACTTCCTTAGTTTCAGACCTCCAGAACGAAGCAGATGGATCAATTGTTGTTGTTTTTGGGTTGCCTCCATGATGGTGTCTGCTCCAGTCATTAGATCGTCGACGTAGAAATCATTTAGTACAGCCTCTGAGCCGATGGGATAATTATTGGCCTCATCCTTCGCCAATTGGTGCATCGTTCTTATGGCTAGAAATGGTGCGCTTTTTGTGCCAAATGTTACGGTCCTTAATTTATAGTCTTGTATGGGTTCGGTAGGGGAGCTTCTCCAGACGATTCGTTGATATTCTGCGTCCTGGGGATGTACCCGTATTTGGCGATACATTTTTTCGACATCCGCCATGTATGCGATGCGGTGTTTTCTCCATCGCATTAGGATGGACATGAGGGAGTCCTGTATCACTGGGCCGTTCAGTAATGCGCTGTTTAGGGAGCTTCCGTTGGATGTGGGGCGTGATGCGTCAAATA
This sequence comes from Thereva unica, assembly GCA_949987705.1. NCBI lineage: Eukaryota > Metazoa > Arthropoda > Insecta > Diptera > Therevidae > Thereva > Thereva unica. The sequence continues at coordinate 127,236,166 of OX465281.1, forward strand.
CTACACGCAGCTTCGTGGTTGTGCTACTTGGCTTGAGGACGGCATGATGGGGGAGATAGCAGCATTCATATGTCGTTATGCCGTCTGATGACTGCCTTTGCAGTGCTGATTCTGGGGTATCGGTCGCTGTCATGTGTCCTAATGTTAGGTACTCTCGGATGCATTTCTCATATTCGTCTTTTAGGGCTGGGTCTTGCTGGAATCGTCTTTCCATTTGGATGAGCGTTCGTATCGCTATGTTCCTGGATGCTCCAAATTGGGCGTGCTCCTTTTCAGCTTTGAATGGAAGTCGAACCTGATAACGTCCATCGTTACCCCTTGTGATGTTGTTGGCGTAGTGGGCTTCGCACAGTGATTCTTCCTTTGTCCATTTTGGTCTTGATGGAAGTTCTTCCAGTTCCCAGAATTTTCGCAGGTCATGATCCGGAGTTACCTGTGTGAAGAAGGTTTCTAAGTGTGTGTCCACTTGTGGCGTTAGATTCGTGTTTCCCGAGATGATCCAGCCAAATATTGTGTTTTGGCTTACTGGCGTACCATCTGGGCCCTTTCGTAAACCGTCCATGATGATATCCGAATATACGTCTGCTCCCAAGAGGATATCTATATGGCCTGGCTGGTGGAAGGTTGGATCTGCTAATTGAAGTCCTTCCAGGTGTGTCCAGCTGTTTCTTGAGCATTCTCTGTTGGGTAATGGTTGTGTGATTTTCGTGAGGACGAAGGCTCGTGCTTGGATGGTTTTTGGTGGCTGAGTTCTTGACTGTAGCTGTAGCGTGACCTTATTCGTTATTTCTCCGGCTGGCATGCTTCCAAGTACGGTTATTGCAGTTTGTGTGGATTCTCGCTTAAGTCGTAGATTCTGGACAACTGACTCTCGCACAAATGTTGATTGAGACCCTGGGTCGATCAATGCTCTGCAGACCTGTCGTCGACCTGTCGGTGATATTGCTGTGACCAGGGCTGTAGCTAGTAGAACCTGTTGGCTTTCATGTGGATATGCCTGGGACAGATGTGTGCTGGCCTGGGAGATCGGTGTTTCGATAATTGCTGTATCCTTGTTGCTACTGGGTTGACTCTCCTGTTGAGTCCTATGGAGGGAAGTATGGTGCGTTCCTCCACATTGAAAACATCGGTTGTTGCTAGGACATTGGGACACACGGTGGCTTGATCCTAGGCAGTTGATGCAAAGATCCTTGGATTTGACTAGTTTGTATCGTTCGTTTGTGTTTAGTTGTGAATAATTTGGGCATTTTCTGATGACGTGCGGACCTTTACATATGTTACACGCGATATGACTTGTTACGTGAAATGCTTGTGTTCTTCGCTTTGAATGATCCTTTGGCTGAGTTTCGTAGCGATCATTTTTGCTGTTGACCGGGTTACTAATGGCTTCTAGAGTTCTAAACCGAGTCTCTAGAAATTCGCGTAATTCTGACCAAGTGGGTATTGATCGGTTTGATTTGTTGCTTTGGGATTGCTCCCATAATTCGTGCGTTTCTGCGGGTAGCTTCTGGACGAGTACGTGTATGAGAATGGGATCCCAATTCTTAGTGGAGATCTCCAGATTCTCTATGGCGGTGAGGCATTCGTGAGTCATTGTTTTTAACTCTTTGATTCCATGTGCAGTTTCTCTAGTTAGTTTGGGTTGATTGAGTAGCATATCGAGTTGAGTTTTGAGTAATGCTCGTTTGTTGTCGTAGTTCTCGATGAGCAGCTTCCATGCTGGTTCATAATTAGCGTCGCTTATTAACGTATTGCTGAGAAGTCTCAATGCTTCTCCGGATAAATGCGCTTTGAGGTATTGTAATTTTTGGGCTCCTGAGAGTGATGCCTTATTGTGGACGAGGCTGGAGAAGAGATCGAAGAATGATGGCCATGATGCATAGTCTCCGGCGAATGTCGGGATTGAAATTCGCGGAAGTTTTACATCATTGTTGTGATGGGAGATGTGGCTGCTGTTTAGTTCTGTGAATGACTGCTCGGCTCTTGCGGCTGGATCTGCGACTGGAAGAGTTTTGTGATAATCTTCCTCGATTTTGGAGGACATGTCGATGTACGCTTGTTCGGTGTCGATATACCAATCTTCCTTAAAATACAGATGTTCATTTTCATCCTTTTTCGTTTTTATTGATATGATCTGCCGATGATTATTCTTAAATTCTGCCCAGTCGTCGTCGAGTACCTTGAGTTTCTTTCGAAAATACTGCTCCGTTTTCCTGGATGGACCATCTTTTAAATAATTTCGGTAAGACCTTTCGAGTCTATCTCGAACTTCGTGTTGTTGCGCGATTAGGGCATCCATGCTGATTTATGCAACCTTTACTTTGTTTGAATCACAATCCGGCTCGAAGGACCAATGTTCAGAGTTAGCAATTTAATCCTGACTAAATGAGGGGGGTGCCGGTAGGGTGTGATTCAAATAAAAGTGTAGTTGTTTTCAGCTTAACTAATTTAATTCAAAACTTCGAAAATATGTAACAATTTTTAATGTTTACTTCAATAAATCTTTACTCTGTAACCAAATTCAATCTTTAATGCAATAACTCTCAAATTCAAAAATGACTAACAATTCAATCTCTACTAAAATGACTCTAAAATTCAATCTTTAATAAAATTCTAATGAATAATCACTCTGGGACTTTAATTCGTACGCCTTGCATCAAATAACGTGCACAGTGGAGCTTTTTCGTCGTGGATGCCTTCCGCTGGGTTTCTGGGTGACAGTTTCTGCCTTTACTCTGTAATGATAATGCTTTGATTAGAGACCTCTGTGGGTCCGAGATGCTAACTCAGTCTCGTTAGCGGATCTCGTATGGGGTATGGGCGAAAACCTTCAACGCAGTTTTCGTGGATATTGACTTGTCGCGTCAATAGATCCTTGTATATATTAAGGAGAGTTCAACTCGATCTCCTTTTGGGTTGGGTGAGATCACTGTTTCGATAGGAAAAACTTCAAGCTCAATTTTTCCTAGAAGTCTTTAAGCTTCAGCGCACTTAAAGACCAAAAATGATCTGAGTTTGACGCGCACTGTGCGCCGATATTTATTTTGCCCTGAAATTGGTGGGGAACCTTGAATTTCGAATTTCGAAGTATATAATTTGGTTCATGGAGCCACTCAAACAGCTGATCGTCTCTTTCTCTTCTTCTTCTGTCAAATTGAAGTATTATTGTGGGTAAGTATACATAGTTTTCGCTGATATATTTTCTATTATTAATTTATCCACATTTATGTATTTTCAGATGATTTATGATGGTGGGAATTTTGGGAGGCGGAGTTTTGGACGTCAGTGTTGGCGGGTAAGTATTTTGTGGATCTTGTTTTTTCTGTTGATTAATTTTGCTTTCTTGTAGATTTGCCGACGGGGTTTTGCGATTTTGCGGCGGTGGAATTTTCAAGGTAATTATTTGATTTACTTTATTATTACTAATGATTTTATTTGCAGGTTCATATTTTTTAGTGTTTAGTGTATTTTAAGTGTCTAATTTTGTGTTTTTTTCCGAAAATAAAGTTCTTTTTTGCGGTGTAATTTTTAGTATATAAATTTGTTCCTTTTATTAATAAAGTGGATTTATTTTTGTGGCGAACTTTTAATGTTTTAATTTTATGTTGTTGTTGTTGTTTATTTTCATATTTCAGATTTTCGCGTCGTTGGAGACGCGACACAAGGAATCACCGTTAAGTCGTCTGATTGTATCATATTATCATTTGAAATTGTTACACGGAGGAGGAAAATTACTGGAAGGAAATATCAAACTGAAATTTTGGATATTGAGGCTCAAGGACCTGGTTCGAAAGGTGGTTCAGAACTGCGTAATTTGCATCAGGCATCGAGCAATAGGACATCAACAGAAAATGGGAGATCTTCCGGCATCACGACTCTACATCGGGAAACCGTTTACTCATACCGGCGTCGACTACGCTGGCCCATTCTCGTTACGGACCTGGAAGGGCAGAGGAGCCAAACAAGTGAAGGCTTGGATCGCTCTTTTCATCTGCATGACGACTAAGGCCCTGCACCTCGAGATGGTCGACGATGTATCGACAGAAAGTTTCATAACTGCATTCAAGCGATTTTTATCGAGACGAGGAACAGTAACCGTCATGTATAGTGATAACGCAACAAATTTTCATGGAGCTATTAGAAAACTATCTGAAGTCAATCAATACTTCCAAGACAAACATCAGCGTGAAAAAATATATGGATTTCTAGCGGAAAACCAGATTCAATGGAAGTTCATTCCTCCTGCGACCCCCCACTTTGGAGGCCTGTGGGAGGCCGGCATACGCAGTGTTAAGTTTCACATGAAACGCATCATTGGGGCTGCTCATTTAACCTATGGAGAATTTTACACGTTGTTATGCGAAATCGAAGGAAATTTAAATTCCCGCCCACTAACAGCGTTAACAGACAACCCTGACGACCTGGAAGTTTTAACGCCATCTCACTTTCTCTGCGGCGGACCCTTGCAGCAACAGGTCGAGATTCCGCTGAACGAAGACGTAAAGAACTTCAGAACGCGCTGGCTATATGTCCAATCATTGAAACAACAATTTTGGAAAAGGTGGCAGCAAGACTACCTGTCAACACTACAGCAACGTCAAAAATGGATTAAACCGTCAACCAACATTAAGATAGACGACATGGTGCTCATAATGGATACTCATCTTCCAGCAGGAGCCTGGGCCTTAGGACGTGTGATTAAAACAAATCCTGGTAAGGATCAGTTGGTCCGCGCTGCTACCATCAAAACGCAGAATGGAATCATTCAACGCCCAATAGGGAAGTTGGCGCTTCTACTCCCAAATTCCAGCATTGAAAGGGCCCCAGGACCTTTCAAGGTGGGCGGAATATGTTAAAGATCAATCGTAGCAGCCCTTCTTACTGTTCGAGCAATAGACACTCTACAGTAAAATTGGTTGTTGGGGAAATTTTCGCTTGCTTCGTTTTTTAGGTTCTGTCATTAACAAAAGAAAATCGGATTTTTATATGTTCAGTTTTTGCTATGAGATTAAAAGAAATAAAACGTGTTTTTTAATTAGTCCTCGTGGTGTAATTTTTTATTGGCAAATATTCTACAAACACATAGTATCATAATTTTACTATGAAATTTTATTTCAAAATGTACTAAGTAATTGACTTAGTACATTATGAAAATGTACCACCATAAATAAAACCATTTTTTTCATATAAAATGTAGCAAATTTATTTATATTTTTATAAATAATAGTTTCTTTTATCGGTTTTTTGAGAAAGGAAATAATATTACAGCCCTTTAGGCGAGAGTGAAAGTGATATTCAGTTTTTTTTTTATTTCCCACTAATTACATCATAAGAACTTAGCACGTTTTGGAATATCGCTCTTCAATTTGTCTTCAGGGATATTTAATATGGGATTATTCTCTTTTATTGCTCTTCCGAAGTTAGTTGAACTAAAAATACCACCATCAGAACGCTTTCCACTGGCACCGATGTCTACTAATAAAAAATTATATTCTGCATCACAGAGAGCCATGAGGACTGTGAGTGGATTTATAATTGTAACACATACTTCCACTATTTGCAAAGGCCTATAAGTAATTACAATATTTAATACAAAATTTATTTTTGTGTAAACTTTTGTGAACAACGCAGTGCTTCCCATCAAGCGCTCCAATGCAGTTCGGAAAATTCCACACGTTTTGGAAACCTTTTGCCACCTCCTTCCATTTTTCCTTGCTCAATTTGGGAAAGGCTGTGGATAATAACGAGTTCCATATTGCATCACACGTCTCACTAACTATCTTTGTAGTTGAGGCTGGCGATATCCGGTAGTCATAGCTCAACGATATCATGGAATCACCGCTGGCAAGGTATCTGTAATATGAGAGAATTAGTAGCATAATTTTAACGTATAAATTTATGATTACCTTAATGTTAACGATAATCGTGTACCAGGACAAATTGGTTCTCTGGCGAGAAGTTGCTTTTCTATTGCGGGCTTTACTTTATTCAATAGTTCATCAAAAATATCCACACTCATCCTGTGGTAATTGTAAAATTTATGGCTTTCAAAAAGTCGCATTTCACTAACTAAATTAGTGTAATGTCCTTTTTGATTCCTATTTGCCAGCAGGGTATTAACCCAACACCTCCTATTTTTCTTTTTTTCTTTAAAAAATGCCCACAATAACAAAATTTTTAAATTTTTTAACCTTTTTATTTTAAATTTTCTCTCAGTTTTCATTTTGGACAAACTGTCAATATTGTTTTGGCTGCGACACAATTCGTCGCAAATGTAAAAAGCACATTGAAAACCTGCGACAGAAATGATCAGCTGTGGTCCGGCGCGGCAGAAAAAAGTTGGATATGTAAATCCACCTTAATTTGGGAGAGCAGTTCTTCCGAAGATGATATGTATATGAGCCACATGTTCAAAAAATCTTTTATCATTTAATTTTAGAAATTTCGCAGTCACTCCAATGCAGCAAATGCTAATTGCTTTAGAATTTTATGCCTGTGGATCATTCCAAAGATGTATCGGCGATACAGCTGGAGTACACAAATCAAGTGTATCCAGAATAATAAACAATGTAAGCAAAGCAATAGCAAGAATGCGTCGAGAATGGATAACTCTGTCCAAAAATTTACAAGAAATCGAAAAGGCGGCAACACGATTTTATGAAATAAGTGCCTTTCCCAAAGTCATTGGAGCCATTGATTGCACCCATATACCCATTAAATCTCCAGGTATGTACATATAAGGATGCATTTTATTAAATACATTGAATTTTTTGTAGGGGCTTAAACGCGGAGAATTATAGAAATAGAAAATTATTTTTTTCCATTAACGTACAAGCTGTCTGCAACGCAGACTTGTATATAACAAATATTGTGGCTCGTTGGCCAGGTAGTAGCCATGATAGCTACATATTTAATAACAGTACGCTGAAGAAGTCGGAGAGTTTGCAGGGTATTGGTTGCTCGGAGACAAAGGCTATACAATTAAACCGTATTTGTTGACGCCTCTCCGTAACCCTGTGACAAATGCCGAAAAATTGTATAATGAAAGTCAAATAAGAACAAGAAATGCAGTGGAGAGGATGTTTGGATGCTGGAAAAAAAGATTTCCAGTTCTTACAATGAAGATAAGAACCAATTTGGACCGAGTTCAACCAATTATAGTCGCTACTGCGGTGTTGCATAATATGTGCAAAAAAATTAGAGATCCAATGCCATCATCCAGGGAAGACATGCATTTACTACCTGACGAAGAGAATGCCGAATATCCTGTTAATTCAAGCATATCCACAAATGATGAAGCCAATAGGATGACTTTAATAAATAATTATTTTAGTAGATTGCAGTAGGCTTACTTTTATGTTATAATTTTAATTTTAATTAATACATTTGGGAAAACAATATCAACAAAATAAAAAAATTTATGTATTTAACATCTATACTTCTTTATTTAATTTAGTTTTTAAAATTTCAATCTCTAATTGAATTTTTTCTAAAGCTAGTTTGTGGATTTCTTCTTTATGTCGTAATTGCTGCTCATGCAATTCTTTTTGTTGTAGAATCTGAATCTTGCACTTTCTTGAACTCGTGCTCCTTAAGTCCATTGAGGACATCGGACATCGATGGTTTGAGCCTACATATTTTTTGAACGGAGTCACTCAGGTTGCTGTGCTTTATACCAAATTAAAGAATACACATTTACCTAAAAGATGAGCCTAATTAGGCTACTTTATGATAATTACTTTAGGAGTTATTCAAATTTCAGTAAAACCAAATTTTTTCCCTAATCACCCTGTATCTTAGTGGATAGTGGAGATAGCCGCCCTCTGTAGAACAATTTTTTTCTCCCAAGATATCCAAGAATCACCCCTGAAAATATTAGCCGCCTACTCCAACAAAGGATTTATAAAATTTCTGATGACCTTTACAAGTCGGGAATGATAGAATATGAGTATTTTAACTTATTAAAACGACAATATCTCAGAAATGGCAATTCCTACGAGAAAATGTATAATATATTTTTTGTAGATAATCGCCTAATCTACAAACGTTGTAAACACAATTTTCTGATAAGACGTACGGTTTAAAAACTGATATTTTGACCCTTTGTCCTTGAATAAAAAAGTTTGCAGTCGTCCAATCGCGTGGCAGTCTCTACAGCTTATGTATATCTAATAATGTTTTTAAGGGCTGTTCCAATTTTCAGCAACTTCCGAATTATCTTCCAGTCAAACCTCTAATTTGACTGGACTAAAATTAAAATCAACTAAACGACTGAAACTGTCATTAACGACGTAGGTTTGATTTCATAGTTATCCACTTGACAAGAAAATCCCGAGGAAATTTAGGGATATTTTACGAAAAGCTTTTAACTAGAACTTTAACAAACGGTTGGGTGGTGCAACTCATTTTTACAAACTGGAACTTTAACAACTTTGTTATTGTTAAAGTTAATTTTAACAATAACTTTAACCAATGATTTGGTGCAACTCACCCTTAGCGTTTAATAAATAAAGGAATTATTTAGCGTTTAATAAAAAAAAGAATTAATAAAAAGAAACAACGATTTTTGTGTTTGTTTATGGTTAAAATAAGAAATTTATTAAAAAACAACTTGTGCTTAAGTGATTAAAAACTTATATCGGAGCAGAAATCTTTAACGTTTAATAAATAAAAGAATTAATAAAAAGAAACAACGATTTTTGTATTTGTTTATGGATAAATAAGAAATTTATTAAAAAAAGACGGCAAGGGCCATGGCTTCTCGATGGCACAGTATGAATATGTCTTATCCCTGGGGTCTATTTGTTTCTTGTTCTTATTGGAAATCACCTTCTTGTTCTTATTGGAAAGAACTCCTGGAGGGGGTCGAAAGGAATGCACACAACAATATATATCTGTCTCGCTTCAATACATACCCTTCAACCACCTTATCCTTTTTCCACAATGTAAGAGAATACAAACACACGAAACGAAATCGTTCAAAATAAAAAAATTGTGCTTTTGCAAAAATTCTAAACGCACCGCGACCGCACCACACTCAATCCACAAACTGCGTAGTACTCCAGTCAAAATACGAGGGGGGAGGGTTGTACTTAAAGTTGCGAATACCAGATTTGCTCTAGTATAGGTTTTTTGGGTCGCTGAACACGAAAATCGGGGTCATTTGGTTCGGAAATGGGCGGAACACCCCTAAATTTGCAAAAACTACTCCCAAAAGGGGGTATATTTGATGTGTTCGCGTTCTGAGTCTATAGCTTTTGCCAAGAATTGGTTTCCAAGGGTTTTTTGGGTCGCTAATTAAGAATCTTGATGATTTTTTTTAGGTTACATTAATATTTAACCCTTAAATTACGTAAAACTACCCCCGAAAAGGGGTGTTTTCGCTATTTTCGCACTTTTTGCGACCAATTACCCTTGCTGATATCGTGAAACATATTGATGAACTCCCTTTCGACTTCACTTCGGGCCCTGACGGTATTCCACCTGCTGTCCTGAAGTCCTGTGTGGAGGTTCTCCAGTCTCCACTGAAAACCCTGTTTCAGAAATCCCTGGATAAAGGGTGCTTCCCTACGCTTTGGAAGAATTCGTTTATAATTCCTGTTCACAAAAGTGGTAGCAAAAACGAAATATCGAATTATAGACCAATTGCGAAGTTGTCTGTTATACCGAAGCTTTTCGAATCAATTATCTATTCTGCGATCGCCCCGATCTGCAAGAGGCTTGTCTCAACGAATCAACATGGTTTTCTTGCAGGTCGTTCCACTACCACCAATCTTCTTGAGTTCACTTCTCATGCTGTCGAGGGCTTCGTTTCTGGTTGTCAAACTGATTGCGTTTACACTGATTTTAGCAAGGCATTTGACAAGCTCTCCCATTCTATTATAATTCTCAAATTAAGAAGGCTTGGCTTTCCGCAAGCACTTCTGGTGTGGTTCCAGTCTTACTTAGCTGACCGGACCTACCAAGTTCTTTTTCGAGGATCCAAATCAGTACCCATTGAAGCATCATCCGGTGTCCCTCAAGGAAGTCATCTTGGCCCTCTTCTCTTCATTTTATCAATTGATGACATTGTTTCCTTGCTAAGACACTGTAGAATATTGATTTACGAATATTGATTTACGCTGTTATACCGTCACATTAAGAGTATTGAGGATTGCAAACTTTTGCAACCTGATCTTGACACCTTTTACTCTTGGTGTACATATAACAACCTGGTTCTTAATATTAGTAAATGTGAAGTCATGACTTTTAGTAGGAGACGTGATCCTATAATTTTTAACTACACCTTTCTTAATGAAGGTGTCCCTCGTGTAAACTTTGTTAAAGATCTCGGGATTAGATTAGATAGTAAGCTGGATTTTTCCACTCACATCAACTATATCTCTTCTAGAGGTAGTTTAGTCCTGGGTTTTATAAAAGGTGGTCCAAAGAATTTAATAACCCCTTGATTACTAAACACCTTTATATTTCTCTTGTCAGACCATTACTCGAATATGCGTCCCAGGTTTGGTCTCCTCACTACTCTGTGCATGTTAGAACTATTGAATCGGTCCAACGAAGGTTCGTTCGATTCGCACTGAATCATCTTCCTTGGGAAAACCCATTAGTTCTTCCACCTTATGAATCTCGGCTTAAGTTACTTAACTTAAGCTCTCTTCACAAGCGCCGTGAGGTGGCCGATGTTGTTTTTGTTCATCAGCTCCTTAATGGAAAAGTTGACTCAGGTTTTCTAGGTCGCCGTGCATCGTTTAGAGTGAGTCGTTACAATCTAAGAGGACCACCTCTCTTACAAATCAACTCTTCTAATACGAATTACGGCAGATTCGAACCTGTCAATCGCATGTTCATTAACGTGAACAACAATATTAATGTGTTTAACGTGAGTATTGGTAAAGATGTCCTTAAAAGGAGTCTTTTTAATCTCACGTGATTGATTACATTTTATGTTGTTTGGTGGGTTACATGTTGGATGCCCTTACTTTTTATGTTACTAATATTTTATGTTTGCATGTCTCAGCTGAGCCACGGCAGTGGTAAATATTTCTCAGCCCTGCTGGGAAGTGTGCCTTCTGTGTTAGAAGGGAAACTCTATATATGTATAATGTATATATATATATATATGTATATATATATATATATATATATATATATATATATATGGGCGATTCTCCAGAACCTTTAACTTGAGCTAATTGGAAAAATGCAATTTTAAATTGATAGCACAACCGTGCCATGATATTTTTTGTGTTTCTTACTTCATAAATAAATGTTTTCTGATGTAGAACATTAAAAAATTCAATGCGCATATTTTTTTTATGAAAACATGACATGACATGGTTACAATTTTGACATTTCAAATTCGGATGGTTACAATTTTGACATTCGCTTAAATTACTTTTTTTTAAGATTCATGAAACAATTTAAGCGAAGAAAACGTTACATATGATTTAACTAGTTACAATAGGTCATAAGAAATTTTACGGGGATGAATTTAATGTAATATGAGCAAATTAATTGCAGTTACAACTTTGACATTTAAATGTAACCTACGTTCACGTTAGCCAGTTTTGCCCAAAAAACAACCAGTTTCAACTTATTTTTGTCACAAAATGTATGCACATGTTCGTTAGTGTCTGAACAATAAGTGCGTTTAAAAAATTTTATGATAAAATGAGACAATTTGGAGTACTTCGACTTACCATGTGGGTTACAACTTTGACGTCAAAACCTAGGGACAAAATTCAGAGTTGTTTTTTGGAAAATATAGCGATTTGACACTGCACCGAACACAACTGCATTTTTCCTTAAGAGTTAAACTACAACTTTTCACTTTTCACTATTTGTTTCAACGCTTCCTATCACAAATATAAATAGTTTTTCATTCAGATTAGCGCTAAAGACAAGCCGAAAAGTGACAGGTAACGGAACATTTTTTCAAATTTCATTGCAAAATATCGTTTTAAATGACTTCGTACTTATATCTCATTGCTCATTAATCATTTCTTAACATTATCGATAGCTTCTTTTATTTTTAATCTTCCTACAAAAATTGTAATTCATAAAAATTTAGAAGCGACAAGCAGGTTAAAAGTTCCGGAGAATCGCCCATATATATATATATATATATATATATATATATATAGGTATATATATATATATATATATATATATATATATATATATATATATATGTATATGTATATATATGTATATATATATATATATATATATATATATATATATATTATGTAACAGCATAATGGCGCGATAAAATAATGGGCGCCACTTATGCGAGGTGTTACCCCCTTAGCCACAAGCCCGGAAGAGCATGGCCAAGGAGCCAACACCATACATAAGAAATGAAAAGAAAATCCGGAACTCCTACGCCGGCCACACGGAGTTGTCTAGCTCGCCGGAGGGGTCGTGGGGTGTGTGGCCGGGGCTTACCGCGGTTGGTTCACCACTTACCTGGGCCAGTGCAATTTTGACCTCCGTCCATCATCCTCCCGTCATCGCCTGAGCCGCATCACCCTGAAAAAGAACGACCCCCTACCTCACCCATTCCACAAGAAACAAATTTAATGCATGGTCATTTTAATAAATATAATCCTCTAATACAATATCATCCCAAACATTACATGGGAGCATTAACAATCACAATTTGATGAATCAAATACTGACCGTGAACGAATACAAACGAATACAAATCAAAACAACCTACGAATTACGTGCACATGAGTCTGCAAGATAACCATAAAGCGCGCAGCATTGGCCAATACCCCTCGCTTTGTACAAATGATTACAATCCAAAGAAATCAATTATTAGAAAACACTTTCTCGGAACCAATTAAGAACAACAAATATCCGACACGGAGCAACACAAATTCACCAATAATTATAAAAAAAATATTACAACGGTATTAATAACTACTATTATAATTAAGATTTTATGAATAAATTTTTCTGTGGGTTTTTAAAATTAAAGCAATAAAAAGAAAATTTTTTGTAATTTTATTTAGTGGAAATTTTTTGTTGTTTTTCGTGTGTATTTTTCTGATCCAGCTGGTGTGGATGCACTATGATTATGGCTTAATTACCTGACGCTCTCCAGATACTAAGGTCTGCAGCTCGATATCTATCCTCTAACTTCCCGGCAACTATCTAACCCAAATTCAAGCAATTTTATATAACTTTCGCCTGTTAGTCTTCTGATTTTACGCCTGTATCGCCATACACCTTCTCTCCAATGCCTTCCGCCAATTCTCTTCACGGTTGTCACGTTTTTTCCTACACTTTTGGTGACGGACAAACGAAGCGTATTAATACCACTGGGACTTGACCAAATTTCGTCAAAAATAACACCAAAAACGTCGTATCCTGCTCCCTCAACTATGGGCCAAACGAACCAAGTTTTTTTTGGTAGTGGTAGTATCCGCTTCGGTACTTCTCCAAACTCCTTTACAAATGGGGTGCCTAAACTTGCTTGGATTACCGCATCGGCTTCACAGCACCGAACTATTCCTGATTAATGCTGACTTGAAGCAAAAATGTAGTTTTTGTCCCCCAATGGACTGGATACTGGAGGTATTGGTCTTCCAGCCAAAGATATTCTTTAAAAAAACTGATTTTTTTTTATATTATTAACCCCTCAGAAAAATCAGAATCCAGCCGTCTAAATTCCAACTGTTTTTTTTTCCGTTTCCAAAACAGAACTCCTTTCTATTATTATTTTTTCCTCGCCTATCTTTTTTAAAATTTTCCTGATTCCGCACAGTGATTTTTCCAAAATTTCCCTTTACAAGGTGATTCCCAAAATAAATTTCCCAACTCAAATAAATGATAATTCCGACCGTTACATACCCTCGGGTCCACGAGGCCGACTCGCGAGGCAGTGAGGAGCCGAAAAAAACGGACGTTTTTTTATGCTATAAGACCTAATAATTTTGGCGCCAATGTGGGTCTCGACTCACAACCTGAGTATAGGAGTCTCATGTTCTAGTGACTGCGCTAGCCGGGCCTCACAGGTAAGAGTAGTGATACGGAACGAGGTGAGAGGAGTGATTACGCCAATTTTGACAAGGTGGAGCAGTCAGTAGATCACTCGGAAGAATATCTGGAAGTACCAGGATCCGGCTGAAGGCAATTCCATATTGTCCCCCTCCGGCTCCTGTAAACTTACAGACATCCTCGCCAGAACCGGTTTCCTCTCGTACCATGGAGTTAATCTCACGCAATCCCACATTGCATGTGACTCACCCCAGTAGGACGACAGGCAACTAATTCGCCGAGGTACACCCACAGCCTGACCAAAATGTATAAACAAAATGACAAGGAGACCTTGAGGAAATCACCGACGTAGGTCTTTGCCGTGATATACACCGAGGCTCTTACCTGCCAAATCCTCCAGCTCGTACAAGCTGGTTCCAATTCTTCTACGTATCCGAGCTTTCAGAAACCGGGGTGCCAACTTGGCACTGAAACGACCCGCTCGGTTACTCACCCAGAAAGTTCTCCGGTAAACCTCATCTCCCGGACGGAAACTGCCCACACGGCACCGTAAATTGTATCGAATTTTATGTCTGGAGTGTGCGGCGGCTAATTTCAGCGCGATCCGCTCTCGAAGCATCTGCATTTTGTCCGTCAATGGCAAGAAAGCTATGTCCCCCTCCTGGAAAACGTTCAGTTTCTTCAGGACTGGATATGCTGATCCGTGCAGGATCATATGGCTACCAAACAGGGCCTGATACGGGGACATGCCGATCGCCTCGTGGTGGGTACTACGAAGAGCACATTCTATGGACGACAGATGTCGATCCCACTCACGATGATCCTCCTTTAAATACGCCCTAATGGCGGCGAGGACGGATCTATTCACCCGCTCGGAAGCGTTGGGGTGCGGCGAATATACAGCCGTGCGCACATGTTGTACGCCATAATCCTGTAGTAATTTAGCAAACTCCTTGGAGGTGAATTGCCGACCATTGTCGGAGAAGACCGTTTCAGGGACTCCATAGGTATGGAAAATAGTTTGCTCAAGAAACTTGACGGACACCGCCGTGGTCTCAGCGGACACGGGGTGCAGGAAGACAAACTTGGTGAATGCATCCAATACAACAAATACTGCCGTGTGGCCTTTCTTCGACCTGGGATAAGGACCTAAGAAATCGACGTATAAAAATTGGAACGGCCTCGACACATCCATGGGGTTTCCCATAGGTGGTCGAAGTACTGAACTGGGGGCTTTGGTGGTCTTGCAGACCTCACACTTGGCGATGAATTCCCGAACTTGTTTTGCCATACCTGGCCAAAAGTACTTCCATCGCAATCGGGCTAGGGTTTTCCCTACTCCACCATGCGAGGCTTGGGGAGGCGAATGATACGATTCGACGAGCGACGCGGTCAATTCCATCGGAATCCACAACTTCCATGTCAGGTCGTCAACAATCGGGTTTCCAGTACGTGGTGATGTACGCTTGAAGACGTACCCATCTTCAACTCGCAGGTCTGGTAGCTGCGGTGAGGCTTGCCTGAGGCTATCACCCAGACGAAGATATTCAGGGGAGTTGAAAGACGGGGCATTTAAGTCCACGTCGAAACCCAAGGACAATTCGTCAACGCAATCCATGCGTGACAAGGCATCGGGAACCACATTGTGGATGCCTTTACGGTGTTCGATTGTAAAGTCGAACCCCTGAAGCTTAAGACTCCACCGGGCTAAACGGCCGTTAAGCTCCTTCTGGCCCATGAGCCATTTCAGACTTGCATGGTCAGTAATGACCGTGAAAGTCTGTCCCTCAACATACGCTCTAAACTTCTTTATACTCAGCACGGCTGCGTAGCATTCGAGCTCAGTAATGGTGTAGTTCCGTTGCGCTCCGTTCAATTTCTTGGACATATAAGCAATCGGATGTTCTCCTCCATCCATGTCCTTTTGAAAAAGCACACTACCTACACCAGTCCTGCTGGCATCGCACTGAATATAAAAAGGCTTAGAAAAATCTGGAGTGACTAAAAGAGGAGCTTCCGTCATCAGCTTTTTCAAGTTCTCGAACGCCTGCTGGGCCTCATCAGTCCAACTAAAAGATTTAGACTTCAAACAATCCGTGATTGGAGAAGCCACGCTAGCATAATTGGGTATAAAACGCTGATACCATCCGGTCATTCCCAAAAACCTCCGGGTCTGCTTATGAGACTTCGGAGTTGGGAAGTCCATGATGACCGTCACCTTGTTAGGATCGGTTTTCAGAGTCCCATCACCGATTATGAAGCCGAGATACTTGACTTCAGTCACGCAAAATTTGCTTTTAGATAAATTGATGGTTAACCCCGCACGACGGAGACAGCTGGCGACTTCGTCCAGAAGCTTTAGGTGGGAGTCAAAGTCAGGTGAAACTATGAGCAGGTCGTCCAGATAGACAAAAACGTTTTCACGTAAATGGCCCGGGATGGTTTTATCCATCAAGCGACACATGCGCTGTGGGGCGTTGCACAAGCCGAAAGGCATAACTGTGAACTGGTACAGTGGACGACCAGGGACAGTGAAAGCTGTCCGCTCTCGCGAATTCTTCTCTAAAGGAATTTGCCAGAAGGCGTCCTTCAGGTCTAAGCTCGTGATGAACTTGGTGTCTTGAAGACGACCAAGAAGACCATCAATGTGTGGAAGAGGATAGGCGTCTTTGATAGTGACACTGTTCACCTTGCGAGAGTCAAGGCACAGGCGGACCTTACCTGGTTTACGAACCAACACCACTGGAGAATTCCAGGGACTATTTGATGGCTCAATCACCCCCAGCGACAGCATCCTGTCCAACTCACCATACATCAGCTGTTGTACAGCGGGTGAGACCGGATAATGCCTCTGTTTAATGGGAACTGAGTCACCAGTGTCAATGATGTGTTCCTCCAGGTTAGTCTTTCCCAGTCCGAAGACATCAAAAGAGGGAAATCTCGCCTTGACGCGTTCCAACCGTTCGCACTGCGTGGACGTTAAGTCGTGCATTTTTGCAGACACGGATGGAGCGTTTATCTCGCCGACTATTTGGGGAGCTAGGCCGAAAAGATTCCAAAAATCCATCCCTAGGTACAGTCTCTGGCTGAGACTGGGCACCACATAGATGGTTATATCCCGCGTCCTTCCTCCAAAGGATATCGGAACTCGAATATAACCGCACAGTCTCTGCGGAGCCCCGTCAGCAGTATGCACTACCGAGTGCAAAGTGTAGACTGTCACTTCGGGATGATTAGCTAGAAACGCTTCGGCATCTCTTCCCAAACAGCTAACAGTGGCACCACTGTCCAACAAACCAACCACTTCTTCGTTAGCTAACAGGACCTTCGTAAACAGCCGAGGATCTGACGAATCAGAGATGAAGGCAGAAACAATTTTCTGCAAACATTGTCGCTTCTCCTTAGCTCGTACCCTAATTTGGAGAGGGGTGCGCTTGGAAGTGAGGGAGTCCACGAAAGGTGGCTCCGAAAAGATGCGGGCACGAGTGGAGATATATCTCTTCCAACGGGAAAGGAACGAAAGTTTAACCTCCTCAGAGGGAAAAACAGGAAGAGCATCAGTGGACGTAAAGTCGCTGATGGTAGTCATATCACTGGTATTTGGAATATGTGAAGGGATAACGGGCGAGCTTAGCTCGGGCGCGGACTCCCGTACGGTCTCGCACCCCCGCTCCGGTTTCCCTGACAGGTAGGGCATACTGGAGTCACGACTCCTGGCTTGCCACACTTGTAGCAGAACAAGCCACGAGTCTCAGATGGGCAGTCCATAAATGGATGGCCCGGTTGCTGGCAATTCCAACATCGGAGCGATCGTGGATTCGTCTGGGTCTGACTCGAAGAGGTTATTGCGTCTACTCCTGGTGAAGACAGGTTTGGGAGTATTTGCTCAGTGCTATACGACGGCGGGTATTCAATTTCGTGTAGCTGCCTATCGGGTCTACGCTCTAAGCGTTTCTGTTTCTGCCAGCGCTCCACACGAATGCAGGTCTCCCGCAATTGTTGCATGCTGGTGAAACTGTGCCCTATAACCGCTGACCCTAGCGTGTAATTCAAGTTTCGGACCACTATCCCTAATAATCCGTTTGCAGACATCGGATGAGTCATCCGGTTGTGCAGCGACAGCAGCTGGGCAGTGAAATCATCGAAGGAAAGATTTTGCTGCTTGGTGTCCATCATCTGCAAAATCAATTCTTCGTCTGATTCCCTACTCCGAAAATGTTGAATGAGTTGTGTCCGTACGGTTTCCCAATCAGGATCCAAATATTGACGCCTAAATTGTGACCAATACCAATCGGCGGCTCGGCCCGACAACAATGCCGAGAGATTACGGCACACCTCTGAGTGACTAACTCCATCGTCGCGAGCCTTCAGCTCCACCCGGAACAGAAACTCCTCCGCCGACAACATTTTGTCCTCGCCGGAGAACTTTAGGTTCCAGAAGGTAACTGGAGACTTGCGGTGTTGAATCGTCACTGACGAAACTATTCCGCCGTCTGCCTGTGGATTCCCCACTGGTATAGAAAACT
This sequence comes from Thereva unica, assembly GCA_949987705.1. Classification (NCBI taxonomy): domain Eukaryota; kingdom Metazoa; phylum Arthropoda; class Insecta; order Diptera; family Therevidae; genus Thereva; species Thereva unica. Next base: position 127,254,699 of record OX465281.1, read on the forward strand.
GGTCACTGGCGGCGCGAGGGGTCACTGGCATTTCAACCGGTCGCTGCTGAGCTATAAGCGTGGTTACTAGTTGACTCAACTGTAAAACTCGCTCCTCTAGCGAAGGAGTAGGGTCGGGGACAGTGGGTGTATCACCTTGGCCGGCTTCGGTTCCATTACTACTACCAGCGACATTACGAAGATTACTTCCACCAGCAGTTGCACCCGCAGATTTCCCACTTCTAAGTTCCATGCCTCAATTCACTTCAATAATACTAAAGATCCAACCCTTAACTTTGAGGAGATAACAAGCAGTGTACCGACAAATATACAATTCAAAAAAAAAAAATCAAAGTAAAATTTGAAGCAAAATTATCCCCCCGATATACTCTACACAAAAACAAACGATAACCAGTAAGCAAAGAGTGGAATTAACCAAATCAAATAGATGTTAATAATATTGTATGTAACCCCCGAAAAAAAATCAACAGTGATTAGTGTGTAGTGACAAGTTTGTATTAGTGTATATATATGTTAGGGTATGTGAGTGATTTGCTTTAATTCAATATGTGTGAAGAATGGTTGAGGCAGACGACAATTCCCTCAGGGCTCCCGCATGTCGATGGCCTCGATGGCAGTTGGTGAAAACTATGAAGCATAGTCATCACCAAGTGTCATCAAGGTCTCCGACCCAGCTTCAGGTCTACACCCGAAAGAAGAACGGAAACAAAACTCAAAATCGCATCGCCACGAAAGGAAAGGAAACTTCTTCAAAAATAAAAAAAATTTGGGGGATCCGCTGTTCAACCACAACTGAGCTACCTTTCGGAAAATCAATCAGTTGGGAGAAACAGACGAAAAAAAACGATTCAGGACAAAACAAAAAAATAGAATTTAAAAAGCTGGATGGACCATCAGAAGGGCAAGGGGCGCAGTGGCAGGCGGTAACACGCCTGTTACCAAAGACGGTTAAGCCCTTGTACCAACTTCACCTTCCACCAGGAAAATTAAAAGAAGATCCTGTTCACAGACCGACGCAGTGTCAGGCGGTATCACGCCTGTCAACACAGACATCGACCCTAGAAACAGGACAGGGATGAACCACTACTACACCTGCACGCATAGCCAAGCGAACACCGCTTGTTAGCAAGCCGTGCAGGTCAGCATGGCTCGAAGTTACTCCAAAAAGAAGAAGTTACCGCAGAAGAGAACGGGTAGGCCTAAAAGCGAAAACAAATAAAAATTCACATAGAATTTGGACAAGCGCTGAAAAAAAAAATTCGGCAAAACAGACAAAGGCTAAGGCCTCGCGGTACTACCTTAGCCCACAGCGAGCGCTTGGTAAATGTGGTGAACCATTCATAAAAAGATAGAGGTTGGCCGTGCAGGCACAAGTGGTACTAAACCAAAAAAAAAATTAAACTTCAAGGTCCGTGTAGGACAGTCAACGGGCTTTAAAAGCTTCGTTGGGCGCCAATTATGTAACAGCATAATGGCGCGATAAAATAATGGGCGCCACTTATGCGAGGTGTTACCCCCTTAGCCACAAGCCCGGAAGAGCATGGCCAAGGAGCCAACACCATACATAAGAAATGAAAAGAAAATCCGGAACTCCTACGCCGGCCACACGGAGTTGTCTAGCTCGCCGGAGGGGTCGTGGGGTGTGTGGCCGGGGCTTACCGCGGTTGGTTCACCACTTACCTGGGCCAGTGCAATTTTGACCTCCGTCCATCATCCTCCCGTCATCGCCTGAGCCGCATCACCCTGAAAAGGAACGACCCCCTACCTCACCCATTCCACAAGAAACAAATTTAATGCATGGTCATTTTAATAAATATAATCCTCTAATACAATATCATCCCAAACATTACATGGGAGCATTAACAATCACAATTTGATGAATCAAATACTGACCGTGAACGAATACAAACGAATACAAATCAAAACAACCTACGAATTACGTGCACATGAGTCTGCAAGATAACCATAAAGCGCGCAGCATTGGCCAATACCCCTCGCTTTGTACAAATGATTACAATCCAAAGAAATCAATTATTAGAAAACACTTTCTCGGAACCAATTAAGAACAACAAATATCCGACACGGAGCAACACAAATTCACCAATAATTATAAAAAAAATATTACAACGGTATTAATAACTACTATTATAATTAAGATTTTATGAATAAATTTTTCTGTGGGTTTTTAAAATTAAAGCAATAAAAAGAAAATTTTTTGTAATTTTATTTAGTGGAAATTTTTTGTTGTTTTTCGTGTGTATTTTTCTGATCCAGCTGGTGTGGATGCACTATGATTATGGCTTAATTACCTGACGCTCTCCAGATACTAAGGTCTGCAGCTCGATATCTATCCTCTAACTTCCCGGCAACTATCTAACCCAAATTCAAGCAATTTTATATAACTTTCGCCTGTTAGTCTTCTGATTTTACGCCTGTATCGCCATACACCTTCTCTCCAATGCCTTCCGCCAATTCTCTTCACGGTTGTCACGTTTTTTCCTACACTTTTGGTGACGGACAAACGAAGCGTATTAACACCACCGGGACTTGACCAAATTTCGTCAAAAATAACACCAAAAACGTCGTATCCTGCTCCCTCAACTATGGGCCAAACGAACCAAGTTTTTTTTGGTAGTGGTAGTATCCGCTTCGGTACTTCTCCAAACTCCTTTACAAATGGGGTGCCTAAACTTGCTTGGATTACCGCATCGGCTTCACAGCACCGAACTATTCCTGATTAATGCTGACTTGAAGCAAAAATGTAGTTTTTGTCCTCCAATGGACTGGATACTGGAGGTATTGGTCTTCCAGCCAAAGATATTCTTTAAAAAAACTGATTTTTTTTTATATTATTAACCCCTCAGAAAAATCAGAATCCAGCCGTCTAAATTCCAACTGTTTTTTTTTTCCGTTTCCAAAACAGAACTCCTTTCTATTATTATTTTTTCCTCGCCTATCTTTTTTAAAATTTTCCTGATTCCGCACAGTGATTTTTCCAAAATTTCCCTTTACAAGGTGATTCCCAAAATAAATTTCCCAACTCAAATAAATGATAATTCCGACCGTTACAATATATATATATATATATATATATATATATATATACATATGTATGTATGTATATGAATGTGTGTGTATATATAGATTTTCATGCTTAGCTGAAAAGTGCGCCTTCTGTGCTAGAAGGGTTAACTCTTGCTGAATAGCTCTTGCTGAATAGATTAGGTCCATAGGGGTTTTTTGGGTCGCTGATAACGATGAAAATGCTGATTTTTTAAATAAAAATTAATATTTCACCCTTAAATTAGCTAAAACTACCCCCAAAAAGGGTGTCTTTGCTATATTCAAACTTTCTGCGTTCAGATTAGGTGCAAAGGGTTTTTTGGGTCGCTAATCAATAATTTTTGTGATTTTTTTAATAAAAAATTAATATTTTCCCCAATTTATTTAGTATTTACTTACTGTAACACCACCTCTGGCTTTTCGACGTCACTGGAAAAAGTTGAGCACCACTGACTTCAACCATCAACCAGTTGACTTGGTTGTGCATAACAATTCTTAACCCCCCTTAATTTTTATTTTTTGTATCTAATGTTTCCTATAAATATAATCCGAAAATTATTCTGTTAGTTAGTTTTGTTTCTGAAAGTAAGATTTCTTTTATTTTTCCTCATCGAATGTTACATTACTAATTTTTTCGTTTGTTTTGAATTTTGAAAAAAATTTTGAAGATATAATTCTTTAATAGTTTAGTGATGATTTTTTTTTTATTTCACAATGGATGGTCCCAGTAAGGGTGAAATATTAATTTTTCATTAAACAATCCCTAAAATTCGTTATCAGCGACCCAAAAAACCCCTATGGACCTAATCTGGTCGCAAAAAGTGCGAAAATAGCGAAAACACCCCTTTTCGGGGGTAGTTTTACGTAATTTAAGGGTTAAATATTAATGTAACCTAAAAAATCATCAAGATTCTCAATTAGCGACCCAAAAAACCCTTGGAAACCAATTCTTGGCCAAATCTATAGACTCAGAACGCGAATACATCAAAAATACCCCCTGGGGGTAGTTTTTGCAAATTTAGGGGTGTGCCGCCCATTTCCGAACCAAATGACCCCGATTTTCGTGTTCAGCGACCCAAAAAACCTATACTAGAGCAAATCTGGTATTCGCAACTTTAAGTACAACCAAACCCGTATTTTGACTGGAGTATAGTAAGAAAATTCCCTGATATCGACTCTGATTCCGCCCTCCTTCGAAAACACAAAAATATCGCGCGACGGACGACTCAAGCACACCTTTTCTAATGGGGCCCATCCACAGTCCAACTAGTTGTCCAAACTGAGTTGTGTTGTCACTGAATCGCATCGTGTGTGGGGCAGTTGGCAAACTGATTTGACAGTTGGGGTTTCAGTTGGGATAAATCAAAATCTTTTAATTTTATAGGGGAGGGGCCTAGAGTTTGGGCAACTAGTTGCACTGTGTGTATTGCAGTTTGGCAAACTACTTGGATGAATTAAGCCTGAATTCGAAGAATATATTTGTTTGCAAGTTTATTTTGCATTATTTTTAATTTAAATTATGAAAGTTCACATAATATTAAATTATTTTCATAATTTATACTTTTAGAATTTAATTTATATTTTGAAAAATATAAATATTCATATTAATAATTAAAAAAAATTATAATTAATCTAAAAAATCATCTTTCTCCAATTTTTATTATTATAAAACTTAGTCGCGGGTTTTCTACAATTTCATTTAACTTTCAAATTGCCTATAAAATATCGAATTGACAGTTGAAATATCAACTCAGTTGAAGCGTTTGTGGCAAAAAACAACTTTTTACACAACTCAGTTTGGGCAACTAGTTGGCCCGTGGATGGGCCCCATAAGCTGTTTATAAAATCTCACACAAAGTTAAACTAGTGGGATGTTATGCCTAGAGACTAGCCACTAATTACGCTTTTTCATGGTATTCTTTCTGTTGAATAACACTTCAGATTGGATGACAATATATTAAGTGGAGATTGATCCTCACTCACTTCCAACCCGCCGGATCTGGGAATCGAGGCCAATAATTCGAATGTGTCAAATTGAAAACAAAAAAGCACATCACATATATAAACACTATAAAAAACGAATCTAAACATTTTTCTTTGGATTGGAGGAAAATCTAATGTGATTCACTTTGCACAACAGAATTAGGTGTATTATTTTACTTAAACATACATGTCTTATTGTTAAAAATTCGGCTACCCGCACTCTAGTTTGGCCATGGAGATTCATAAGTATCACACTGACCAACGATATATGTATATTATTAATCTTGAAAAGTTTTTGTTAAAGGTTTATGTAGGTTATAAGTTGTGAGACTGCGTAATCTAAAACTTAACAAAGTATTTTACAAACACTACAATATAATCATCATAGCTTAAAAAAAAGGAAATCAAATGTAAACAATAAAATTCTTTGATTCTTCACCCACGTCATGGTATATTTCTTTATTCAATATAAACAAAAGTTTTTGAGCAGCAAATAAAAACTATGTATATGCCATAATTTCGTTATCATCGGTTTTTGTTCTGGAAGCAAATTTAGAGACGTATTCATGTCAAAAACTTGTTTCATATGAAACAAAATCCCCGAAGGAAATTTAAAAAAATTATTATGACGAAAAAAAAGAAGCACCGCGAGCCGAAGGATCGAACTCGCAGCCCCACAGACGAGGGACTTTCCCTAGCCCTTTATAGTCCATGGAAATGGTACTTTAACATTGCAAAAATGCAGGATAAGATTTTATTTTTGGGATGTGTAGGGGGGGGGGGTCAGGGTGAGCTTAAGTTTGAGTTTTCGGGATTCTAAACCCCCCCCCCATTTGGCCGCCATCTTGGAAAACGTATGCAAATGGTATTTCCACTATATCTCCGAAACGGCATCTTACCGGAAATTTGCAAGGACACTTTTTGTTTAGAATTAAATAATCTACAATTTATTACTTAGAAATTTTGTGGTAAAATGAATAATTAAGAAGTTATAAGCCTTAGAACACAAAAATTAGTCACAATATTTTCTTTAAAGGCTCTTTTTTGTTGTTTACTTCTGGTTGAAATGTCCAGACCATTTTCTCAGTTTTTGGTCTTTTGACCAAGAGCTACAGTTTGAGATATGGCCCAAGTCTGTAGCGGCAGTACTTTCAGAGATGAAAGTAGGCTTGAGACGGACAGACGGACAGAGCCTCTGTATAAGCTTTTTTTTTTGAAAAAGCTATAATCCTCGACACTTTTTCTCACTCTTGGAACAAGAACTCGCAGCGATTGAACGAAAAAAAAGTCCACCCAATGACGACGAAAGAATAAACAAAGCAAAACAAAAACAAAATGAGTCAAGGAATGTGACGATTTCCGTTCCGCACATTCTTTTGAATAGACTCCAGGGATAAGACATATTCATGTCAAAAACAAGGTGAGCACAAAAAATATATAACACTCCGGAAGAGTATGATAGGGCAAAAAGTTTGCGCAGAGGTTTAGCCAAAGGTGAGGCGCATTGTTTTAAGACGATAGGGGGTATATTGGCCTCGATTCCCAGATCCGACGGGAGGGAAGTGAGTGAGGATTTGACACTTTGCGATTCTCAAATCCGCAGTCCCGGATTGGTTTAAATCGAAAATTCGGAGTGAAGACTCACGCGATAATGAAATATATGATGTCGGATTATCTCAGGCGCATTTGTCGTTCAAATCCGCAGAAAATTTGTTGCGGATCACACTTTTACAGCACGGAAAATGTCAAAAAGAAATTCGGGGTTGCGGATCTGAGAATCGCAAAGTGTCAAATCCGCAACTCACTTCCCTCCCGTCGAATCTGGGAATCGAGGCCATTATCGGGTGCAGTGGATTTGTTGACATCGAGCTCCTTGAGGCTCCTGTACACCGCGCGAGTCCTGAAGAAACCCCTGTCCATTAAATGAGCGTTGTGCTCGAGGACCGGGGGTAGCGTATCATTTTGTGGTAGAGAAGAATTTGAAGCAAACAGAGATGCTAATAAATCGGCCTTGAATTTTCTGTCTGTTATCACCTTTTCGTCGTGGATGAATGTAGTAGTTGTGGAGGTGGTGAGATTCTTCTTGGAACTTTCCAAGGACCAGAAGTTTTTGCTACCAGAGGCTGCATTAAGGAGTTTACTTCTCAACTTGCTGTCAAATGAATTTTTGACATTCCTGATGGTGACTTTACCGGAATTTCTTAGTTTTATATACTCTGCACGGAGCGATTCACTCGGGGAGCTCTTGTAAGCTCGAAAGGTGGCTTTTTTATTTCTGATTGCATTCATACACTCCTGATTAAACCATCTGTTGGGCCTAGCCTTCACAGATCTAGTAGTATGAGGAATGAACAAATGCATTCCTGCCTGTATGATTCTAGTGATACAGATAACGCCAGAGTTGACGTTTTTATTTCGGAAACACTGGTTCCAGTCAGTAGATTGAAAAAATTAATAAGCCCCAGCCAATTGGCTTTCCAAAATGCCATACAGTTCTTCTAACTGGTTTGGGAGGGGTGGGAAATTTGAATGGGAAGCTAGCGCTTACTAAGCAGTTGGTCCGAATTGCCGAGAGGTGAATCATTTGTGTCGGTATATCGTACTGGATGAGAAGTAACGAAAAGATCAAGGAGATAGGTTCCTTGATCAGCAACATCAGGGACTCTCGTAGGATGATCCACAATTTGTTGTAAATTTTTGGTGTCTGCAAAGAGCTCGACGTCCTTGCCAGAAGCACCGGTGCCATTTGAGTAAGTCAGCCAGTTTGAACATTGAAATCACCCGCAACGATGATTTCACACTCAGGATTGGACGATAACAATCCCGAGATTTGTTCGGAAATAATGTCAAATGATGAAGTGGAGGCTTCGTTACTTATGTTAGCGCTTCTGTATAGGAAGCAAAAGAATATGACGTGGTTTCGGATGATGATTTTAATCCAAAGTGAGTTAAAATCTGAAGAAGTGCTTTTGCATATTTTATAATGAGCCACGTCATCCCTAACGTAGATGGCAATGCCCCTATGGGAGAGAGATTATGCACTAAAGTGTACCCCGATATCTGATATTGACTTAAGTCATTATCGGGTGATATTTGGGTTTCACTACGTGCAAGGATTGGTTTAAAATTTAATAAGTGGCACTCAACAAAAGAGAAGTTCGCATGAAGTCCACGAATGTTACAGAGGTCAATAACAAAGCGCGACTTGTAACGAGACTTCGGAATTTTTGCTTTTTCAGTGCCACCAGCAACCATTTTCTCCTCCATATACTCATTGACCCACCGTAGGAAGGTGTTATTAGCATAGCAATGCAGAATTATTGCTGCAACACCAATTTCTCATTATGACATCTACCCTCTTTTCCGAACATACATCGGTCTACAAAATGACATATACACTGATAAAAAAACATTCTTAGCTTAAGACAATTTTTTTTGAACGAAGCAAATCATGTTTTGGATATAAGGAAAACAAAATTGTCTTCAGATAAGCAATACTCATAGTCTTGGTTTTATTGTCTTTGATGAAGACAAAAGTTGACTAGAAGTAAGAAATTTTTTTTTTTAATTTAAGCAACTCAAGGTAATAAAATAGTGAATTTCCTCAATAAATATTGTCGAATTAGAGCTTCATCGTATCTTTATTTAATACAAATGTTGTTTTTAATAAAAAATTTAGTTTCTTGAGTAAAAATTACAACAATCTTATTTCGAGAAAAAAAATATCTTGCCCGAAAATATAAGTGTTGAGCGAAGAAATATAATTGCTTGGCTCAAGAATTTCTAGTGTCTTACTCTGACACAGCATTCTCATGTTAAGACTGAAAAATGTTTCAACTCAAGACAACGAAAGGAAGACTATGGAATTGCTGGAATCAAGACAATTTTTTTATCAGTGTATGTATGTACTGGGCTGCGGAATAGCCTTTATCAGTCAGTACTTCGGTACTCGTCCAACACCCAGAGTTCAAAGGTAAAGTTCAACACTACATTTTACAGCACCCACCAGACTATATAATTGATCTACTTATTCGGGCTTAGGTTAGTCCCAGAAAATCATTGCACCAGGACTTGAACTACATGCCCTCAGTTTTTCTTTATACCGTCTTTACTCATTAACCTCATTAACTTGAATAGCAAAGGACTGTAAAAAATATAGAAGAATTCGAGTTATGGAGTCTCGAGTTACACTTAGTTAAAAGTTAGGTAATTATACAGTTTAGGGGCATCACCTCAGATGATCTTGAAATTTTAGTATGTTGCACATTTTAGCATGCTGATTAAGAATATACAGGGTGTACAGCATTAAACTAGAAAACGGCCGGCTATGCATAGGTTTTGTATAGATGAACAGAAATCGCATGGGTGGGAAATCCTAATACCAAAATCAACTTCTCGTGAGACCCATGCATTATAACACTAAACAAATTAATAACAAATTCTGATTAAAAACAATAACAACTATTTCGAGTCTTGTAGAAAGATGTCAAAATCTAATAATTTTTAGTAAAGTTCCTTAACACTAAGCACTTTCCATTGTGCGGGTGATAACGCTCATAGTCCAGACGACCGCGAGTACACCATTGCATTTCGAAAACGAGTTGTGCAATTTGTGCAGAAATGGGTAATTGCAGTCAGACACGCTGTTTTCGAGGATGCTGTAGCTTGTGATTTCATTGAGGTTGTAATAAAATAAGTTTTCCATCTTAATTAAATAGTATCGTTCCAACACCTCTTCAGGAATTGGCAAATGAAGTCGAGGCAGATTCAGATCTTGGCGAAGAAGGAAGTATTATACATCATGTACTAACCCAGCTATCAAGGTATCAAGAGGACAAGGGACACTCAGGACAGAAATGGAAGCTGCCACCCAATGGACAGCCAATTTGCTTGTTTAGTGGTAATCCAGCATCATCCCGAACTGTGATTCGGCCTGGCGATGACAGTAAGATGCACTTAAATGTAATATAACATAATCAAATTAATCTATATCCGTTTACAGTTATGTTCCGAGTCTACTGTGCTGATGCTGATCATACCTACTGCACCCTGAGGTTTCCGCTTCATACTACAGCAGAACTAATTAAAGCTTGTGCTGCAGATAAGCTTCAATTAAATCGTGGTCCTGAGGACTTGTCCCTTGTTGAGGTGAAATCAAATGGGGAGAGGTCAGTATTTAAGGATACAGATGTTAGCATCCCCACCGGCCTTAGTCTTAATGGCAGAATTTTTGTGTCATCTAAGGATCATCTCGATGCTCTCGTAAGGCTTGCTAATTTCCATTGCTCAAAGATTGCATAATTAATAATTTTCATTCATTAAGACACCACTTCCGGAGCAGGAAGGAGCAACGGAAGGAATTGACATTGACTTGGAGATCTTAAGTACCAAAGAGCTGGCTTATCACATCACCCTTTTTGATTGGGATCTATTTTGGGCTGTTCATGAATACGAATTGCTCTACCACACATTCGGACGTCATCATTTTGGAAAGGTATAGCCAGTTTTGATTGCTTAAGCGTGGATATTCGTTTTACTCCTATTCTGGTTACATATATCTATGCTGAATCATTCCTAAAATGAAATCGCAGTATCTGAGGTTATTTGTTGTGGCGCGGTGTGGTTAAAGGATATAAATTTTGTAATTAGTTAGATTTATGGGTTGAACGAAATGACGTGGTGTGATTTTTGTTGTGCTATTCTATAATTCCACTGGAAGCTATTTATAAGTATTATTTAATTAACGCCTAGCTAATTACAAGAATATTCTGGTTTACATGAAAAACATTACAAATATAGGTACGGCATTTACGGCAAAATGCATTTTCTATCAATTTTAATGTACATAAATTGATTTAATAGAATTAAATTAAAAACTAAAAAGCGCATGATGAATAAGAACGATGTGTTAAAGTTAAAATATTCTTGTCCTGGTTTATTTAATAACTTAATTCGACATTCATCCTTCATAAACTTAGGAATAAAACGTTTTCAGTAATTGCAAAAATTATCATGAACTTTTTATTTTATCAACATTTTGTAACTGTTATTTGGCATCTAGCTTATCAAATATTACTTAAATATTAATATGACTTATGGGTGCAGTGAGGGGTTTTGCAGTTGAGGTGATATGAATTTTAATATACAGTAAAAGATTTTAAGATTTTGAAAAAGACTACTTTTTCGCATTTTTGACTGCAAATAACAAATTGTGTGAAACTATTATGGATCTGATATTTTGATCGAGGCAATAAAAACCAGGTAAAGTGTCTCAAAGAGTGGCTACTTTTCTGTATTTTAGATGCGATGCCGCGCAAAAATAAAGAACACGTGTACTTAATCATTAACTGGAAATTAATCTTCTTTATTTTATCGTTATGCTAACGGAACAGACAAAATGAACGAACGAGCTTGGTTTGAACGGAAGAGGGTGAGAGAGAACGATGCGGAATGCGGACAATTTTAATGGACATTTTCCACGGACACCGGAGTGAACTCAGTCAACATAATTGTTGAACCGAGTGCGCGGGTTCAATCGCCACATTCTTAGAGATATTTCGCGGAATTACATCTGCCGCAACCATCAGAGTCAACGAAATTTGCTTGCGTTAAAGTGTTATGCCTTTTGAGACGGGGCAAATTTCGTCGACCGACAGAGGGAACTTACTTGCGCTGTTCGTTCACGTCCGTTCACTTCGCTGTCTACGGCCAAACAAAATGCAAAATGCATTATGCAAAAACTATTTGACCTACAGAAATCGGGTTTTGGATATAAGTTAAACATGCCTGAAACTATCTAATTCCAAAATTAAATTGGAAAATAACTTGAACTTAACTTGGGATAACTTTAAAGTGACATACTAATTTTCGCAGTTTTCGGCTGTTTTGCAATGAAAAAATTCAAATTTCAAAAACCCACCTTAGGGTAAGTTTTAGCAAATCCAATAACGAACAAAATATGGTCAACAAATTTTTCGCCTAGAAGCCTTCGTTAAGAGATATTTAACAAGAAAGGAATATAAAAACAGGAAATTTTTAGTGAATTTTTCAGTTTTTGGGCTACCACAAATTTTCCACGTATTTTCATGATTGCGCACCCTCTAGATATTGTTGGGGATGTCATTTCAGATCAATTCCACCAAAAAATTCCATTACATCACGCCAAAACCACTGGAAATGCTCTAACGCTCGGACTATAATAGTTGTTCCTGTTCTCATACATACTACAGTAGAATACTAGAATACTTATTTCAAAGACAACTAGTTGGGATGTGGGTTTGACCCCTTCGGTCCACACGATTAACCTCCCAGTATGATGAACGAGGATGAAATAAACTGACTTCTTACAAAATAGTATTTTACGTTTAGCACTAGTGGGAAATTGACTAGTATCAGAACTGGGGACAAAGCAATTATGAGAGCAGCTAGTTCAAATAAGTAGTAGTAAATCCACAAGATTTTTCTAGAGAATTTGTTTTCCTGAACGTTAGCAAACAAACATTTCCTCCGTATTTCGTTCGCTGCACTAAAGCAGGTGTTCAAATACGTATTGAGCGTGCTGAATCGCCGTTGACAAACTGAGAAGCGAATGACTTCATTTGGAAATTCCAAAGCTTTCCGGAGATATTAGCAAAACTGCAACTGTTAAGTACTTGTCAGACTTGACCAAAAAGAACAAATTTTGCGGTAACTACTGGAAATCCCGGGATGAACCGAAATTTGCTGAAACTGTATCACGCGTAGAAAACAATTCCCCGTGAAAAAGTGCTAATCCACGGTTTGAAAAATTCGCCCTGTTTGTAAAGGGTAACGAAGATTTTGCACGATTTTGAAAGATTGTCAGATTTTGACAAGGGATGTTTGGTTCGAAGGCTATCGCTGTGCAAAACCCAAAAAAGATCACTTCGTTTAGAACGGGTCTCATTCCATTGAGTTTAATTGATATTAGCAAAACTAGTCAATTTAAGGTCTTTCTGACAATTAACCGCTGTTTTTCTATTTAAACAAAAAAGACCCGATCGAATATTATGAAATTTTTTTCAGAGCATTTCTTCGTTATTATTCCTTTTGTCGGCACCTCAATGAAGTCGATATAGTTTATAGTTCGCGCGGTATTGTGCAGGTACAAAAATCATAAACGTCGTTTAAACAAAAAAAAAAAAACGGTTCGACCGAATTTTATGAAAATCTTTTCAGATCATATTTTGGTTAATACTCTTCGAACGGCACGTCAACAAAGTCGATATATTTTATAGTTCGCGCAATATCTTGCAGGTACAAAAATCACTTATGTCATTTAAACCAAAAAACCGCTAGACCGAATGTTATAAAAATCTTTTCAGATTATATTGTCGCTAATACGCTTATAACTGCACCTCAAGTAAGTTAATATCTTTCGTGGTTCGGGCGATATCGTGCAGGTACAAAAATCACTTACGCCGCCTAAATAGAAAAGGGTCGATCGAATTTTATGAAAATCTTTTCAGATCATATTTCGGTTTATACGCTTCCCCCCAATTTTTTGCTTAAAATGCTCCTGGGACCTTGAAAGCTGAAAATACGTCGAAAATTTCGATTTCGATTTTCGGACTTACAAGCCATGCTGCATGTGTGTGTTTGTGGTTGTATGAAGTCCCAACCAAAATTCGCGAAGTGTCAAAATCCCATTAAAATCAAAGGGAAAGAAGTTTTCGTGCCGCGGAAAGTGATGTTACGAGTGTGATTTTATTAAAAATAAAAATTATTTCCTCAAAATGAAAAACCTGTAACAGTGCAAAAAGTGCCCAAAATAAGTGACATAAGTTTGCAATTTAAATTAAAATATGTTACTAATAGAATTTACGGGATCATGTTGGTAATGGAGGAACAAAATGTCTAAATCCCTTTAATAACGAGGAAAACAAGTGTTTCGTGCCGCGAAAAGTGTTTTATTAATGAAAGTGCCGTGATTTTTTGTTAAAAATAATAGTTTTTTATAAATATAAAAGCAAAATTTTCGTTTGGGCTTCGATTCTTACTTAAATGCCCGAATTTGTTCTCTGGGGGCATGTTGTCACCTGAAGGACCAGCCAGTTTCTGTTGCAGCCAGTTCCAGCTTTGAAGCAAAATGGGAAAATGAAGATAAGTTGAAACGAATAGTTTGCTAAAATTCCTAAATATTTATATCATATTATTTTAGCGGTAGTCTCCTACCTCCAGGTACGGTATTTACTTGGTAAGAAAAACACGGAATGAAATTTGAACTAATATTCATAAAGGGAGAAAGTCAGGGCTGCAATTACATTTATTATTTACATTGTTAACACAACTTTGTAATGTGTAGTAAATAAATGTTACAATTAATGTCCAAAAATTTTGTTTTTATTTGGTTAAAAAAGATTAATTTATTCCCAATAAACCTACTTAACCGCACTCCACACAGTTTGACAGCTAAATTGAAGTCCTATTATGCTTTCATTGTGAGTGTGAGATTTCTTTGTGCATGGCTTGTAAATATAGAAGGCTTTGGGTACTACTCAAAGTGCCCAATTTGGATGCGGCCAGTAAAACTCAGCATACAACTACATGTAAACGCCCTGTGCGTGAGCCCCCTTCAATGCTCCCAGTTTCTTAGAATTTTTACGAATTTTTATGGTTTTGTAATTTTCAGTTTTTTCTTTGGTTCCTCAGAATTTCTAATAGTTTTTTAGAAGTTTGAACAAAACGACTTTTTTCAATAGTTTTTTAGGGTGTCGCAAAATATTGCTTAGACACACAATTGAAAGAGAAATCCTGTTGGAATTTTCGAAAAATCGCAAATTTGTTTCCCTAGCATAGAAGTGCGCCGTTTGTGTTAGAAGGGTAACACTATTATTATTAATAAGATAATAAGATTAGATATACATAAGTTTTATGTAAATAATCAGAGTAATAATTCGCTGTGACTAAAAATTAATGTAATAAATGTAATGTGCAATGCATGTAAATTTTATCACAAATGGTAGAAAACTCCCCAAACCTGAAAATATTCGGGAAACCCTCAAGTGAAATATTTTGTGACATGCTAAGAAACTATTGAAAAGTCGTCCTCTTTAGTTTTCAGAAAATCCCGACGACTTCAAAACTATCAGAAATTCTAAGAAACATTGGAAAAAAATTGAAAATTTCAAGGCCATAAAAAGTAGACAAAATTCTGAGAAACTGGGATGAGCTCGAGCATTTCAAAGGGGGCTCACGCACAGGGCGTTTACATGTAGTTGTATGTTGAGTTTTACTAGCCGCATCCAAATTGGGCACTCTGGTACTACTATGTAAATGTTCTGCTTAATTCACAGAATATTTGATTAAAAGGAACAATACCACGTCAGCCACAGCTCCTGAAACACACTTCAGTGGCCAGAATCGAGGTAATTCACAGAGTTCTGAGGTTTATAATTAATTGCCACCAAGATATGGAAAGAAAATACTTCGGCTAATAGGTACAATCTAGATGCTTGATAACCGCGGCATTTATTCATATTTTAATTCACTTTTGTCGTCCTGTTTCAATATCCGTCGTCCTGTCGCTCCTTCTCTTCCAAAATTCTTATTCTTTACATTTAACATTCAATCTACAATGCTTTCGAGGAGCTTTCAACAATTTAAGGTGAGTTAATAGTGAGATGATTTCTTGACAGGATAGCGCTAATGCTCTTGACTGCGGTAAAAATTTCCTATTCGGAATTTATAAACAAGCCACTACGCCTGGGGAATTTCATTCTGTAAGAGAAAATTTTGATTAAAAAGGTTAATTGTCCAATAAATCACGTTCTAGCTATAAGACACTATTGTTGGCTGTATTAAATGTCCCTATTAAATGGTTTCATCGTGATTAAAATATATTGTTTTATATTCCTGGTATAAAATTAGCTGATTACTTAAATCCAGAAGCTAAAAGAACTAACGGATTGTAAGGTGAAAATAAGTTAGGGCGGCGCGTAAAAAGTTAGCTCTTGTCTCATTGAATTAACATGGCAATAGTTCCATTAAATGATTTGTAAATAAGAGCAAACAGCTTTAAGCAAAAATTAAGTTGTCATGAAAAACAGATCTCTCAAAAACCATAACTTATTATTAACTTCCCAGTATAGGAAGTTATTGTAATCGGTCCGAAAATCGAAATCGAAAATTTCAACGTATTTTCATCTTTCAAGGTCCCAGGAGCATTTTAAGCAAAAAAATGGGAGGAAGTATGTGTGTGTGTGTGTGTGTGTATGTGCGTACGGATGTGGTCATTTTTTCCTGCACGATATCGCGCGAACCAAAACTGATATCGACTTCGTTGAGGTGTTGTTCGAAGCGTATTAACCGAAATATGATCTGAAAAGAATTTCATGAAATTCGGTCCAGCCGTTTTTTTGTTTGAGCGACGTAAGTGATTTTTGTACCTGCACGATATCGCCCGAACTACAAAAGATATTGACTTACCTGAGGTGCCGTTCGAAGCGTATTAGCGACAATATTATCTGAAAAGATTTTTATAATATTCGGTCCAGCGGTTTGTTGGTTTAAATGACTTAAGTGATTTTTGTACCTGCACGATATCGCGCGAACTATAAAAGATATCGACTAAGTTGACGTGCCGTTCGAAGAGTATTAACCTAAATATGATCTGAAAAGAATTTCATGAAATTCGGTCCAGCCGTTTTTTTGTTTGAGCGACGTAAGTGATTTTTGTACCTGCACGATATGGCCCGAACCACAAAAGATATTGACTTACTTGAGGTGCCGTTCGAAGCGTATTAGCGACAATATAATCTGAAAATATTTTTATAATATTCGGTCCAGCGGGTTTTTGGTTTAATTGACTTAAGTGATTTTTGTACCTGCACGATACCGCGCGAACTAAAAACTATATCGACTTCATTGAGGTGCCGAAAAACATTAATACATCAATTTTATATACATTTTCGTCATCCTAATCTTGTAAGTGCGCAAATTTAGTTTGACATTTTAACGAAAATATTGATAAACAATTGTGACAAATTCTCGGTATTATGCATATAAATATTCTATATTGCCTATTGTTCATTTATTATTAAAATATCCAATCATACTATTCAACATCCATCATACTGGGAAGTTGATCGTGTGGACCGAAAGGGTCGAACCCACATCCCAACTAGTTTTTCTTGTTAATATTACTAAAGTTTGTATTAGCTGGCATATTCGTCTTTACTGATGGAAAAAATAAAAGTAGATTTATTTCTAAGAAGTCGTAAATAATGTCTACACTGTGCAGCCTTTCGGGTCAGGATTACAAGGTACTGTATTAATGGATTACAAGGTACACAATTATATTGCGATAAAATGTGGGACTACTGTGCCGTTCTGATGATGAGACGGAAACGGGAAACTCCAGGACCGATTAACGAGTTTTCCAAATTGGTCACGGAATCTGTTAAATGAAATCAAGCACATCCGTTACTATTAAATCACGAATCAACGACTTTGTTTCCAAAATAGATACAACATTCAACAAGCAGATCCAACATTCTATAAACCACAAAGAATAGATGTTTTGTTAGGAGGTAGGAGCTGAAGTTTTCTATAAACTTCGTGGGGTAGGTCGGATTGAGTTAAACGAAAAATTACCAATACTGCAAGAAACCGTGTTTGGCTGGATCGTAGCCGGTAAGCTTCTAACTTGCACATCGAAACATCGGGCAATTAGCAACCTTATAATAAACACAGCAGTGGGAAATCAAGAGAATACTCTACCGCAACAGCTTGAACAATTTTGGACTCTGGAAGAGGTCGAACCAGCAGCTCCTCATTGGACACAAGAGCAGATTATGTGCGAACATCACTTCATAAATACGACAGCTCCTGCCGAAGATGGAAAATTTGTAGTTAGACTTCCATTCAAGCACAATCATAAAGGTTTAGGTGAGTCTCGTACTGGCGCACTTATACACTGTTAAAAACTTCTATTGTAATTTTTCAAAACAATTGTTGGAAGTTTTTACGCATCACAATATAGTACAAGTACAATCCAGTTTTGTAAAACTACACAATTAATTCCAATTAAATTTGGGAAAATTACAAAACGTGTGTAGCAACTTTGCTTTTTCTGTTTAATTTTGTTAAACAAATTATACTGATAATCTCCAGTATTTTCAATACGTTTTATTGTCCGAGAATCCTAATAACTCAGCTCGGGGAAAGCACAAAATATAGAGCTATTCGAGTTTCCAGTTCGAAAATAGCAGGAAGTCTTAGAGGTGTCCTACACCCTTTTATGGATCTATCTATAGATTTTAATTTAAGTTACAGGCTTATAATAAAAAATTGACCAACAATCATAAAATAAAATAAGCTATACATCAATAATAGAAAATTTACTTTTGGTAAAATAGATAATAATATACAGTAGATTTATGTTTAGTAAAATTATAATAAATCAAATTATAAACAATGTTTGTAAATTCGAAATGCTTTCTATTGAAAGCTGATAAAGAGTTCAGTGAAATCGCAATGCGTGTAGGATTTATACATAAAGATCGTTAAATTACAACTGATATTAGTAAATTTCGTCACGTATCTTAGACAATTACTTGAATTGTATTTTAATTTTGTATTGCCATACATTGATTTGTAATTTTACTCATCTTTTATTTTGTAAAACAATTGTAATTTTACAAAAAAAAAAAAATTGGCAGTTATAGGGACTGCCGATAGAAGTGAAAACTTAGAACTTAGATGTTGAAATTCGATTTTTTTGAAGTAATACAAAATTCTATATTTCTTGAAAGGACTAAATCTTTTTGATTGCAGTATTTTCATTAGGACATTAACCAACTTATTAAAATATGTAGCACAAGTAACTGCGTCTTCATTAATAAGTGTACTTTTTTCTATAAAATTTAATGCTGCTGCATCATCAACCGATATCTCAGAATTATTTTTTAAATTATGTAATAATTGTAGCAATTTTGACCATCCTATTTCATTAGCACTTATTGTAAAAAAGATACAATCGGGTTATGGTAACTAAAGTAAGAAATGAAAATGTTTGATTCCAATTTATCTAAGTATCGCGTAAAAACCGCATCGATCGTCGTTTTATATTTGGTAGTACTAAGTTTCCGATCATTGGACATATTTAAATTAAGTGTTGCATTTAAAAATTCAATTAATGGTAGATTTTTATCATCTGCAAAGTTAATATTGAAGTGTCCACTTAAAATCATCGGTACATTATCATATTTTTCGCCGAATCTTCTTTCGAGAATATCAGAACCTTCTTTTGTATAAATCATCAAATTTTCGAATAAAAATTGTTGTATCTGTCTCTTAGATTTTCCAGGCGAAATATAAACGGCAGCCATTAATATGTATTGCCCATTCTCGGAACTGCAACGAGCAACGCATATTTCGCCTATATCAGAAACATTAACATCAATGCTTCTAGTGAATTTAGTATGTACGTATGTCCATATATGAAGTAATGAAGTGTGACGTATCTTGAGTATTGTGATAAATAGCTACTCCTGCTGCTGGAACTTCGGGTCTTTTATAACTTACAACAAAGTTGAAATTCGGAACATCAAGTGGTTCTTCGTTTTTCATACGAGTTTCTGACAAAAAGGAGAACATTTGACTTTTTTTTCTTTTGTTATCGTCTGAAGACATCTTCAGGATCAAGGATCCAAACAAATTTGGAAAACAGATATTTAATACATCAGTTAAAATGACTGGTTTTATATTTTCATTTTCGATACTTAATTGAATAATAGTAGGCGGTCAGATTTATTTTTTTATTCAAAATCAAAAAGTTTTTGATTATAATCGATTGAGCGCGTGCGCCAGTCATGAGCATGTCGGTGACGCGAACCCATAACATTTTCCCCTATCAAAAAGTGCCCAACGCGGCTAAAGAAGTTTTCACTTCAAAAATTTAACAGTGTAGGTCTAGCACGCGTAGAGCGGTTGCTTGCACAAGATATTACCCTGAAAAACAGCGATGGGCAAGTATTCTACAAAATGTAGTTTACGTCTTTGATTACGTGTAGACAACTATGTAGTCTACATCGTTCATTGATTACATGGTAGGCGTAGACAATATAAAAGAAAGAAAGAAAAAACGTTTTAAGTAATTTATTGTTCTCGCAACATATTTACATTAAATATCTTTATAATATTTATATAGGCACGTACTGACATATTTTTGTACACATTATTCCGTATAAATATAATCCTCGTCATCATCATCGTCAATTTTAGTATCCATTAGTTTCAAAGTGTAATATATATTAAGGAGTTTTTTAGACCGATCAAATGTTAGCTTATTCCGCACTGGAGAATGTACGTAAGACCACTGAGAAAATAATCTCTCAATCTGCGCTGTTGATGCTGGTAATCTCATTAACTTTTTGCTTAAAGTTGACAAGCTTGGGTATTCTATTAGAGCTGTACTCCAAAAAACATGTGGATTAAGTTCTCCTTTGTCGAACAGTTTCTTAAAAAATCCTCTTCTGCCACGAAATTCATCCCAATCTTCTAAACCTTTTGAATCTAACATTTTAAATAAAAAATGATTTACTTGGCTTAAATGATTTTCAGACAGTTTTCTATTATCATAGTGTGGATGCAGATAATATGCAGTTAATGCATACACATTAAGCGCCATTGTTTTCCTTGATTCCAGCTTTTCATTAAATTTTTCAGGTAAATGTAATTCTAACCAAAGTTTAGTAGCATCAGCTATAGAACAGGTTCTCTGCTGCGAAACATTAATCAAATTACAAATCGGATCAAATATTTTTATATTGTCTTTAACGCTTTCTACAAATTCATCATCGAAAATTAATTTTGAAGTACAAGGTTTAATTCTCTTTGCATTGGGATCAATAGCATACTGTCTTATATACTGAAGATTACTGATGAGATTGGCATAACAATCTCTGTATGTACACCAACGGGTTTCGCATGGTAATTTTATACGGTGTCCACCTTTATCAATAATGTATTTCTCTAAGTCCGTGTTTTTAAATTCTTTCATAATGGTAATAACTTTACTGTTGATTTCCTTATCCAATATGTCTTTTGCCAATAAATTAGCAGTATGGCTGTTGCAATTGCTGTGCCAAACAACATGGTTAGTTAATTTCCCCATTTTCACCATGACATTAGCATTATCTGATACCACTGCATATATCTTCGTGGAATATAATTCTTTTGCAATATCAATGGATTGATATACTATATCAGCTAGTGTGTCTGCATTTTCGGATTCTCCTGAAAGATTCCAAGCATTGATAAATGCCTCCTCACCATTCGAATTATGTATCATGGATACCACAGTTTTAGTATTTGTTGACGAATTTTTCCAGCCGTCTATTAATAATGCAGATTCACTTCCGATTGATTCCTTACCAGAAGAAAGACACTTTTCATACATTTTGTCTAATATAGTTGTCGATAACTGTTTTCTATTTGGTATCTTTTCGTAATAAGCAGGTCGAATCTTTTTTATAAATTTTTTAAAGTGTACTGATTCTATTACAGTCAGTGGAAGATTACAGCCGAATATGAAGCTTGCTAAAGCTTCAGTAATTTCTTCTTCTTCTTTTAATGATAATGAATCCATATAGTTACTTATTTTTCTTGAGTCCTTTTTCTTGTGTTCACATAGGGAAGCAGATGATGTCGATGAAATTCTAGAGCAACTAGAAGATGAAGTTAGTAAATTAAGTGATGATGGTAACGAAGTTGTAGACGGAATTGAAAGAGGTTCATTTAAAATGTATGTATTGGCTGTCGAGTTGTCTGCAGCCGGTGTATTGAAATCAATGAAATTGTTACCCGTTTCACCTTCTGCATAATCAAGACGGTCTTCTAAAACAAGCGTTATTGTTTCGCTTTCATCTTTTTTGACGTGACAACGTCTATTAAAACGATGAACGCCGGCTGCATGCACGAAAAATGATGACTCATTGTCCCGTTATGTCCCGTTATGTCCCGTTATCTCCCGAAGTAATTTTAAAAAATTGATCGTAGTAATCTTAAAAATTTGATTAAAATTGTCAATATTAATTAGATTAAATTATTGTCAAATTGTCAACAATAAGCAAAGCAAGCCAAACACTCTGTCTCCTAACTGGGTGCCGGTGTATAAGAAAATAGTGAACATTACACTGACGAAAACCGTGAAATGCAAACGAAAACAGTTTCCTTGCGTTCCTGCTTGTGCTATTACCATTCACAAGTCACAAGGTGGGACGTTTACTGTTATTATCTATATTATAAAAATAAGTCGGGTTTTCCTTCCAGACGCTATAATTAGAGAACGCACGATCCGATTTCCACGGTTTTGCATTCGTTGGAAAGGTCTCGGGCTCCGTGAGGTTTATAGCAAAAAAATTTCAAAAGCAGGCGCTTGGTCCATAGCAGCCATCTCAAGAGGGCGGATTACCATTTTCTTTACAACCCCTCGACATGGATATCAAATGAAAGGTTAGTAGAACACCAAAAGCAATATAGTATACTCAATATATCGTTTGGTCCATGGCAGTCATCACAAGAGAGCAGATGACCATTTTCTTCACAACCCATTCGAAATGGGTATCCAATGAAAGAGTATGATAAGTAGAACAATATAAGCAATATAGTATACTCAATATGTCGCTTGGTCCATAGCGGCCACCTCAAGAATGCGGATTACCATTTTCTTCACAACACCTTCGACATGGATATCGAATGAAAGAGTATGATAAGTAGAACACCATAGGCAATAAAGTATACTCAATATATCGTTTGGTCCATGGCGATCATCTCAAGCGGGCGGATTACCATTTTCTTCACAACCCCTTCGAGATGGGCATCAAATGAGAGAGTATGATAAGTAGAACACATAAGCAATATAGTATACTCAATATATATCGTTTGGTCCATAGCGGCCATCTCCAGAGGTTGGATTACCGATATTTTCACACCTCTCGATATGGATTTCAAATGAAAGGGTATGATAAGTAGAACACCATAAGCAATATAGTATACTCAATATATCGTTTGGTCCATGGCGGTCATCTCAAGAGGGAGGATGATGATTTTCTTCACTCCCCCCTCGACATTGGTATCAAATGAAAGGGCATTATAAGAAGAATGCCATAGACCATGTCTTTAGATTCATGGCGGCCATCTCAAGAGGGCGGATTGCGATTTTCTTCACAACACCCGAGACATGGGTATCAAATGAAAGGCGGTTTACCATTTTCTTCACAACTCCTTCTAGATGGGTATCAAATGAGAGAGTATGATAAGTAGAACACCATAGGCAATATAGTATACTCAATATATCATTTGGTCCATGGCGGTCATCTCCCGAAATCAATTTTCCCAGATTTGTTCTTTTTTCACTATAGCTTTTTCCTATCGCAGACTGTGTCCTCATAATCTTATTTTATTGAAAGGCGTTGCAACGCACGCGGGTTTTTGCTAGTTTAATATAAATGATTTATGTTTATTCATAAAAGTATGCAATCATTTCATCAATGTTTTCTCATGACGTTGTCACGTTAAACTATCGTCCGTAAACCCTCTTTACAGACAACAAATTTTTTTTTTAATTTACAGACATTTCTGCAAGGATATAAGAAATAAATGTAATAAACTGATGTACAAATAATTATGAAAATTTTAATTTTAAAAGAAAATTGTTACCTGTGAGCTTTTAATCGGGATGCAGCTGTATTTGATAATTGTTTATTACATATCGTGCATAATGCTGCATATTTATTGTTTTCCTTTACAAGGAAGAATCCTAATTCGTCGAAGCACTGATTTTTGGGCCTTCCACCGGGCATTTTATGATTTGTTTTTATAGTTAATTCACTAACACTTCTCTAATTAACTTTTACTGCGCATCGCACCGCGTTTCTTTAAGAATAACCAGTTTTTAAAGAAAATGTCAAAATTGTTTACTCTTGTCTACATTGTCTACGTTGTCTTCGTATTGTCTACGTTGTCTTCGTGTTGTCTACGTAAATTACTCCTAAATGTAGACAACACAAATCGACACGTAATTGCCCATCACTGCTGAAAAAACAGTACAAAGATTTCATGCAAGAATATGAAGATTTAGGGCACATGAGTAAAGAAAACATTCCTGATTCACACATAAAGTAGGTATTTAATCCCCCATAAAGGCGTTTTACGACCCGATAGTACAACGACGAAATTGCATGTTGTCTTTAATGCTTCATATCTTACAAGCAACAAACCCTCTCTTAACGATATGCTGATGGCTGGTCCAACAATTCAACCCTAGCTCTACGACATTATGATGAAGTTTCACTCATACAAATATGCACTGAGTGCAGACATAACAAAGATGTACCGCCAAGTATGGATACACCCAAGCCCCTCTCAACTACAGGCCTCGTAGATGAATTTTTCGTGGTGGTGGTAATAGTCCCAAAAGTCACCGCACACCGGAGTAACATGGCGCGGAAGCCGTACGCGCAGAATTTTTGTGTTTATTTTTGCAGTAAAAAGTGATAAAATATTGTATTTTAACACTTTTAACTGCACTTGGATTTATCAGTGAATAGTTTTTTAGTGATTTCATTAAAATAAATAAAAAAAATTTGGTGATTAAGTGTGTTTAAGTGTTCAAATTGTTAAGGCGATCAACTTTTTTTTTTCACATTCACGGTGTTTTTTCATGTTTATTTACGAAAAAAATGTTGAATATTTAATGTTTTGTGTAGTTATGGAATTAAAAGTGATTTTAAAGTGATTAATACATATATTATGATATTATTATTAAAAATATAGGTGCCGAAAAACACTTCTCTTATTCACTTTTCCATTCGCACTTTTCTGTACTTATATGTTTAGTAATAATTGCAAAATAAATTAATTAATGACTTTAAAATCACTTTTAATCAAATATTCAGCATATTTTCCCTTAATATACACGAAAAAAACACCGCGAATGTAAAATAAATTGATCACCTTAACAATTAAGACACCAAAAATACACTAAATCACTATTTTTTTATATTTTTTTTTATTAAATCACTAAAGAAATAATCACTGATAATCCTTGTATGGTTTAAAGCGATAAATTTCAATAATTTACCACTTTTTACCACAAAACTATAACGAAAACACTCGCGAACGTACTCTGCGCCATTAAATTCTCAGCAACTGTCAAATTTTGGGACTATTCTCAGCTATGGTTGTATTAGTGCCAGATAAAACTGCATGGCCTGTAGTTGAGAGGGTCTTGATACACCCCGAAGATCGACAATATCTTGGAATCTTAAGGCGTACGGATTCAACCAAACTACCGACAACATACATTCTCAATACCGTCACATACGGAACTGCCTCTACGCCATTTTAAGCCATCCGTTGCTTGAAGGAACTAGACTCTCAATGTGCTCATAAATTCCCCATTGCGTCTGATATTTTGCAAAATAGTTTTTACGTTGATGACATGATCCAGTGGCGGCTCGTCCTTAGGGGCTAGTGGGGCTTAGCCCCACCAGAAATTTTCGAGAAAATCACATTTTTCATTAATTATTACATGTTATTACATTTTGAATTAATTTCATTTTTACAAAAAAAAACCCAAATTTTTTTGCAATTTCTTACATTTTCTAAACAAAAAATTCAAAATAATAAACCACAAACAAATTCGAAGTGGAATTTCATAGAAAAAGTATCAAAAAAGCAAATAAAACAAATAAGAAAACTCTCATTCTCTCTCTATCTGACCGAATCATAACGCCATTCTTATTTACATGTAATTCTCGGTCCTCAGGGGCTATCGTTGAGTCAGCCCCGAAGATGAACCATTTTGTATGCAAAATTTCTTGACTGAGACGATGGATTCATCCACTTTTGTTCTACCAAGCGGGGCTGAAATTTATTAGCCCCGAGCGATTCATTGGGATTCTCTCACTGGCATTGTTCAGACACTTGCTATAATATGTCTTAAAGGGACAAGTAGGCGGCGACAACTGCAACGACAAAGTAATATGTCAATAGAACTTGAGTAGGCGACGAAAGGAAATTTCGTATATAAAAGGCGAGCCGGAGCTTCAAAATGGCAGTCAAACACAATTATTCAAGCGTTCAAGTTAAGCAGTTCACATTGTTTGTTCTCTATTAAAACTTTTGTATTGTTCTTCTATTAAACCAAGTTACAAGGTATGTTTTAAGAATTAGGCACATACATGTCATTTTATGACATCGTGCCCAGGATCTGCGGCACATACATGTCGGGTCACCGACATCGTGCCAAGGAGATTAGTTTTTTTTTGTTGTACTTTCAGAGTCAAACTATCATTTTTTGTATTCTTTAAAGATTTTGTTAACCTAACTAAATAAAACAAGATACATAATAATAAATAAAATAAGTCTATCAACCAACACAGAGTTTTAATAAATTATCCACTCATTCCGTCTTCTTCTCTGAGTTTGCTCTGGATAGTGGTCCTTGGTACGCGTAGTGGTCACGTTTGGAACTGTTACATTTCGAACGATATTATATAAATTGCCAATCCATTCTTTCATCCGCTACACGACAACCTCAATAAACATTTTGGTGGTTCCATCCAGGATTGGCAATCTATTTTATCGACGAAATCAAGTTCTAAGATGAGTTCACTAAAGAAGGCAATGCTGCGAGAGCAGGCACAGAGATCTCGTATTGAGAAATTTATTGAAAATTCGAAGAAAACTGCGACGGTAAAAAGAACCAAGGCATTCTATGAAGTAAAACTGGAACAAATGAATCAGTTATGGTTGGAGTACAAGGAGACAGATCAGTTATTAACGGATGCGTATCTATGTGACGAGTCAGATTCCGCAGCAGCACCTGAAGATACATACGTGCAAATAGAGTCGAAATATTGTGAGTATCGGAGTGAACTGCTGGAAGGACACAGGAAATTGTCTGCAGCAGAACCTCTGCCAACTCAACCTGCAACAATTCCAATGGTCCGAACGGAAACATTTTTGCCAAAAATAGACTTACCAAAGTTTGATGGGAATTATGATTCATGGTTTTCCTTTCATGATTTATTCGTGTCATTGATTCACAACAACGTGCAATTGAGCGCAGTGCAGAAGCTGTATCACCTGAAATCATGTTTGATTGGTGATGCTGAACAACTTCTACGACACATACCAGTTACGGATAATAACTATGACGTTTCTTGGAACAAGGTTAAGGAACGATATGAAAATAAGAGAATTTTGGTAAATCATTATTTGAAGACACTTCTCAATCAACCAAAAGTTCCAACCGAAAATTCCACTAATTTAAAAACATTCATAGCAATAACGGATGATTGTCTACAACAAATCATCAATTTGAAAATTGATATAGAATCATGGGATCTTTTACTTATACACATCCTGATCTCAAAACTCCCGTTTGTTACGATGAAGATGTGGGAAGAAGAACAAGGCGCATCCCAAACTCTGCCTACTTACAAGGCGTTCCATGCATTCCTGTGCAAAAGACATAAGGTACTTGAGTCTATCTGTGACATTGTGTCCACAAATCAACAGCCACAACTATATCGGACAAAACAGTCAAAAGGAATCAGTGTCCAGCTTGCCAGGAATGTCACTGGCTTCAGAGATGCCCTAAATATGTTAATATGGACCCAACTGCAAGACGAAGGGTAGTGAGGACAGCGGGGCACTGTTTCAATTGCCTGTCGAAAAACCACATGACGAACCAATGCAAAAGTAAATTTAGATGTTTGAAGTGCAAGGAAAAACATCATACGACCTTGCATGAAGAGACACAGAGTAAGAAGTTCTACTCAGATCCAAATCCACAACAACCAAGGGAAGTACACACAACTATGTCACAATCCCAACATAATCAAACTAATCAATTACCAAACGATGCACCTATATCGCCACATCAACGAACCACCCACCAGGCCCACAGCGCTGGTGGTTCAAACAACGTGCAAGCCTTCCTCGCAAGCCTCAACCTCCTCAACATGGGTATCAAATGAAAGGGTATGATAAGTAGAATACAATAAGCAATATAGTATACTCAATAAATAGTTAGATCCACCGAGGCCACCTCAAGAGGACGCAGTACCATTTTAGTAGGTACTAGGTCCCTTGAGTCTGGGAACCAATACCGGTTTTGGGATTTAGGTCAAGGTGATTAATCACCTGTAATTATGTTAATTGGTTGACAGGTCATAAATCACCTGTAATTATCATAAGTGGCTGACCTTGGAATCTGCGCGAGACGGTTTGGACTGAGAGCACGTGGGATGGAATGCAGGTCAATGCCATCAGTTGCCTGTAATGTTGGAATCCAAGTCAAGGTCATCAATCAATCACCTGTTGGTAGGCCCTGGAATCTAGGTCGCGGTCGTTGACCTTGAGACTGGTTTGCTGGTGTTCGGGAACTGGTTCGAGTCGTTGGCTTGGGCGGGGTCTTTGGCGGGGGCGGGGGCGGGGGCGGCTTCGGGGGCGGGGGCTGGGGGGCGAATGTTGAGAACTCGATGGCTCGACGGGTACATCATGTCTATGGGAGGTGTAGAAGTAGTTAGTGGGCCCCCTGTAGCGTGGGAACTTTTTTTCTAGGTCACGGAACTAAGTCAATCACTTGTCAGTGAGGGTGGGCTTCCAAACAAAACCTGAAAAACGACTAGGGAATGATCATAATAAAAAACAATATGCTACTTGTTGAACATTTTTATTTTATTTTCTAAAACCGGATTTATTATTACACTCAGTTGTGAAATTCTGTTTTTAAATCTAAATGTATCCACTGCATACTGCTCCCATGGTCCTTTCCTACTTTGTCTGTATGCGAAACTCCATACTACCATATATTTAACTTGTGGACATTCATTGAAACTTATTTTCTCCCTCATATCTGCTCATGGAAAAAATAATGAATTGCTAGAACAAATAAAATACCAGCTAAAAATTTCAAAGTGTTGAAAGTCCAAAGTATGGTTTTTGATTTAGGTTGTTCTGTAAGTGGTGCTAGATGATCTTTGAATCGTCCGCATTCGTCTATCCTATTAGCATAGATACAGTGTGGTGAACGATGTCTATGATCGAAATCTACATCCGATGCGCAACTCATAGCATTTATCTGAAGAGAACAAAAGTAACATTGAACACGGTCTTTGATGTTTGTGTAAAAAAATCCACTTTTCGCTAGCTGGTCTGCTGTATCTAAGTCTACTGCTAGATTATCGAATGTTTTCAAACGATCGTATTCTTGTTTCAAGTTTAACATTTTGAATGAGTGTAACAGGTTTTATATCACGTCTTTTATATTAATCCAAGAATTGTGTTTTGAAGGAAAACCAAGCCACTTCACTAGAACTTGATTACCGCGTCTTTTTATAACCTTTTCTACTAAATAAACATCAGGGTTTTTCACAGGAGCTATTTCTGGTTCATAAAATCTACCTTGAATTATATTTCCTTGGTAATCTTCGAGAATATATGTTGTCGGGTAAACAGGTTTAACTTCTTTTATTTTAAATATCTCTGTGGACCAATTAGGTGTATAGCCTTTTTCGAATACATGTTTGTGTCTACTTATACGGACAAAATCACCTGCTTTGTATTTAGACTTTGACTTTATTTTGGGGTAATTATACACTGATAATAAACGTTTTTCGTTATGCAGCCCAACATCTACAGGTCTCATCTTAATCGCACGATGTTTCGTTGTATTGTAGTCGTCTGTCAACTTGGTCAACATGCTAATCCAGTGATAATTGCCATTCATGCTGAATTCTTTCCACATCATATTTTTCAACGTTCTGTTAAATCTTTCTACAATCGAGGCTTTCAAAGTACTGTAGCTGGAATAATGGTTTATTTCGTAATCTTTCATCAGTTGACGAAACGGTTTATTAAAAAAATCCTTTCCATCATCGGTTTGTAAATTTCTTGGAATGCGTCCTGTATTAAAAATCGACTGCAATGCTTTTACAACTTCTGATGCCTTTTTAGATTTTAAAGGCAGTGTCCATGCATACTTTGAAAAGGTATCAATTACAGTGAGAAGAAAACGAAACCCCTGATTTTCTGATGAGTAAGAACCCATTTCGACCAAGTCTGCCTGCCACAAATCATCTATACCTTTGGTAGTGACATGTCGACGTTTAAAATTTTTTCGCACTGGTTTATGCAGTTCGTTGATTATCTGTCTTCTGCTCATTGTGCAGAATGTATAAATACCTGCAGTTGAATAACCAGTTTATATACAAAACAAGAATGATCAGGTTTAATCATCCGTTTACAATGATGGTTGCGGGGCCTTCGGGATGCGGGAAAACAACATTTATAAAAAATCTTCTTAATACTAATAAGGTATTTATATATCCACAAATTAGTAAAATTATATGGTGCAATGCAGAACACGGTGCACTGCCAACAGATATTGAACTACAAAATATTGAATATTTAAATGCTATACCGGAGGAGTTTGTAAATCACGTAAACGAACCAACGTTGATTGTTATAGATGACATGATGTTAAATGCACCCGATTAAAAATGAAATTCGCCCGCAGCTAGCACGCAGCTAGCATGCACTAGCCCGCACGGCGCCCGCAGCTAGCATGCACGCCTGAAGACTAGCCCGCAGCTAGCATGCAGCTGGCACGCACGAATATTATAAATCACGAGTAAAAATGAAATTCGCCCGCAGCTAGCACGCAGCTGGGATGCACTAGCCCGCACGGCGCCCGCTGCTAGCATGCCCGCCTGAGTGAAAATAACACTAGCCCGCAGCTAGCATGCAGCTGGTACGCACGAAACTCAAATTTAAAATGAAAGAAAAAATTTTTTTTTGTAGAATAACAATTCTACGCCTCTTAAAAAAGATGGAGAAGAGTATTATATATGTATGTAAAGTCGTCATCAGGCACATTTTGAGATTTTCGTGCGTGTGGCGGGAGAGTGGATACCTGTGGCGGGAGAGTGCATCCCTCTAGCGAACAAATTTTTAGATTTTCGTGCCAGTAGCGGGAGCGTGTATCCCTGTGGCGGGAGCGTGCGTACCTGTGGCGGGAGAGTACGTACTTTTGTGGCGTGCCTGTTTGTTCGCTATGCGTGCTAGCTGCGGGCGTGTGCGTGCTAGTAAGGAAATTAACCATGAAATTATTTTTAATCGGGCATATAGTAAAGAAGTTTGTGAACTATTCACTAAGGGGTCTCATCATCGTAATTTCTCAGTAATTCTTGTGACACAAAACGTATTCCATCAGGGAAAATTCAGTCGTGATATATCGCTCAATTGTAAATATCTTGTTGTATTTAAAAACCCCCGGGATAAAAGCCAATTTACCCATCTGGCCCGACAAATTTACCCAGAAAATAGTTTAGAACTTGTGAGAATATATAAAGAGATAACTCAAATGCCTTACGGGTATTTGCTAATTGATTTAACTCAGGACATTAACGACGTCTTAAGATTTCGTACTGATATATTTAATAAACACTTTGTAACCTGTTTTTGCCCGCAAAACTCTTTAAATGGTAAGAATGGCGTCACGAATGAAACGATTAAGGGAGAACAAGCATATGCTATATGTGCTTAAAAAGGCTAAACCAAATCTGAGAAAGTCCATCATACAAAATGCTGACCCTGAGGTTATAAAAACTCTTTGTGAAATTACACTCAACACCTTAAAAGGTAACCACATGCCGCATGGAAATATTTACAACTCACTGTGTAGGTATAAAAAGGACATGCGTAAATTGATTTGCGCAAAGAGATCTGTTGCTAAGCAGCGTAAAATACTAGTGCAACGAGGAGGTTTTTTACCAGTTTTATTAGGAAGTGTACTATCAGGAGTTATCGGCTCATTAATTGAAAAATATGCATAGAAATAATGGACTTAACAAGATGCTACTTCTGTCGCCAGAGGTTTACAACAGGCTTAAAGATGAAATTGAAATGACTGCAAATCAATCCATTTTTGATAGAGCAATGAATAAAATACTACAGAATAAAGACATGAATGATTCCGAAAAATGGTACAGCTATCGAAACCAACTAATTTCATTTTTAAATCACAATCGGAAATCCAAACGAATGTTGGATAAAGAAACAAATTTTTACTTGCCACGTGAACATAATGTCAAACAAAAAAGTTTAAGAGATAGTACCACACAAACGAAAATTATATTTAAAGATGATGTGTTAACACAGACTTCACCACCACCAGCAAAGGATTTCCTAACCGAAGAAGAAGTCTTTGAAGAAGCACATAACATAACCCCGCCAAGAAGATCTTTATCACCAGCCGCCAAAAGACGATTATCAGCTAGCGGAATAGCAAAAACTCTAAGGCCACCACCAAAATTACTAAGAACAACATCTGCACCTAATGCACGTGAAAAGGATTATAAAATAATCACAGCTGAGGATGGTGTAACGCAGTATACTGTACCTACGAATATGACTCCCGATGAAGCTAGCGAACATATAGAAGAATTAGAACAAAGTGAAAAACAAAAAGCAGTCCAGAAACAGTCTATATTAATACCCTCTCCGCTGGAATCTGGTCAATATATGCTTTCATTTCCTTTACGTAAGCTCGGTGTTAGACAGAGTGAGCGTCTGAAGACTAAAAAGGATAGAACTACAAGTACGTCGGACATTGCTTGGGAAAGACTGTAAACAATGCCAGTGGAAATAAAAGAAAATGATTTTTACGTATGTCTTTTAAGTAATAACTCTATGCAATTTTACCCGGAAAATACGCTATCGGCTTTTACAAATGCACTTGCTAAACCATGCAAGTTTCATGGGAACTGGCGTGTTGGAGTAACTGAAATCGCATTACCAAATTTTGAAATAACAAAACGTGCAATCTCCAACAATGGGGGAAATGTGCGTAAACGAGTAAGGCGTGAATATGACCAGTTAAAGGAAACTAGAAAGCAGCATCAAAAGGATTTTAAAATACTCAGCATCAAAATAAATGAAAATGTAAAACTTGAATGGACACCAGAAAATCTTGAACAAGTTAGTTACAGACCTGGACAAATAAACCTTTCAGCATTTTTATTAACATTTTATAATGCAGTTACACCTTCATGGTATACCATGTACTTGAATGATGTTAAATCGAAAATGTGGAAGCGCTTAGAAGATGACCACTTTAATGAAGTTATCCCTGAAATAAAGTATAAGCAGGAGCCAGACGAATACATATTGCACATATATCAAGGAAAAAAGACTTCAGAAAACGTTGTTTTAAAATATAAGAACTATGAATCAATTGAGGATTTTGTTGATGATGTATTTGGTCAAGTTCCTAGGAAGAATAGAAAACATCCTGTTTTGAAGAATACAATAGATAATTATACACATCCAACGGCTAGCATAAAAACAGCTGAAAATAAAGAGAAAAAAGGTAGTGAAAAGAAGCATGATGTATTCGAACTCCGTTTAGAGGAATTGGGTGTTACGATAAAAATAAAAAAACCACTACCCTCACACTTGAATGTTAAAGATCTCATGACATTGCTTTTAGCCAATTTACACTTTGACGATAAACAAGTTAGCGAGGAAGAAAAACATAAACGAATTATTGAAATTAAAAATACAATTTTTGAAATATTGAATAGACTGAAGAAAGATTCACTCAAAGCAAAGACTCCCGAGCAACGGAAAATAACTAAAAACAGTGAAATTTTACAGGTCCCATATGAAACACAAAGCTCGGGCGAATTTTTATCTACACCAGTACCTATTAATACAAACATAGATAATCTGTCAAACTTCATCACAGATGTATTTCTGCAAACACCTGAAAACAAACGTAATCCTGATGCATTGTTGACGGAAATAAAAGAGTCATTTGACACTGCGGGCTTACGCCAAGAGCATATGTCAATAATGGAAAAAATTAATTCTCTTGATACAACAATTAAAGAATTAATGTTGCGATTACCAAGAAGTACACAAGAAACTACAAAAAATTGCTCTGAGAAAAATATAATGCATATATACACTGATATTATTCAACCTAGAGCTATAGGCGACAAACTAGTAAGATATCTACGAATAATACCAATTCAAGAGTGTAGTACTATATTAAGATTTGAACATGTAGAATACTGTCCCATTGAAAAAACTTTTATTGAAAGTACTTCTATAAAAATAACTGATCATCAAGGTGAGTTAGTAGACTTTAAAACAAGTTATATTCCTACATATGTAATGCTACATTTTAAAAGACAATAAAAACTATAAATATTTGCACAACAGGCTGTTCTTGCATAGTATAAATAGAATTACGAGATGGATTCCTATTATACACGTTATTATTTAATACAAAGCGGCGGCGGCCTGTCAGATATTGGAGAATTATATCGTGGTCCAGTTATTTATCAACGTGGAAGAGGTATCGGTAGCTTCTTCAGTGCATTATTTCGACACTTAAAACCCATAGCTACATCAGGATTAAAAACATTGGCACAACAGGTTGTAAAAACAGGACAAGCTATAATACAGGATAAAAACATCAGCAGCAAATCAGTTAAAGATATTTTAAAAGAACAAGGTCGAGTTGTTGTTCAAGATTTAGCTCAGAAAGGTATAAATAAACTGTTTGACGGAATGAAGGGTGCAGGTATAAAAAGACCCAATCCGTTTACAACTCTACATTTAAAACCAGCTGTTAAACGCAAAAGACGTGGAAAAACACCTAAACGGTCGAGAAATTGTAAAACTGAAAATCAAAGAAAAGGAATAAAAGCAGGAGTTTTGAAAACAAAACGAAAGATACGTAAACGTATACTGGCCATATTTGATAAATAATCATAATGTCGTACAAAGAATGCATGAAATCAGAATTGGATCTTTTTTCAACACCACCAGTTCAGAGCAATATTTTGAAAACAGAAGAAGTAGCATATAAGCCAATAGCCTCGCTCGACAACTCCTCCGTTCTAGAGTTTGTAACTTTGGGTCATGGAGATACATACCGTGATTTATCTAGCATATATCTTCGTTTAAAATTGCAATTAATTAAAATAAAAGATGGAAAAGAAGAACTTTATCCAGATGATGGTGATGCTCCAGGTTTAATAAACAATATTTTACACTCCATATTTCGCCAGTGCACTGTATATTTGAATGGAAAACCAATTGCTCAAACCGACCACAATTACAATTATCGCGCTTATATTGAAAATTTATTAAATTATGGCAAAGATGCGGCATCTACCCATTTGGAGTCGGTTGGCTGGTATCTTGACAAAGATGACGCGGAAATTGCAGATATCGATAAACCCGTTGCTGAATTACACCAAGGTTATTTAGATCGTCAGAAACTCTTCAATAAAAGTAATGTGGTTGAATTGATGGGGAAAATCCATACTGACTTGCTTAATCAGGATAAGTTGCTATTAAACGGTGTCGATTTACGTGTTGTTTTATCGCTTGAAAAACCAGAATTTTATATTTTATCCAAGGACGGTACCGACTCACCACAATTAAAAATCTTGGATGCAACCATGTACATGAATCACGTGACAGTTAATCCGAATATTTTATTAGCACATGAGACAGTTTTACAGCGATCAAACGCCATATACCCATACAAGCGAGTTGAAGTTAAAAGTTACACTATTCCAGCAAACACATTCACACTTTCACTGGATAATATCGTCATCGGACAGTTACCGAACTTAATAATTTTTGGAATGGTGGACAATGATGCTTACACGGGCAGAAGAACAAAGAACCCCTTCAACTTTAAACATAACAACATTACCAGATTCAATTTATCAGTGAATGGCGTGCAGATACCAAATCAACCTCTCGAATTTGACTACTCAAAAGATAATCCGATTAGTACACGCGGATACAATACGTTATTCAGAGGAACAGGTATTCATTATTTCGATAAAGGTCATCAAATATCCAAGAAATTATTTGACAAGGGATGTTTTCTTCTCGCTTTCGATTTAACAACAGACAATTCATATAACGCGACTTGCGGCAATTTACTAAATCAGGGAACAGTACGAGTTGAAGGAAAATTTAGAGACGCGTTAAAAAATAGTGTGACATGCATTGTATATGCCGAGTACGATGGAAGCATTGAAATTGACAAGGATCGAAATGTTTACACAAATTTTTAAATCTATATAAGGTGGATACGATATGTTCCAACTGTTAGTTGGTGAATTGATTTATTACGGTAACAATGAGCTGTTTAATTAATGTAGAATACTTTTGTGGAGGTGAATATACCTTCTTTAAAAAAGTCTCTTTCGCTGGATTCACTGCGCAAAATAAAACGTTTGCGAAGGAAATAATTTTTAAATATCCAACATCTACTACAGAATGCAGCGAGCAACAACAATCAACTAAATTTGGTAACCTTGAACTAAAACGGATAGATGAAGACCTTATAAAAACTCTGGCGAAATTTAAGACAATCTTTGTTCGTGGAACACCAACTAAGGAGTTTATAAATAACTACGTGACATCTCTCACCAATGTCATTGACCTAGAAGCAGCATTTACCTGTGAACAAGAATGAACACGATCGAACTTGCAACTGCATTGACAAATAATCGCGTAACAAACAAATTTTTTAGAGGAGTCTTCCCATGCAACCATCTACCACAAAAAATAAAAAAGCCAGCATGCGTCATAGCTAATACAGATCCAGCACACAAAGACGGAACTCATTGGGTTGCATTTTATTTCCCTAAACAAGGCTCGGCAGAGTACTTTGACTCATTTGGAAGGTATCCCACCAATAAATATTTTCAAAGATTTCTACTAAATAATTCAAAGAATTTTTTGAATAATAAAAAACGATTGCAAAGTCAATTTTCAGCAACTTGTGGACATTATTGCTGTGTATTTCTATATTCACGATGCAGGGGAAAAAGCTTGAAAACTTTTTTAAAAGAATTCGCCTCCAGCGATCTCAGTTCAAATGATAATAAAATTATTAATTTATATTTAAAGAATTTTTCACAAAATGGTGGAGATTTCTGTAACCAATCATGCAAAGCAGAGGTCAGTACTATAAAAACCCCAAACAGAGGATGTTAATATTCAGTATATAAGTTTAAATTGAGTAGCATGGAGCCATCACGTAAGAGACAAAGGACCACTGGTGCTAAAGGAGAAAAGAAGTTGTCCAAATGTGAAGCAAAAGTTGTGGGTGAAAATCTGTTATTAAACTACACATATCATCTGGACGATTGTCACAACCGGAAAATAATTCTCGGATTTGACCCATCATCATTTGAGGCAAAAATAGTGTTTCATCGCCACGGACTCATACCAATATCAGTATCTTATTCTGAATGGACAACAATTTACAGCTATCTTAGCGCTTTAAAAATCAAAATGGAAAATACATCTCCAGCAAATCAACCAAAGCTGCAAAAAGAACACAAAATCCCCGTTGGCAGTGGCAGCATCACCTTCAGACAGGCTGAACTTTGTAAACTATTTGAAATGCTGAAAATTTTAAACATCGTTATGTACCACAATAACAATGCTGCGGATAGTGTGAAAGAATGTTATAGAAAATATGTTGAAAAATGTAAAGAAAAAAATGTATTGACATTAGCATGCGAAGATTTTTTTATTCCAAGTCGAACATCTTATGTACACTTAAATTATTCTCGACTTTTTTATGAAATACCGTTGTACTGTATTGCAAATCTTGTTTTTGATACGATAAATTTTGAATGCAAATAAATAAAATAAAACTAAAGATATCTTTTATTTAAAAAATTTATTCACTAACATGTATAAATATATATTAACACAATTTTGAACGGCACATCGAAGAGTTGGTGACTTTCCATGTATCATACAGAAAGACTCAAAGTTTTCCAAATTACTTAGTTTTGGTATTTCCAGCTGGATTATTTTCGCTTCAGGGAGGTATTTCCGGATAAATTTCTCCTTTTCCAATCCTTTCACATAAATTGATGAATTTGAATAATTCGTCAATAGGTTGGGTAATTCATTGTAATCAATATTTCCACCATTCCATCTTAATCCATTTATTTTCCTAAAGTTGAAATCATCCTGCCAACGAGCTCTTGGTGTCAATTCACTATACGGAAAAGGTGGCTTGAAGTAGTATAAGCTCGGTAAAAGTGATCCGTGTGGTAAGACTACCATCTCCTTAGCAAACAGCAGACCATTTACTCCACTGACAAATTGTATATCCAAAATAACAGTTGCCGAATTCATGACTTTAACGATCCAGGAGAAAATATCAAATGACTCTTAAATACATATTTTAATGTCTTATATATCTTAACAAATATGGAACTCATTTCCACACCAACCCCTGGGGTAGAGTTTATTGGTGCGCTTTTTTTATCATGTGGTATCCCCATTAGGCCTACTCCACGAAACTTATTCAAATTTCTTATTTTTCTAAATTGGCATGGTGTAAGCAGCGACAAATTCATATATTTATCTCTGTTGTTGTCTTCCAAACACATTTTCTCATCTTTTCTGTCTTTTAAACCCATATGGTAGGGAGCTGAAATCTTCCAGAAATCTTCGTTTATTTGAAGTCACCTTATATTTTTTTATTTCCGGAACTGTTACTACCTCGTGATCTTTTGTGCGGCGAATATTTTTTGATAGGATAGGAATGTGGTCTTCCTCGTTGTCATTTAATATCATATTTTTAATTGAATCTAAATTGACATGTTGCGAAGCTTCATAATTCAGACAGATTCCTTTTACTTTACTCTGTACCTTGATGGATTCATCCCTTGTGCTATAAACTGCATATGCATAATTTTTAGGGCCTCCACTTGTAAAAGTTTTTATATAACTACCAGGACCGTAGCATTCTAACTCATCGGTCATATCTCCAATGAATTCTCCAGTCGGGGGATCGTATTCTCCTTCTCTGCTAATATATATGACAGAATCAGTGTCATAATATAAAACTCTTTCTCCAAGCTGCTCCAAATAGCTAAATAACTTAAGTCGTGCCTGTGCGGTTGTATAAGATGCTATAGAAACGTTAACTGTTCCTAGAGATTCTGCAGCTTCTTCTCTGTAATTCCAGTTTACAATAAGCGTTTCTTCATTGACTGGAAGAAGATGTTGTACCTCTACTGCCGGATTTACTAGAAACTGATACAACTCTCCTGAACTGTTAATTATATTGGTCTTCGGTTGGTTTTCTCGCTGTCCGAATTTTCCCCAAAAGGAGTTTAAAATTAACTTGGCTAATGATCTTAGCCCAGGATTTTTATTAACTTCTGAATACTCCAGTTTTACACCTTCATTTTTCAGAAATTCCTCCAGGTATTTCCTCTTTTCCTCTTCATCCGAACTGCATTTGCTGGGCCATCCTGATGCCTGCTGTTTCATCTTGATAAATTTGTTCATCATTGAAGTAAACAGTCCACCCGAAAGGTTTGATTTGTCGTACGCCTCAGTTTTGTAACTCCATATTTCGTATGTATTCAGCATTTTGTATCCTCTACTTAGAGCTGTTTTCACCTCGTCAATTACCCATGTTCCAATAAGAGCTCTTTGCTCATCCGTGTGTGTGCATTCGTGATGTTTGTTTTTCTCCTCACTACATCTATGACATAAGGGGAACATTAATTTATTATTCTGTCTAATCGGTAGAACGGGGTGATACATTCCTTCGGGCGGTAAAATTTTACATTTGATCAGACCATCTATTTTACCTAAATCAACTTTGGAGCATGCATCTGTTCCGACATATAATTCAGGGTGACCAATTGGGAATTTTCCATACTTGCAAACCCATGGATACAATGAACATACATCTATGTATTTTATTTTTTCACCTGGCTTGCATTCGTAATGTGTATAAACATTACCTGTTCGACCCCCATAAAAAGCATCTCTAGGATTTAAAGGTGAATATACCAGTAAAGGATGGTCTCTTAAAGCTTGAATGTCTTTATTCGTTTCCATCAGTCTGAGAAAATCACACTCCCACATCTCAATGACCTCGTATCCATAAGAACGTAAGCGTCCCGTCTTTGCGGTTGTTACTTCATATCGGTGATTTAGAGTATCGCTATGGTCATCATGAAGAGGTTGATCACGGTTATTTTTCAAACAAGTGGGGTGTCCGTGGTAATAGCATCCATGGAATTCAAAAATTTGATTGGACTCTGCACAATAGCCATCTACTTTTACTCCTTTCAGAACAACTTCTCTTTGTTTGGCTGCATGTGTAATATTAATTCCTCTGCGTTTTTCTTCAGATATTAGCCATTGAATTGCTATTGCTGACTGATTATCGGCATATCTATATCCCTTTCTTGGAATAATACCAATAGTATTCGGTTTAAGAAAATTGCGCCGAAAAACTAAATTGCATGCAGAGGCAATAGTTGTCGCCTCAACAAATGGATCAACTTTGCATTCTACTAACATCAATTTTCTAAATTTTAAGCATGCCTCTGTCAAAATCTGTACATCGCTAATGCAATAGTCTACAATATCACGCTGCATATCAAAGTCTTCATTTTTATGTTTCTCGTACCATTCGAGGAAACTATCACGATCTTCAGTTTTCATGGAGTCGGGACTGTAATATTCTACAGCCGGTAATTTCCCAATATAGTTCTTATTCTCGAGTGTGTTAAATAGGTGCGGGAAGTACCCTTTTTTATACACTGCCGGTAGATCAAAGGCCTTTGGTAGTTGCGATAGGCTCATAGGAAAATAATTTAGTGAGTCGATAAATTTTATGTTTTCCAACTGCATCATTATAATTTTCGTTCCTCGCATTATTAGTTTGGGTTTCAGGTCTGTCTTTTTCAGAATGTAATTCAGTATGAATTGATGGTCAAACGCCTGACCATTATGAGCTAAGACTACTATCCTTTTAAATTTGCCCTTCCTTAATTCCAACAAATCTTTCAAAAACTCGTTCACTACATTAGTTTGGTAGATCTTCAATCTATATCCACATTTTTGGCAAAAATGTAACTTTTCTATATCCACGCAGATTTCACAACGCTTTGCAACAACACATAAATTCGGTTCATGCAGCTTTATGTCTCCAGCTGATTCTCCTTCTATATATTTTTCTCCTACAATCTTCTCCTGTCTTGTTTCCAAGTCGTAAAAGACGAAAAGAGTGTCTTTTGTTGGAGGTGCTCTGACATCCGGTTGGATAAAGCAGAAGTGTCCTTGTTCCACGTGTTTATTACAGATCTTGCAATAATATTCACCGCATATATGAGTTTTATCTGCTTTATGTGTCTTTAGACAATTGTTGCGTTTCTCCCGCAACAAAGGACTAGGCGGTACTTTCCATAACGGAGAAGTTTACCTGCCCTTATTGTTTAATTTTAATTATAAGTAAAACGAAATTTTTAATTTTGGACGACTTCAACTGCCGCCGACCGAGCCAACCTCTTTTTACTTCTTTATCTATGGACGACTGTCCTCGACTGTTAACTTCAATTGACTGACTTTTTAGAATTTCGGAATAATCCACCTTACCTTATTTTGATGTTTTTCACACCAAAAATTGTTTGGAGGCGTCTCCTAATCATCATGCCTCTTTGCTTTCCCATTTGTCCTCTCTTTATGTAATAAATTTGGGGGAGGTGCATTCATATGAAGACCCTCGGGGAAAAACCAACTTAGTCCACTTTCAAAAATCAGAGAATTCAGCTGCATCTATTAGCTGCTAAGGTGTACTAAAATTCAAATTCATTCAACTATGGGGAAAAACCAACGTAGTACTGACAAAATGAACGGGCAATAATAAAAGGTTCGGGGTAGAACCAACTGAGTCCATGGGAATGAGGAAAAACACTTTTATTTTTTGGAATTTTATTTTTTGGACTAAGTTGGTTTTTCCCCGAGGGTCTTCATATGCATTATGCATTTCTTATGCATTCTATATATGCATTCTCCCTCACATGCATCGAGCCTGGTTTTACCCAAACACGATGACACGATCGCTGCGGCGCTTGCAGGTTTGGTTCTTATGTATAACCATAAGGGGAAAAATTCTCTCGCGCCTCGATCACGAGAGCGGCCGAGAGTTCTTAATATTGTTTTCGGCACTTGGCCGGGGCAAAATGCATAATTGCCTTATGCAATTAATGTTTACCATCTGGCGGGTCTCGTGCCGTGAAGGCCGATTGTGGACATGTCGCTTGGGCATATCAGATTTCTTCACCTTGAGTGCAGTGCATTCCGTTGAGGAATTTATGGTGCAATTTGAAGCACGAATTTGTTGGTTTTTAGGTAAAGAAGGAAAAGTCATATCGAATTTGATAGACGATTTCCTTTAGAATTAGCCACTTTGAATTTATTGTGGGCAATTGAAATATAGAGAGGAAATGTCGGGTCAGGTTTTAGCTCGACAGTTTCCTTTGAATTTTGTGGCCACTTGCACTTGTCATGTGGAATATTTTCCACATGTGCCCTTGAATTATGGTGATGAGAATTTTCAAATGACCGTGGGGGTCTTACAATATTGATGATTCTTAGAATTGGCCATGGAATGGTAATGCGTAATTTGTAGAATTGACCGTGGAGGTCTTATGAATGCTAATGAGCATTTAGGGGGTTTAGAGATTTGTTTGGGAGGCTGTATTATGATAGGTGATAAGCGAGCGCTTATAACACCTTTCCCCTTAGAAAAGAAAGTTTACTATATTTTGAAAAAGGATGGTAAACTTTCGTCGAAAAATCATGGTTGCGAAGTTTTCGAAGATTTGACAGGATGGGTAAGGTATGGTTTGCATCTATTTATTTTGCTGCGGATAAAATTTTTTTCTTTTTGAATTTTTCTTTCTTTTTTTATATTTTTTTTTTTTTTTTGTTAAGAGGGTGCTTCGGTCTTTGGTTTGTTGTACTTTTATTGAATATTCCATTAACATAAACAGTGTATATTTTTTATGTCTATATATGTATATGTCTAATCTATTTATTCTAGTTTTTTTTTTTTAAAGCGCGTTTTTATTATCTTTATTTGCATATTAATTATGTGCGCTGTAAGCAACGATAAGAACGATTATTTACTTATGATATCTAAAGTTTTATATAAAAAAAAAATATGATTGTGTATTAAAGAACACAAGGCAGAAGTGAAACCTCGCGTACATACTTATTTATGTATGTCTATGGGCCCTGTTCTAACTTTCGTACGAAACCGAATTCTGGAGAAAATGCAGAATTTGGAGTTCTTATTTTCGTTCCGAAATGATTTCGAAACGAAATTGACCAAACTTCACGTGTTCTCATTTTCGTATGAAACCGAAATTTTTCGTAATTTGACCGTTTTATTTTCGGTGTCGTTTTTGTTAGTGAATTTGTTTTCGGATGAATAAAAAAATGTGAGTTACATGAATTTTGTTGAAAATTTTGGTATAATTTATTACAAAACTTTAACAATTGTGTTTTAGGGGTAAACATACAAATGCCACACAATTTCGAGCCCTTGTATGCTTTATGGAGAAAAATCCAAAAGTGCCTTTATTTAGCAAAGGATTT
Organism: Thereva unica; assembly: GCA_949987705.1. Taxonomy (NCBI): domain Eukaryota; kingdom Metazoa; phylum Arthropoda; class Insecta; order Diptera; family Therevidae; genus Thereva; species Thereva unica. The sequence continues at coordinate 127,298,253 of OX465281.1, forward strand.
GATGACAATATTGCTGAATGGGAGAAATTAGTTGCCGAATTAAATTCTTTAGGACCACCAATTCGCGACCTTAACGGTTGGAAGAAAGTGTGGTCCGACTATAAGATGAATATTAAGAAAAAATTAACACACAACAAGGAACAGTTAAAAAGTTCCGGTGGTGGCCCTAACAAGTCGTTATACATTTCACCAATTGAGGAATCTGTTGCCAATTTAACTGGGTTGTATAAAGCAGTGGAAGGGTTGAAAAATACCAAGTCCTTTGGCGTTCCAGAAACTACGTGTACTGAAAAAGACCCTCAATCATCAAGGGAAAGAGATCCTCAAATATCAAGTGTTATAGAATTAAATGAGGATCTGTTGTTTGATATTGAAACACAAGATAAGGAACATGCTGATATAACATTTGTCAATTCAAATGAAATAATAACTTCCTTCCAAAAAGAAAGTAATACTACACATAGAGAGAGTAGGAAAAGGTCTGCAGAACCGCAAACAAAACGTTCATCAAAAAAAAAGCAATATTGCAATCTTGGAAAATCATATCAAGAAATATGAAAATTTCATGACAGGCATTGCTAAATCCTTAGAGGATTTAAAGGAATGTAATAAAGAAACAGCAACTTATTTGCGAAAAAATTATAAAGCTTTAGAAAGAATAGGTGACTTAAAAAAACAAAAATTAAAGGAACAAAAACGGCACAACGATAAAAAGGAAAGACAGCAGGATGAAAAAATTCTCATAAAAAGAAGGCTTTTAGAAATAGAAGAACTTAAACTGAAATCCTTAGAAGAAAGTATTCAAAATAATAACATCTTGTGATTTAATTAGCTACATATTCCTATGTTTTACTACTTCTTATTTTTTAATTGATAACGCTAGAAGCATTAATACTTTGTGATTTAGTTAGTTTTACATGATGTGTTTATGTTTATTTATTAAAAAAACCAATATGAAAAGACATATTTATGTTTTTTTTTTTTAACGAATATGAAAGAATGTTTTTATGGTTATTTAAATAAAAGATGAAATGTAAATAAGTATTTTTATTTTTATTAAATATCAATTATAAAATGAGTCCCTTATTGCATTTCTAATTCTCTTTGCTTCGTCATTGCTGTTGTCTTCTTCTGCTATTAGCTGTAACTCTGCTTCAGTTTGATTTACACATTCGCTTTCACTTTCCCATTCAATATTGTAAAATACACAAATGTTGTGCAATGCGCAACAAACATTTATTATTTGGATTGCTTTTTCGGGACTATAATAAAGTTCTCTAGCTTGTAAAAGGCACCTAAATCTATTCTTCAACACGCCTATAGTTCTCTCGATGACTTTTCTGGCTTTGGCGTGCTTTTTATTAAATCTCGTTTCAGCAGGAGTGCATGGTTCCCGGTAAGGAGTCATGATGAAAGGCTCTAGAGGATAGCCTGCATCTCCTAATATTACAAAATTTTTGTCCCCATTTGTATACTGGCCATTCAGGTATGCTCTAGCTTCACTTGTTCTCCAAATGGAAGCATCGTGGCAGGAACCAGGATGCCTTGCATCTATCACCTGAATGCGCATATTGCTGTCACATAACTGTAAAAGAAGCTTTACATTACTTTGAACAATTTATATCGATATTATTTACAATCATTGCATTCAAACTATAAAAACCTTTTCGTTTATAAAAAAGGTGTTTATCTTCCTTCGGCGCAACAATCTTAATATGTGTACCATCAATGCAGCCTATTACTCTAGGAAACCCACTCCTCTCATAAAAATGTTGCTTTGTCTTCTGCTTTTCCTCTTCTGACATCACTATACTTATCCATTTTGAACACAACTTCATCTCCAGAGCATTTAAAACTTCGCTGAGCACTTTGCAAAAAGTGGTCCTTGCAGCTCCGACATCGAATTCGTTGCCAACACCTCGCTGGTAGCCACCTTCGGCAAAGAAGCGAAGAGAAGCAGCTAACTTCAATATTGGTGGAATTGCGCTGCTGGTATTTATCTCAGCTTCCACTTCATTTAAAATGTAAATAAATGCTTCCTTGGATAACCGGAAGAATTCCTTAAATCTAGAATAAATCATTTATGAGTATTCAATTTTTGAAATTATTGGAACAAAATATTGTTTACACTTACACTGAAGATGGAAAATCCAAGGGATTGCAGTTATCTCGAAGGTGTCTACGCTGCCTCCGTAATGCAGTGAATTCTGCCCTATTTTCTTGATTTTCTTCTTCCTCCATTATTTCAAAATATAAAACCAATAAATTTGGATCCATTTTTGCGTATATATTTTATATTTTTATTTATCACTTTATATTTTTCACTGTTTAAAGCACTCAATACTCTGAAACTTTGACAGTTGATAAAAGTAAATCAGCTGATTTCGAAAAGAAATTTAATTTTTCATGTGGCCCGCTTGATTTTATATTCCGCACGAAAATGAGAACACCAAAATTACTTTCGGCCGAAAATTATTTTCGTATTCGTTTTCGTTTTCGTACGAAAGTTAGAACAGGGCCCTATATGTTCTTTATTATTGTATTTTTTTTCTTCATTTGCTCGTGTCTTGTATTATAATCTAAAATATTTATGAAGCAGGAAATAGGAAGTAAGAACTATAATATTTTAACTCAATTGATAAATCGTTGTACAATGAATATTTTGAAAGTAATGCAGTACAGTGTATAAAAAGGCAAGTATAGTCGTTGAATGTGACAATAATATTACGAGCTAACAATAACATTACAAGGAAATATACATACAAGTATGAATAAGAACATGATATTACTGCTGTTCCGGAGCTGGCAAGAATGATACAACTGATTTGTGGTAACTAAAGTACAAAACAAAAAGTAGACACAGCCGGGCACAACCAAGACAATGCTACTAACAGTCGGGAATTGAAATGTATTGTTTAATATTTCGGATTCACAGCATTTATAAGACATGAAATGATCAGCATACAATTTACGATTTACTTCTCAAACGAAAATAAAAACGAGGGAAGTGCTCTGTGGCGGATTTTTCATGAACTTAAGTGTTCCATTTGGACTTACACAGAACGGCACAGAGGGACACACTGTGTCGAACATACTTGTCTTTCTGTGTCTAAATGGTAGGCACCCATAGGCTGTGTTCCGAAATATAACCCAGTATACAGGGCAGTGTTAATGACATCATTAATTGATCCTTATTTTACATGTGTGAACGAGTGTGATACGTAAAAGATTGGAAGCTTAAACATTAGCTGCGTTCCATTGGGTAAAATTTTCTACTCCCGAGTACTCTGGAGCTCATGGCCAATGAAACGCGATTTTTAATATCAGATATTAATGCGAGAAAACATAAAATCAAATTAATTTATTGTCCTAAATATAAATTTGAAGAAATTATTATTTATATAATAGAAGAAAATATTATATCTTACCCTATATTATATTTGCCATTTTTAAATATTTACTTTAAAAATGCACTTTCAAATATTTAATAAACAATTTACTTAACCGTAAAAAGCAAAAGCCAAAAATAGATGGCTAAAGCTTGAAAACCTGGCGGTAATATTATGCATATCGCCCAATGGAACCCAGCTAATTTCAAGTTATAACACTTTCATGTATGCTATTAAATCACAGCGAAAGCACTTAAATTTACTCTTTTTCACTGGTTGATATTACGGAATACGGTCAAAATCTCAATTCTGGCAATATATTATATATTTTAATACAATTAAAATATAATCATTGCAAAATTGGAGATAATATATTATTGTAAAGATTATCAGAAATTTTACTCTCGTATATTTTGCGCTACAATATCACTTGCCTCAATAGAAAACAATCCTGTTTGTACGGAAAAACACTAAATGACAATAAACACCTCAAAATACAAGTTAATTGTTTTAAATATCACTTATTACAATTATTAAACAAATATTTTTCAAAACTAATCACACTTTGTAGCCAACCAACTGTCGATAATGACAGTTCGAAATTCTTATTACCTAATGTAATTGTGATCTCACTCCAACCTAGAGCGAGATGACAATACTCGAGTTATTGCATATGTATCCAAATATATGTTACCAAGAACACTTTTAGTTTTAATTAACAAAAAATCAAAAATATTTCGCTGCTTTTACAAAAATTTTATACATATTTAATAATTGATACCCAATCTCATTTTTTTAAATAACCGACTCCCCATTTTACTTTACCGATGCCTGAGCCATCTATGACCAATTTAAATAAATTGTAAATATTATCCTGCTGGTGCGGTGTGTGTCATCACTAAATTTCCGATTATGTAAATGAGTGAGAAAGCAACTTCCGTTTCGTACACCTGTCCTTGTTTTCGTTTCAGTTTTCTGAATTCACTCGTACTTGAGCGAATTAATTCAAAATCCTCAGAACGAGAGCAAGGAAGTTTCACTTCAAAAAGATTTCTATTATGTATAAAAATTGATGTTCACCCCCTTTTTTTTTATTTTATTATATCTTTTTATTTATTTATTTATTTATTTATTTATTTATTCATGGGGGTTGATTTTTATCTACTGGGTAATTTATTTTAATTATACCTTTTCTTGTGTGTAAAAAAAAATATTTAATTATTTGTTACTTATTTTCTAAATTATTAATTTTATCTATATAATTATTTATTTTCTAAATTATTAATTTTTTTTTTTTTTTAATTATTAATTTTATCTATATAATATGTATATTTTTTGTTCAAATGGTGGAATAACATAATGTGTTTTTTTTTTTTTTACATTTTTATTCATATTCTAGTATTTAGTAGTATCTTTATATTTTTGTGTGTGTTTTATTATTTATATATATATATTTATTTATTTTATTTCCCTAGTGTTCAAGTACAAAGTTGCTTATTCTAATAGTAAAAGGAGCGATTTATTATTATTTATTTTATGTGTTATTACTCTGGGTATATTTCAATTATTCTTTCGTTTATTTTTTTTTGATTTTCAAGAAATAAAGTATTATTTATTAAATTAATTTATTTAATCATACTCATGTATATATATATTTATTTGGGAAAACAATTTTGGTTTTAGCATACGCACGCATATATTTACTCGTATTATTTACTCATTCTTTACTACATGTATTAAAAGAAAATCTTTTGGTAATTCTTATATTTTCTTATTGGGCTTAACATGGCTTTGTTGTTACAACGTATGAACATGAGGGTGTTTCTCGTGTAGGGGTAGTGCTAGGTTCTGTTATGTCTGTCTCATTTCTGTCATTGTTTATAGTGTGTCTGAAGTGTTGTAGTTTATAGACCATTAGTGCTATTATTATTATGACTGAGGCTAAAAGAATATAATTTAGGGAATAATGGTGTATATCATGGTTATTGATACTGTTGTAGCTCAACTCTTCTTTTTGTTTCTGAAATTCAATTGTTTTGCTTAATTCTTTTAATTCATTTTCCTGATTGTATTTTAATAGGAATGTTTTCGTTTGTTTTGACGACACGCGGCTTTTATTGACCATTGATCCTTCTAGGTTCTCCCGTGTCAAGTTTATTGATGGTAGATAATAGGCATTTAATTTAGATGTTCGTACATTGTGCGATTGTAGGATCAATTCTTTGCTTCTTAAGTAACATCCTGTGCGTATCTCGATTATTCCAGTGCCACTGAGGGGGCAGGGGAAAATCTCATTAGCGCATACTATGTCTACAGTGGCATCCTTGTCCATAACAAACAACCATTTGTTAGGTTGAGCCAACTGTATCCAGAAGTCCGTGCGTGGTAAAGACTTTACATGACAAGTACTTGGTATTGTCTTATCGTGTTTAAGAAGGTCAATCTCACACAGATTATTTTCCGAATGAACATTAAAAATTGGGTGTACAATTCTACACAAGTAATACTTCAGATCATCGGTTTGACAGTTATTTAGGTCTAATTTATTTAGAGAGTAGTAATGCTCTCTGTTGTAATCCACTACTAAGTACTCTAGTGATGGTTGGATGAAAACGTAATCGTTATTATGTAGAGTTGGAAAGGGTACAACTTTGTAAAGCTGGTAACTCTCGCGAAATGGTAGTGGTACATTTAATTCGAATAAGATTTTATTTTTAACTGTTGCTGTACTAATGTGTCCGAATTTGTAAATTTGGAGCAGATTATTTCTATATTTATCTACCGATAACATTACATCGTTAGGTAGGTTCTTTTGGATAGTTGTAAGCAAATCGTCTATTTGTTTTGGAGAAATTATTGAAGGGTGTGGTTTGCCATGGCGCACGTCAGTAACCAGATCTAAAAGGATGTTTAGGGTCGATTCAAAGCGCGTTGATATAGTTGTGGCTAGAGAAACTAAAGATTCCAGTTCTAATAGCGCGTTTACGTGCGTCAAATCCTTATCTACCTGATTCAGGATGTTGTCGATTTTTACGAATTTAGTGTCAATTAGATCAAATTGGTTCTTGATGTCTGCCTGTGTTTTACTAAATATGTTGGTCGTGGTTTCGATAATGAGGGTTTGATTCTTTATGAGATGAAGCAGATAGTTTTGATCTTTTTGGACTGCCGCTATTTGTTCATCGTATCTGTCAGCATCCGCCTCGTCTAGGGTCCCGAACAAGGTTTTACTAAGGGAGCCTATAGCATTGAAGAGTCCTCGTTTTGTGCGTTTGTTTTGTCCGTCTAATAACTTAAGTTTGTCGTTTATTTCGTCTAAGACTGTATTGAAATGGTCAAATAGCTGAAGACAAGTTTCGCTTCCTTTTAGTTTATGAAGCGTCTTGCAGCAATATTTTATTTTATCCCTACATTGTTCTAGGTTATTTAATTCCAACTTAAAATTAGTTAGATCGTAGAATATTATAATCTTCCATTCGTTGCTGTATAACCCTACCTTACCAATTTCTTCGAAATAGATTCCGGGATTAGTAGTGAATGTAGTCACGTTGATCTTGTCGTGTCCATGCGTACCCATAGTGTAGCACATCATCATTAGAATGAATAGTAGCGTCCTGTGAGAAGGTAAATATTAGTGTTCGTCAGTGTAGAGTTTTAGATTGTTGTTATGTACGGTTCTGTTTTTGTTCTTAACTCTAATGGTTGTGTTTTCGGTTGAGTTTAAACGAATGATTTCGTAAGGGCCTTCCCATAAGGATGTGAGTTTGTTTTTTCTAGCGTTTTGCTTAAGTAATACCCTGTCGCCTAGATTAAACGATTTTATTTTAGTGCTCTTGTCGTAATACTGTTTGGACTTTTCTTTTTTTTTTTACTAAAGTCTCTTTCGCTATTGAGTGGCTATGCTGTAATCTGGATTTTAGTTCCTTTGCATAGTCATCGTAGTTGTAGCTAATAGTTGGTGCACTATTTAATGCGCTAGGTATTTCTGCTGGATATCCGTAAAGAAGTTCATGAGGAGAGTAGTTTGTACTCGAATGAGGGGTGGTATTGTAAACAAACATTGCGTATGGGATCCACGTATCCCATGTAAGTGGATCGCGGTTGACATAGTGTCGAAGGTATTCCGCGAGAGTCCTATGACTCCTTTCAAGGGCACCATTTGTTTGAGGATGATATGGTGTAGTTTGCAATTGTTTGATTTGTAGCAACTTGGTGACGTCTTTGAACATGGCACTTAGGAAATTGGATCCTTGATCCGTAAGGAGTGATTGTGGAATTCCATGTTTACAGACAATCTGTTCTACAAAGGCTTTTGCCACCGTTTGGGCTTCCTGGTTTTCTAGGGGGATCGCAATAGAAAACTTGCTTAGATCATCTTGGAAAGTGAGCAAGTATTTATTGCCGGAATGGCTAACAGGTAGAGGACCAACGATGTCTAAGTATATCTTCTCGAATGGCTTAGAACTTGTAGTCGTTATTTTCATGGGGATTTTAGGGTTGTGTGTCAGTTTGTTAAGTTGACAAGACCCACATTTCTTTATGAAATTCTCGACGTCCTTTTTCATGCCTGGCCAAGAATACTTTTCTTGTATTCGTTTTATGGTCCTGTTAACGCCTTGATGGCCTCCTAGAGGAGTTTGATGGTACTCGTGCAATATCTTTTGTACTTCTTCAGAGTTTTCGGGAGTTTTAATTGTCCCAAAATAAAGCGTAATGTAGTGGATGGTTTCACCGAATATTTGCCGGAGCAAGTCCTTTAATTTGGCTAAATCGGTATTACTTAAGTGTGGTACGCTGATCTCAAGATGCTTTTCATGAGAATCCTCGTCCTCGATCTTTATTTGTTTTAAGACGCCCTTTAAAATTTCTTCGTCCTGTGGTGTTCTACTTGGGAGACTTATTTTTACTACTGAATGTTTGCATTGGTTATTGTTCCTAACATACCATATACCGGGGTCCAATTTATCTGGCAACTCTAAAATTTCCCTCAATCTTCTTTCCGCGTCACTATCCATCAACGGTAATATGTAGTATTTATCTCTAATTCCTTTTACTGTCAGGAGATCGCGTTTTGTTTCACTAATAATAACTTCGTCTGTGCTTATAGGTTGATCAGATAAGTGGGTCTCTGGGCTATTCTCTTGGATAGGGGTTTGTTCATTAGTGACCGCTTTTGTTTGACTTCGTGTCAACATGTTGACGGTTCTTTCTTCCGTTACATTTTCTGGCACTATTCTACTAAGCGCGTCTGCATTAGCATTCATTTTCCCTGGTTTATATTTAATTACGTAGTCGAATTCTTCGAGTCGAATTCTCCATCTTGCTAGTCGGCTAGTGGTATCCTTCAGGTTCATTAACCATACCAGTGGCTTATGGTCTGTAACTATGGTAAATGTCCTGCCATAAATGTATGGGCGGAATTGCTCGACTGCATATATTATAGCGAGAAGCTCTTTCTCTATAGTGGAGTATCTAGTTTCGGCTGGGTTTAGTGTCCTACTAGCGTAGCAGACAGGTTTATCTTTGCCAATTTCGCCTTGCGATAATACGGCTCCTAAAGCTACATCACTGGCGTCCGTGGTGACGATGAATTCTTTATCGAATTCTGGGTGCCGTGATTAATCTTGGTGCCGTGATTAATCTTTTTTTTAGGTCTCTGAAAGACTCGTCGCAGAATTCATTCCATACGAAAGGGGCATCTTTCTTCAAGAGTTGGGTGAGTGGTTTTGCTATCTTAGCGAAGTTGGGTATAAATCTTCGATAATACCCTACGAAACCTAGGAATGCTTTTACATCCTTTTGCCGTTTAGGCTGTGGGTAGGTTTTCAGGACTTTTATCTTTGTGGGATCCGGGTGCACTCCATCTGCACTCACTACATGTCCCAGGTACGTAATTTCTTTTCTCAAGAAATGGCATTTCTCAGGTTGGAGTTTTAAATTATTTTCTCTCAGCCTGTCAAGAACCTCAACGAGTTTTACGTTGTGGTCATGTAGATTGTACCCATAGACGACTACGTCATCTAGATAAACGAAACAACGTATACCTTGTAATCCAGTTAAAACGGTGTTCATCAACCTTTGGAAGGTGGCAGGAGCTCGCTTCAATCCAAATGGCATCCTATTATAATGATAGTGGCCAAATGGAGTGCTGAAAGCGGTCTTCTCCTTGTCCACTTCATCCATTGGGATTTGATGAAAACCACTTGCTAAATCCAAGGTAGAGAAATATTTGGACTTACCCAACTGATCTAGAATATCAGTAATATTGGGTAAGGGATAAGCATCGCCTATGGTTATTTCGTTCAATCGCCTAAAGTCCACCACGACTCTCCATTTCTTGTTCCCATTTGCATCTCGTTTCTTAGGTACCAGTAGTAGGGGAGAATTCCAGGGGCTGCTGCTAGGACTAATCACTTCATTATCCAGCATCTCTCCTATTTGTCTGTTTATCTCATCTCTTTGGGCCTCGGGTAACCGATAGGGTTTTACATAAATGGGCGGCTTGTCTGCTAGTGTGGGTATGGTATGCACTATTGCATTGGTACATGAAAGATAATCTCCTTCTAAGTAAAATAATTCATTATATTTTCTACATATGTTGAGAATTGCTTCTCTTTCCTGACTATTGCAATGTTCTAAATTAATTAAACTCTCCAGGTTCTTCAGTCGGTTGTAAACTGGGTCCTTGTCATGGTCCGTGTGCATTATGTCGTAATTTTCAGCGTCTTCCCAGTTTGGTCTGATATCGTCCATGTCTATTTCTTCGTCTTGTTCGTTTGTGTTCAATATTAGTACTTTAGCTACATTGTCAACGGGTGTTACCAAACTGTCTCCTAAATATATCCCCGGTTTTATTTCCTTCTTCGCGCAAAGTTGTGTTTTATCTGAATTAACCCTTACACCAATTACTGTTTCGGTTCTACCTGCTATGCAAAATAGCTGCTTTCGTTTTGGTTTATCTATCATAGTCTGTCCCCTTGCTCCAGGGAAGTCGGTACGTAACTCTTCCAGGCAATTTCCCGATACCGTATTTCCGAATTTAATTACCATTTCCGTCTTGTTTTCATTCGGTGTCTCTAGTCGGTCTCCTTGTCTTTCTTGTACGTCGCTAACTGTTTGAAGCTGTTTTTTTTTTTAAATCCTCGGTTTGTCTTTGGTTATCCCATACATTTATCTTCAATACATTATCTTTATTTATTTCCTCATTTATCCCTCGATATCCAATGTTTTTATCTTCTTGTCCTCTTACGTCTTCGATAGTTTCTTGTCCCATCCTTACGTCTTTTGCATCTTCATTCATACATCCGTTTTTTTGTACTCCGATTTTATATTCTTTGCTATATTCGTCTTGAAATTTTTCCGGCTTATATTTGCAGGGATTTCCGTATTTTCCTTCCTCCTCTCTTAGTCGTTCGTTTTCGTCGTTCGCTTCTTTAGTTAGTTGTGGCTTCATACAGTTGTTTTGTTGCTTGTTTATGGTATAATCGTCGCTAAATCCGTCGTCTAGTTGAGTCCCCATTCCATAGTCATTGATCCATTCTTCTTTTATCCAGATTTCCAACACGTTTTCGCGATAATTCACATTACCATCATACTTGTACATGAAGTCATGACCCAATAATCCATCATATTGTAGACTACTGTCATCTCCTCCTAAATGAAACGGGTGGCTGATTTTTACTCTGCTATAAGAGTCTTCGATGTCCAAAGTTCCGAGTGATAAACCCCCTGAAGGGACGTAGTCTCCCCATAGGCCGGTGAGTAAACACCTTCCACTACAGTCCACTAGGCTTTCATCGGCAGTCGACATACTCTTATGCAGACTTATTTCAGATCCCGTATCTATGAGAAATGTTGTTTGATTTTTCTTTGATAGTGAGAAGGGCAGTGTAACGGTTACTCTGCGCTTAGTTTTTTGTATTGGTATCTTTATAAGAAGATCGCGATTTAATGGTCGCGGGGATGGATCTCGGCCTCGATTTCCAGATGGCGGGACAGGTGGCCAGTGTGTCCTTCCCGCGTGGACTCGTTTTCCGAATCCATTTCCTGTGTAGTTAGCCTTACTTGCCGTATGTTTGGATTTCTCCTACTTTCCTGAGACGGGGTCGGTGGTCTTGCTCCACCTGTATTAGATTGCCCTTGGGATTGGTATCCATTTCCTGTGTTCGTTCCGTAATTACCTCGGTATTGATTTGTATTTCTCCGGTCCTGCTGTTGGTATCTCCTTTTTTCGTGGTTTCTTCTGGTCCTACATTCGCTAAAATGGTGGTTGGCGACATTACAGTAAGAGCAAATTAGCCGTCTTACTTCCCTTTTGACGTTAGTTGACGCGAACGTTGGTAATATCTTGTTTTTATAGCAGGTGTCCTTCGTATGTCCTCTTTTATTACAAGATTCGCAAACCAATGAGAATCTATTGTTCTGATTCTCCCGTTGTGTTTTTTCCTTATCTTCCACTAAAGATGCTCGTTCCAGGATGTAATCAATCAGACTAGCGAGGTCGCACTCGTTTCTGGCCTGTGCTAACGTTTGGAGCCTCTCATTCCTTAGTCCATTCTCAAAGGAACGTATAGCGTCCTTTTCGTTCTCCTCCAGGAATATAGCTCGAGCTCCTGGGTTTGATACCTTTGCAAGAGTGGCTTTATTCAGTTCTCCCAAGGTTTTCGTAACTCTTAAGGAGAAATCATTCACTGATTCCTTGGGATTCTGCTTCATCCTCTGAAGTTCCTCCCGAACCGTAGAACGCGACAACTTAAATCTTTTTAACAATCCGGCCTTCAATTCTTCCCAAGACTCGGCACCACCATAATCTATGATGTCGTATGCCGGGCCTGACACTCGGGTTTTCAAAACATTAAAATACAACGCCCTGTCTTCAGCATCTCTAGCCCTAGCAAATAATGCATCACAACAAGCGATAAATCTATTTAATTCACTCTTATCGCCACTGAAATTTGGGATTAATTCTCGCGCTTCGGCGATGGTAACCCGGTATTCCTGAGCGGTACCTTGTGGGTTGGCCATCGCGTTTAAAGGGGCTTCAGATGTTGCCATGAGACCTCTAGCAGCGTCGATTCCCTTCTGCCGCTTCTGGCTTCTACTTCGCGTTAGAATTGTGACGGCGGAAATAATCTGCGTAACCGGAACAAATAATACTCAGTGTCTTCACTAACGTCTCCCCTTTTTTTTGTATTTATAAGGACCAATTTAGTAGGAAGAGCACAATTGTCATACCAATATTAAGTTTACCAATGAATCAGTTTCCGAACTACCAAAAGATTTGTTCGTTTATAAAAATGAAAAAAATATTTAAAAAAAAAAAAAAAAAAAAACGGAATTAACGAATAATAAATAGATAACTTGGCACGCGGAGAAATGTCACAAAGAAACCCCAATACATAAATATACGTATGCGTACGCGTAATATCGTAACAAAGAAGAGCAGTTTTGTTGAGAAACACACAAGAAAATTAAAATTTTGATTACTCTATTAAAACTCATCAATCATTTGTTTATTAATTTTAAGTGGTAATACTTGAAAATTAAGTTAATTGAAAATTTAATCATTTATGTATTTATTTGTGTTACATAAAATATTTTATTTATATATATTTCTCTTTTTTTTTTTTTAAAAAAAACAATTTTATTATTTCTCTTTGTATAGTAATAATTTTTTTTTTTTTAAATTACTAAACTTACTTGTTGGATTTTTTCAGTAGTTCAAGTAATTCTGCCATTACCATCTTTAATTCGGCTTCCTTAATGTTGTAGTAAAGCTCCTCCACGTCTGCGAAGAATAACTCTTTACATATGCTGCAGCTGCAATCTTCAGCGTGCGTGTTTCCCATGGTTGAATGATGAATCCCTCGTTGAGTATTTTTCAATATTTCACTTTTTTATTATTAGAATTTCTAGCTGTCAAGATTCCACTCCAGCCTCAGAGGTGTTTTAAGGCAGATTTGGGCTTGTTATTCCGCCTCTTGACAGTCTAGAAATTGTTCACTAAAAATTTTAGATCAGCAAGCCTTCAAGCAAGCAAGCATTTCCGACGGAGGAATGTCGTCCTTCAATATCCTGCGGATGATATCGTCCCTCAATTAAGTCCACAAAAGTTATTGTCTTCCAAGTCCAGGTATGCAGTCGTCCTTCAAATCCAGATATGCAGTCGTCTTCCAAATGTTCCTTTTAGATTCCGGATCGTCCTTCAAATCCAGATCGTCCTTCAAAATCCTGATCGTCCTTCAAAATCCAGATAGTTCTTCAAAATCCTGATCGTCCTTCAAAATCCTGATCGTTCTTCAAAATCCTGATCGTCCTTCAAATTCCTGATCGTCCTTCAAAATCCTGATCGTCCTTCAAAATCCAGATAGTTCTTCAAAATCCTGATCGTCCTTCAAAATCCTGATCGTTCTTCAAAATCCTGATCGTCCTTCAAATTCCTGATCGTCCTTCAAAATCCCACCGCTGCCACCAAATTTTTATGTTGCGTTTCTCCCGCAACAAAGGACTAGGCGGTACTTTCCATAACGGAGAAGTTTACCCGCCCTTATTGTTTAATTTTAATTATAAGTAAAACGAAATTTTTAATTTTGGACGACTTCAACTGCCGCCGACCGAGCCAACCTCTTTTTACTTCTTTATCTATGGACGACTGTCCTCGACTGTTAACTTCAATTGACTGACTTTTTAGAATTTCGGAATAATCCACCTTACCTTATTTTGATGTTTTTCACACCAAAAATTGTTTGGAGGCGTCTCCTAATCATCATGCCTCTTTGCTTTCCCATTTGTCCTCTCTTTATGTAATAAATTTGGGGGAGGTGCATTCATATGCATTCCATATATGCATTTCTTATGCATTCTATATATGCATTCTCCCTCACATGCATCGAGCCTGGTTTTACCCAAACACGATGACACGATCGCTGCGGCGCTTGCAGGTTTGGTTCTTATGTATAACCATAAGGGGAAAAATTCTCTCGCGCCTCGATCACGAGAGCGGCCGAGAGTTCTTAATATTGTTTTCGGCACTTGGCCGGGGCAAAATGCATAATTGCCTTATGCAATTAATGTTTACCATCTGGCGGGTCTCGTGCCGTGAAGGCCGATTGTGGACATGTCGCTTGGGCATATCAGATTTCTTCACCTTGAGTGCAGTGCATTCCGTTGAGGAATTTATGGTGCAATTTGAAGCACGAATTTGTTGGTTTTTAGGTAAAGAAGGAAAAGTCATATCGAATTTGATAGACGATTTCCTTTAGAATTAGCCACTTTGAATTTATTGTGGGCAATTGAAATATAGAGAGGAAATGTCGGGTCAGGTTTTAGCTCGACAGTTTCCTTTGAATTTTGTGGCCACTTGCACTTGTCATGTGGAATATTTTCCACATGTGCCCTTGAATTATGGTGATGAGAATTTTCAAATGACCGTGGGGGTCTTACAATATTGATGATTCTTAGAATTGGCCATGGAATGGTAATGCGTAATTTGTAGAATTGACCGTGGAGGTCTTATGAATGCTAATGAGCATTTAGGGGGTTTAGAGATTTGTTTGGGAGGCTGTATTATGATAGGTGATAAGCGAGCGCTTATAACACAATCTTTGCACCTATTTATTACCTCGCAAACACTTTTCTTATTTAACGACCCTGAAGCTTTGTGATAGTTGAAGCAACATTCTCCTCTAAAATGTCGATTACATTCTTTACACAGCTTTTCGATACAGTCTTTAGCGCATGCTGGAGTCTGCTGGCAGCAAGGACAGGTTCCTCCACATCTGTGATCGTTTTTGGTATTGTATGGTACATGACATTCCTCGCAATAATATATACAGCAAAATGCTGCAGTTAGCGAAGCTATGACGTTGTAATGATTGTTGTGGTACATTAAATTTAGTTTTTTTCCATTATTTTGTCCCTCAAATATCACATCTCTTCCTTTAGCACCATATCTATACACTATAATCTTATAATCTTTCAGATGTTCTTGGAATTTTTGCAACTCTGAAATTCCGGCACCTTCATTGGGTATATTTATCTTGGATTCAGACAAGAGTTCTGTAACTCGCTGAGTTCGTAATTTTCCAATATCCCGCCTCACTTTGTCAAACTCTGTCTCCTTATTCGCTTTGGATATGGCAACAATCAATGCTCTTGCTAGACACAGGCTATCCTTGTTTTTTATTACTACGATACCCCTTCTCTTTGCACATTCCTCATCAAATGTACTGTACTTTTTTGTTCTATCACTTCCTCTCCCTTGTGGCAGTCTAACTGTGGTAACATTCAAGCAAAACCTGTCGGTACTTAACCCAGCAAACAATTTGGAGTAAAGTTTATCGCACGATAAAAGAGCGTAACAAAGCGATATCTTTCGGATGTAAAATTTATCGTAATTTTGTTATATTTTTATATTCTGAATGATATTGTAAGGACGATAATAATTCGAAAAGAATTCAATTCGTTCTGGCGAAAATAGGAAGAAAAGGGAGATATTTATTCTCCTTTTCTCCTCCTTACGATACGAAAACGATGTCATTCTATTGCGAACATATCAGAAAGAAGATGTATTTGTGATTCTCTTCCTTCTATCAAACTGGCGAAAAACTTTTCTTCCTTTTCCCTTCATCGGTAATGCATTGGCAATAAACTTCTCTTCCTTTTTCCATAAACATAACGGTTGTTTGGAAATGCGTTCACTTTGGTGATAGCGTTTGACGTGCGAAGTTCAAATTCAAAGTTAGAGTTTCAAAGTTAAAGTTCTTCCCCAGCAAACAATTCTTATCTTCCGGAATACAGAAAGCGATTCGCCATCGAAGATATCTCTATCTTCTGGGATATCGTCTTGACTGCACCGGAAGATAGTTTCGTTGGGAGAAAATGGTCCGCCAATGCGATACCCCCAGAAGAGATCGATGCGTAACAACAAGGCAATAATAATGCGAATTGCGGGAGGGAGAAGAAAGCGAATTGAGGAACTATCGCCGAAGGGAATTGTTTTCGTATCGCGTGGAGGATAAGAATTCGTATCGCTTTCTTCTCCCTCCCGCAATTCGCATTCTTATTGCCTTGTTGTTACGCATGGATCTCTTCTGGGGGTATCGCATTGGCGGACCATTTTCTCCCAACGAAACTATCTTCCGGTGCAGTCAAGACGATATCCCAGAAGATAGAGATATCTTCGATGGCGAATCGCTTTCTGTATTCCGGAAGATAAGAATTGTTTGCTGGGAATCCACTTGAATTGCTTTGAAAAATTTTTCCAATGGTGTCCCACACATCTGATACTTTCAGTGTGGAGGCCGGTCTGTAACTTAACCACCCTGGACCTTTCTCCATAAAGGACGCTCCACAAAAGGTAAAACCAAGGAAATCATCCGGCTGAACTTCTCAGAGTGCGTGTTGAACAATATCGTCAACCGCACTTTTGATCCAATCTGAGGGTTCCACATTTGCAGGTGGACTATTGATTTTAAGTAATTTTACGTCCCCTCAGATTGAAACGCCTGATATGCGTTATCATATCGTTGGTGATGGAAAATTTACTAAACATTCCAAGCTCCTCGTCTACCTGAGCCCTAAGCTTCAACATTTTTTTCATACTTAAATTACACTAGCTGCTTACCCTTTTTTATTTTTAAATATATGTATATCCCCCACACTTTTACACTTTAAAAAATATTAACACTCGAACTTCTTTTTTATTTTTAAATATACATCTACCCACAATTTTACACTTTTTAAAACAATGTTAACACTCAAAATTCCTTTTTGTTTTTAAATAATATCCACCCACACTTTTACACTTTTTTAAAACACTTTCAGCACTCGAAATTCCGATTAGCTTAAAACTTCTTCACTTTTAAAGTTAAACTGTCAAGGTAAATACTTCCCGACTCACTTTTCGCGATTTTAAAATCAACCTTCGAATGACGGAGATGCATTCGGGTAGGTTTTTATATACGCGACCCAACACAAAACAAAACAAAAACAAACGGGCTCTTGCAGCTGCACCGGATCATGTGCAATTGCGCAGTATATCTGCTTGCGTGATCGCAATTAATTATTAATGCGACTTGTTTCAATCTTTGGAAGTTGAACTCGCCTGCTTATTTATTTTAATTGGTTCGCTTGGCATCTGCATTTTTTAGCTAGATAATAATTTCATTTCTGCGACAGCTGCGAAATGAGCAAAAACGCAAAACAAAACAAAAACAAACGAGATCTTGCAGCTGCACCGGATCATGTGCAATTGCGCAGTATATCTGCTTGCGTGATCGCAATTAATTATTAATGCGACTTGTTTCAATCTTTGGAAGTTGAACTCGCCTGCTTATTTATTTTAATTGGTTCGCTTGGCATCTGCATTTTTTAGCTAGATAATAATTTCATTTCTGCGACAGCTGCGAAATGAGCAAAAACGCAAAACAAAACAAAAACAAACGAGATCTTGCAGCTGCACCGGATCATGTGCAATTGCGCAGTATATCTGCTTGCGTGATCGCAATTAATTATTAATGCGACTTGTTTCAATCTTTGGAAGTTGAACTCGCCTGCTTATTTATTTTAATTGGTTCGCTTGGCATCTGCATTTTTTAGCTAGATAATAATTTCATTTCTGCGACAGCTGCGAAATGAGCAAAAACGCAAAACAAAACAAAAACAAACGAGATCTTGCAGCTGCACCGGATCATGTGCAATTGCGCAGTATATCTGCTTGCGTGATCGCAATTAATTATTAATGCGACTTGTTTCAATCTTTGGAAGTTGAACTCGCCTGCTTATTTATTTTAATTGGTTCGCTTGGCATCTGCATTTCTTAGCTAGATAATAATTTCATTTCTGCGACAGCTGCGAAACGAGTAAAAACGAAAAACAAAACAAAAACAAATGGGATTTTGCAGCTGCAACCGGATCATTTACAATTGCGCAGTATATCTGCTTGCGTGATCGTAATAAATTAGCGACTTGTTTTAACAGTATCAATGTATGGGTAGTTCGGGCCTATATAAACTCCACTTTGGCTGATGATTCTTAAGTAGAGTTTCATCAGTTCTAGAGGAAGGCAGAAGAAACTTTCCAAAGTTAAATCAGGTGAGGAGCAGAATTTTTTATTGAAAAATCAAAAGAAACATTTGGGTAAGAATGTTTTAAATAAATAAATTTTCAATTATTTTACCATTCGACTTTATTCTTTTCAGATATGGCTGGCACTATGAATAATAATAATTTTGAGTTTGGTGCTGATAGTTTGGAGTCAGCTAGGAAATCGTCAACTAGCAAAGGGGTAAAGAGGCGACTTTTCGAGGAGAAGAAGGAGGAGGATTTTTCTAAGTCGACTCTTAGCAAAAGGAAGAAAAGCATGTCCCCTATCATCTGTGTGAATGATGATGATGATACTGATGTCGATGAGGATGAGGAATGCATACTGGAGGAAATCAACAGTTTTCAATATAAGAAAAATATGCCTTTGAAAGACATGAAAGTCAACGAAGCGTACAACATAATTGATGCTAGGAAGGTGAATACCAAGTTCGGGAAAAAGGTGCTGGTGGAGCTGGAGGATAGTATTATATACTTACCGGGAAGGTATACTGACCTCTCAGATAGGGGGATTAATTTATTAAAAAAGGGGAAATATGCCATAGAGAATTTGGGAGAGATGGGTAACTCCTTCGAAATCATATTTAAGAAAAGATCAGGAAATCCCCATGAACTGAATGTGGACGACGGTGAAGGGAACATTATTTTATCACAAAACAGAAAAAAATATTAAATCATGTAAAAATAAAATTTTAAAAATAAATTTCAATGTTTATATTTGATTTAAAAAATAAAAATGTTAAAATAATTGTTTTTTTAATGTATCAAATTGTAGTCATTTTCAGGTTTACAGTTCTACTTTCAATGCTACCCACAGAGTTTCAAAACCTACACCTCCCATAGACATGATGTACCCGTCGAGCCATCGAGTTCTCAACATTCGCCCCAGCCCCCGCCGCCGCCCCCGCCCCCGCCAAAGACCCCGCCCAAGCCAACGACTCGAACCAGTTCCCGAACACCAGCAAACCAGTCTCAAGGTCAACGACCGCGACCTAGATTCCAGGGCCTTCCAACAGGTGATTGATTGATGACCTTGACTTGGATTCCAACATTACAGGCAACTGATGGCATTGACCTGCATTCCATCCCACGTGCTCTCAGTCCAAACCGTCTCGCGCAGATTCCAAGGTCAGCCACTTATGATAATTACAGGTGATTTATGACCTGTCAACCAATTAACATAATTACAGGTGATTAATCACCTTGACCTAAATCCCAAAACCGGTTTTGGTTCCCAGACTCAAGGGACCTAGTACCTACTCATTTTCTACACAACCCCCACGACATGGGTATCAAATGAAAGGGTATCTTAAGTAGAAGACAATAAGCAATATAGTATACTCAATATCTGGTTAGATCCACGGAGGTCATCTCAAGAGGGCGGATTACCATTTTCTTTACAACCCCTTCGACATGGGTATCAAATGAATGGGTATGATAAGTAGAATACAATAAGCTATGTCTTTATATCCATGGCGGCCATCTCAAGAGGGCGGACTACCATTTCTTCGCCACCACCTCGACATAGGTATCAATTGAAAGGGTATCATAAGTAGAATACCATAAGCGATATAATATACTCAATATCTGGTTAGATCCATGGCGGTCATCTCAAGAGGGCGGATTACCATTTTCTTCACAAACCCCTCGACATGGGTATCAAATGAAAGGGTATGATAAGTAGAATACAATAAGCAATATAGTATACTCAATAAATAGTTAGATCCACTGAGGCCACCTCAAGAGGACGCATTACCATTAGCTTCACAACCCCCTCGACATGGCAACTTATTGATCATGAATTTGGAAAACGAGTAACCCTGACTGGTCAATGTAAAAATTGTTCGTACACTCAAAAGATTCGTAAATCGGAAATGATTTCGGCAGCACCTGTTCTCATAATACAACTGAAATTATTCGAACTGAAAAATAAAAAGTTTATTAAAATTGAGCAATGCCATATCAAAGCTGTCACTTCTGCAAAATTGCATATAGGAGGTTCAAATTATAAAGTGATTAGTGCTATATTCCATACAGGAACACTCGAACAAGGTCATTACATCAGCATGTTGAAACAAAAATCGAGCTGGTTATGGATCAATGATTCCATAGTGCAGAAAAATCTTGGCCGAGAAACTCAAAAGGAGCTTATGTTTTTTTTTTACAAAGACAATAATATTAGTTTGAATTCCTGCATTTTGCTATTTTGTTATTACCTACTTATAAAATAAATAAAAAAATATAATGAACAATTAAATACATAATATTTCTTTATACAGAAGATTATTTACTTTTATTTTAGAATGTATTAAAACAAAAAAGAGTGATATCCCACCAAAAAAACATTAAAAATGTGAATTAGAAGTTCGTGGGCGCGGAAATTATTTATTGGGACAGTTTAAAACACACTTATAACAAAAAGAAGTGATATGGATTAGTCAAGATGTATCGTTAATAGCATGAAATAATTAAACACGTGCATTTACGAACGAATTCAAAGGAATTATACAACTGCCAATTTTTATTTAAAACTCAAAAAAGTAAGTATTATAATACTTTATTGAGTTTTAAATAAAAATTGGCAGTTGTATAATTCCTTTGAATTCGTTCGTAAATGCACGTGTTTAATTATTTCATGTTATTAACGATACATCTTGACTAATCCATATCACTTCTTTTTGTTATAAGTGTGTTTTAAACTGTCCCAATAAATAATTTCCGCTCCCACGAACTTCTAATTCACATTTTTAATGTTTTTTTGGTGGGATTCATTATTACGTAGAAAAGGAGCTTTCCAATGCTAGTTAAATGTATAAACTTTCGAAGGAAGTAAACAACTGATTTATGACAACAGATTTTCTATTATTTATGAAATTTATTTTGTATATTTTATGGAAATTAATAATCACAGGTAAAACGAAGAGTAATGTACATAATATTGCCATGGCGACAGAAAGGATGCCATGAAAGAGTGTAATTAATGGCTAGTCTCTAGGCACAACATCCCACTATACTTTTTCATCTTCAAATTAGGACTAAACAATTTCAAATTGGGACTAAACAGGTTCAAATTGGGACTAAACAATTTCGAATTGGGACTAAACAATTTCAAATTGGGACTTATGGGTTTAGTTCATCATGAAACTAGTTGGGATGTGGGTTCGACCCTTTCGGTCCACACGATTACTGGGAAGTTAATGGTGCATCCACACTACGCGGACTTAGGTCATACGCGCTAGTAATAGAACTCGAGACACGACGAGATAAAAAATAATAAATTTAAAACGTTATAAATTTTTCTTTATTAAAATTTTTACAAGTTAAATTGACTTTATTCTCTTGAGTGTTAAAACAGAACTGAGCTTTCTTTATTTTACATTAAAAATCATACTTTAAAAATTGATCAAAATTGCTTACGCTGAATTAATTACAATTGGGCTATGGAATTGCTTATTCGGCAAATTAATTGGAAATTTAAATGGAAATTTAAAAGTTGGGAAATACAAGAAAAATGTTATTAAAGAAAAATGTTATTATTGATTTGGTCAGCATGTCTGGTTGATTTCCGGCACGTGTTGCATGTAGAACATGTAACTCTTCCCCCCTAAGAGGAGAGCGACGGGTACAGGAACTGCAATTTTGTAGTTTCTGGTCCTGGAGCGGCTGGTGGTATGCTAAAGGTGCGTCTTCTTAGTTTATAGGCGACGTAGGCTAGAACATTGATCAACAGGATGACTTGGACGGCTATTAGAGTAAAGATGATGAAAGTTTTTGACTCCGTCTTGGCTTCGAGGAACTCGATCTGTTTCATATTTTGGATGTTGTACGTTTGTAGTTTTTGCAGGGTTATGTTCCTTTGGGTTGTGGTGAAGTTGATTTGGTTGAACAGGATCGGGTGGATTGTCATTTCGTCCCAATGTTTTTTTGGATGGCTTCCATAAGAGATCCCGTTTATTTGGACCTCGCAGTTTTCGAAGTGTAAAAGACCGTTTCCTATGATGGTTTTTGGGCTAAAATGACAAGTAGAGTTTATATCTGTTTCTGTAACATTAATAAAAAGAATGTAATTGGGTTCCGGTTGATAGATTTCGGGTGACTGGTCAACTTCTGTTAGTTCGCACTCGGCTGGAATGTTCTGAATTATATCAAGAACGCATTTGGAGTTCCTGGAGTTCCTCTGGTAGGGCGGCCTTGTGCAGTAGAATACCTCTTCTATTTCTGGGCATTTTTCATCGAAAAATTGAATATCTTGATGGTTTAGGGTGATATAAGGTTTGGTTAGGATTTTTTCGGAATTTTGTATTGGGATCGGGATCAAATGAAAGAATGAATAAGTTTTATTTTGCACGATAGGAATTCGGATGTTAAATATGAGGTTTGTGCCGTTAAGGTATGCCTGTAAGCCTAGTAATTCATATATGTGTTCTATTGATTTAATGTTTATCATTTCGTTTTTAAGTATTTTAAATATTTCTATAAGCTCGTCCGGGTTTAATATTTGTTTTGAAATTATGTTAAGTTTTGCGAATAGTATCGCTTCGGCTAGATTTGTTAGATGATTATGTAAAATTCCTATGTTGTAGTTTACCTGATTCAGATATTGAAATTGTTGAAGGAGAAAGTGTTCTTTCTTTATGTGATTATTAAGGGAATTTTGATTTTGTTTTAAATAATCACTTATTCTGTTTTGTTGTGCATTAATATGATTGGTTATGTTTTCAAATCTCTCGTTCATACTATTATTAATTACAACTTGTTGATTAATTTCGCTTTGTAATTTCGATTGATTAGATGTTATAGCTTCAATTTGATTATTTAAGCGTACGGCATCGGAAGCATCCATGTTACCCGTTATGAACTTTATTGCTGTACCTAATCCATTTATTATCCCTCTTCTAGATCTAGTCTTAGGGAGTAGTGCATATAACTTAAGTTTTAATTCATCTATCCTAACTTTGGTTGTCGTCACTGTGCTCTGTAGTTCGTCCGTATTGTTTAAGTGGTTTAATGCGTCTTGTATTGTCGCTATTGTCTGTTCATAAGTCTGCAGTCTTACAATATGAATTAAGTTACTGTATCCTTCTATTAGTCTTGCGTTGCCTAGTTTTAGAGGTAAAAGTCCTAGGTTGTTTCGTAGGTCATGTATTTCAAGTTTCTGTCCGTGGGTTGTCATTGTTAACCTGAAATTTACGTTTTGTCTTTAGTCTAGTCTTATGGATTTTTTGATTCTTATGTGTTACTATTGTTACTTTGTTATTTGTTTTAATTTTCTGTTTGCTAAATCTAGGTGTAATTTTATTTCTTCTACATTCTTTTCTGTAGACTAACTCATTTTCTTTAAACTCAATTGGGTCTACCCTGGATTTATTCAATTTTTCAATATTTTTATTAACTAGTCTTTCTACGTGTTCTTTAACTAATGGGTATAATTCCTTTTGAAACAGATTTAGTTTTTTAAGATATTCATGTTCAGAGTTGAAATTTATTTTTTCATTGAATTTGGAGGTTCTTCCGTAGAATAATTCGTAGGGAGTGTACTGGGTGGTTGAATGAATAGCGTTGTTGTAGGTAGTTAGAGTTTCTGTTAGAATCTCTTCATGGTCGTATTCATGCCGTTTTTCTTTGTACTTCTCGAGAATTATTCGGTAGATTTCTGTGAGTGTGGAGTGAAGTCTTTCGACTGGAGAGTTACTAGAAGTTTGTTGGAAGGATGTAAGGTGTAGTATTATATTATATTGGATGCAGAAATCTTTAAAAATGTTCGAAGTAAATTCAGATCCTTGATCTGCTACTAATTTTGAAGGTATGCCATGAAGACTTACGAAGTGTTTGATACTCTTGATTACGTTAAGACTTGTTCGAGCTGCTAATGTATAGGCTGCCGCGAACTTTGAAAATTTATCTATTAGGGTGAGGATTTGATTACCGTTGATAGTATAAATGTCGATGTGGATGATGTCCAAAGGCTTTAGGGGTTGTTCGGTCTTTTCAAATTTCAATTTTGGTGGGTGTCGATCGTATTTGAATCTGTGGCAGGTTTCACAGTTGTTTATTATTTGAGCTATCTTGTTTTTCATGAACGGGAAAAAGTACTGTCTCTTCAAATGTCTCAAAGTTTCGTTGATACCTCGGTGGTTATTGTTAATATGGTATTCATTTATAAGTCGTTCTTGTTCGTCATTGTCCGTAATGTCAGTTAATGTCTCCGTACATCGTATTAACTTGAAGATCTTACTGTTTGAGAAATATTTGGAATATATGGTTTGAATGATCTTGAAGGTATCATTGTCTGAGTAGATTGCTGATAATTTATTAGGTGCTAGGTATTCTTTAAGAATTTGGGTGATCTCTTCCTCTGTGAATTCCGCAGAGCGAAATGTACGACGTTGTTTGTTTCGAAATATTACTTCTAGGGACATTGGAGGTTTTGCATCTGTTTTGATCAATATTATCTGAAGATTAAACTCGTTCAAGGGTCGTTCGGAGATTGGAATGCCATCGTTCATGTTTTCCGTAGCAGTGTGAATCGTGGCATCTGTATCGTCTTCTGAAGGTTGTTTGCTCTCTTCAATATTAATTTCTGCAGCTTTGTTGCTGCTAGAATTTGGTTGCATCCTGCTAAGCGCATCTGCGTTGGAGTTTTGGCTGCCCTTTTTATATACTACCTCGTAGTCAAACTCTTCCAGTTTGAGTCGCCATCTGATCAATTTTGAGTTTTGTTCTTTAAAACTCATGAGGTAGGTTAAGGGTTTATGGTCTGTTACGATTTTAAATTTTTGGCCGTACAGATAAGGCCTGAAATACTTTATGGCCCACACAATGGCCAGAAGTTCCTTTTCTACCGTTGAATAGTTTACTTCCGAGTCAGTCAACGTTCGGCTGGCGTAACAGATTGGTTTGTCGCTTCCAATTGGGCCCTGTGATAGAACGGCTCCAATTGCAACGTTGCTTGCGTCAGTTGTTAGGATGAATGGCTTCGAAAAATCCGGATATTGTAATATTGGATCATTCATTAAGAGGTGTTTGCAAGCTTGAAATGCCCTGAGATAGTTTTGGTCGACGTTTATTTTCCTTCCCTTCTTCAAACATTGGGTAAGAGGTTTAGTTATATTCGCAAAATCTTTAATAAATTTGCGGTAGTAACCAAGTAGTCCGAGGAAGCTTTTAATCTCTCTTTGTGTTTTTGGAAGTGGGAATTCCTTTATGGCTCTGATTTTCTCGGGGTTTGGTTTAACACCATCAGTGGACACAATATGCCCGAGAAAGGCGATTTCTTTGTGCAAGAATTCGGATTTGTCCATCTGGACCTTGAGGTTTGCTTCTCGAAGTTTGTTGAAGACTTTTCTTAGGTTTTCTCCGTGCTCTTGGAGCGAAGTGGAGAAGATGATGATATCATCTAAATATACTAGACAAATTTTGCCCTGTAGCTCTTTGAGAATGTTGTCCATGACGCGTTGGAAGGTGGACGGGGCATTTTTCAACCCGAAGGGCATACGTGCGTATTCATAATGACCACCTTCTACAGTGAAGGCTGTTTTCTGCACGTCCCGTGGATCCATCTCAATCTGGTGGAATCCACTCGCAAGATCGAGAGTACTGAAGTATAAACTTTTGCCTAGCTTGTCTAATATTTCTGTAATATTAGGAATAGGGTAACGATCGCTAATCGTTTTTTCATTAAGCTTGCGGTAATCAATTACCAGTCTCCATTTTTGTTTCCCACTCGCGTCCTTTTTCTTTGGGACTATCCATACTGGAGAACTCCAAGGAGAATAACTAGGTTTTATAATCCCTTGGTCCAGCATGTCACTAATTTGTCGTCGCACTTCCTCTTTGTGGACGTATGGGTATCTATAGGATTTCGTATAGATAGGAATGTCGTCTGTGGTTAATATCCGGTGTTTAATTTGATTAGTGAAGGTCAGTTTTTGGTTCTCGCGGAAGAATATATCGTCGTATTCTTGACATATTTGGAAAAGAAGATCTCGTTCTTCTTTGTTTAGATGAGAAGAACGAAGTTTATGGGTGACATCTTCGGGAGTTACAGGATTGTTGTTATCTGGACAATTTATATTAAAAGAATTGACTTCAACATATTTATTTGTTATAGGTTCTACCTTTAATGGTTGTTCTAAGAACACCTCTTGTTCCAGGTTCGATGAATTAACTAATTCAACAAGGCTGTACCAGGCTGTGGATCGGTAGATTCCTTCAGGGATATAGACACCTGGTTTTACTAAGGTGTTTTTAATGAGAATATCTCCGTTTTCACTATCAACTGGAATTTTTGCTCTTAATTTGGATAACGGGGGAATTATAAATTTTTGCGACATTAAATTTGGCTTAAATTTAAGGGGAATGGAAATATTCTTTGTTACCAGTGTATCGTTTACTAAGTCTACTTTAGCGCCTAACGACCTTAGTGTGTCGTATCCTAGCAATCCATCAAAATAACCGTGAAACTTGAATATTAGGAACGTACTTGTTCCAGGTTGTTTGAATTCGCAAAAATTTGGTAATGTGATTTGTTTGTCTAATGTATATCGGTTTAATATGGTGATAATAACTGTAGGTTTTACGCTTTTTAAATCATCCGGGTGGACATATTCTGGGTTTAAAAATGAGTCTGAAGCTCCCGTATCTACTAAAAATTTGAGTGGTCGGCCAGATGGAGAGGAGATTTCAATATAGGGTAGAACAGATCCATGCGTGTTGATGTCTATATATCCGGTGGGTTCTGAGAGGCTTTCGGAGAAAAATTTGAGTCATCTATTTCATAATTTTGCTCTTCTTCACTTGTAACTTCTGGGGTTTCGTCTCTCCACTCATAGTCGTGAACTTGGTTAGCAATTTGTTGGTCGTAATAATAATCTAATTGTTGGTGGTTTGGTTCGAAATGAGGATCTGTGTCTGTTGCTGAGGCTACGTGGAATAGTTCCTTGCTAGTAAATTTAGGTGGACCGGTTGGACGGAAGAAATTGTTTTGTGGGTTAGTATTCTGCTGGTTCTGTGGATATCGATTTTGTCGGATATTTCTTGAACCTACATCCATGGGTTCAGGTTTGGGCAGATTTCTGTTGCTGGTTCCTTGGTTAAATTGCGACCTATGTTGGAAAAAGCTATTTTGATGCTGTTGAGGTCTTTGAGTATAGTTATTGGGATTGGTTGTCATTGGTCTATTGTTGAACATAGGGCGGAGTGTAGGGTAAGATAACCGGTTATTTGTTGGGGTAAAAGGGAGGAGTGTGCGATTATTTTGATACGCGGTAATGTTTGCTGTTGGTCCTCTAAAGTGGGTTGGATTTGATGGATTTTTAGAAAGACTACTTAATTTTGTTTCATTGGAATATTTGGTAATAGAATTGTCATGTCTAGAGTATGATATGTTTTGTTCCTGAATACAATATGAGAAAGCTTTTGCAAAAGTATCCGGTTTCATCGCTCGGATAGTGGACCCAAGAGGCTCCTTAAGTCCCGATAAGAAGGCATTGAGACACATTGATGTATATAATTCCCGTTTTGCTGTAACTACGGTTCCGTTGGTTTCATGTATTTGGACGTGATTTGTCATGGTGGCAAGAATTTCTATTATTTCACTGTAGAAACGTTCAACGCTTTTATTTAGTTGCTTTAGATCGTGAAGATCTTTAATTAACGAAGTTTCATTGCGTTTATCTGAATAATGGAGGATAAGATTTTGTTTGATTTGAAACCAATCCAACGGGGTACCGTACATATTCAATACCTCGTTGGCTGGGCCTTCAATTTTATTTCTAATTGCTCGGAGTAGGAGCTTACCATATAGCGTTCCTTCCGTTACTACAATTAACGATCTAATTTCCTCAACATTGTTCAGAAATTCATAAAGCAATCTAGGATTGCCATCAAATTTCGGCAAATCTTTAATGGCATCAGGTACTCGTAAAGAGTTAAAAATATCATTTGGAGTAAGCACTTGGTTGCCACCGCTGCCTGTAGCCATGTTGCTATAATCACGATTGTTATTTTCGGAATTTGAAAACACAAACAAATCTAAATTTTCAGTTGAGACACTTTCTTCTTTAATAACACTTTCACTATCGGAATCACTTTCTACGTTGTTTAAATTATTTAACGAAAAAAATTTCTTTAGTTTTTTATAAGGTTTAAATCTTTTACTAGGTTTTTCTAACGGCATATAATATATTTAAATAAAATAAGGTAAATTATGGATAGGATTTATGGAAAAATATTCAAAATTCGACTTACATTAAAATTATCAGGGCGATCATAATTGGCGACGATGTTCCCTCGTTGAGTTGAAGTTGCCCTTAGTATCGATGTTCCCTCGATGAGATGGATTTCCACTTCGATGTTCCCTCGATGAGATGGGTTTCCACTTCGTATCGATATTCCCTCGATGATCAATTCAGTTCCTTCGGTGTAATCTTGCAGCACCAATATTCTGTCGGCGGTTTCACACAGATTTTCTTGCACTTACTAGAACTTTAGAATTGTACTTAGAATCCGCGAACTACTATGAAAACCGATAAACCGTCGGCACTAGCAATATCACGATTTAATCAATAACGTCACTACTGGATCCTTTCGGATCCTACCGACTGCGCCAGTAATAGAACTCGAGACACGACGAGATAAAAAAATAATAAATTTAAAACGTTATAAATTTTTCTTTATTAAAATTTTTACAAGTTAAATTGACTTTATTCTCTTGAGTGTTAAAACAGAACTGAGCTTTCTTTATTTTACATTAAAAATCATACTTTAAAAATTGATCAAAATTGCTTACGCTGAATTAATTACAATTGGGCTATGGAATTGCTTATTCGGCAAATTAATTGGAAATTTAAATGGAAATTTAAAAGTTGGGAAATACAAGAAAAATGTTATTAAAGAAAAATGTTATTATTGATTTGGTCAGCATGTCTGGTTGATTTCCGGCACGTGTTGCATGTAGAACATGTAACTCGCTTTTGCCTCTTTTTTTCATATAGAGTTTAGTGCCTTTTTTTGCGATATTTTTACAGCCAAACTGCGCGGACCAAAGGCTGTTTAGTTGCCGATTGTTCACCTTATCACTGATGCGTATTGATAAAAGGATAAAACCTGTGTCGCCAATTAAACCTACCAGTTGTGCCCAGTGAATGTAGATCACCTTGACTGGTTATGATATGATAATAATGATCGTGCAATTAATATTCTAGGTTGACTTAGAAATGAGAACAGCTTTGATTTAGTTTTAAAAAAAAAATAAAATCTTTTATTCATTAAATTTGTTCTTAGATGTAACAAAAATCAATTAGTACTTTTTTTGGTTTTTAAAGTGGTATCACAACACTTTGCATATGTTCTTTCCACTTTCACCAATATGGCATATGTGGAAGAACCTTCACAATCTGCTGTGTAGTACCATGTAGTAAAGTATTATTATTTTTAATAATTTTAGTTTTGCTTTATTCAAACCAATTTCCAACACCTTTTTCCTTTACCTTAATCAAACATGCATTTACTTCTCAAAATTCACCAGTTATTCTGGCATGCATGAGAATACTCACAATGTTTGATTTTTTTTGGGTTTTAGTTTTACTTCTGACTGATTGTACTATTTTAATAATTGACTGCTTTCAGCATATACAATTTCTTCACCTTATGGCATATAAATTGTGGTTGCACTGAAAAACTCAATCGACGAAAGAGGCTGAGTCCTTGTTGGTACCCGCTTTATATATCCTAGAAAGTGGTACTTAGGCGAACTGCATTACCAAAGTCCAAAAATTTTCGTATGTCCTTATACCAAAAATATTCCTTGAACTAATTATTATCGTTAAATTTCTAAAATTATTTTCAGCATTTTTCATGTTATACGTAATTTTATATTTTTCTTTTTCTAATATTTTTATTAATTTCGAAAATGCCTATAATTCATATTTTTCAACTTCCGCCATCCATGTTTACATAATTATTTTGTATCTCGCTCTATTTTTACATAATTAGCCTCTCTTTCCCTCTTATTCGACTTATGTAAAAACTATCTTTTTTACAATATCTTTTAAAATAGACTTCTATCGTTTTTTATGGCAGTTCCATTGAATTCGTCGTAAAAAATGACATA
This sequence comes from Thereva unica, assembly GCA_949987705.1. Lineage (NCBI taxonomy): Eukaryota > Metazoa > Arthropoda > Insecta > Diptera > Therevidae > Thereva > Thereva unica. The sequence continues at coordinate 127,328,856 of OX465281.1, forward strand.
ATACGGCGAAGTTTTTTCATGCGTCAACATAAAGTTTGACGTTTAATTCGCTGGCAAAGTTTCGATGCGCGCGCCGCGATCGTTTTAAGTGTTTTTACCTGGTTGATTAACTTTTATCAGGTAAATTCTAAGTGTTTTATGTACAACTAGTGTCTGTGCAGTGTTTTTTAATGTCTTAATTAGTTGATTGTGTTGAAGCCGAAGGAAATTGGGTTTGTTTATATACATAACCTATTTCCTCGGTTTTGCACTTTCTGCATTAAAATTACTTGTTGTTTTGTGTTTAAAACTATTGAAATGTACTAATTTATATGTTATCGGTTGATTTTATGTTATCTGTGATGATTTTATGTTGGTTTTCAATTTAATTATGTGTTTTTCCTTGTTGTTGTTGTTATTTTCATTCTTCATGTATTGTTGTTGTTGTGCATATATGAATTCGTGTTTGTTGTTTTTGTAATGTTGAAAATTGGTTTTTATGTTACTATTTAATTTATTTTGTTTAATTCATTATTCTAATTTTATTTGTTTCTTTTTTAGGTATTATATTCAGGTAAGTATATGTATCAGATTTTTGACAAATTACTTTTATTAATTCATTTTTTTCTTTTTAGGTTTACATTAAATATTCAAGAAAAAAAAATTAAAATAGAATAAAATAAAAAGGAAAATGAAATAAATTTTAAAATGAAAATTGGGTGAGTTTTCTTTTTTTTTTTTTTGTAAAAAATTTAAATTTAATGTGTTTAGCCTTATTTACTGCGCTGGGGCTAAACATTCTCCCCCTCGTTGAACGCTTGCGTTCAAGAAGCCGCTTTGTCGTCCAATCCCTGTTTTATGATGGTGATGAAAGATGACTGTACCATCGGCTTTGACCTGCAGCCGTACTTGGTACTTGTCTGGTAGGTTGACTGTCAGTTCCTTTTTTCGGGTTTGTATTTGTGCGAAGTTTAATCTTTGTAGCACATGCTTTGGGATGTATAGTTCTTCGCCGTCTTTCGTAATGAAGCGTTGGAAGCTATTATTGATACGTGCTTCCAACTCTTTCACATTTGTCGTTGGTCTTAACAGGGCCAAGTTGTGCACTTGTCGTCCATTTATAATAGTGGGACCCTGTACGCTTATTTTGATGTTGCCTGTACCTGCAGACGTTACCGATGATACCCTTGTTGTTGGTCGGACATGTAGGGACGTTGGATTACGTGATGAGTCTGGTGGTATGGTTGAGGTGGTGCTCGTCTTTTGTCCTCGTATGTCCCGGGTTGCCTGTTGTTTGGGAGGGGGTGCATCTGGTCCGGTTAAATCAATTATAGCAACTGCCTGATTTTCTGGTTCATTTAGTTTCCGCTTCTGCTGTGGTTCCTTTGCCCTGGGATGTTCCACTTTGGCTGAGTTGCCTTGCTGGCTGCTGGAGACGGGTTTTGTGGTGGGGGGCTTCTGTGGCCGTATCCGGACTCGGAATTCTGGCCCACACGGCATTGCCTCGAAGTTCCTCCTGAGAACGGGTCGAGCTGGAGAGCTAGTCCAGGGCCTTAATGTGACTTCTCGTACCGTACACCTTGGAGGTGTTGCTGGTTTCGGTGGACTCGCTGGCTTCGGATGCTTTGGGGTTGTTTGGGCTGGTTTTGCTGGACCATCAAGAGCTGCTGACAGTTCTGCGAGTTCTGCAGCGAAATCGCAATCGAGCTCCAGAAAAGGACTCCCCATACGACCGGTTGGTCCATATAGCCAGTGGTCTTCGGCTGCGGCGAGATCTTCCTCTGTGTAGTCTAATTCGGACATCTGCAATGAGTTTATGAAATGGAGGATTTGGATTAGAGGAGGGTATACAACACAATGAACACTTAGAAACGGCACCAGGCACTGGACAACATGACGACACTTGGTGAAGGTTGTCCCTTCATCTAGCTGCTACTTATCCTGGATTGATCTATTGGTAGTCGACAGATCTTGGCTATTGGTCGCTGAAATGTGCTGCTGCTCGTTCGTACTTGTACTACTCGGGTTAAGCCATCCGATCCAGGAAAGGTTCTATCGATGATGCCTAGTGGCCACTTAGTTGGTGGCAGGTTTTCGTGTTTAATGAGTACGACGTCTCCGACCTGAATGTTGTGTTGTTCCTGTTTCCATTTTTGTCTTTGCTGCAGTTGGTTCAGGTAATCCTTGGTCCATGTGTCCCAGAATGCCTTGACTGCATGTTGAATGTGTTTCCATCGGACTGGAAGCAACATGTTGTCGGCCTTATTTGTTTCAGGTATAGCATTAAGAGCCTGTCCAATCAGAAAATGTCCTGGGGTAAGTATGAATGTATCATCAGGATCATTTCTAACTTGACATAGTGGGCGAGAGTTAAGACATGCTTCGATTTGGGTAAGTATTGTTGAATATTCTTCAAAGGTGTAGGTCGACCTGCCTACTGTTCTACGAAGATGATGCTTTATGGACCGCACTCCGGCTTCCCAACTGCCTCCGAAGTGTGGAGCTGCAGGTGGATTGAAATGCCATGTCATTTGTTGTGGTATGAAATATTGTGCTGCTGCTGAGGTGGCCTCCTTGACAGCTTGTTTAATTTCTTAGTCGATGATGACCTTTGCTCCTATGAAATTAGAGCCACAATCGGAGTAAATGTTGGAACATAGGCCTCGCCTGGCTATAAATCTCCTTAATGCTGCAATGAACGCACCAGTTGATAAATCGGATACTAATTCAATGTGGATGGCTCGTGTAGTAAGACAAATTAGTATGCAAATATATGCCTTTAATAGTTTTGCATTGCGAATATTTGATGATTTAATCAATATTGGGCCGGCATAATCAATTCCAACGTTGCTAAAGGGTTTGTTAATGGTTACTCTAGGTGCAGGAAGTTGCCCCATTAGCTGTGTTAGGGTTTCTCCTCTTTGCTTAACACATGTGACGCATTTGTGTATACGAGAAGCAATACATCGTCTGGCGTTCAGGATCCAATATTTCTGCCTACTCGTGCTTAGTACTACTGACACTCCGCCATGCATTGTTCCAAGGTGTATCCTATCAACGATTAGCTGTGTAACGAAGTGCTCCTGGGGTAGAATAATTGGGTGCTTTGCATCATATAATATCATAGCCTTTTGTAGCCTGCCACCGACTCGTATCAGTTTATCGTTATCCATGAATGGGTTCATTTTCAATAAGCGGCTATTTCTTGCTAGTGACTTAGCCTGTGACAAATTGGTATACTCTTCAGGAAAACTTGATTGTTGTACAAGTCGTAGAATCGTTTTTTCTGCTTCTTGCCACTCATCGATGGAGATATGATTTGCTCGTTTGAATTCTGGATTTAAACAATTGTGTTTGAATCTCTGTATCCATGCAATGATGTGTGTGAGTCGTGTCATTGACGAATAACGCAGCAATATATTGTTCTCGAGTTGAGAGATAAAACTTTTTACTTTTGGTTTCCTTGCTTCTAATTCAGTTTGTTCATTTATGTCTCGAAAGTTAGGCCATTTTTCTTGGCTGCTTGTTAGCCAATTTGGTCCATGCCACCATAAATGATTATTTACCAGATTTGCTGCTGGTATACCTCGTGATGCCAGATCTGCTGGATTGTCGTTGGTCGGGATATGTCTCCACTGATCATAACGTATCACCTCCTGGATCTCCACCACACGATTCGCTACATACGTATTCCACCTGGACGGGTGCTCCTTAACCCATTGAAGTGCTATGGTAGAATCCGTCCATGCATATGTTGCAATGTGTTGCAAGTGCATGTCAGCGATCGTGCCTTTAATTAGTCGTGCTAGGATGACAGCTCCGTTTAGTTCAAGTCGCGGTATTGTGGTAGGTTTGGTTGGTGCGATCTTGGTTTTGGCTGTAAGCAGGGTGGATGTAATGTCTCCGTTCTCGTGTTCGACTCGTAAATACACTACGGCAGCGTATGCCTTTGTAGATGCATCGCAGAATCCATGTATTTGTGCATTGGCACCTGGGGAGTATTGTATCCATCGTGGAATCTGTAATGTTTCCAGGTCCTTTAGCTGTTGTTTGAATGTCGACCACTGGGTTGCTATTTGAGGGGATATCTGTGTATCCCACGTATTGCCAGTAATCCATAATGTCTGCATCAGTATCTTAGCTACGATTATGACCGGAGATAACCATCCTAATGGATCATAAAGGGATGCTATGTTGGACAGCATGTTGCGTTTTGTAGTTATTTTGTGCTCACGCATTGGGATGACTGAGAATGTAAAATAGTCAGGTCCAGGATGCCATCGGATGCCAAGAGTTTTAACCGTGTCGTCATCTGAGAATGTAAGTATGTCCTTTAGCTCACGATGTTCTACGGGTAAATCCTTTAATAGTTCTGGTTCATTGCTTGTCCATTTACGCAAGTTGAAACCACCTGCGCGAGTTAAACTAAGAAGCTCAGACTGTAGTTGTTTTGCCTCTGTGATACTATCAGCCCCAGCTAGCAGGTCGTCGACATAGAAGTTGGAATATATGGCCTTGGATGCTAGAGGCCACTTCTGTCTTTCGTCTTCTGCAAGCTGTTGAAGTGTGCGGATTGCCAGATATGGGGCACATGCGGTGCCAAATGTTACAGTGTTTAATTGGTAGTCCTGTAATTGTGAAGTTTCTGGATGTCTCCAAATGATCCTCTGAAACGTTCTGTGGTGTGGATGTATGTTAATCATGCGATACATCTTCTCGATATCCGCATTCATTGCGACCTTGTATTTCCTCCAATTGAGTAGGGTCGCGAATAATTTAGGTTGTAAAGTCGGTCCTGTCAAAAGGTTCTCATTGAGTGAGACTCCTGCAGTGGTTTTGGCAGATGCGTCGAATACAACTCTTAATTTTGTCGTGCTGCTTTCCTTGAAAACGGCATGGTGAGGAATGTAATAGTGCTCTTCCTCACTGGAAGGAGGGTTGACTGCCTCCATGTGTCCCAGATCGATGTACTCATCCAGGCATTTTGAATATTCCCTTTCGAATGAAGTACTTTTGCTGAACTGGTGCTGTAAAGATTTAAATCGTTTTAGGGCTTGTGGCCTTGATTGTCCTAGAGCTGGTAGTTGCTCCTGCATGAAAGGAAGGTTTACTTGATATCTTCCGTTTGATTTTCGTATATGTGTTTTTGTAAATATACGTTGGCAGAGTTCGTCTTCTGGTTTCAAAATCTGCTGTGCTGGAACTTCTTCTTGTTCCCAAAATTGTTTGAGCTGCCTGCTCAAGTCCAATTCTGCGGTCGTGACTGTGCATGCTGTCACTTGGTTGAGATGCGTGTCGCTTGTTGGTCCTACTAGAATCCATCCAAACATTGTATTTATGGCTGTTGGGGCTGTGTCAGGTCCTCGTCGGATGCCTTCTTCTACGATTTTTGCATAAATCCGTGCTCCCAATAGTGCGTCAATATTTGCTGGCTTCCAAAATGTTGGATCTGCTAATTGTATATTGTTGAGATGATCCCAGTTCCCTCTTCGTAATACCCTTGTTGGTAATGGATCGGTGATCCCATTGAGGACTAGAAATTCATCTGTTACTGTAGATTTATTAGGACGCCGTGCTTCTAATGTGAGCCTTACTTGTTGGCGTGCTGTTGCTGCTGGACTTGTATCTATTCCAGTGATTACTATTGCTGTGTTTGTGGCAATAGCGCCAAGCCGCTTGCATGCAGCTTGTGTGATGAACGATGCCTCCGAACCAGGATCTATTAGGCATCGTAATATCTTCCTTCTGCCATGATCAGAATATGCAGTTACTAATGCTGTCGATAGTAATGCATGATGATCTTTTGTAGCTAAGAAGGATTGTATTGCGTTACATTCATCAGTATTGCTGTCTGATGGTGTCTTCACGGTTGCTGGAGAATGGTTTGTCCTGCTGACTCCTTCATGAAGATGTATGTCGTTGGATCTGGATGATCCAGTGCTCTCTCGTTTGAGTTCGTTGTGTAGTGTTGTGTTATGCTTCTGTTTACATTTATGACATCTGTATTTACTTGGGCACGCATTTGTTTCGTGCTGTGTGGACAAACAGTTTGTACAATGACCGGCTGCTTTTAATACTTTGTATCTTGTCTCAGGATTCATTTCATGATACTTTTTGCACTTGATGACGAAATGTTTTTGCTGGCAGGCGGGACAATTGTTCTGTTTCCGTGCATGATGAGCATGTGTGTTTCCTCTGGCTGGACTTGGCCTCGGTTGAAGTGTAGGTTTGGATGTTAGTTAATACTTTAATCTTTACTGATAGTAGTTCATTTATTACTTCAAATTGTTTGGTCCCAATTTGAAATTGTTTGTTCCCAATCTGAAATTGTTTAGTCTCAATTTGAAATTCTTTATTCCCAATTTGAAATTGTTTAGTCCCAATTTGAAATTGTTTAGTCCCAATTTGAAATTGTTTAGTCCTAATTTGTAATTTTTTAGTCCCAATTTGAAGTTGAAAATGTATAGTTCTTTTTGTTAATATTGGCACTTTTGCAGTCATGCCTATGTTGATATAGTCTATTTTTTAAAAATTTCCGTTTTTGACCAATATAACAGGCATCCCACATTTTACATTGTGTTTTGTATACTATATTTGAACGTATTTCTTGTGGGTCAGGGTCTTTATGCACTTTTTTGGTATTATAAAAAATTACCCTAGTGCTCTTGGAGTATCTTGATAACAAACCTCTTAATTTATATGCAACGGGTGTCAAATTACTTCATTATATTATACTAGCTGGAACCCGTTGCGCCTCGCTGCACCCATCAATGTGGTGGATGGTTACCATTCAGCTCTTTCCGCAGCATTATCCGTTGTACAATATACATATACGCTGGCCATTTTCTAGATGTCCAACCAAATGAACAACAGTTCCATATCTTTTATGAATGGCGAATGAAAGAAATTGCCATACCGCTAGATTATTGCTAACATTACGTCCCATTTAATATTGTGTTATTTTGCCGATCGCATTTGCATTAGCAGCACCAAAAACAGCCATGTCGCTCCCCTTCATTATATATGTATTTGAATATGAATTTGATTGATTCGACGGAATTGCAAAATTCAACATTTATGAGAGCATTTAACGTCTTGGACAATAATGGCGAATAGAGTACGACCCAACGATTGTCAGCTTCACAATCGTAACCTTCAAAGTTATCTCTTTGCCATTGACCTTAGTCGGTCGACGAAGATACATTGGGTAACCATTGTTCCCGATTACATTTTCAGAAATCAATGCTCTTGAATACCGCTTTCAATATTTCTAACATGCATCATGATTCAGTCCCATCCCATTGTGGATTGCAAGTAAGAACAAATCTGACGACCATATTGATATTGGACATATGCTTTCCGACACACAATGCATCAACGATTTTCCAACGTTCGTTTCGAACTGTATCTATTTTCTTTGCTGAACCTAACTAAAATTGTTAAAGTAACCGCTCGGCTGCGCCAACTTTGATATTTTTTGTTCTTTTTCACATATGCCTTTGTCGAAAACTACTAAATTGGGTCAATAGCAAGAGAGGGAAGTATTGTACCTTGTTCAACAAAAATTTTTGCTTAAAAACTAACACATGCACAAATGCCTTATAGATAAAGAAACATTACTCGGCCATAGCCGTTGATATCCCATCTAAAGATAATAAGTTAATCTTGGTGAAGCAAGACCCATGTACCCCGAGAGTATGATAACAAACCGGTTAACCAAGTGTTAAATATTGACCCGTGTACGCCAGCCTAATGAGAGTAACATGTAAACGCACTCTAACGTTACTACTGTTACGTTTCGGTTAATGCATTTATAATTTGACACCACTATCGCTGCTACAATCCTTTTTAAATTCTTTTATTTAACTTGCACTGTTTGTCGTCAAATCTTGGAAGTTAAATTTGACCCACTTCCCGGTTTCGGATAGAGCTGAAATTTTGCATACACGTTTAGTTTGGATGACAATGCAATCTGGCCATTTTGTAAAAATATCAAGATAGCAGTTCCAAAATGGCGCCCGCTTTTATTTTACTTACACTGTTTGTCGTCAAATCTTGGAAGTTAAATTTGACCCACTTCCCGGTTTCGGATAGAGCTGAAATTTTGCATACACGTTTAGTTTGAATGACAATGCAATCTGGCCATTTTGTAAAAATATCAAGATAGCGGTTCCAAAATGGCGCCCGCTTTTATTTTACTTACACTGTTTGTCGTCAAATCTTGGAAGTTAAATTTGACCCACTTCCCGGTTTCGGATAGAGCTGAAATTTTGCATACACGTTTAGTTTGGATAACAATGCAATCTGGCCATTTTGTAAAAATATCAAGATGGCGGTTCCAAAATGGCGCCCGATTTTTGAAATTGTGCTCCGCGGCCCTTTGAAATGGGTATCAAATGAAAGGATATGACAGGTAGAACACAATAAGCTATGTGGCGTCATTCCAAATTCAAAATGGCGGACAACACTTACACTGTTTGTCGTCAAATCTTGGAAGTTAAATTTGACCCACTTCCCGGTTTCGGATAGAGCTGAAATTTTGCATACACGTTTAGTTTGGATGACAATGCAATCTGGCCATTTTGTAAAAATATCAAGATGGCGGTTCCAAAATGGCGCCCGATTTTTGAAAATGTGCTCCGCGGCCCTCTGACATGGGTATCAAATGAAAGGATATGACAGGTAGAACACAATAAGCTATGTGGCGTCATTCCAAATTCGAAATGGCGGCCAACACTTACACTGTTTGTCGTCAAATCTTGGAAGTTAAATTTGACCCACTTCCCGGTTTCGGATAGAGCTGAAATTTTGCATACACGTTTAGTTTGGATGACAATGCAATCTGGCCATTTTGTAAAAATATCAAGATAGCGGTTCCATAATGGCGCCCGATTTTTGAAATTGTGCTCCGCGGCCCTCTGACATGGGTATCAACTGAAAGGATATGACAGGTAGAACATAATAAGCTATGTGGCGTCATTCCAAATTCAAAATGGCGGCCAACACTTACACTGTTTGTCGTCAAATCTTGCAAGTTAAATTTGACCCACTTCCCGGTTTCGGATAGAGCTGAAATTTTGCATACACGTTTAGTTTGGATGACAATGCAATCTTGCCATTTTGTAAAAATATCAAGATGGCGGTTCCAAAATGGCGCCCGATTTTTGAGATTGTGCTCCGCGGCCCTCTGACGTGGGTATCAAATGAAAGGATATGACAGGTAGAACACAATAAGCTATGTGGCGTCATTCCAAATTCAAAATGGCGGCCAACACTAAATTGCGGAAAGCTTATAATAGACTAAAAAGTAGAAAATATAACCGATCAACTTCCAATTTTGCACACACTCGTAGTTCGGGTGGTTAATGTGTATGAATGATGAGATGAATAGTTGAGTTAAGGGTGAGTTGATAATAAAGAAGCAATACACGTTACAAAAAATCACAAACAAACACAGACATGCTGCTGTCAACTAAATTCAACTACTCAAATACTGAACTCATGTCCGTATGCATAATTTCAACTAAACCCAGGTAGCAGAGCTGAGTCGAGTTCAATCAACCTTAACCCTACTCGACTCCCGTTTACATGTAGTTAGACTTGGGTTCAACTTGAGTTCAACTCATCATGTCTAAGTACTAAATGCAATCTGACCTTTTTGTAAAAAAATCAAGAAGACGGTTCCGAGATGGCGGCCGTTTTTGCAATTATGTTCCACCGAGCCCACGACATGGGTATCAAATGAATACAGTAAACTGTGTGACGTACTTTTAAATCTAATAGAATTGCCATCATAAAATGGCGGAATACATATAATAAACTAAAAAGTAGAAAATAAAATAAATGGTTAAAAAAATTTTTTAAAAAAAATTCTTTTCATTAACTAAAAAATGTACTGAAAATTAAAAAATAAAAAATATTTTAAAGAAAGCGTGAAATTTCAATTTTAATGAAAAAGTTAATTAAAAGAATGGCGCATTTTTCATCAAAAATTGAAAATATAACTGTAAATCGCGTGAGATTTACAATAACCCTCAATTTTTTGCTTTGTTAATTTTAAATTCTAACAAAATTTTTTGATGAAAAATGCGCCATTCTTTTAATTAACTTTTTCATTAAAATTGAAATTTCACGCTTTCTTTAAAATATTTTTTATTTTTTAATTTTCAGTACATTTTTTAGTTAATGAAAAGAATTTTTTTTAAAAATTTTTTTAACCATTTATTTTTTTAGAACGATTTTACTTTTTTTTATTTCATTTAATAAAACAAACCGATTTCACGTACAAATCATATCAATTAAATGCGAAGAAAAAATTTCCAATAAGGATATCGACAATTCTTTTTCAAGCGCCATTACAAAAATACCAACAGACATAATCATGAAAACTATATACATAAACCTTGCTATTGAGGTCTTCTGACATAAACCACACTCAATCAGTCATTTCATACAGACAATTTTTCAAACATCGATTACATACAAAACAATGATTCATTTTTATATACATAGATTAAAATTCATACTCTTTCTTTAACTTCTAGGATTAATTGCTTATCAGAAGCCATTTACAATTATTAATAATTGGAAACAAAACTGAATCAAAAATACTCAAAGGCAAACTCAAGGAGGCAATTTATAAACAAACGAGAATGCATCCCCTCAGATCCAAATGCGCTTATTTCCGTTCATTGCAATCGTTCAGGTGGAAACCTGTGGTGGGAAAACCACTTTGGCAGTTCACTCCGATTCTGCTCCGCTCTGATCCGTTCGTTTTAATTGAACTTTAACAAATAGTTATGTTTGTGTTACATTGTTGTCGAATACTTAACGCGACGTGAAGTGCAATGTCGAGCGTTGTTATTGCAATGTCGAGCGTTATTATTGTAAATTTTGAACCGTTGGGTATTTTGATTTGAGACTTTCCAGAAAACTGCTTCAACTTCTATAACTGCTTCTACGACTACAAGGTAGAAAAGAAGCGCATTTCAAGAATTTATAACAGAAGTTTTTATTAAAAAATCGCACGAATTCGTTGAAATTTTGATTAAACATGTCGTAATTTTGTTTCTAATTGATATATATATATATATATATATATATATATATATATATATATATATATATATATATATATATATATCGACTGGTGAAAAGCAAAAGGGCACAAGTGATTTTTTGTAGTTTTGAGAAAAAGCCGATTGAAGATTTTCATGCCAAAAAAATAGTGGAATAAAATTCTAAATGTTTTCAGGGAAATAGGATAATAAATATGGCTCTACAGATATGTGAGACGGTTCGTTTAAGTAGGGGCAATATTTTTCAAATTAAATCACTTGTGTGTGCCCTTTTGCTCTTCCAAAATTATTTAATTTTTTCAAAAGAGACCAAACTGCAATGGAGAAGTAGGAAAGACAATAGGCAATTATTTCAAATTAAAATTAGTATTTCCCGCAACTGTACGAATATGCCGTTTTGCCATTCCATAGAGCAGTGTATAATGTAAAAATGTCCATAAAAATCAAATTTCGCAAAATTGTCACTTGTGCCCTTTTGCCTTTCACCAGTCGATATATATATATATATATATATATATATATATATATATATATATATATATACCTATATATATATATACATATATGTATATATATATATATATATATATATATATATATATATATATATATATATATATATTTTTTTCCTGGGGGTAAAAAAGCATTCGCTACCGTCATGACTCAAGTGCCCCTTACTGGCCGATCCCGCATGACGGTTATGTTTCACGTAAATCCACACATACACACATATGGACACATAAGTGCACATACGCATATATGGGTCTATGAACATGAGAACTAAAAAAGCCCCTCCGACGTGATCCACCCCCGCGGGACTGGCTAATAAGCATTACATCGCGGGGGTCGTTCAGCTTCATTCAGCTGCTTCTGCTCGCGGCATTTCTGTGCCTTTCTCTATTTCTTACGGCTTCTTCTTGCCTTAGCTTTCTGTGAATGGTCTTGAGGGTTGCTTCCACGTCCCTCCACATTTCCTCAGACCTCATCATATGGTCTAGGATGTTTTCGGGCGTTAGTGGCTCCTCGACCCTTTCTTCTAGTTTCGCCCTTTCCTCGGCGAATCTCGAGCAGGTAAAGAAGACGTGTTCTGCGTCTTCCTCCGTCGCTAGGCATACTGGACACAACGGTGAATCATCGTGCCCGAAGCGGTGGAGGTATTTCCTATACCCCCCGTGTCCGCTCAGGAACTGCGTGAGGTCGTAACTTACTTCCCCACGCTCCCTCGTAGCCCATATTTCCACGTTAGGGATAAGTCTGTGGGTCCAGCGACCCTTAACAGACTCGTCCCACTTCGCCTGCCATTCCCTTAAAGACTCGCAGCGCGCCATCTGCCGCCGCACCCTTCTTGGCTCCCCTCCACCATATTCTGGGTCATAGAGACGCATGCCCTCCCTCGCCAGAATATCTATGGGAATCATCCCAGCTATCACGCACGCCGCATCGTCGGACGTGGTCCTGTACGCGCAGCAAGCGCGAAGTGCACTTAGCCTATATGCAGCCCTCCATTTTCTACTATTTGCAGTCCTGTTTAACGCTGCTGCCCACACTGGCGCTGCGTATAACAGGACTGAGCTGACCACCCTCCCCAAGAGGAGGCGGCGACTCGGTCTAGGGCCCCCAACATTGGGCAGCATTCTTGCGAGTGCTGCACAAATCGCAGACGCTTTGTCTGCCGTGCCCTCCAAGTGCGCTTTGAAATTTAGCCTCCGGTCGATCATCACTCCCAGGTACCTTAGTGCGGGCTGTGAGTGGATGATCTGTTCCCCTACTTTTATCCTTACGGATACTAGCTTTCGTCGCTTGCTGATCAGCACTACTTCCGTTTTGTGCTCAGCAAGCTTCAACCCCGCGCGTTCTAACCATGCTTTAATTTCCCAGATCGCTTCGTTTGCGTACAATTCGATGTCATCTGGGTGTTTTCCTTCGACAACTACCCCGATATCATCTGCAAACCCGATCGCCACTGCTTCCTTTGGAAGACGAAGCCCCAACACATCATTGTACATTGCGATCCATAGGAGAGGGCCCAGGACGGAACCTTGCGGGACACCACATGTTGTCCCGAACACTTTAGGACCATCATCCGAATCACAATGAAGCGACCTACCCTGGAGGTAGTCGGCCACTACACGCACTAGGTACTTTGGTGTGCCTAGCTTGATCAACGCCTCAACTATTTTGCTCCACCTCGCAGAGTTGAAAGCATTTTTTACGTCGAGGGTTATCAATGCGCAGCAGTGATTTTTCTCTATGGCGGCTCTTGCTATGCCCACCACCATATTGACTGCATCAGTCGTCGACCTTGCCTTTCTGAAGCCGAATTGCTTGTCCGACAGGCCACCTACCCTTTCGACGCTAGGGAGAATCCTGTTACAGATCACCCGCTCGAAAAGTTTGCCTATACAACTAAGGAGGCATATCGGTCTGTAGGACGAAGGGTCCCCTAGAGGTTTGTTCGGCTTCGGTAGGAGCACGAGTTTCTGCTGTTTCCATCGCTCCGGGAAGATCCCCTCTCTCAGGCACGCTGTGAAGACTTCAGCGAACCTGTCTGGCGCTATTGAAGCTGCTAGCTTCGCCGCTTTGTTTGGTATGCCATCCATGCCAGGGGCCTTATTGATGGCTACCTTTTTTGCAGCCTCCAGAATCTCATCTGCGGTCACCGCAGGTATCTCTTCTGGGTCCACCTGGAGGGTGGGTAGATCGACCGTGCGTACGTTCTGTGGAAACAGGACATACACAATACTCTGGAGCAGCGCGGGGCAGGTGATCGGCGGAGAGCGTTTGCCCTTGACCGCTGACATAACCATTTTATAGGCTCCACCCCAGGGGTCCGAGTCTGCTTCTCTGCACAACCTTTTGAAGTGCTCGGATTTACTTCTAGCGATAGCCTTGTTCAGCATTTTTCTCGCTTCCTTATACCTCTGAAGGAGTTCATCGAAATCCGGACGGTTCCGGCTTCTCTGAGTTCTCCTTCTCGCTTTCAGACAGATCCTTCGGCATTCATCGATCTCTGCGTTCCACCAGAAGTTTGGTGGGAGTCTACGATTGCCGGCGCGCCGTGGCATGGATGCGTCACATGCCCATTTCACTGATTCTTCTATTTTCTCTGCCCCTTCCCTGGCACCTCCTGCCGACCTCGCATCATGCAGGAATACTTCCTCGAATACCTCTGCGTCGAGTTTCTTAACGGCCCATCCTCTAGCCGTTCCGTACCTAGGATTTCTCTTTTCTATACGCTGACCAACCTCGAAGATGATGGCTTGGTGGTCGCTGTGCGTGTACAGATCGCTCACCCGCCACTGTAGGTCTTTGATCACTGAATCGCTCACATAAGTGATGTCGATTACAGATGTTCTCCCACCCCTTTGGAAGGTGTTTTCGCCTCCAGAGTTGACTAACACTACGTTAAGTCGCGAGAATACTTCTAGAAGTATGCGCCCTCTTGCATTCGTTTGTCGACTGCCCCATTCGACAGCCCAAGCATTGAAATCACCCGCTAGTATTACCGGGTGATGGCGACTCGCGTCGGCGGCTAACCTTTCCAACATCGACTCGTACTCGTCTAGGGTCAGGCTTGGCGCCGCATAGCAGCTGTAGATGTGTATTCCTCCTACTTTTGCCCGCGTGAAGCCATTCTCTGGGCTTCTCATGGTATCTTCCATGGCTCGGCTCCCACACGTCCATATTGCTGACGTGCCGCTGCTATCGTTTATCCAGACGCCGCTGTGCAGGTTTCTATACTGCTCGCAGACGATTGCGACGTCGATTTTCTCCTCGTAGACTGTCTGTGCCAGCAGATCTTGTGCCGCTTGACAGTGGTTCAAGTTAATCTGTATGAACCTTATCTTCGACTTCGACTTCTTTGAACTGCTGCCCTGTACAGTGGGCACCTATTACTCCCCGTAGCGTGGGCGTCGTGCTCGCCCTTCCCCTTATCTCCTTTACATAGGAGGCATTTAGGGCTCTTATTGCAGTCCTTAGCAATATGTCCCCCCTCCCCGCATCTCCAGCATAGCTCCTTCATGTTCTGAGCGCTGGTGCATTTCCTAGCGATATGACCTATCCCAAAACATTTGAAGCACTTAATTGGTGCTGTTGTCTCCCGTATCCGGCAAACAACCCAGCCGATGCGAACCTTCCCCACCTCAAGTGCCTTTTTTGCGCTAGCGACCGGAAGGCTTATTATGGCCGTCTGCGTACCACCATAAGCCTTTCTTACTCTAACGTCCTCCTCCTGCACCTCCGTCAGCTTCAGCTGCCCCCGCAGCGCTTCGCATACCTCCAGTTTAGTGGTAATCTCGTCCAGATCCCTGCACTCGATTAACACGCGGTTGGTACCTGCCCTAACCTCTGCCGCCTCCCCGATTGACGTCTTGATCTTTTGCTTAAGATCTTCCGTCTTTCCCTCGCCAGCTGCCAGCTCCATTAGAAGATCGCCCTTTTGAGTTCTTCTAATGCGCATGACCCTATTCCCCAACTCCGTAAGGGAAGCATCCGTCCTGACTTTTCGTAGGATGTCCGCATACGACGTCCCACTAGTGGCTGTTATAATCAGCGCGTCAGGCCTTTCTTTTTTGTGGGACTTTCTGTCCTCTTTTTTCTTTTTCTTTCTTTTCCTCGCTTTTTTGTTCTCCACTTTAGTCCAAGCGGAGCTCTTCTTTTCGGAGGACTCTTCTTCCATGGGGGTGCCCACCGTTATCTTAACGGCCCCTCGCTCTTCTTGGGGGTTTCTTTCTTTATTTCCCCCTCTGTTTCTCTTTGGGGCGCTGTGTGAGGTTTGCACTTCCTCGTTGCTATCCCGTTGGCGTTTACGGGATTCCCCAGTTTTATCGGCAGTGTGTGGGTCTTTAGCTTCCCCGACCTTCCTTTTTACCGCGACTCTTACTTTAGGAGCTTCTGGCGTTGTTTGTGTCGCCATCTCCATCTTCTCCTTAACCATCCTTATGGCCTCCTCCTTTGCCTCTAAATAACCAGCCCTGAGGTCCTTAATGTGACCGTGGATCACATTGGATACATTGCTTCTAGAAGCAATGAAGTCCGAGAGGGTCTTTATCGTTTCGCCCAGCTTTGCTAGGCACCTTGGCAAAGTCTCTTCTTTTTCTTTAGCGACCGCGCTAGTAGTAGCGTGGCCCATATTTTCCTTCTTTTTTTCCTCCTCGAGGCTTACCCGACTTACCTTCAAAACCTCGCTCGGCTTACCAATCGAGCTAGTGCTGCTTGACCGCACCTTGTCCATGGTACGGTCCTCCGCGGGTCTTGTGGGTGGTGACCTCACCACCTTCGCGGATCTTCCAAATGTCAGCATCCTGTCTTGTTCCTTTGGCGCGATGAGCTTGCCACTGGCGACTGACCCCTGGCACTTGCTGTTGCCAGTTTCCAGCCGTACGCCGGAGGCCGCGGCCTCCTCCGACGTTGGGGCATATATCCCTACCCCGACTTTTTTCTCTCTTGTTGTGCTCATCATTAAAATTTTTTTTGGGTGTTCTTTCTAGTCTACCCACCCAAAGAAAGACTGACGATGGAGGAGTGAGGATGGGAAGTAAGGATTATAGGATGAGGAGACAGGGTTAGGAAGGAAGACGACTGTCTGCTACGTGTACGGAAACGCATTGCCCGGAGTGAACCAGCGTGATGGACAGGTCACGCATACTAGGAGGTCGCCGTCGCTCACCCCTATATATATATATATATATATATATATTTTTTTTTTTTTTTTTTTTTTTTTTTTTTTATACGGGGGATGGTGAGACTCTACATTGACACTTTCTGAGGTTCCCGCACTCAGACCGAGTTTCAGACTCCTACTGAATAAACTCACCACCCCTTTGTGTGACGCTTACCCCGCCCGGAACCGCCGCGAGGCATTACTTCGGGCGGGCGTCACCACCATGACCCTTTAGGTGTCCCTCTCGTCCTTACCCATGGGGGTTGCTACTGCTCTCGGCATTTCTTCGCCTTTCTCTGTTTCTTGTGGCTTCTTCTTGCCTTAACTTTCTGTGAATGGCCTTCAGGGTTTCTTCCACTTTCTTCCACATTTCCTCGGATCTCATCATATGCTCTACGATGTTTTCCGGCGTTAGTGGCGCCTGGGCCGTTTCTTCTAATTCCGCCCTTTCCTCGGCGTATCTCGAGCAGGCAAAG
This sequence comes from Thereva unica, assembly GCA_949987705.1. NCBI lineage: Eukaryota > Metazoa > Arthropoda > Insecta > Diptera > Therevidae > Thereva > Thereva unica. The sequence continues at coordinate 127,346,054 of OX465281.1, forward strand.
AAGACGTGCTCTGCGTCTTCTTCCGTCGCTGGGCATACCGGACACATCGGTGAATCGTCGTGCCCGAAGCGGTGGAGATATTTCCTATACCCCCCATATCCGCTCAGGAACTGCGTGAGGTCGTAACTTACTTCCCCACGCTCCCTCGAAACCCATATTCCCACGTTAGGGATAAGTCTGTGGGTCCAACGACCCTTAACAGACTCGTCCCACTTTCCCTGCCATTCCCTTAAGGACTCACAGCGCGCAGTCTGCCGCCGTACCCTTCTTGGCTGTCCTCTACCGTATTCTGGGTCATAGAGACGCATGCCCTCCCTCGCCAGAATGTCTACGGGAATCATCCGCGCTATCACGCACGCCGCATCGTCGGACGTGGTTCTGTACGCGCAGCAAGCGCGAAGTGCACTTAGCCTATATGCACCCCTCCATTTTCTGCTATTAGCAGTCCTGTTTAACGCTGCTGCCCACACTGGCGCTGCGTATAACAGGACTGAGCTTACCACCCTCCCCAGGAGGAGGCGGCGACTCGGTCTAGGGCCCCCAACATTGGGCAGCATTCTTGCGAGTGCTGCACAAATCGCAGAAGCTTTGTCTGCCGTGCCCTCCAAGTGCGCTTTGAAATTTAGCCTCCGATCGATCATCACTCCCAGGTACCTTAGAGCGGGCTGTGAGTGGATGATCTGTTCCCCTACCTTGATCCTCACGGATACTGGCTTTCGCCGTTTGCTGATCAGCACTGCTTCAGTTTTGTGCTCAGCAAGCATCAACCCAGCGCGTTCTAACCACGCCTTTATTTCCCAGATCGCTTCGTTCGCATACAGTTCGATGTCCTCTGGGTGTTTTCCTTCGACAACTACCCCGATATCATCTGCGAACCCGATCGCCACTGCTTCCTTTGGAAGACGAAGCCCCAATACATCATTGTACATTGCGATCCATAGGAGAGGGCCCAGGACGGAACCTTGCGGGACACCGCATGTTGTCCCGAACACTTTAGGACCATCATCCGAATCACAATGAAGCGACCTACCCTGGAGGTAGTCGGCCACTACACGCACTAGGTACTTTGGTGTGCCTAGCTTGATCAACGCCTCAACTATTTTGCTCCACCTCGCTGAGTTGAAAGCATTTTTTACGTCGAGGGTTATCAATGCGCAGCCGTGATTTTTCTCTATGGCGGCTCTTGCTATGCCCACCACCATATTGACTGCATCAGTTGTCGTCCTTGCCTTTCTGAAGCCGAATTGCTTGTCCGACAGGCCACCTGCCCTTTCGACGCTAGGGAGAATCCTGTTACAGATCACCCGCTCGAAAAGTTTGCCTACGCAACTAAGGAGGCATATCGGTCATATATATATATATATATATATATATATATATATATATATATATATATATATATATATATATATGGGTTAAACATTTGAAAACGATATCTGCAAGGGTTTAACTTTAAAATGCCGATTTTTGACTTCCCAGTAGAGGAAGTTATTGTAATCGGTCCGAAAATCGAAATCGAAATTTTCGACGTATTTTCATCTTTCAAGGTCCCAGGAGCATTTTAAGCAAAAAATTGGGAGGAAGTATGTGTGTGTGTCTGTGTGTGCGTACGGATGTGGTCATTTTTTCCTGCACGATATCGCGCGAACCAAAACTGATATCGACTTCTAGTCCAGTCAAATGGTACTTTCACTGTGCATTTTCTGAAAACAGCAATTTTCTTTTTTCATTGTCTAGGGGGGTTGGTTGGGAGTATAAAACCGAGTTTTCGGGATCCGGAGGCGTGACGTTCGGCCGCCATCTTGTTTTTAGTGATGTAAAATGGTTTGTCTTATATCTCGGAAACCGTGAGACCTACAGAATTTTTGTAAATACATTTTTTTTAGATAATCAAATTATCTACAACTTTTGCAAATAATGTTTTTTCGTAATATTAATAATAAAAAACATATGGATGAAAAATGACAAAAATTTTGGGGGTGACGAACTTTAAAGCGCTATAACTCTTTTATTATTGATTTTACATAAAAATTGTCTTAGAGCTTTTTTGTAGAGCATTTTATTACGAATAATTTGATGTGGTCATTTATTAAATTATTGTTGTTATTATTGATTTTGTATCAATGCAAACGGAGTAGTTATAACAAAAGTTCTGCATATGCTTCTATTTCGTAATATAATACTTAATATTATTGTAGGATGTCTTATCGAATTATTTTAAATTGAACTCATTTCCACACCACCCGCGAGGTAGAGTTGTCGGTTGTGGTTCCCCTGTAGGCCTAATCCACTTAACATTGGTAACACTATTATTTCTTTGTTTTTGAAGGGCCAGGTTGTGGGTCATTTATTGAAGCGTTCTCAACTTCTATAATAATTACACAGTTATCATCCGTGGGAGTTTCAGTGCCCTCGTCGAGAAAACTGTTGTCGACTTCTTGGGGCAACATTGATGGGCATTCATAGTCGAATTCATCCTCGTCTAATAACTTTGAGACTTCTACCACGTTCTCACATGTTTCACCATTGCAATTTTGACAAATCGCAGAACATTTTAAGCCACTCTTCCGGCACCCGCAGCCTGCACCACACTTGGTTTTGCACCTGCAAAAAATTAGTTTTAACAGATCCGGAGGCGCCGGCGCCATCGTCCATTTAATTGGTACATACATTCGCGACATTTTTCTCCAGCCCCAGCATTCGGGATCTTTATATCGTCCTAACCACGTTTGTACTTGGTGATATACTCTAAATATATGCATACGAGCTGCATCTTGTGTAGGAGGGAGGGTAGAGAGATTTAATTTGCTTTTAACTACACATTTTGTGAATCGCCTATACCGTAGTATATTTAATGATGTTTCCTGCTTTTCACCACCATATAAGGCAATAAAGAAACGTTCTCCGATAATACTCAGTACAGCGGGGTCAGCTTTATCATTTTGAAAAACCTCAACTTCCGAAGCTAACTCTGGGTTTTTCTCAAGGGCGTGGATAAATTTCATTTTTCCATGACTGAAAGCTGCCGATGTTGTGTCGCATCCAGAGAAGGCATGAATAAATAATATATTTTTAGCTATTATATCTCCATGTCGAAGACTTGATTGGGAATACCTTTTTTGCGGTGAACGCCCTTTTGCGGATTTTAAGAAAAAAACATTCGGGTGATCGCGGCCTAGAGCGGTGAGCAAAACAAGGATATCAATATCCTCCGCTATAATAGTCACGGAATCAAAAAAGTCTGATTTTTCAAGGGCACAATTTACGATAAGTGTATCTGCATCTCCTTCTGCTTGATCAATATGATAACACGTTTCTAATAACTGTATCTTCAAAAAGTCGATAAAGGCTTTTTGGTTGTTTTGGTTACTAAGAAATTTCTCCTGTGAAATTGTCGGAACACTACTGCGATTAAAAATGAAATCAGTAGATATGTGTTTTTTAGAACGTCTAAGGCGCTCCCATGACTTAGTACCAGCGATGTCTGGATCATCTGAGTAACCGTCAAATATAATTATCACGTTAGAATCGTAATGGCTTCGAACGTATTTTACGTATTTGTCTAAAATTATTTGAAATGATACATTTCGGACCCATACAACAGCGTGCAGAAGATATCCGCCATCGATTACAAAAAGTTTATTTGACCCAAAGTCAACGGGATCATCAAGCGGTGCGAAGGCGTTAAACAACGTGGATTTAGTGCCCTTTCGCATACCTTCCTCAGAAAACAAAGATAATGGGAAAGGGGCGAGTTCATACTCAAAATATTGCTTCATTTGACCAATAGACTCCTTCGACACACACATTCGTTGAAAGAGAAGCAAGGGATTTATAACGACGGGAGTTTTCTCCACCTCAATCGAACTCGTGAGCGCACTCAAAGGAAGTACTTTGTTCTTTCTCTTGTATGATAAGTCTTGAAAATGTGCTCCAATATTTTGAGAAATTAATGCATCTCCAATCTCGATCGCGCGGTAGCAATTAATGCCATCATGAGCAACGACACCGGTAAAAATTGAAATTAATTCCGATCTCTCCAAAAATGGTTCATGCGATGCAAGCCAATGTCCTATTTTTCCACGTCCTCATTGTCCCGAAGTACTCGTGAATCTCTATGATCGACATGTTGGTCTGAGGTTTCCATAGAAAAATCACAGAAATCTTCTACCTGCTCGCAGACATCCTGTAAAGAAATCTTTCCTAAAGTCCACGAAGCAAGTGTACTGCTAGAAATCCCACGCCCTCGGGTTAGTCCACCTGACGGTTTCATCATCCTCATAAGTGTCTGCTCAATGGTTTGATCAGACATGATTCCGCTCCAAAGCTTATTACTTCGTATAATTGTAAAGCGACCACCATTTGTATGAATGGGCGACCTACGATAGAGTTTTTTTTTTTTTTTTTTTTTCAAAATTAGTCATTTATTACTTACAACTAAAATGACCAATTCATTCAATTTTCATATTTAAAAATGAGTAAAACTTTACTCCAACACGGTATGCAGAAAAATTCCATAAAATACCGTCAAAAAAATTGTATAAAAAAATACATTTACCTTGGACCTACCTTCTTTTGCACTGCATTAAAATCAATAAGAACAACCCAAATTCAATAAATGACCACACCAAATTATTCGTAATAAAATGCTCTACAAAAAAGCTCTAAGGCAATTTTTATGTAAAATCAATAATAAAAGAGTTATAGCGCTTTAAAGTTCGTCACCCCCAAAATTTTTGTCATTTTTCATCCATATGTTTTTTATTATTAATATTACGAAAAAACATTATTTGCAAAAGTTGTAGATAATTTGATTATCTAAAAAAAATGTATTTACAAAAATTCTGTAGGTCTCACGGTTTCCGAGATATAAGACAAACCATTTTTTACACTAAAAACAAGATGGCGGCCGAACGCCACGTGTCCGGATCCCGAAAACTCGGTTTTATACTCCCAACCAACCCCCCTACACAATGAAAAAAAAATATTGCTGTTTTCAGAAAATGCACAGTTGGGCCTTTTTTCTGCACCATTTTACTGGACTATTCGTTGAGGTGTCGTTCGAAGCATATTAACCGAAATATGATCTGAAAAGATTTTTATAAAATTCGGTCGTTCGGCCGTTTTTTTGTTTAAGCGGCGTAAGTGATTTTTGTACCTGCACGATATCGCCCGAACCACGAAATATATTAACTTACTTGAGGTGCCGTTCGAAGCGTATTAGCGACAATATAATCTGAAAAGATTTTTATAATATTCGGTCGAGCGGTTTTTTGGTTTAAATGACGTAAGTGATTTTTGTACCTGCACGATATCGCGCGAACTATTAAAGATATCGACTTAGTAGAGGTGCCCTTCGAAGAATATTAACTAAAATATGATCTGAAAAGATTTTCATAAAATTCGGTTGATCCGTTTTTTTTTTGTTTTTTTGTTTAAACGACGTTTATGATTTTTGTACCTGCACGATACCGCGCGAACTAAAAACTATATCGACTTCATTGAGGTGCCGAAAAAAGAATATTAACGAAGAAATGCTCTGAAAAAAATTTCATAATATTCGGTCGGACCTTTTTTGTTTAAATAGAAAAACATCAGTTACACAGAAAGACCTTAAATTGACAAGTTTTGCTAATATCTAATAAACTCAATGGAATGAGACCCGTTCTAAACGAAGTGATCTTTTTTGGGTTCTGCACAGCGAAAGCCTTTGAACAATACATCACTTGTCAAAATCCGACAACCTTTAAAAATGGTGCAAAACAGCGCGAATTTTTCAAACCTTGGATTAGCACTTTTTGACGGGGATTTGTTTTCTACGCGTGATACAGTTTCAGAAAATTGCGGTTCATCCCGGGATTTCCAGTAGTTACCGCAAAATATGTCCTTTTTGGTCAAGTCTAACAAGTACTTAACAGTTACAATTTTGCTTATATCTCCGGAAAGCTTTGGAATTTCCAAATGAAGTCATTCGCTTGTCAGTTTGTCAATGGCGCTTCAGCCCACTCAATACGAATGTGAACACCCGCTTAGTGCAGCGAACGAAATACGGAGGAAATGTTTGTTTGTTAACGTTCAGTAAAAACAAATTCTCTAGAAAAATCTTGTAGGTTTACTACTATTATAGTTATTTGAAATGGCTTCTCTCGGGATTGCTTTGTCATTAGTTCTGATACTAGCCAATTTTCCACTAGTGGTAAACGTATAACTATTTTGTAAGAAGTCAGTTTATTCCATCTTCGTTTACCTTACTGGAAAGTTAATCGTGTGGACCGAAGGGGTCAAACCCACATCCCAACTAGTTTATTTAATAAATCACTAGCAAAAAAAACCCGCGTGCATTGCAACACCTTTAAATATAAAGAAAATCCCTGGAACAAAAAAGATATAATTGAAAAAAGACGAATCTCCAAAAATTAGTCACTGCGTTTTTTTTCCTTAAAAAAAAAAAAAAACAAACAAAAAAGTCAGCTTTAATTATCCCACGAAAACCTTTAATATATTGTATTTTTTTATTAAATATGGTAAACAATCGCTGCTCATAAAATCAGCAATCTTTGAAGGAGAGATTGATTCTGGCATGTATATATCATCAAGAGAAGTGATATTTTAGGACTTGCTGAACATTCGACCACAAACGAATCCTAAATAAAGTCAATTTCGAGTTTTAAAAATTGATTCATTATTTATGCTGTATAGTTTTTACACCAAGTTCGAAGAAAATCTGTTGGAAGAAATTACTTCTCAAACAACTGTTTCCATCCTGTTTCACCCCCTTAGGGGTTGAATTCCGCAAAACCCGGGACGCCATGTTTCATTATTTATAATATTTGGTATTTATACGAAGTTCGAAAAAGGGAACTATGTAAACTTTTCCGACTAAAAAACAAATTCCCTATACAGCCTATTCAACCCCATTTCCTCCCTTGGGTGATAAGTTTCGAACAATCGCTTCTTAGTGGATGTCCAAGTCATTATAATGATGCACTGTCAAAATTTCAAAACTTTAGCTCCTTCGGTGTGGGCTGCCCCCTTAGGACATGAATTTCAAAAAACCGCTTTTTAGTGGATGTCCACGTCATTATAGGGATGCCCTGACAAAATTTCCGCCCTTTAGCTGCAGCGGTTTGCGTTAACCCCATTTCACCCCCTTAGACGATGAATTTCGAAAAATCGCTTATTAGTAGATGTCCACGTTACCATAGGGATGTTCTGTCGAAATTTCAGCCCTTTGTCTCCAGCGGTTTGCGTTAAACCCATTTCACCCCCTTAGTATATGAATTTCGAAAAATGGCTTGTTAGTGAATGTCCAAGTCATTATAGGTATGCACAGTCAAAATTTCAGCCCTTCAGCTCCAACGGTTTGGGTTCATCTCAGAAGACATCCTGACATAATCCTCTTCTTCCAGTGAACCTTTTAAAGGCAGCGAGAAATGCATTGGTTGATAGGTCGGAAACGGCTTCCAAATGGATGGCTCGTGTTGACAGACATATAAAGAGAGCTATATACCCCTTGGTCGTCTGGATCCTGCCTCTTCCTGTACGTGATTTGACCTCGACTGGTCCTGCGAAGTCTACACCAGTAGCTGAGAACGGTCTGCTTGGTTTTACACGTGGACCGGGCAAATTTCCCATGAGCTGAGATCTCGTCCTTGCGGTGCATCGGAAGCAGGTCATGCAGTTGCGAATGACGCGCTTTACTAATTTTCGAGCTCCTAACACCCAATATGTTTTCCTTAGGACATTTAGCATCAATTGTGGTCCTCCATGTAGCGTTGTCTTATGCAGTTCCTCAATTTTAAGTTTCGACAAGGGTTTATCCGCAGGAAGAATGAGGGGGTGCATTTCGTTAAATGTTAGATTTGAATTTTGCAACCTTCCGCCGACCCGCAAGAGCCCTTCATTGTCTAGGAACGGGTTGAGATTAATGATTTTGCTTGAGACCTTCAGTGGTCTCTTTCCTTCAAGATGGCTGAGCTCATCCTTAAAACTGTCTATCTGGGTAAGCCTTATCAGTTGTTTTTCTGCTTCCTGCAATTCCCTAACTGTGAGCTGTCCTGCTCGCCGACTGGCATAGTCTCCCTTACTGTTGTTGCAAAATCGTTTGCAGTATGCTGTGATGCGAATAAGTTTTGAATATGACGAGAATCTATCAATAAATGAGCCTGTGGTTTCAACTGAATTGGAGGCAAAATGAGCTTTTATGTTCCTGGCCTCCTCACTCATGGTATGTGTTGGTTCCTCTGCTGGTATTTTGAGAGAGGTCGGCCATTTCTCGGTTTGGCTTAACAACCATGAAGGTCCTGACCACCACAAGTCGTGCTCCTTAAGTTGAAGGGGTGATAACCCTCGCGAAGCACAATCGGCAGGATTTTCCTTACTTGCGACATAGTTCCAATGAGTACCCTGGAGAGTTTGTTGGATCTCTGCGACCCTATTAGCTACGAATTGCTTCCACTGCCTTGGATGACTTTGTAACCAGGCTAACACTATCTTCGAGTCAGTCCATGCATATATGTCTGATGTAGAAATTTCGAGAACATTAGCTGTATCCCTCACGAGTTTTGTTCCTAACACCGCCCCGCACAGTTCGAGCCTTGGTAGTGTTACAGGCTTGATTGGAGCAACCTTCGTTTTGGCGATTAATAAATGAGTGTGGATAGTGCCGTCTTCAGAAATGATTCTGGCATAAACACAGGCACCATATGCTTGCATTGATGCGTCGCTAAATACGTGAAGTTGGACCAATCTAACCTTTCTTGTGTAATGTATCCATCTTTTAATTTGAATTTGTTCAATATCCTTGAGTTGCGACGAATAATTTCTCCACCGTGTTTCCATTTGAGTCGATAGTTCTGAGTCCCAGTCCAAGTTTTTAATCCATAATTCTTGAAGAAGTAATTTTGATGTCACTACTATGGGTGCCAACCAACCCAAAGGATCGAATATCCTCGCAATACTTGATAGTAGTTTCCTTTTCGTCCAGGGCTCCGAATACTTCATTTGATTCACCTTGTAGCTGAAAATGTCTCTCATTGGATCCCAATAAATTCCTAACGCCTTGATTGTGACGTCCCTTGTGATGTCGAGTGGTAGGTCCAATTCTCGATCTTCCACTGGAATTTGTTGTAAAAGTTCTTCCTGATTGCTCACCCATTTTCGGAGCTCGAAGCGACCTTGTTTAAGTAGTTGCCTTAAGTTTGCTTGTAGTTTCAGAGCTTCAGCAACCGAGTCTTCGCCACTGAGAACATCATCCACGTAGAAGTCATGAAGGAGTGTGTGTGATGCGTTGGGAAATGTTTCCGCTTCGTCCTGGGCCAGCTGTAGTAACGTTCGATTTGCAAGATAGGGTGCACACGACGTGCCATAGGTTACCGTAAGGAGTCTGTACTCGCGAATCGGTTCGTTCACTTGGTATCTCCAGACAATCCTCTGAAAGTCAGTGTCGTGCTTATCAACTAAAATCTGCCGATACATCTGTTTGATGTCGGCCGTAAAGGCTATTTTGTGTCTTCTCCAACGAATCAGGATACTAACAAGATCCCTTTGTATCGTAGGCCCCACTAACAAATTGTCATTCGCGACGCGTCAAATTGTTTTTCGCGACGCGTCAAATACGACTCTGAGTTTGGTGGTAGTGCTGGTTTCCTTCAGCACATAATGATGGGGGAGATAGTTAGCCCTTGGGTCTTGACATTTTTCCGACACAGTCTCCATGTGTCCTTGTTCCTCATAATCCTTCATGAAGTCGCTGTACTGTTTAGCAATGGCAGGATTGGATATAAGTCTACGTTCTACTTGCATCAGTTGGCGCACTGCTATTTGTTTCGATTCGCCGAGGTCTGGTATCATGTTAGGAGTGTTAAAGGGTAATTTCACAGAGTATCTGCCGTCTAATTGTCTTTGAACTGTGTCCCTAAATACTTGCTCGCACCTTTCCTCATCTTCAGAACAGTGCAATTGGAGTGGGTATTCTTCAAGTTCCCAAAATCGCCTTAGTAGCGCGTCTATTTGAACTTCAGCATGAAGAGTTGTAATTGTTTTGTGTTCTGAGGTGGATCCGTGATTTTCTTCGAGACCTCCTGATAAAATCCATCCGAATGAAGTAAGTTGTGCTAGAGGTGACCCATGTGGTCCCTTCCTTAATCCGTCCTCGATAACTTGAGCATAAACGCTAACGCCCAGTAGGACGTCAATTGTTCCTGGATTGTGATACATTGGATCTGCTAGGAACAACGTTTCCAAGTGTGTCCAATGTTTGTGAATTATTCTTCGTCCAGGTAGTAAACCCGTAAGTCTAGGTAGAAGGTACGCCTCTACGGATACTTCGATGGCCGGTTTGTACCGCGAGCAGATGGTGAGTTGTACTATCTTCTTAGCAACTGCTGCTTCTGCACCTCCTACTACATTAATATGAAGGTCTGTGGGGGTTCTCTTGAGTCGCAAACGCTGCGCTGCGGCGTGTGAAATAAAACTGACCTCCGAACCCTGATCCAGTAATGCACGCAAGGGGATGGCGTAACCTTCCGAGGCTCGTGCCAAAATCAAGGCTGTTGCCAGAAGAGCCTGCGCCTGAGGTTTATTGGCTGATGTGATAGAAGTGTGAACTAACCTTTCCTGTTGCGCCCCTTCCTCCGAGTTGCTGTCGTTCCCTTGCCTTGAATCTTGCATACCTGTGTGAGAGTGAAGTAAGGTGTGGTGTTTTCCACCACAGATCCTACAATTAAACTTACTATGACATTTTGCCATTGAATGCTCTACTCGCAAGCAGTTATAACAGTGTGCTCCTCGTTGAACTATTGCCCGACGTTCTGGTAGTGTTAAAGCCAGAAATTTCGAGCAATCCTTAAGCTGGTGCGATTGATCACAAATGGAACAACTTGGCGATTTCACTCTGGATCCTTCCTTCAGGTCGCTAACATTGTGACTTCGAATCGTATTGTGATGCCTTTCCTTAGGATGCTGCCTTGGTCTCGTCGAGTTGATCGCCTCTAAAGTCCTAAACCTTGCTTCGATGCACTCTAGAAATTCTTCAAGAGAGGGGATTTCATTCGGATCGTCTCGTTTGCTAAGTCGTAATTCCCAATCGGACAAAGTTTCGACACTTAACCTCTGAGTTAAGATATAAAGTACGAGTGGGTCCCAGTTTTTTGTGTCAATTCCTAAGCCCTTTATTTATTCCAAGCATTCACGGGTTGTGTCCATGAGAGTTTTTAATGCAGCGGCTGTTTCATTCGACTGGATTGGTAAGCTGAACAATGTCTTCAAGTGTGCGCCTAGTAAAGCTCTTGTGTTTTGATATCTTTTCACCAATAACCTCCATACTGATTCATAGTTGACGTCTGTAATCTGCAGGTGTCTAATTAATTGCTCAGCCTCACCCCCAAGATTGCTCTTCAAATAATGGAGTTTTTGAACTGACGATAAGGTTCGATTCTCATGAATGAGAGACACGAAAAGATCATGGAATGATGACCATGTGCTATAGTCACCAAAAAACTTTGGAAGAATTATTCTAGGAAGCTGAATTCCAGCACTTGGCTGGCCTTGAGAAACATCCGATCGCATACATTGATTTGAACTCTCCGCCTTGTCATTCAAAATATCATAAATCGCTCCTATTGTCTCAAACACCTTATCTTCCACATTACTGAACACGTCATCTCGAAAATATGGTATACCGCTATGTGTTTCTTCGACATAGTTCTCCAGCATTGTCTCATGGTTTGCCTTGTATATCTCCCATTCCCCTTCTAACAGTTCCACCCGCTTTGTTAAATACCCTGAACTGCTCTTTTGTAACTTATTTGCCTTTTTGTAATTTTTTATATTCCGATTTATTTCACCTTCACTGATAGTTTGCCTTTTTAACAATTCTTCCATACTACTTACTGCGCAAGTGGAATTAATATTCAATTGTATCAAAGAAAAACAACATTTAATGAAAAGTTTTATGAAGTCTTGAACTGAACATGTGTTTTAAACCCTTTTTTTTCTAGCGAATTGCACTTAACACTAAGCTTACCTGTATCTCTGGGTGACAGGTATATCCGGCTCGAAGGACCAAAAATAATGTGTACACGTCAACACAATGATGTTGGAAATTACAGGGGAAGTTTCAGGAAATTGCGAATGCAGATCACCAACCGGTAAATCTAAAACTTAGAACAAAGGAAACACGTGAAAGCAATTAATAATCCATTCCCATTTTATTTAACACTTAACTTCTTTTTATAATATTTCAGTCTCCTTTGTTATTGTTAACACTTCAATAAAAAACCTTATGAAGACTTGAAATTACTTAATTTACTCTAATAACTTTGAACTTAATTTATGAACTCGAACTTGGAAAAAGTACCGACAACCCTTTCTCTCTGTGTCTGCTTAAAAACTGTTGGATCTTATCATATTGTCGAAAAAAATGTTGCTGTTATCGCTCCACTGGATGATACTGCCAATTCTGTCCTTTGTTCTCCGTTTCTGCAGCTGATCGAGGCGTTTTTGCAGTGGCGGTTCGTAAGGTTCAGGATAAGGGAAGCAATGCGCACGGCGAACGATAAAAGTAAAAGTATCGAAGGATTTAACTAAAAAAAGTGAAAAATGACATATTTTTTTTTTTTTTTTTTATGTGATAGTCTAAGCTTAGGTGTCATCCTTTGTACTACTAGTCCGTCATGTCGTACACGTCATGGTGCAATGTCTAGTAGTAAGCTTAGCTCGAAGGATAGAGAGAGATAGGATAGATTAGGGGGAGTCGGGTGGGTGTTGGAGGAGATGGTGGTGAACCTTGCGCTTGAACTCTTGGGTGTTGTATGAGTTGAGTGGAATTAGAGAAACAAAACATGAGGAATTGTTTCCAGTCTAAACAAAATTTCTTTAATATGTTAGTAACGTCGAACGCTTTACGAAATGAACATTTTTTACCTCTAGCAACGTCGCTAAGTAAGTCATCGGCCATTTTGTAAAAATGTTACCATTTTCGTCTTTCTTTCTAACTAAAGATGTGTACCGTACCACATACCGAGTAGGGGTCCGATAGAAGTGAAAAAAATAAAGGCTGTTCGTCATAATATTGGCTTTGAGCGGTTACAATATGAACTTTTTATCCGTGCATCAAAGGAAACTTAAAAAACTGTTAAATTTTAGTTTTTTTGTCAGTGAACTTTCATGGATTTTTCAGAAATTGTACTTTATAAAGTAAACAATAACTGGTTAAAATTTCAAGTCAAAATATTTTATTCAAGTCCCAAAAATTTACTTCAAATTACAAAATTTATTGCTCAATAATTTTTGTGCAGCGCATCGTATGAGGTTCTTTCTTATTTTTAAATAGTTCTTTTAGGCATTTTTATGAACAAAAAAAATTGGTAAGGTTGAAAAAGTGAAAAGTTTTTCGTCAATTTTTTCGAAATAGTTTCGCTGCTAGAGGGCGTTTTGCGCCTTTTTTCAGATTCTGTTGATAATTAAAGCGTCAAAAAACGTTGAAAAACTGCAACTACTACATTTTCATTTAATTTAATTTTTCATACAAATGCATAATTTTCTTCAAAATCTAAAAAACATAGTAATAATAAAATCCTGCATACCTCGCATCCACCCCCTACACCACCACCCACCGTCATTGCATTCTCCTTGCAAAAAAACGCATCAGGCAACCTGTACTCGAAAATACAATTCATAAAAATATTCTCTAAAGGGGTCATCATTAAAGAGAATATTAAAAAATATAATGGAAGCTGCAAAGTTATCAGCTTATATTCAATATACACCGCTTGCCACCCCACAATAGATAAAGAGAAACTTCACCTATCTTCGATTCATTTTTTCTTAACTCAATGTACAATAAACGAAAATTCATATTTTAAGAGTATACAAGAAATTTCCAAGCAAGTTTTTAAGAGTAAATTTAGTTCTTACTCGAAACCAGAACATTTACCAGAAAAAGAAAACAAGAAAACAAAGAGAATATGGTGGATACAGAAAATTTCTCTATCTTCGACTTTTAATATCCCACCGTTCGGTTCTGAAGAAGCTGCGTTTAGCTCAGCTTCTGAGGGTACTGTATCAACGCAAACCTTTGCGTGAGTGTGAGTTCAATTAAATTGAATGTGTTGGAGTTTTCACATAGATTTTCTGTGGCAAAGAAGCTGAAGAGATTATAGCTTCCCCATGATGTGTGAGGCCTCGGCCACGTTAAGAGCGGCAGAGGCCCTTTGTCATTTGCCACTCTGCCGCTCTCCGTGCGTATCGTGGGCAATGCTTTACTCTTTGTAGACAGTAAATGATAAATTTGAATTGTATATTTTATATAAAAAAATCTGTACACTTCATCCTTAGTATTTCCAGAGAAGGAAATTTATTAAGATTTTTCTTTTGATTAATTTTGATATATTTAAATTATTTTTTATGAAGTTGCCTGTTTGGTCAAGGGAAGCAGTGCTTCCTTTGCTTCCAAAGAGGAGCCGCCACTGCGTTTTTGTTGTTAGTTTTATTTCGGTTGTTGGCGTTTTTTTGTTGTTAGTTTTATTTCAGTTGTTGGGATTTCTTCTTGTAGTGTTTCCAACAGGTTTCTTTACTTGCCATTTGACACGGCGTTGTAGTTCTTGCAGATACTCCTTAATCCATCTGGACCATAGGGTTTGCATTTTACTTTGGATTAACTGCCATCGACTCAAACGACCTATTCTACTAAGTTCAAGGTTGGGAAGGTATCGCTTTCATCATTCCACCTGTAAGAAAATGACCGGATGTTAATACTTCAAAATCACGAGGATCATTAGACAAAGGAGTGATGGGTCTGGAGTTTAGGATGCTTTCTTCTTGACAGGCCACGCGTTGAAGCTCGTGCAATGTGAAGGCTTCTGTTCCTAACGCCCGCTTCAACAGGTACATACTTGGCTTGTTTCACTGCGCCTTCCCACAAACCACCAAAGTTAGGACTCCGGACTGGAATTGTGACCCAATCGTTACCATCCTTTCAGATTGAAACACTGCCCTCAGATCCTTTAGTTCTCGTCTCGCGCGCCAATGAAGTTCGTGGCGTTATCCGAATAAATCTTTGAAATAAATGGACGCCTTGCAACGAATTTGGTGAGAGCAGATAAAAAACCTTCGGTGGAGAGATCACCAACTATCTCTAAATGAGCTGCCTTGACCGACATACATATAAATATGCACAAGTATGATTTAGTAGGAGGGCGATTTCTGATAGGGCTCTTAATATAAAAAAGGGGCCGCAAAAATCCACCCCAGTGTGGTAGAAAACAGGACTTGGCTGCACGCGAGGGCTGGGCAGTTGTCCCATAATTTGCTCAGCGCTCTGAGGGCGACATCGAAAGCATCTTACGCAGCTGGAGATCGCAAGGGTTTGCAATCCCGCGTTATATTTTCAATCCGGGATTTCGGGATTACAATATCAGGACTGGACTATTTATGAAAAATACTTACACATTATCATGTTTGAAAATACATAATAAAACTGGAAACATAATTAAAAAATTGGTTTAATATTATTATTTATTGAAACAAAACTTAATTCATCATAAAAAACAAATAACAAGTAGTATAAAATTAAAAATATTTCTTCATTTCTTATTTTTCTGTAAATAAGCTTTTAAAAACACAGCTCGTCCAGCGTTTCATCGTTCAAACGGCTTCTTATATTTGTTACAAATTGTCCTGAAATTGAAAATGCTCGTTCAGACTCCACACTAGTAGGCTTTATTGTCATTAAATAAGAGCAAGTTCTTTCCAGGTAGTCACCGCGTCTCCTTCCATTTTCAAAAAGAGACATTTTTTTTTTTTAATTTTTGATGACAGTGTCTCAAATCTGCTAGGCTATATTGGTGCATATCCCTCTTTAATAACTTTATCTAGTTCTTCTGCTACACTTAATGGTTTTTGTGTACAGATTGATTCAGTTATTGAATCAGAATGTGAATCAACTCCAAGTGTCACCTCATTTGATCCAGTTGCATAGTTAGTAATGAAGGGGGATTTGATGCGTCTAGTCTTTAAAGCAAGTGCACTATTAATTTACGGCATTTAATTGAAGAAGGAACTGTGACAAAATCTACTCCTGAGACGTTGCTTGTACCATTGTGTAGGTATTGCAGTAAACCACTTAGATCTGTGCGGCGTTCTTCCATACGAAGAATGAGAGCTGCATATAATTTTTTACTTATAGCACTGTTTGCATCTTTAAGCTTCTTTAGCATAAAATTGATAGCTATGTCTGCTGTAAACAGATTGCTATCTCGACGGCAGAGTGTATCAACAGTTGTTTTTACTGGTACTGGTACAAGAGCAGTAATTATATCAAATAACATTTGGATATCATCTTCAGACAAAATTTAGTGATTCATCTGTATTTTTTATGTCTATTAAAGCTTTTTGTGTGCAATCTTTCAGTAAATAGAAACGTTCCACCATTAACAAAAGACTACTCCACCTCGTCTTGCAGTCTCTTAAGGGGGGAGCCAGCTTTAGAGGCTTCAAAAAATCTATTTTTTTGAGGAATTTTTAGGGAAGGAAATAAATATTTAATTGAAACGAAACTTTCAGGTAATATTGTTATATATTTCAACATTTTTCTCAAATTTTTTCGTTAACATATATGTCATAATATGCCGGGTACAAGCATTTCGCCGAGGCGCCTCGAGCGTGCATTTGTCGTGTTGGCGGGAAAGATAGGAACAAAATTTAACGTCATATCGAAACGAGACAAAATTGATTGTATTCAGGATTAAATTCTCTTCTACTTGAACCTAAAAAATCTAAAAAAAAGTGAGAAATTCAACAATTTTTCGCAACTTAAAAAAAAAAATTTTTTTGGAAAAAAAAAATTTCACCTTAGATTGTTTAAAAAGTGGGTAAATTATAACTTTTTTTAAGGTTTTTTAGGTTCAAGTAGAAGAGAATTTAATCCTGAATACAATCAATTTTGTCTCGTTTCGATATGACGTTAAATTTTGCTCCTATCTTTCCCGCCAACACGACACATGCACGCTCGAGGCGCCTCGGCGAAATGCTTATACACGGCATATTATGACATATATGTTAATGAAAAAATTTGAGAAAAATGTTGAAATATATAACAATAATACCTGAAAGTTTCGTTTCAATTAAATATTTATTGCCTTCCCTAAAAATTCCTCAAAAAAATAGATTTTTTGAAGCCTCTAAAGCAGGCTCCCCCCTTAATAAGACAATCTCCTTTCCAAATGCTGTCTGGATATATTGTTGTAATAATTCATTCTTTGTTGTAATAATTCATTCTTTGTTGTTGGTGACTTTCTGAACATTGATATAATTTTTCGTACCTTATTTATCAGTATACCAATATTTGTTTCGGTTATCTTATTTCTTCCATGACTCTGACTACTGTCATGGAATCCTTCGTTGTCAAAAATATCTTGCTCCTGGCACGAGTCACTCTCTGTGTTATAAGTTTCTTCTTCATTATACTGCTGATCTCATTCAATTTCCAACTTATTATAAATTACATCAATAACCGCCAGCTGCACACCATGTGCAAAACATAACTGCTGATCTACATATAATATTCTGCCCACTTTTTTCATTACGTTTGCTCCATCCGTCATAATTGCTACAATGTCAGTATGTAAATTAAGTTTATGCTTTGCCAGTTTTTTTTTCCAATAATTCAATACATTTTTCAGCTGGTAATGTGTCATATATCCGCACCAAGGCCGTACCCAGGGGGGGGGGTCAGAAGGGTTGAAACCCCCCCCCCGAAATTTTCCAGAAATAAGTATTTTCAAACACAAGTTTTCCTTAATTAAAGAGAATGATATTTTCTTGATATTTTGCTATCTGTAAGTAAAGTATTTCATAATTTAATTAATTAATGGTGTTTATGAATTGAACTGGCAACTGGCCTGGCCAACAGGTCTCGCGAGGCCTACTCTGCATATATTAATTCTGTTGGTGATAGTATCATAAGTGATCCTAAAAAATTCTTTGATTACGTTAACATTAAACGGAAGACTTCAGGCTATAGGGTATATCCAACAACAATGACGAATGGTAGAGCCCACACCTCGTGCCCCAAGTAATTTGTAGCATGTTTGCTGATAGGTTCGCTGAAATTTATATATAGCCCCTTGTCCAGCGCAGCACACGATGTAACTGACTCGCACACACACACTTCTCTTATAAATGGTATATAGCCCTTTCTGTTGATGAGATCATGGCGGGTCTGAACAATCTTGATATCAAAAAAGGTAATGGTCCCGACAATCTCCCTCCTATTTTCCTGCAGTGCTGCTCACAACAAATCGCATTTCCTCTTTATCTCATCTTCAACTAATCTTTATCGTTAGGAAAGTTTCCCAAGCTGTGGAAGAAATCCTACCTAACGCCAATCTATAAATCCGGTGACAAGCACTCGGTAGACAACTATAGGGGCATTGCCATTTTATCATCGATTCCTAAGCTTTTTGAAAAACTTGTTTATGACAGGATTGCTCCTCTTATCGATCCATACCTAAACGAACAACAACATGGGTTTCGGAAAGGACGTTCAACAACTTCTAACCTTATGGTCCTTATTTCCGAATTGCTATGCGGTATGGAGAGCGGTAATCAATTGGATGCTGTGTACACTTATTTCAGCAAGGCCTTCGATCGAGTGGACCACGCTAACCTAAACGCAAAACTATTAAAGTTTGGTATATCAGGTTCTGCCCTGGAAGAACACAGGTTATCAGATTCCAAGGATTTCTATCTAATGAGATCGAAGTAACCTCTGGCGTTCCTCAGGGTAGTCATCTAGGTCCCCTTCTCTTCAATATTTTCATCTCCGATAAATTAACAAATATTCCACATCTCTTTTACGCGGATGATCTCAAAATTTATAGTGTCATTGAGACCCAAACTGATGCTTCCTTCTTGCAGACAAAGCTCAATGCCCTACACGACTGGTGCACCATGAACAAACTACAACTTAACACCAGCAAATGTCATGCAATTACCTTCTCCCGCTTCAAAAACACACAGAACCATAACTATTATCTCAACGGCATAATGTTGGATCAGGTTGATCATATCGTAGATCTAGGCGTCGTCCTAGACAAAAAACTCAATTTCAACCTGCACTACGATGATAATATAACTGAAAGAGCGAACAAACTTCTTGGTTTCATTAAGAGGAGAGCCAAAGAATTTGGTAATGTATGGGTCACAAAAACACTCTTCTGTTCTTTAGTCCGCCCTATCCTGGAATATGCGTGTCCTATCTGGGATCCTATATTCCAAGTGAGCAGTAGGAGCATCGAATCCATTCAAAAGAGATTTCTTCTTTTTGCCCTGAGACATTTACACAACCCCCACGACTACCAAACCCTGCCGCACTACTTGGACGGGCTCAAAGTGCTTGATCTCATGCCATTGTCTAGCAGGAGGAAACTGCTCATATCCTGCGTTGCCTTTGACGTCCTAAGTGGAAAGTTTAAAGTGCAGTTTCTGTCGGACAGAATCAAATTCAATGATGTAGTTCGACACACGACACACTAAACTACTTAGGGAATATCCACACCGCACCGATTACGCAAGGAACGAGCCCGTCAACAGATGCTGTATGGTTTTTAATAGCCATAGCTCCTCTTTCTCCCCTTCACTCAACAAGGCATCCTATAAAACAATACTCAGATCCCTACTAACACAACCCCCTTGACAATAGTAGGTTTTTAGTAGGAACAGCAGATGCAGATGCAACAGATGCTGTATGGTTTTTAATAGCCATAGCTCCTCTTTCTCCCCTTCACTCAACAAGGCATCCTATAAAACAATACTCAGATCCCTACTAACACAACCCCCTTGACAATAGTAGGTTTTTAGTAGGAACAGCAGATGCAGATGCAACAGATGCTGTATGGTTTTTAATAGCCATAGCTCCTCTTTCTCCCCTTCACTCAACAAGGCATCCTATAAAACAATACTCAGATCCCTACTAACACAACCCCCTTGACAATAGTAGGTTTTTAGTAGGTATCAGTAGTTATAGCAATATATTATAAAAGACTGTACACTATGTTTAAATCTAAGTATTATACCTAGTTTAAGTATGCCTTGTTTGGCGAATTAATAAATAAATAAATAAATTTTTTAGTCAAAATTCTCGAGTCAAACCATAGTTTTTTGCCTCTAAACTCTGGTTAATTAAGAGTTAAACTCGGCCTAAAAATGCGTCATTTTACACTTAAATTTTGTCAATTTTCCTGGACCCCCTGCCTTACTAGGGGGTATTCCATACATCCCAGACCCCCCGGTGTTTTAACCCCCCCCCCCCCCAAATTTTTTCCTGGGTACGGCCTTGATCCGCGCCAAACCTAAGCTCCAAAAACCAGAAAATTGTCCGTGTACAATAATATTTAAATAGCGTCGATTTCGTAACGACGCGACGTCCACTCATCAAAGGATAAAGAAAATCTTTCTCCTACACCTTGTTCATTATTTTTTTTAATCAGAAATTTCACTGATTATTGAGTTTCTTAATTTATTGCTATATTCTATAACAATTTTTCGCAATGTGTTAGCTGATTTGGGTAGATTTTTAAATCCCATGGCTTCTGGACCTGCACGTAAATCAGAAGACGAGCTTATAACATTAAACGAAATATCATCAACAGCAGTTAAAAGTGCAAGAGTAGCTTCCAGTGATTTTTCTTCACATTTAAAAACTGAAAAAACTTACTAACTTACCTTTTTCTTTGGTGGAACTTCTAATTCTAATGAATTATCTTGGGCAGAAGTAGATGGTTTTACGACTTTAATTTTATGCACCGAAAATAAGTGCGTGTGGAAACCTTTTGTAGAACCACCAGCAATTTTCAATATTTTCTGGCAGTCAGTCACTTTACACTTAGCTGTTTGTCCGTTTTCACACCTTAAAAAATGTTGCCAAATATCAGCAATACTTTTAGCTGAATAGTCCTTATAGGCCATGGGCATTTATGATTGAAAAAAAATTTAAAGCCGTAATATAAAATACCAGACTGATGTTAATATTTTGTTGGTGTGGGGTTTAAAACAGGAAAAAAATATTTTGATTTGTATTAAAGCATGATTTAAAAAACTAAATAGGAATTATTAATCACTTCTTTTATTATTTTTTTGATTTTTGAAAACCACACTAGTAAACTATTGTTCTATTATGCTAAACGTTTGTTCACTCGTCAATTTTAATTGTGAACTGGATATTAAATCCAAAAAATCTAAAATGCGTCTAGTAGTCTAGTACTCAGAATTGAACATTGTTCCGTAAGATTATGAAAGACTCTTCATGATATGAAGAGTGCAACCGATTTGCTTTGCTCTCTTAGTCTCTTCTCATTTTCTCAATACATACATGCACTGGTATGGATATTTTATTATTACGTAGGTATATATGTACATATTTCACAAAAAAATATAAATTTTCTGAGAATTAAATTCTTGGAAAATTTTGATGAGTAAAACATTTCAAAATAAATTCGGAAAACATAAATCCCGGGATTAGTTTTTTAATAATCCCGGGATTTCGGGATTTGAAAAAATACCGGGATTCCGGGATTTTGTGATCCCGGGGCTGCAAACCCTAGCATCGCAGCTTTTACAACGACTCTTCCACCAATTGGCCAAAACCTGGAACGAATAATAGCGAGGAGCGTCTGGCAACCTGCATGAAGATTTCTACAATGATAAAAATATATTAGTGACCTTGAAAATTTGTTTTAGGCAGAAGTATGGGATGCTTTTGATCCTCTTCAAGTTCTGATTTCGATAAGCGTCCACCTACGCGAATTAAACCATCGTTATCGATAAATGGATTCAAGCCTTTAAGCGGGCTTTTATTGTTTATAACACGACCGTCACCTGTTTTACGGTAGTCGTCGCATAAATAATGTTTTTGCAATGAGCGAATAACTGCCTTCACCGCGCGATCTGTTTCTTGTACCGATAACGTACCACACACGCGATCTTTGCCCATCCGGGCATTGTTCACAAATCGAAACATATACGCGACCATACTAACGAGCTTCAAGTAAAAATTGCAATATTTATGTCTTTCCAACCAGTTTTCCGACATTGTTACACTCAACACGGTTCGAATTTTTCGCTCTTCAAGGACTTCTATGTTGTCTTTTATAGGGACACTAGGCCAATTATCCTCAGGAAGCATAAAGAAACTTGGTCCATGAAACCACAACAAAGACTCCGCCAGGTCTAGTGGAGATGCGCCACGACTTACGATGTCTGCTGGATTATTTTCCGTGCTGATATATTTCCAGGAGAAATCCTCTGTCAGTTCTTGAATTTTGCATACGCGATTTCCTATAAAGGCACTCCATCGAGAAGGTGCGAACGATAACCATGCAAGCACGTTTCTGGAATCCGACCAGCAGACAACCTTACTAATCTGGTGATGAAATATTTCTACAACACGTCTGATAGTCTCTGACAAGAGAAGGGCTGCACAAAGCTCCAAGCGAGCGATTGATTGAGTTTGCAGAGGAGCTACCTTGGATCGAGCGGTTAAGAGATTACAATGAACGATATCACCTTCTTCACAACGAATATAGATGCAACAACCATAAGCATCCATGCTGGCGTCAGCGAAGCCATGAACCTGGATTTCTGAAGAGCGATAAATGATATATCTAGGCACCTTCACTTTCTTTACCGCCTGCAACTGCCCAAAGAATGTCAACCACTGTTGTTGTAAGCCTTGAGGTAAGCTCTCATCCCAATCCAACTTTGCCTTCCAAATTTCTTGTAGAAAGATTTTCGCTTTCGTAATTATAGGACTCAATAATCCAATATGGTCAAAGAGCCGTGCAATCGCTGCTAAAACAGTCCTCTTAGTGATTCGAGAATGGCTGACTTCCCGAGTAATATACGAAAATCAAAATTGATCCTGCCTCGGATTCCATACCATACATTATGATCCTGCCTCGGATTCTTGATCACGAGATATTTCTCTCGACTATTTTCCTCTATAGCATCGAGTAATTCGGGTGCGTTGGCGCACCATTTTGACAACGGGAAACCTCCCGAATCTAATATTTTTGTCACTTCTTCCTGAATAGTCAGAGCCTCAGATATACTATCAGCACCTGCAATCATGTCGTCGACGTAAAAGTCGCGTTCTACTATCGAACACCTAAGAGGAAATAAATCCTTTCCATCAGCAGCAAGCTGTTTCAAACAACGGCTGGCAATGAATGAGGCTGACGCGGTTCCATACGTTAGTGTTAGAAGGCGGTAAGCGTTTATGGGTCCGTACGCATTACTCCTGCAAAGGATGTACTGGTAGTTAGTATCGGGATGACGGACAACTATCTGTCGATACATTTTAGTGATATCAGCCGTCAATGCAAAGTATAAAGATCATCTTGGATAACGGGACCAACCATTAATATATCGTTGAGGGAAATCCCTGTAGACGTTTTGCACGATGCATGAAAGACGACAAGTAATTTAGCACTGCTGCTCTGTGATTTAAGTACACAATGATGAGGTATAAAGTAATGATTTGGAATAATTTCTTGGAATGGAACCATCTCCATGTGTCCGAGTGTCGCATACTCTAATATGAGTTCATAGTATTGACTCTTCAACTGTGGAGATTTCGACAACTTATGTTCAAGATTAAAGAACTGTTTCTTGGCTATATCCAAAGAAGTACCAAGATTATCTGGAGTTTTTCGGTAGGGTAGTTCAACTTGTAATAGCATAATGGCGCGATAAAATATTGGGCGCCACTTATGCGAGGTATTACCCCCTTAGCCATAAGCCCGGAAAAGCATGACCAAGGAACCAATACCATACATAAGAAATGAAACAAAATTCCGGAACTCCTACGCCGGCCACACGGAGTTATCTAGCTCGCCGAAGGGGTCGTGGGGTGTGTGGCCGGGCCTTACCGCGGTTGGTTCAAGACTTACCTGTGACTAGGAAACTTCATCTTCAGTTCCAATCGTCCTTCGGGCCTCGCCTGAGCCGTGTCATTGCCATCCGTTTCCCTGACAGCTCATAGTATTAAAGACTATCAGCTTCAGGAAAAGGCACTATTTAAGAACCCTGAAAAGAAATGACACCCGCCCCAACCATTCCACAAAAAAAATCTAACACACGGACATTATATTGATAATCATTTAATAATTCTGTCCATCACAGGAACAATAATTATGACAAACAACACAATGAATAATCATCAACCACGACAATAATTATAGATCCTTGTCAGATAGTAATTTAAACGATCAAGTTCAACTAAATTAATATATCATTATTATAGGTACATAGGTATGAAGCTCAAGATAAAAAAACGCGCAGTAGTGGCACCAATACTCCTCGTTTTGTACAAACGATATTACAAACGACCGTGTAAACTAACGGAAGAACAAATTCCCGGAACCAACACAAGAAATCAACAACACAAGAATGAAGAAAATAGTTCTAACAAGGAGCAAAATAATTTCATAAATACTTATGAATACGATTAACGTTAATACTAACTACATTCAAAATTGTTATTTGATAATAAATAAAATCGTGACCTAATTTTTTGTTTTTTTATTTTATTTTGTATATTTTAGTGTGTGTGTGTTTTTTTTTCTTTGTATTTAGTGTATATTTTTGTTGTTTTTTCTAAATTTGTGGCGTACTCACGAATAAAAGAGAATAATGTAACCAAAAAAACCTTACTAAGTACTTGGTTATATAGCATCACATCAAGAGCGTCTCCTGCCTTATGTCACAAGTTTTCTTCTGATGCTAAAATTAATAAGAAAACTGTGCAGGCGGTAATTCCAGCAGCATTGGATAAAGTCACTCCCCAAGATGTTGAAAATGAATGGACAAAGGATCATCTATACTAGAATTAACAGGCGCTCCATCGGGCGAAGCCACTACTCCAGATGATGATGACGATGACTCCCTGCCACTAGAACCTCTATTCCTTAATACACTAGAGAAGGAACCGCAGTATTTATTAGATCCTACTTGAGCGGATCCGAGATTCGGCAACCTCTCAGCAGCCAAAATTGCTTCGCTATCGATGTATAAAAACCTCTTGCAACTCCTGAACCTTCACCTTGATTGCCAAATTGGGTGTTCAGCTCTTCAAATGTCTGCACAAGCACACTGGCTCGACTTCGTTCAATCTGTCCAATGTAAAATCTCGCTCTTGGCCCTCTCGTAATTTTTCCAGGTGTCGTCCAAAGCGTGTTCACTCTACCGGGAAACCGCGTAACTCGGAAACGATTGAGCCCGGTTCTAGACCAACATCTTCCAGAAAAACTCTACCAAACAAGTCTAACGATAGTTTCCACCTTCCTTTTTTTCAAGAACCAAAATCGTCTCTGTCAAAATATTTTTTTTCGTTTTTTTTTTTTTTCAAATTTTCTCGTATCCCCAGTTGTAATTTTCCCAATACCTCCAAAGTGATTTCAAAATAAATTTCCCATTACCTACAAGGTGATTTCAAAATAAATTTCCCCTTACCAAAATAAATGTTACCACCGACCGTTACATACCCTCGGGTCCACAAGGCCGACTCGCGAGGCAGTGAGGAACCGAAAAAAACGGTCGCCGTAGGTCTAATATTTTTGGCGCCAATGTGGGACTCGACTCACGACCTGAGAATAGGAGTCTCATGCTTTAGTGAGCTAGCCGGGCATACATGAACTACCTGGTAATATAAAGAGCGGGTGAAAAGCTAACTATAATTTAGGCCCATGCTTGCAACCATAATTTACGATGGCCAGTTAATCTGTAGGGACATCGTCCTACTACTTCCGGTCGTACTTAGTCAAGGAGACTTGTTACAAAAAACGCAGTCGACCGAGGCTAAGTAAGAAAAAATAAATTAAAAAACTTTTGACGTTAAAAATAAAAATCTTAACAGTTGTCAACGAAATATAAAAATATATCGTGTTTTTTTAAATTTGAACTAATTCTATAAATAAATAACCAACCCATTATAAAGTTAAAAGAAAATGTAAAGTGTTAAATATAATGTGTATCAAAACTAGAATAAATGTATAGAGTTACAAAGCAAAAAGTCTGTTAATTTAAAACAAAGCAAAGAACTACATATTAGGAAGCTAACTTCTAAAGTGGTGACCCCGGTGAAAGCAGCCAAGGATTAGGACATTCCTGAAGATCCTTAATGATAATCATTTGATGTCCACACGTTACACCGTGCCAGATATTTCGTTGGACAAGGTTTTTGTTAAGTGCTTGAAGGACCCCGTGAAAAGGAAAGCACACCGTTTCCAGACACGAATCAAGTTATCCAGATAGAAGTATCAAGACTTCTGAAGAAAGAAAAAAAAAACATAAGAAGGTTACATAATGAAACTAGTTTGAAGTCTAAAAGATAAGTGGGCCTTCTTCTTAAATTTTAAATAAATAGAATTAATATTAATATCAAATCATTCTAAATTTTTTTTAATATAAATAGATTATTTGAGATTGTTGATTTCTCTATATTGATTTATCTGATTATTGAGTGTGTTGGTTGTTTTTTTTTTTTTCATTTCACTTGTGTACTCGTCGTGTTGTTGTTGCTTTTCCCCCTTTTCCTTTTTTTTTTGTCATTGGATTGACGCTGTTAGTTTTGCACAATGAATACATCATTAGAAAATTCATTCATCCTAGACATGGATGAGTCGTTGCCCAGCCTGGAGGAGGGGCTGCCGGATAGACGCAGGGCCCGGGCAGAGGTAGACGCAGCCTCCACGGCTAGAGTCAGTCTGCCCGAGTTCCAACCCGACGATCCGGCAGTCTGGTTCTATCAGGCTGAGGCCCAATTCGGCCTAAACGGAATAACGTCTGACAAACAGAAGTTATCCCATATCGTCGCGGCATTGCCCACCGATGCCGCGAAAATATTACTACACAATTTCCCCGACCTCAGCTTAGCCAGCTATGCTGATGCTAAGAGGTTGTTGCTCGAGCGATACGGGTTATCGACGAGAAACCGCCTCGAGCAGCTGCTGGCGGCGCATGAGCCCGGTGATAGAAAACCCTCAGACTTTTTAAGGGGTTTACAGAGTCTGGCTGGGAACAGCCTTGGCGAAAGCGAGGGACTCATCAGGGGTCTTTGGGAACGGCGTCTTCCCAAAGACATACAAGTGGTGCTCGCTGCGTCCTCAGACCAGACTCTGGGGCAACTGTCTAAATTGGCAGACAAAGTGTGGGAAGTGACATCTCACCAATCCACACAAGCTCAGGTGTCAGAGGTGAGAAACTCGTCGTCCCTGGAGCGGGCTGTGCAGTCTCTCCAACGCGACGTGCAGCAATTGCGAACACTTGTGTTGGGGAGAGGGCAAGGCCAGGGCCAGGAGTCGGCGAGAGGGTCTGCTGGTCCACGGCAATGGGGCCGATCACCGGTTCGTCAACCAAAGGCGCCATCAGCGGGGACCAGTAACTCCACCAAACCCAAATCTTCATCTGCACAAGCGCTACCGGGGACGCTCTGCTACTACCACTACCGCTACGGTAGTGGGGCAGAACGGTGCACCCCACCTTGCGCATTTAAGGGTCCGGGCTCTACAGCCAAGAAGGACCGCAAGATGAAGGGGCCAAGCATACAAAAAATTAAATTGGCGGGGAGTCGCCACATCCGCGGGCGTCTCTCAGCAGAAACGCTCGTGCAGATTATTTGTCCGCGACCAGCACAACCAGCTTGATTTTTTAATCGATTCTGGCGCGGACATATCATTAGTTCCGAAGCACACGTTTAGGGTACAAACAACATGCCCTAATTTGCTTCTGCGGGCCGCAAATGGATCCACGATCCAAACTTTTGGCGCGAAGTTGCTGGAACTGAACCTAGGTCTTCGCCGACGGTTCATCCACAACTTCATAATAGCCAACACTAGTAAAGCTATACTCGGTGCGGACTTTCTAACAAAGTTCGAACTCATCCTCGACTTCAAAAAGCGAGAATTAGTTGACTCACAGACCAGTCTTCGGGCTGACGCCTGTGCAACTGGTGAGTATGTACTCGAGAGCTTTGAATGCCAACATCTTGGCAAATATAAAGTATTGTTAATGAAGTACGCTTCATTAACACAACCACCAAATTTTAACCTACCGGTTAAACACAATGTGCAACACCACATTGTTACTAATGGGCAATTACCTTTCGTTACCGCTCGTAGACTTCATCCTGAGAAGCTCAAGGTGGCGAAATTGGAGTTTGAACATATGGTTCAACTAGGGATTTGTCGACCATCGTCGTCTCCCGCAGCATCTCCACTTCATCTGGTCCCTAAACGGGATACAAATGATTGGAGGCCATGCGGCGACTACCGTCGCCTTAATGCAGTCACAGTGCCGGATAGATATCCAATCCCGCACATTCACAATTTTTCTGTGAACCTTCACGGATGCACGATTTTTTCAAAGGTGGATTTGGTACGTGCGTATGCCATTTTGGTTAAGAAATGCAGCCCAGTCATTTCAAAGATTTATGAACGAAGTCACAAGAGACTTAGACTTCGTTTATGTCTATCTAGACGATATACTTATCGCTAGTAAATCCGAGGATGAGCATCTCACTCACCTCGAATTACTGTTTAAACGCCTTGATAATTTTGGTTTAACAATAAAATTATCAAAATGCGTTTTTGGGGTCAGTGAGATCAACTTTTTGGGACATAGTATCGGCAAGGATGGAATCCTTCCATCACCCGAACGCGTCCAAGCAATTAATGACCTCACAACTCCAACAACAGTTAAACAAATTCAAAAATTTATAGGAATGGTGAACTTTTATCACCGATTTATTCCTAAACTAGCACAACTGCTAGTACCGATTAATGAACATTTGAGGGAACTCCTCAATTGTTCATCAACAACAAGAAATAAGGAACAACTTCCTTGGCCCGCAGAATGCCAACAAGCATTCCTCGACGTGAAATCCGCAATGGCTGCAGCAGTGATGCTGATACACCCACTAGAGGAAGCTAAATATAGTGTCACAACTGACGCTTCCGATTTTGCTATCGGAGCTGTGCTAGAACAATTTAACGGTCACAGATGGCAACCATTAGCTTTCTTTTCCAAGAAGCTATCATCTGCTGAACGAAATTATTCTGCATTTGATCGCGAACTACTCGCAATCTTCGCAGCAATAAAACATTTTCGGTACTTTGTTGAAGGAAGAAATTTCGTGGTCTACACTGACCACAAACCTTTAATACATGCCCTTCACACAAAAACCGAAAGATCTCCCCGCCAAACAAGACACCTGAGCCTAATTTCCCAGTTCACAACCGACATCAGACATGTCTCTGGGAAACAAAACGTTGTCGCAGATTATCTCGCTCATTAGCGGCCGACAACGTTGACACAATCACCTTCGATTTGCCACATCTGGCGAAAGCACAAGAAGGTGACAAAGAGTTACAACGACTCCAAGAGCATCCCAGTAGTAGCTCGAAGGTAAAACTAATACTCACACCAATTCCTTTCACAACTCATGAAGTTTGGTGTGAGATTAGCACGGGTACATTACGCCCATGTATACCTTCATCATTAAGAAAATTAGCATTCAATGCTGAACATAGCTTGTCGCATCCAGGCATACGCGCCACAAGGCAAGCTATCACTAAAAAATATTTTTGGCCAGCGATCAATAAAGACTGTAACAACTGGTCTAGATCTTGCATAGGTTGCCAAAAATCTAAAGTTTCGAGACATACCAAATCTCCACATGAAGCTTTTAACCCACCAAATAATAGATTTGAACATATCCATATGGATATTGTTGGGCCATTGCCCCCATCTCGAGGATATTCATACATCCTAACAATCGTAGACCGATTTACGAGATGGCCGGAAGCATATCCAATTCGAGACATCTCTGCTACTACGGTGGCCAAACATTTTGTCACCGAGTACGTCCCAAGATTTGGCGCACCACTTGAAATTACAACAGATCAAGGGTCGCAGTTTGAATCAAAATTATTCAATGAAGTCACAAGACTTCTAGGTACGCATAGGATACGTACAACCGCCTACCATCCACAAGCAAATGGGATGGTAGAGCGATTCCATAGACAACTGAAAGCGGCCTTAATGGCAAGGGACAACACTACTCATTGGAGTGAGGATTTGCCCTTTGTCTTATTAGGTATTCGCTCGGCAATTAAAGCCGACTTACAATGCTCACCAGCAGAACTTGTCTATGGACAGAATCTGAGGCTCCCCAATTCAATTTCCATCCCAACGGATGAGAACCCGATAGAGCACCCAGAATTTCTAACACGTCTTCGCACACACATGAAAGGTCTGTCGGCGACACAGCCCCGACAGTCAGTTCAAAATGATGTGTACGTGCCGAACGCCTTAGAGAACGCGGAGTATGTTTTCATACGTACCGATCGCGTCCGACGGCCTTTTGAAACACCATACGAAGGGCCATTCAAAGTAATCAAAAGATTACGTAAACATTTCGTCGTCAACATAAATGACACAAATAAGTCGATAGCTATCGATCGACTAAAACCTGCTTTTGAGTGTGACCGAGACGTTGAAGCAGCATCAATTCGCTCGGTACACTTCATGTAACGCTACGCTGGGAGGGGAGTATGTAGGGACATCGTCCTACTACTTCCGGTCGTACTTAGTCAAGGAGACTTGTTACAAAAAACGCAGTCGACCGAGGCTAAGTAAGAAAAAATAAATTAAAAAACTTTTGACGTTAAAAATAAAAATCATAACAGTTGTCAACGAAATATAAAAATATATCGTGTTTTTTAAATTTGAACTAATTCTATAAATAAATAACCAACCCATTATAAAGTTAAAAGAAAATGTAAAGTGTTAAATATAATGTGTATCAAAACTAGAATAAATGTATAGAGTTACAAAGCAAAAAGTCTGTTAATTAAAAACAAAGCAAAGAACTACATATTAGGAAGCTAACTTCTAAAAATCTGCCGTAAGAGCCAAATGGAATATAAGAGTTGTAAAGCAAAAACAGTCAAATCATTTCAATATGAAAGATATGGGAAAAGTTACCACTTACATAGGTATAGAAATAAACCATAATAAAAAGGAGAATAAATTAACGTTAAGTCAGGAGAAGTACATAGAATCTCGTGGGAGTAACTATAACTTAGAAATGTGTAAATTATATGAAACGCATTAGAACTAAATAACCTAGTCACCCTAACTAATGCCGGGTTAAGCAAATAAACAAATCGTAATTAAGAAATTAGTTTTAACACCGTTTCGAGAGTTACCTTCGATGAAGTTTCGGACGGTGCTGACTTATATAAGCCAAGTATTAGCGCCCCAATCTCGGCCGGACAGTCCACTTTTAAGTTCCATCCTACTAGCTTATAAATGCGACACATGCATTCGAGGTTGTCGGGAGTTGGCTCTAGGAGTAACTGGTTTGTCAGCCACACCAGAGTCTTCCCAAGCTCCATCATAAGCGAGCCGTCCATCTTGAATCGTACGTATAATTCAGCCACGAATAAAGTGACACCTCGCAGCTTACGACAGTTTGTTGAGCTGTAGGGCTTAATTAAAACCTGCTGATAGGCCAGCATTAACCTTAACAGGCTCCTAAAGGCACTATCCTCCACGGGATTCATCGAGTCCAACAAGCCATACATCTTAGCTCCGGTATTACATAAAGTTATTTCTTCACGAGAGCGGTTGAAAATAATCTTCATAGCCTTACTTAACACAAAAGGATTATCTTTAAAATCTTTAAATATAATTAAGACTCTCGACCCAATGGTATCGAACGATCTCGGATTTTCTCTTAGACAGACAATCACGTTGAAAAGGTAACTCAATGCGGCGCCCTTGGCCGGTGTTTGTGAAGTTGAAAGATGTTTATCCTTAGGAGCAACAGGGGCACTAGTAGACAATTGGCGAATGCCCGCTTTAGGTACAAACTCCTTCGCGAAAGGAGATAACGCCGAAAATAAATGTGGCCTTCTTAGCACCTTAGAATGAGGGGCAGGCCATAATAGGTGCGTCCGCACGAGTCGCCCATGATTATCTATGGTGTTAACAACCGTTCGATATACGTTTTTATAACTCACCCGCAAAGAAAGTTCGAAGAGAGAAAAAAAATTTTGTGCGAAAATAGATCCAAAAAAAATTGTACCCTACGTGCTTACAGCAAAAAAATTCCGCTACAATTAGTGTATATATATGTTAGTGTAGATGAGTGATTATATGCTTTGATTCAATATAAGTGAGGAATGGTTGAGACAGATAACAATTCCCCTCAGGGCTCCCGCATGTCGATGTCCTCGATGTCAGTTGGTGAAAACTATGAAGCATAGTCATCACCAAGTGTCATCAACGTCGCCGACACAGCTTCAGGTCCGCCCCGAAAGAAGGACGGAAACAAAAATTCAAAATCGCATAGTCACGAAAGGGAAACTTCTTCGACAAAATAAAAAAATTTGGAAATGAACCGCTGCCCAACCCAACTGAGCTACCTTTCGGAAAATCAATCAGGAGGGAAGAACAGACGGGAAAGAAACTCGGGACATAAACAAAAAAATAGAATTTAAAAAGCTGGATGGACCATCAGAAGGGCAAGGGGCGCAGTGGCAGGCGGTAGCACGCCTGATACCAGAGACGGTTAAGCCCTTGTACCAACTTCCACGTCCACCAGGAAAAATTAAAAGAAGATCCTGTTCACGGACCGACGCAGTGGCAGGCGGTATCACGCCTGATACCAGAGTCGCCGACCCTAGAAACAGGACAGGGATGAACCACTACTACACCTGCACGCATAGCCAAGCGAACACCGCTTGTTAGCAAGCCGTGAAGGTCAGTATGGTTCGAAGCTACTCCAAAAAGAAGAAGTCACCGCAGAAGATAAAGGGTAGGCCTAAAAGCGAAAACAAAGAAAAATTCACATAGAATTTGGACAATGATGCTGAAAAAAATTCGACAAAACAGACAAGGACTAAGGCCTCGCGGTACTACCTTAGCCCACAACGAGCGCTTGATAAATGTGGTGAACCATAAACAAAAAAAATCAAATGTTGTCCGTGAAGGCACAAGTGGTACTAAACACCAAAAAAATTTAAACTTCAAGGTCCGTGTAGGACTATTAACGGGCTGTAAAAGCCGCGTTGGGCGCCATTTATGTAATAGCATAATGGCGCGATAAAATATTGGGCGCCACTTATGCGAGGTATTACCCCTTTGGCCATAAGCCCGGAAAAGCATGACCAAGGAGCCAATACCATACATAAGAAATGAAACAAAATTCCGGAACTCCTACGCCGGCCACACGGAGTTATCTAGCTCGCCGAAGGGGTCGTGGGGTGTGTGGCCGGGCCTTACCGCGGTTGGTTCAAGACTTACCTGTGACTAGGAAACTTCATCTTCAGTTCCAATCGTCCTTCGGGCCTCGCCTGAGCCGTGTCATTGCCATCCGTTTCCCTGACAGCTCATAGTATTAAAGACTATCAGCTTCAGGAAAAGGCACTATTTAAGAACCCTGAAAAGAAATGACACCCGCCCCAACCATTCCACAAAAAAAATCTAACACACGGACATTATATTGATAATCATTTAATAATTCTGTCCATCACAGGAACAATAATTATGACAAACAACACAATGAATAATCATCAACCACGACAATAATTATAGATCCTTGTCAGATAGTAATTTAAACGATCAAGTTCAACTAAATTAATATATCATTATTATAGGTACATAGGTATGAAGCTCAAGATAAAAAAAACGCGCAGTAGTGGCACCAATACTCCTCGTTTTGTACAAACGATATTACAAACGACCGTGTAAACTAAAGGAAGAACAAATTCCCGGAACCAACACAAGAAATCAACAACACAAGAATGAAGAAAATAGTTCTAACAAGGAGCAAAATAATTTCATAAATACTTATGAATACGATTAACGTTAATACTAACTACATTCAAAATTGTTATTTGATAATAAATAAAATCGTGACCTAATTTTTTGTTTTTTTATTTTATTTTGTATATTTTAGTGTGTGTGTGTTTTTTTTTCTTTGTATTTAGTGTATATTTTTGTTGTTTTTTCTAAATTTGTGGCGTACTCACGAATAAAAGAGAATAATGTAACCAAAAAAACCTTACTAAGTGTTCTCTGCTTCGGCTCCTTGGTTATATAGCATCACATCAAGAGCGTCTCCTGCCTTATGTCACAAGTTTTCTTCTGAAGCCTCGGCCACGATACGAGCCGCGAGCGGCTAGCGGTGAGCGGCAGAGCGGCACAGCGGCGATTCTGAGCTTTATGTTTGTATAGTTTTATATGGAAAACGCTTGAATCCGGCCACGATACGAGCGGCGAGCGGTGAGCGGCAGAGCGGCAATACTGAAGTGCCGCTCGCCGCTAATCCGAGACATTAAATTTTTTTGGTGCCGCTCGCCGCTCTGTTATTATTTTGTTGTAGCAATGGAAAAAAAG
This sequence comes from Thereva unica, assembly GCA_949987705.1. NCBI lineage: Eukaryota > Metazoa > Arthropoda > Insecta > Diptera > Therevidae > Thereva > Thereva unica. Next base: position 127,380,515 of record OX465281.1, read on the forward strand.
TGTAAAAAAATATTGTAAAAGATGGCTTATCTTGCCCAGAATGTAATTAAAGGTTTCAATTGACATTCTCGTGTATTCGAAAACACGAATTTTATCTTTTCTTAACCCGAAAGATGGATGGTGATATTCACCAAACCTTCTTCTTCGCTCGTTAATGGGATGAACTCCATATTTCCTATTATAAATTAATTTATTGAGAATACGCCTTTTCAACAAAATATTATCACTTAAACTTCATACTTTTAACATAACTGAACAAGTCGAATCGCCGCTCGTATCCTGGCCACCACCGCTCTGCCGCTCGCCGCTCACCGCTCACCGCTCGCCGCTGGCCGCTCGTATCGTGGCCGAGGCTTGATGCTAAAATTAATAAGAAAACTGTGCAGGCGGTAATTCCAGCAGCATTGGATAAAGTCACTCCCCAAGATGTTGAAAATGAATGGACAAAGGATCATCTATACTAGAATTAACAGGCGCTCCATCGGGCGAAGCCACTACTCCAGATGATGATGACGATGACTCCCTGCCACTAGAACCTCTATTCCTTAATACACTAGAGAAGGAACCGCAGTATTTATTAGATCCTACTTGAGCGGATCCGAGATTCGGCAACCTCTCAGCAGCCAAAATTGCTTCGCTATCGATGTATAAAAACCTCTTGCAACTCCCGAACCTTCACCTTGATTGCCAAATTGGGTGTTCAGCTCTTCAAATGTCTGCACAAGCACACTGGCTCGACTTCGTTCAATCTGTCCAATGTAAAATCTCGCTCTTGGCCCTCTCGTAATTTTTCCAGGTGTCGTCCAAAGCGTGTTCACTCTACCGGGAAACCGCGTAACTCGGAATCGATTGAGCCCGGTTCTAGACCAACATCTTCCAGAAAAACTCTACCAAACAAGTCTAACGATAGTTTCCACCTTCCTTTTTTTCAAGAACCAAAATCGTCTCTGTCAAAATATTTTTTTTTTCGTTTTTTTTTCCAAATTTTCTCGCATCCCCAGTTGTAATTTTCCCAATACCTCCAAAGTGATTTCAAAATAAATTTCCCATTACCTACATACAAGGTGATTTCAAAATAAATTTCCCCTTACCAAAATAAATGTTACCACCGACCGTTACAAACTGAAAATCTTCCTAATTCATCCCTTTTGGTATTTTTGACAAATTGTTCCTCAGAAGCCTGTTGCTCTGGTGATAATAATTTGCCTTTGATTTCGAGATTATCTATGGACCAAAATCGTTGAATCAACGCCTCCAAATTATCAGCTTCATCTGATGACTTCGTAAGAGAGGCATGATACCCATTTCCTTCAGCACCCTTTCCACCTGAAACTATCCAACCAAAAACAGTTTTGTGCAGAACCGGTAAACCATTTCCTAGCTTGATTTGCCCTACAGACAATAACTCAAAAAATAAACCTGCTCCAATTAAAAGATCTATCGATTGTGGAATGTCGTACTTCGGATCTGCCAAAGTAATATTATTAGGAATTCTCCAATTAGTCGTAGGAATACTTGGAGATGGGGGCAGTCCTGTAATATTGCGAAGGACGTGTGCTTCGAAGTTTGCTGTATAGCCATTTATACGAGACTTGATAGAAACGTCAGTTTTGTATTTCGATGCCAAACTAATAGAGCCGACGACATCTATTTGGAGTTCCATTTTCTTGAGTCTCAAATGTTGAATGACTCTCTCAACAATCAAATTAATAGTCGAGCCAGAATCAAGAACAGCGCGGCAAGGTATGTAATCACCTTGACTAGTCTTAACGAGAACAATAACTGTTGCTAAGAAGGCTGATTCAGACGGTTGAGAGCATTCCGATTGAGATGTCATTACTAATTGTGCTTGGGTGGAAGCGGAGCTTGGCACGACATTGGCTGATTGGTTGACAGGGGAATGGAGTTTCTCAAAGTGTAGCAATGTATGATGTTTGTTCTTAAACTGCTCGCAAGAGGACAAGTTGCAATTTTTGACCGAATGACCTGGCTGAAGACATAATATGCAACGCTTCATAGCCTTTATCTCTTGAAATCTATCAGAAGGGGATAATTTACGAAAGGCATCACAATCTACTATTCTATGTTGAGCTGTTTTGCAGAACCAACAGGTGCTGTCTGCTTTCGACATTATAAACGACTTACGATGCTGTGGCTTTAGACTTTTCATAGAATTGCCTACCTTACCCGAGACGTTCGACAACGCGCTTGACGATGAAGCATTTTTAGTCTCTAATGAACGACATCTTCTTTCCATGAAACTTACAAATGTAGGATAAGCTCCCGCAGGAATTTCATCTTCCCACTTCGATTGCGATTTACCATCTAACTTTAAGCTAGCAATATACAACAACATGCCTTCGAAAATTTCCTTTTGAGTGGCAAGCTTTTTTAGTGCTCTAAGTGAGGACTCTACGACATCCACTAAATCTCTGAGCTCATTTTACGATGAACTTAACTGGCTTTGCTTCTACGATCTCCTGGATATATGCTTGATAAAGGAGACGTTTGTTATCATAACGCGCCTTTAGAGTAGCTATTGCATTTACGAAATCACGATCAAGACTTAAGTTTGCAATTTGTTTACGTGGTCTTTCTTCTAAAGATTCCTGGAGGTACGACATTTTTTTGACATCCGTCAATTCTTCATTATCTTCAATTAATGCTTTGAATTTCGCGTAAAAGTCTGGCCAATCGACATGGCGACCTGAAAACCTTTTAATTGATAATTTCGGTAAACGCACGTTTTTCTTAACCGTAGTGGTGACGTCTAGAGTCGCGTTAGGAGACAAGGGTATCGCATCAGTTTTAGGTTCCATGAGTTCAAGAATTTTCGATTTTACCGTAATAAATGAATCTTCAAACGTTTCCCGTTTATCACTTTCTAATTCTTCCTCAACAAGACATTATAATTTCGCTTGGAGTCCATCGAATTTAGACCAGAGTTCTTCAACTAAACTCAAGCGCGTTTGTAGTTCAGCTAACCGTAATGACCGACCCGGCGTTTCTATGTATTTTTTCATCTTAGTCAATTGCATTTGCACAACACCTTGCTTTATTTTTAAGTCGCTAATAATCTGCTGATTAGCATCCTCCTGGCTTTTAGCATCTGCCATTTCACTTTATTTATTAAAAATCACTTCTTTATTTATTAAAATCAAATAAATTCGAGTTAAATTGAAAACCAAAGTCAAAGAAATTTGATAATTTGCTGTATAAACGGTACAAAATAGCTTACCGTAATTTTTCTCACTTAACTGTTTGTGGCTATGAATAGTTAGGCGAACATGCGTCTCCAATCTCTCCAATTATATCGTCACTCTTATGCCAGAGACGCGAAAGTGCAAATTTTTCACTTTCGCGCTAATATGGTTTTGTAATTCAAAATGGTACAAAAATGCCATGCCAGAAGTACGAATGTGATTTATCCGGTGATATAACGAAAAAGTGTAAAGCCTACAACACGAAAGCAAATAAAAATCGGTATTTTAGAGACAGTTTGAACATTTATCTAGCAATAACTCAAAACTGGAGATTTACACTTTCGCGCCTCTGGCATAAGGGTGACGATATGATTCACTTCCAATTTTATTGGCAATTAGCCACTTATTTAATTATTTGCATCAAATAGATTTAAACCTTAAACTGAACGAAATTAAAAGAAATCAAGGTACAAAACGGTACGATACAGCTTACCATGACTTCGACCAACTATGTATGGAATGATGACTAACGCAGTCTCAGCCTTTTATAAGAACAGCAATTTAAAGCCCTTTTAGGTATCCCAAACAGCAACAATATCAGCGCAATAGACACTCAATCAACAATTGACTCGAACTATGGAATTTTTCCCATATGCACAAAACACCGAACTCGCGATACGCATAAGTCTATCGAAAAAAAAAGAAACACAATAATTTCCCTTGTCCCTGCTCGGGCGCCAATCTTGAAACGCAAAGAGTTTTTTATTATTATTTTTACAACTTATTTATTATTATATAAAATTCACATTAGTTCAAATTCAAAAATTTAAACTAGTTGGGATGTGGGTTCGACCCTTTCGGTCCACACGATCAACTTCCCAGTATGATGGATGTTGAATATTATGATTGGATATTTTAATAATAAATGAACAATAGGCAATATAGAATATATGCATAATACCGAGAATTTGTCACAATTGTTTATCAATATTTTCGTTAAAATGTCAAACTAAATGTGCGCACTTACAAGATTAGGATGACGAAAATGTATATAAAATTGATGTATTAATGTTTTTTGGCACCTCAATGAAGTCGATATAGTTTTTAGTTCGCGCGGTATCGTGCAGCTACAAAAATCACTTAAGTCAATTAAACCAAAAACCCGCTGGACCGAATATTATAAAAATATTTTCAGATTATATTGTCGCTAATACGCTTCGAACGGCACCTCAAGTAAGTCAATATCTTTGGTGGTTCGGGCCATATCGTGCAGGTACAAAAATCACTTACGCCGCTTAAATAAAAAAACGGCTCGACCGAATTTTATTAAAATCTTTTCAGATCATATTTTGGTTAATACTCTTCGAACGGCACGTCAACTAAGTCGATATCTTTTATAGTTCGCGCGATATCGTGCAGGTACAAAAACACTTAAGTCATTTAAACCAAAAAACCGCTGGACCGAATATTATAAAAATCTTTTCAGATAATATTGTCGCTAATACGCTTCGAACGGAACCTCAAGTAAGTCAATATCTTTTGTAGTTTGGGCGATATCGTGCAGGTACAAAAATCACTTACGTCGCTCAAACAAAAAAACGGCTGGACCGAATTTCATGAAATTCTTTTCAGATCATATTTCGGTTAATACGCTTCGAACAACACCTCAACGAAGTCGATATCAGTTTTGGTTCGCGCGATATCGTGCAGGAAAAAATGACCACATCCGTACGCACATACACACACACATACTTCCTCCCAATTTTTTGCTTAAAATGCTCCTGGGACCTTGAAAGATGAAAATACGTTGAAATTTTCGATTTCGATTTTCGGACCGATTACAATAACTTCCTATACTGGGAAGTTAATAATTATACAATATCGACAACGAGAAGCGAGACTGTCGATATAATCGAAACAACGAGAAGCGAGAGCCGATAGCGACTGATAACAGGCTGGCTCGGAAGCAAATTTCTTGAGAGTAGCAAACGAATTTACGGTATATGGAAAAATGTATGGATACTCGCTTCCCGTTGCTTCGATTTTATGACAATAAAAAAAGAAGACAATAGCAAAAAAAACTAGTTGGGATGTGGGTTCGACCCTTTCGGTCCACACGATCAACTTCCCAGTATGATGGATGTTGAATATTATGATTGGATATTTTAATACTAAATGAACAATAGGCAATATAGAATATATGCATAATACCGAGAATTTGTCACAACTGTTTATCAATATTTTCGTTAAAATGTCAAACTAAATTTGCGCACTTACAAGATTAGGATGACGAAAATGTATATAAAATTGATGTATTAATGTTTTTCGGCACCTCAATGAAGTCGATATAGTTTTTAGTTCGCGCGGTATCGTGCAGCTACAAAAATCACTTAAGTCAATTAAACCAAAAACCCGCTGGACCGAATATTATAAAAATATTTTCAGATTATATTGTCGCTAATACGCTTCGAACGGCATCTCAAGTAAGTCAATATCTTTGGTGGTTCGGGCCATATCGTGCAGGTACAAAAATCACTTAAGTCATTTAAACCAAAAAACCGCTGGACCGAATATTATAAAAATCTTTTCAGATAATATTGTCGCTAATACGCTTCGAACGGCACCTCAAGTAAGTCAATATCTTTCGTGGTTCGGGCGATATCGTGCAGGTACAAAAATCACTTACGTCGCTCAAACAAAAAAACGGCTGGACCGAATTTCATGAAATTCTTTTCAGATCATATTTCGGTTAATACGCTTCGAACAACACCTCAACGAAGTCGATATCAGTTTTGGTTCGCGCGATATCGTGCAGGAAAAAATGACCACATCCGTACGCACATGCACACACACACACACACATACTTCCTCCCAATTTTTTGCTTAAAATGCTCCTGGGACCTTGAAAGATGAAAATACGTTGAAATTTTCGATTTCTATTTTCGGACCGATTACAATAACTTCCTATACTGGGAAGTTAATAAATTCAATCAATTAACAAAATTCTTTGGCATTTATAAGTAATTTTAATCTCCGCAATTAACAGATGCACTGTCAAAATTTCAGTCCTTTAGCTCCAGCGGTTTGGTTTAAACCCATTTCACCCCTTTAGGGGTTGAGTTTCGAAAAATGGCTTCTTAGTGGATGTCCACGTCATTATAGCGATGCACTGTCAGTTTGGGCTCTGCGTTGTCTGTCAAATAAGGTTTTAAAATTTTTAATGTTTCAATATTTTTGTACTTCAATACAAACTTTTATCAACTATTTCAACCCCTTCAAACCTTTTTTTCGCTACAAAGTAGCCTATGTCCGTCTCCAAGGTCTAATCTATCTCTGTAACAAATTTCATTAAGACCGGTTCAGCGGTTTAGACGTGAAAAAGTAACAGAGAGACCGATAGACAGACAGACAGAGTACCTTTCGCATTTATAATATTAGTAGGGATTTTTATTAGTTCACTTTCTTGTCGGTCTGTTTGTTTGTCCCGTATAAGTTTAATCGGCTTCACCTGTTTCTAAATTCGGCACAGGCCAAATAATTGAAAATCTACTAGACGTTCATTATAAATCCGAAATATCCGGCCGGAATATTATAAATGTTGTTTGACATATCAGGAGCAAGCCTTTCGAGGATACAATGAGGATTAAGATTTTGTTAATTGTGAAATTATGTTGAAATGATTTAGGTGCATAAATTATAGCAAACGATGGAGGTTTTAGTGATACTTAGAAGATTAAATCTACTGGTATTAATCATCTCGGTATTAAAATATCACTTCGCAATCACATCTTTTTCTTCTGTTTTGTATACAGGAGTCCTAATATTAGTAATGAAGCTTCCTTATTAGCGCTCGACGCTATCTCCGAAAGTATGTCCTAATTTTTATCCTCACATCCGGAGAGCGAAATTATTGTTGCGGTTGATTTCAACGTTCACAACGTAAATTGGCTGAATTACTCGAATGGCACCAGTGTTTCTGGCAGGGTTGCCGAGCTTTTTACTGAGACCAATAACTTGCACCAATTAGTGAAAAGGCGTACGCGTGTTTCTGACACTGCATGACAAGGGGCACACCTCCTTACCTCTCACCCAACACGTTACTCCGTTGAGGTCGATTCGCCTATTGGAAACTGGGATAACTGTCTAGTCAGTGTTTATATATATAGATTTTCGAGGGATATCGAATCAGACCACTATTTGCGGGTCCCTTTTCGTCCCTCTGCCTAGAGTCATCTTATTGGGGTTGCAGTGGGTTGTCCCATTGCACCCTTACTTCGACTCCCCTAGTTATCGCAAGCAGCTGATTGAAGGGAGTCTGCCTCATGTCCTCCATCCAATGGAGTCCAGTTATGGCAGGCCTTTTCCTCGCCACCGCCGGGCAGTGACACACTATGTGTGTTTCCGTCTCAGGTTCCTCCAGGCACATCCGACAGGTGTCATCCTCCAGAATTCCCATTCTTTTTAGGTGATACCTGAAACATCCGTGTCCTGTAATCAGTGCCACCAACCATCTGAGGGTTCTCCTTTGCATATGCAGGATGCTTCTTCTGGCTGCGGTAATCGGCAACGTAAGCACCATCTTAGCCTGCCTACACGTGGTCATAGCGTCCCACCGTCTCCGGTGTTCCTCAGCGACCCATTTCTCCATGTAGTTCCTTACCAACCCTCTGCCAATGGCAAAGTATGGCTCCGGTCCCCAGAATTCCGAGGTTGACCCCTGTTTTGCCAGGTTGTCAGCCTTTTCGTTCCCATCGATGCCTGTATGTCCTCTAACCCAAGCTAGCGTCACGTTGTTTTGTTGCGCACACCTGTTCAGTTTTTGGACACATTCCAACGCCAGAGACGCATTAATCTCTGTCTGATTCATGCGCTTAATCACAGCCTGATTGTCCAGTGCTATAAGGATACTTCTTCCCTGCACCTGACCCTCATTTATGTGATGCAGCGCGTGCAGCAGAGCAAGCATTTCCGCCTGGTAGACTGAGGTGTAATTCCCCAAAGCCAGAGAGCAGGTCAGATTTAAGTCCTCTGAGAAGACTCCCGCACCTGCTCTGCCGTCAATCATGGATCCGTCCGTAAAGATATATATGTCTTCCGGCCTCCCTTCCGGGAGCGTTCCGTTCCCTATGAGGGTTTTATGATACCTTTCGGTCACCCTCATTTTTGTGATCCCTTCCATGGGCATCATGAGCTCCCTAATCCCTTTAATGCGATCCAGGATCTTCATGTGCCCATATAAGGTTCCTGACGCCTGCCATGCGGTATCCCGTCTCATCCGAATCGCTGAGGCTGCCGCAGTCTTCATCACCTGGAGATCTAACGGCAGCAGACCTAACAGCGCCTCCAATGCCGCGGCGGGTGTGGTGCGGAAAGCACCGCTTGTTATGTAGAAATTTTGAGCAACCCTCAAAATTAAGAAAATTTCTAATAATTTCTAAATTTCCAAATCCAAAATTCCTTGAACCCGGAATTTTGTTGACATAAAAAATGCACGGGCCGGTAAATGACCCGTGCACAAAATCCAAGTGTAACCTGAAACGCCAAAGGAAATTGGCAAGAATATTTAGCGCAATTTGCCTTGCGAAATTAATAAACGAAAGAAAAAGCTCGTAAGCAAATTGCGCCAGTTTCAGGCCACTTGAAGAAAAGCCGACGGGTGCGTTTTTCCGGCCGGCGACCTCAACCTTGGGTCAAGCACCAGCAGGTGACTTTTGCACCTAGGTTGAAGGCCCGGAGGAAAAATGCAATCGAAGGACTTTTAAAAATAAAGTTTCGGAAAACTGAGGATCGATCGAGTGATCGATCGTAGAGTCTAGTTTTGTTCTTCACCGGCGGCGGTGCGCGGTTTTAAAAAAATCAGGTTGATTTGGTTGTATTTAAAAGGTAGTGTTGTAAAAACGGTTTGACGGTGGCGAAACGAATCGAAGATTCATAATTACTAATTAATGTTGCACTGTATAAAAGTACTTCGTAAATTTAGAGAGTAAGTTATTTACATTCGGTTAGTTTTAAAGGAATAGTGTTTATATAGTTACATGACAACGAGTTTTATGTGTGAACAAACAATCTAGTGCCCTAAGTACTTTGTGTAAGGAACAATACGTTTGAAAGTTTAAAGCAAAAATGTGTTTTTTTTAAATAAGCATTTACAAATCGAAACGAATCGAAGATTCATAATTACTAATTAACATTGCACTGTATAAAAATACTTCGTAAGTTATTTACATTCGGTTAGTTTTAAAGGAATAGTGTTTATATAGTTACATGACAACGAGTTTCATGTGTGAACAAACAATCTAGTGTCCTAAGTACTTTGTGTAAGGAACAATACGTTTGAAAGTTTAAAGCAAAAATGTGTTTTTGTAAATAAGCGTTTACAAATCGAAGCAAATCGAAGGTTCATAGTAACTAATTAAAGTAGTATTGTATAAAAGGATTTCATAAATTTAGAGAGAAAATTATTTCCATTCAGTTAGACTTAAAGGAAAAGTGTCTATCTAGTGCCCTAAGTATTTCGTGTAAAAAATAAACTATTGCCCAAAAACAAAATATATAAAGGTGTTTTTTTGTATAAACAAAACAGCGAAGCAAGTTACCCTTTAAAAATCTGCTTGACATACAAAAGACGGTGAGTTATTTACATGCAAAAACAAACAATCATTTCTTTTATAAATTAAATTTGGAGACGTTTCCATCCTTTGTCTGAATAAAAAAAAAGAGTAAGTTATATAATAAAAAGTGAGTTATATACAATTATATACGAATTACGTTATATAACAAAATTGGCGCAGCCGGTAGGATCTGGGTGCGCTATCAAAAGTTGTTAATACTGTCGGTCTAGGCTCCTTTGACCTCCATTCCAAGGCTGAGCCTGACTTGGGGGCAGTGTTAGCTTCTGCAGCTACGGCGCGTAAAATATCCCAGATCCTCCACGAATCAACGCTCGGGGGTAAACATCTATAGGTGCCTCTGCTCCAGGCGAGCACGCATTTACCCCCCTAAGTTTTTATCAGCGAGGGACTTTCGCGGGCTTCATCCGTGCCCAGGATACGCCCTATGTCAGAGGGCCAACCAGGGGACAACCATCACTTAGAAACTCCCCCACCGAGGGATAATCAACTAACAGCAACGATTTCAGGGTCCAACGACATCAGCCCTCAATACCAACAGGCAGTCAGCACATCAACACCTACAACTGCAGCAGAATCACCACGAAAGCTGAGAAGCGGTACCATTTTAGGAAGGACAACGAATCAACAAGTAGGTTTTAAGTTAAGTTTAGACCAAATTTTGAAGAGAGCGCTCGAGACAGGTGACATAAATATCACCGCGTGCCAGGCAGTAGAACGAGAAACAAAAAGAACTCGTGAAAGCCGCCTGACACAAATAGAAAACCTAAAGCAGAGCACCCTCAAATTTAGAGAGGATTTAATTAAATTTCAGTCCCTCGAGCGCCCTCTTCAAGGCGAAAGCCATAGTATAGAAAATTTAGAATATTTAGAATTAAGTGAAAAAAATTGTGAAGTCGACGACACCCAGTCGCCTACCGATAGCCTTACAGAGGATCTTCTGAATTGGGTAAGTGTGTCCCTCACAGACTCCGAGAAGGACCTTACCCTATACGAAAATCAAAAAGACCATACAGTAAGGGAGAAAAAGGAGTTCCTACTAGACACAGCAATGGCAGACGAATACATAAAAGTCGCCAAAATAACAGCAAAACTGGTCCCATTATTTTCTGGCGGACAAAGTCCGACCCTGACGACCGAGCTGCAAATGTTCATAGGCTGTTGTCGTAGAGTTCTGCACTGTCTCACAGGAACTGAAAAGGAGGCCTTTATTCAGTGATTCTCCCTACCAGACTTCGAGGCGACGCATACCAACTAGCCAGCCTCAAGTCAGCCAGCCAACTTCGAGGAAGCCGAAAAGCTCCTCAACCGCACTTATTTGCCTAGGGAAACTTATCAGGAGTTAGTTAATAAACTAATAACACTCCGACAGTACCCTATGGAACCCCTCACAGCCTATACCACGCGCATAAAACAACAACTGTCTTTATGCATAGAAGCCGCCACAACTAAATACGGCGAAGCAGCAGCCCAAGTCAAAGTACAGTTGGAAGATTTTGCGAAAAGCTCATTAAAAGGAGGGATTAACAACCAACACTTATGTCAGTACTTGCTGGCAGCAGGCGATGACGGCCTGGATAATTTAATCCAAAAGGCCCTGGACATGGAGAGACTTCAGCAAACAACACTGAACATCCATGCCCAGTACCAAAGTCCATCAGCCCTGCCAATGTACAGTCAAGGTGGACCAAATATAAACACCCCCAACCTGTACAATAATCCCTATACGCTGGCTTACAATAATGGTCCCTATACGTATCCATCACAGTCAGGCCTAAACGGCCCCACTCCTCTACAAACGACACATTCACTTTACTCCGCTCAACATAACGCCGCCGCCGTCATCACTCCGCCCAGTATCACATCACCAGAATATAACATTCCACCCCAAACAACACTAACTAACTACAATCTCCCCCTGCCCGATACACAACAACCGACCGCAACAAGTATACCTGCCCCTACCGCAACTACTGCAGTACCCCAGGTGGCGCAAATAACGCCAACGCCTCAAAAACCTCAAGGCAATCCGTTGGCAAATGTCACCTGTAGTTACTGTCGAAACAGGGGGCACACATACGCAGACTGTATTAAAAGGAAAAATACTCCCTATTGTACCATTTGTAGAGCGACAAATCACGATGCGCGAGATTGTCGTCGCCCACCAGAGCGCTCCCGACCGAATTTCCCTAATAACGGTCGTTTCCCTGAACAGCGCCCCAATAACAATAATGGCGGTAGACATTCACAATATAATAATAGTTATCAGCAAAATAATCAACAACAATCACTGCCCCGTTCACAACCGCCACATAATCAAAACCAGGTAAGCAATAACAATCGCCGAGTATTCAATATACGCCACACATGCGATTTCTGCGGAAGACGGGGCCACCAGGCAGAAGACTGTCGACAAAGACAGCGATGGGAGAACTCCCAATCGGGAAACTTCCCAGAGTCGGACCAAATACCCCCGGCCCGACATTAGACACTAACAAAGAACCAAATGGGGGACCTCAGGCCTCAACTGGTACAAACCCACTAGTAACTCTTACGCTCGACATAAGCCTCAACGGCAAAACACAACTAGTGGTGGATACAGGCTCTGAGGTTACAATACTAAAAAAGAATAAGCTTCGACAAAATGTCACCATAAACCCTTCTCAAAAGTGCACGCTAGAAACGCCATACGGTAAAGGGAATACTCTCGGAAGTTGCCAAGGAAATTTCAATTTGAAAACTCCAATTCCTTGCACTTTCCAAATAGTGCAGAACATGCCAGAGATTCCCAAAGATGGCCTTCTAGGAAACGACTTCCTCTCCCAGCACTGCAACGTTGAGGGTCCCAACAAAACATTACGATTTCCTCGCACGGAAATTAATCCGGAAGAAATTACCTTTCCTTTACAAACCAAAACTACCAAACCGAATCCTAGAAAGCAGCAGGAGCAAACCCAAACCAGGGAGTCTCAGCTCGTAGAAGCCGAGACGACCCCCGGTGGTGTCTCCCAAGTACCCTCCGAAGGGAGTACAAGCTGCCAATCTCAAGATGGATCAAAGTTAGATAACAACCAAAACGGTTTCGAGACCAATGAAGACCTAAGACAAAAGGTAATCCTAACGGAATCTATTTGTATCCCAGGCCGGTCTCAGATGGTGGTACCAATACCATTAAGTTTAGAGGAAGAAATGCTCTGTAAAGCTCAAGAGCCCTGCGAGGGAGTATTCCTCGCGAATGCCCTCTTACCTTCTGGAAACCAAAGAGTATTTGTTGGCCTCCTCAATGCTAACAACTATCCAGTAGCCCTAACGAGCCTAACTCTAACGCTCGTCCCCACAAATGGCTACCCTACAATACCACTCAATTCCAACCCTGCAAGTTCTAGCCCAAGGCTCTTTGTCAAAAAAGACAACGGCGAGTGCGGAAGACCGGTTACCAAAACCGGCACCCCACCGCTCAAAACAAGCCGCAAATGGCAGAAAAAACTAGGGGTCAAATTAAAACGGGGTCACAAGAGCAGTGACCAGGAAGTCGCCAACCTATTACACATTAGACATGTATTCCCGGACTATGAAGACCCGGACGACCAAGAGCGTGCACAGCGCATTCAAAAAGTTGACGAGGAGCTCAACCTTGATCATCCACTAACGACCGAAGAGAGGAGGTCCATAAAGGAACTATGTCACGAATATGCAGACATATTCCACTTAAAGGGAGATAAGCTCACGTACACAGACGCTATCTCCCACGAAATTCCAATGGTCTATGACCAAATCATTAATCAGAAAATGTACAGACTGCCCGAGACACAAAGGCAGGTAATTAACGAACAACTAGAAGAAATGTTGGACAGCGACATAGTCCAACCCAGTAAGAGCCCATGGAACTCACCCTTATTAGTGGTCCCCAAAAAAGCGGGCCCTAATGGAGAGAAGAAGTGGCGAGTAGTTGTCGACTTCCGAAAAGTCAACGAAAAAACCATAGGCGACGCATTTCCCCTGCCACGAATCGAGGATATTCTAGACCAACTCGGTCACTCAAGATATTTCACTACCCTCGACTTGGCCAGTGGTTACCACCAAGTACTTGTGGAACCACAAGATCGCGCTAAAACAGCCTTCAGCACAAACTACGGCCACTACGAGTTCAAACGTATGCCGTTCGGGCTAAAAGGAGCCCCGGCTACGTTTCAACGGCTCATGAACTATGTCCTCACAGGCCTGCAAGGCCTCGAATGTTTTGTCTACCTGGATGATATCGTCATCTACGGTAAAAACCTTGAGGACCATAATACTAAACTTCGGAGAGTCTTCGACCGGTTGAGGGAAAATAACCTCAAATTACAACCAGAAAAGTGCCAATTCCTCCGAAAAGAAGTTGTTTATTTGGGTCACGTTTGCTCAGAGAAAGGAGCTCTGCCAGACCCACGAAAAACGGAATGCGTCCAGAAGTTCCCTGCCCCACGGACTATCAGGCAAGTGCAATCGTTCTTAGGCCTTGCCAATTACTACCGAAAATTCGTCCCAGATTTTTCAAAAACAGTCCGTCCCTTAACGAACCTTCTACGCAAAGGCGTAAAGTTTTCTTGGACACCAAAGTGTGAAGACGCATTCCAACAAATAAAAAATAACTTAGTATCCCCTCCACTGCTAATCTATCCAGATTTCAACAAGCCGTTTAACTTAACAACGGATGCGAGCAGTGAGGCACTCGGAGCAGTGCTCTCTCAGGGAGAAGTGGGAAAAGACCAGCCTATTGCCTACGCAAGCCGCACCCTAAACAAGAAAGAACGCAACTACTCCACCATTGAGAAAGAGTTGCTGGCAATAGTCTGGGCTGTGAAAAACTTCAGGTGTTACCTATTGGGTCGGAAGTTTACGGTCTACACGGACCATAAACCCCTCAAAGGCGTATTCAACGTCAAAGACCCAACTACTCGACTAGTGAGATTCCACCACAAGCTGTCGGAATACGACTACACTATCGAGTACAAACCGGGAAAATATAATACAAATGCTGATGCACTCAGCCGTATACCGCACTACGTAGAGGAGCCAAAAACCTTCACGGTAGAAGCTCAAGTTCACCAACCCGGAAAACACCTCCAAACAAAACAAGAAGAGACGCCCAAGCAATGCAACATCATCACAAGGGCACAGGCGCAAAAGCAGAAAGACGACGAAAAGGACAAAAGAACTACGTCTCTAGAAGCCCCCCACTCAGAGGAAGGGCCCAAACCGCCTGAGATCGAAGATGAAACCCCAGAAGACCCTCCCAAAGACAACAACCTCAAAGGGAAGAAGAAAGTTGAGGTCATTACCAGTCAGGAGGAGATAAATACAATCCTAAAAGATTATCACGATTCCCCCTTCGGTGGACACCAGGGAGTCGTGAAGACCTATAACCGTATTCGCCAAAAATATTGGTGGAGGCGTATGTTCCGCGATATCTCTCGCTATATAAGAAGGTGCAAGAAATGTCAAACCATGAAGGCCTCTAGACAATTCCGAATGCCCATGGTTATCACGGACATTGCTGAAAAACCCTTCGATAAAGTCTATTTAGACATAGTAGGCCCCCTGGAAGAAACACATTCGGGAAACAAGTACATCCTAACCTTCCAGGATAACCTAACAAAATTCGTCGATTGGTATGCCATTCCCAATGGGGAAGCTCACACGGTAGCACAAATTTTCTTCGACGAAATCGTCACGCGCTATCGCATACCAAAACAAATAGTCACCGACCAGGGATCAAACTTCCTGAGTGACCTTTTCAAAAGCGTGTGTAGGCTCTTAAAGGTTAAGAAACTCCAAACCTCAGCATACCACCCTCAGTCCAATGGAGCCCTAGAACGCGCTCACAGACCTTTAATAGAATACTTGCGCACCCTCGTAGACGAGAGCCCCAAAGCTGGGACAATTTTCTTCGGACAGCAGCATTCGTGTACAACAACAGTGTACACGAGGGGACAAAACTAACCCCCATGGATTGCCTCTACGGCTTTACAGCCGACGTCCCATCCAATTTAAAACGAGAGCCAGAACCTATATACAATCACGAAAGTTATTATCATCAACTTCGGTATAAATTGCAAAAATCATTCGCACTGGCACGTAAGAATCTACTCGCTAGTAAAAACCGCTCCAAAAGATATTATGATGGGAAGGCACGACCTCAAACACTACACGTAGGAGACAAGGTTCTACTACACAACGAAGCGCGCAAGAACAAATTATCCCAAATATGGATCGGACCCTATACAGTGGTCGCAGTCCCCAGCCCAGTAAACTCAACAATTAAAATAAATAAGAAGCTAGTAACAGTTCACAACAACCGACTAAAACCCTTTTATGAAGAAAATTAAAAAATGTATACGACCCAAACGGGCCTTACACACAATAGCCACCAATACTACCTTTTATCCAATGAAACGAAAAATTAGACGGGTCTTGAATTAGCAGACCTCAACTCATGTCTCCATATCCCACACACAGGCAAACTAGAGCTAGCCTCTGGTTTACACCTTCCACCGATATATTTATTATTATTTCTCGTGACTATCAAACTACTTCATCCCCTAATAAAAACTCCATTTACATATAATCTTACCCTTTTTTTTGATTTTGCATTCACCCTCCTCTCCCTTATAATCTTAACTACGAGAATAGCTCTACTCCGTAGCGATTCTCTTGCTTCAGGGGGGAAGGAATGTTATGTAGAAATTTTGAGCAACCCTCAAAATTAAGAAAATTTCTAATAATTTCTAAATTTCCAAATCCAAAATTCCTTGAACCCGGAATTTTGTTGACATAAAAAATGCACGGGCCGGTAAATGACCCGTGCACAAAATCCAAGTGTAACCTGAAACGCCAAAGGAAATTGGCAAGAATATTTAGCGCAATTTGCCTTGCGAAATTAATAAACGAAAGAAAAAGCTCGTAAGCAAATTGCGCCAGTTTCAGGCCACTTGAAGAAAAGCCGACGGGTGCGTTTTTCCGGCCGGCGACCTCAACCTTGGGTCAAGCACCAGCAGGTGACTTTTGCACCTAGGTTGAAGGCCCGGAGGAAAAATGCAATCGAAGGACTTTTAAAAATAAAGTTTCGGAAAACTGAGGATCGATCGAGTGATCGATCGTAGAGTCTAGTTTTGTTCTTCACCGGCGGCGGTGCGCGGTTTTAAAAAAATCAGGTTGATTTGGTTGTATTTAAAAGGTAGTGTTGTAAAAACGGTTTGACGGTGGCGAAACGAATCGAAGATTCATAATTACTAATTAATGTTGCACTGTATAAAAGTACTTCGTAAATTTAGAGAGTAAGTTATTTACATTCGGTTAGTTTTAAAGGAATAGTGTTTATATAGTTACATGACAACGAGTTTTATGTGTGAACAAACAATCTAGTGCCCTAAGTACTTTGTGTAAGGAACAATACGTTTGAAAGTTTAAAGCAAAAATGTGTTTTTTTAAAATAAGCATTTACAAATCGAAACGAATCGAAGATTCATAATTACTAATTAACATTGCACTGTATAAAAATACTTCGTAAGTTATTTACATTCGGTTAGTTTTAAAGGAATAGTGTTTATATAGTTACATGACAACGAGTTTCATGTGTGAACAAACAATCTAGTGTCCTAAGTACTTTGTGTAAGGAACAATACGTTTGAAAGTTTAAAGCAAAAATGTGTTTTTGTAAATAAGCGTTTACAAATCGAAGCAAATCGAAGGTTCATAGTAACTAATTAATATTCTTCTTCTTCTTTAACGGCTCTACAACCGGGATCCGGTCCTGGCCTCGCGCAACTGTTCTCTCCACCGGTCCCGATTCTGAGCCGATGTCATCCAGTTTGGCATCCCTAAACTCTGAGCGTCCTGGTCCACGCCATCCTTCCAGCGAAGGTTGGGCCTCCCTCGCTGTCGCACCCCATAGGTCTTACCGCAGAGAACTTTCCGAGCAGGCTCATCTTCACTCATACGAGCTAGATGCCCTGCCCACCGGAGCCTACCGAGCTTTATTTTCTTCACAACATCTATGTCGCGATAGCGCTCGTAGATCTCGTCATTGTAGAGTCTCCGGAATCGTCCTTCCTCACATACGGGGCCAACAATCCTCCGAAGTATTTTCCTCTCAAACACGCCCAAGAGGTTTGAGTGCTTTTTGCTAAGCACCCACGTTTCGGATGCATATGTGAGAACGGGTAAGACCATCGTCTTATATAGTAAAAGTTTAGACGTTATGGTTAGATATTTGGATTTGAAGAGCCTTGACAGACTATAGTAGGCTTTGTTGGCTTTTAGCAGTCGTGCGCGTATTTCTGGTTCCATGCTATTGTCGGCTGCTACTATTGACCCAAGGTAGGTAAATGATTTTACCACGTCAAACTCGTGTTCCGCTACCTTGATTGTGGGACCAATGTTAGGTGTTCTTCCAGACGAGGCCACCATGTACTTTGTTTTGCTTTCGTTAATGTGCAGTCCCAGATTTCCTGCCGCTTGCTCAATCTGAGTGAAAGCTTCTTGTACAGCTGTTGTTGTTCTTCCAATGATGTCAATGTCGTCTGCGTAAGCCAGTAATTGGGTGGACTTGTGGAGGATTGTACCCCTAGATGTCACGCCCGAATCTCGGATCACTTTCTCCAACGCCAGGTTGAAAAGGAGGCAGGCCAGACCGTCCCCTTGTCGGAGTCCATTATAGATGTTGATTGGTCTGGACAGTGTTCCGGATACCTTTACTTGGCTTGACACATTGATCATGGTCAACCTACATAGTCTTGTCAGTTTGTTGGGGATGCCGAATTCTCTCATGGCTTTGTAGAGTTCTACCCTGGCTATGCTATCATAGGCGGCTTTAAAGTCTATGAAGAGGTGTTGAATTGAGTTTTGAAACTCTAGACATTTTTCCATAGCCTGCCTCAAGGTGAAAATCTGATCAGTCGTTGATTTGCCTGGGCTGAAGCCACACTGGTAGTGGCCTATGATGTTTCTGGCGTATGGGGCCATCCTGTTTTGTAGGATAGCGGAGAATATCTTATACACGGTACTCAACAACGTTATACCGCGATAATTAGTGCACGCTGTGATATCTCCTTTTTTGTGTACCGGACAGAGGATGCCTTTTCTCCAGTCTTCTGGCATCACTTCCTGCTCCCATACTTGCACAATTAATTCATGAATCGCTTGGTGTAATGTAGGCCCTCCATATTTAACCAGCTCCGCTGCGATGCCGTCTGCACCCGAGGCCTTGTTGTTTTTGAGCCGGCTGATGGCTCTGCTAACTTCTTCTATGCTTGGTGGCGGCAGCATAGCATTGTCATCAGATATTGGTGGAGCCTCCGAATCCTCAGTTAGCTCGCCATTTAGCAATTCATGAAAGTGCTCTTCCCATCGCTCCAAGATGCCTTTAGGATCGGTGATCAGATTCCCTTCTTTGTCCTTGCAGTATGTGCAACGTGGTGTGAATTGCGTCATACTGCGGACTCTTTGGTAGAACTCCCGCGCCTGGTGCGGCCGTCGTTCTCTGTACTGTTCTAGCTCACAGACGAGATTTTTTTCCCAGGCTTCCTTTTTCCGTCTGTGAATTCTCTTTTCTTCTTTTCTGAGCTCTTTATAGTTGTCTTCGCGTGCCCGTGTTCTCTGAGACTGCTGCATGGCTCGGTACGCAGCATTCTTACGTTCAGTTGCCAGCTTGCATTCATTATCGAA
The DNA here is from genome assembly GCA_949987705.1 of Thereva unica. Lineage (NCBI taxonomy): Eukaryota > Metazoa > Arthropoda > Insecta > Diptera > Therevidae > Thereva > Thereva unica. Next base: position 127,400,052 of record OX465281.1, read on the forward strand.
CCAGTCGTTCCGATCTTTACGACTTCTGCCTAAGATGGAATCAGCAGTACTAATGACAGTATTTTTAAGGCGGGTCCAGTTCTCTTCAACGCCCGGCATCTCATCCCCAGGACTTAGGGCGAGTTCTAATTCATGACCGTAGCTGTTTCTGGCCATTTCATTGCGTAGTGCAGCTGTGTTGATTCGAGCCTGATCAGCGGATACAAAGCTTTTCAGCGTTGTAATGCGCTCTCGGAGCACCATACCAACAAGATAGTGATCCGAGTCGAAGTTGGCACCTCGGTACGTTCGTACCGTCATCAGACCCGAAAGGTGGCGGCGGTCTATCAACACATGATCTATTTGGTTGCGAGTGGCTCCATCAGGAGATACCCAGGTGGCTTTATGGATATCTTTACGCGCAAATCTAGTACTTGCAACGACCAAGTTCTTACTTGCTGCCATCTCTACAACTCGCTGTCCATTGTCATTAGTGTTTTCATGCAAGCTGTGGTTGCCGACATATTGCCTGTATATGGGCTCCCAGCCTACTTTGGCGTTCAGATCTCCCAGTATGATTTTTACATCATACCTGGGGCAGGCATTAAGTTCCCGTTCGACTAATTCGAAGAATTCTTCTTTATCATCATCCGGGGACTCTTCTGTAGGTGCGTGAACGTTTACGAGGCTGATGTTCTTAAATTTACCTCGCACACGAGGGGAGCATAGCCTTTCGTTTATTGCTTTAAAGCCGATAATGGTAGGCTTCATTCTTTTGCTAACCATAAAACCTACTCCTAGAACATGGTGTTTTGTATGACAGCTGTAATATACGTCATACTCAGGTTTTTGCAAAACACCATTCCCTGTCCACCTCATCTCCTGAATGGCGGTAATGTCAGCTTTATACTTTGACAGGGTATCGGCTAGATGTTTTGAAGCTCGAGTTCGGTACAGAGTTCGAACGTTCCATGAAAAAATTCGTAAATCGTTTTGCCTTTTTCGTTGCCGTGGTCGTCGTCGTTTATTCCAGTATCCGAGGCATGTTGCTCGTTCCGTAATAATTGTTTTTTACGGGTGAGGTTATTAGCCTCACGCCAACCTTACTTGGAAGGGACTAGCCCGATCATATTAGCCTATCCTCTCTCATAGAATAGTTACCAGTGGCCACCGCTAGGAGGTTATGATCGCACTTCCATCAGTCCGAAATAGTTACGGCACGTGCATGTTATGCTACATGTTATTCCCCCTATTCCGCTGATGACTGACCACCAACTAATTAATATAGTATTGTATAAAAGGATTTCATAAATTTAGAGAGAAAATTATTTCCATTCAGTTAGACTTAAAGGAAAAGTGTCTATCTAGTGCCCTAAGTATTTCGTGTAAAAAAATAAACTATTGCCCAAAAACAAAATATATAAAGGTGTTTTTTTGTATAAACAAAACAGCGAAGCAAGTTACCCTTTAAAAATCTGCTTGACATACAAAAGACGGTGAGTTATTTACATGCAAAAACAAACAATCATTTCTTTTATAAATTAAATTTGGAGACGTTTCCATCCTTTGTCTGAATAAAAAAAAAGAGTAAGTTATATAATAAAAAGTGAGTTATATACAATTATATACGAATTACGTTATATAACACGCTCACACCTACGCTGGCCATTCTTTGCACCTTGTCCAAATGCCTCTTGACGGTTTTCTGTGTGGCTTTAGTCCACCAGACCACCGAGGCATAAGTTATGATGGGTCTCACCATCATGGTATATGTCCAGTATGCTAACCTTGGTGAGATACCCCACCTTAGTCCACATACTCTTCTGCTAGAGAGTCCTTCCCGGGAATTCTCGGGCGGGAATTCCCGGGAAATTGAAAGAAAATGTACTTCCAATTTCCCGGGAAAAAACACAAAATTTCCCGGGAAAAAATTTACTGTTTGAAATCGCAAATCCTGTTGGAAAAATCTTGAAACACTAACTATTTCAAGGTTTGAAATTTAAATTTAATTAACTGTTATGTCAAAATCCTTATTCTCTATATAAAATTAGATCATTATTAATAGCCGTTACCTCAATGTAGTTACATAACAAGATACGAGCGTACACATGACACGACAAGAGTCGGCCGTGGAGTAGTTTGTGGAGAAGAGGGTGAGAGACGGCAATGGAAATTGTGTTCATTCCAACGTACTCTCTCACCGTCTTCTCCATAAACCACCTTTACAGCCGACTCTTGTGTCGTGTGTACGCTCGTGTGGAACCAGGCAAGGAATAATTTAGTGTCCTTCTCATTTACTATGATTACATGCATACTTGAAGTCGGCTTCAAGTAGACTTGAAAGTCATGTAACCTCAGATCGACTTCAAGTAAGCTTGACTCAAGTAGATCCGAAAAATTTGTCGGATCGACTTGAAATTGGCCATGTAACCCCTGCTTCAGCGCTTGAGTTTTGAAATTAGTTCTCCCTTGGTTGTACATTTCACTTCTGATGCAATTCACTTAATAAATTTATTTTATTTATTTAAGCTGCACATAAATGAGAAAAAATCGTTTGTTCCATCACGCATTTCGAAGCAAACTTATGCGAAGTGTCAAATATATTTCAAGCCGGCTTGAAGTCAAGCTCTCAAGCTGGTGAACTTTCGCCGCGGATTAAACTGTCAGTTGAATCTCAAGTCAAGTCTTCGATCCGGCATGTAATCATAGTAATTGGGTGCGTTTATGCCTAAGTTAATTTAACTGAGTTAGGCAGGTTAACAACGGCATAAACAGCAATTTTTTTCGCGCTGTTAGCTAACTTATTTCTGCTTTTTGACTTAGCTAAAATGTAGCACAGCTCAATACTGTCAAAATGGATTGATGTTTGCTTATAAATTTTTGTTGTAAGCAAATAATTTAGAAGACCTTCCTTTTATTATTAATTTTTTAGCTTTTTGTTATTTGTAAAATGAGAGATGTTATTATTTTTGCTTGTTATTAGTTGTAAAATGTGAATTATCAAATGAACTGCTAGAAACAGTGCTAAGTTAACAGTGCTAGTTTAACATAGTTAAAGTAACTCGGGCGTAAACGCGGCCATTGTATTCTCTTTGGAAACGAAACGAAAATCTTATGGAACGAAATTTTTGTTTCAGATTTCATTTCATATTCCTATTGTCTTCTTTTATAGTCAAAGGCTGGTAACATAAATGTAGTTTTCAGGGATTCCCCTAAATCAAATTATAAAAACGGTGAAAAAACTTTATTTTCAATACGAGTATCTGATGTTTGATTAGGTTTCACGTAAGTTTATTTTTTCTATTGTATTAAAAAAAGAAGGTGTATTTTTCTCTATTGTTATAGAATTTTATTTCTTTATTTGCTGGCTATATGTGATTTTTATTAGAAGGTAAATTTATAACTATGGCAGATTCTGTGTGGACATATTTCACAAAAGACAAGGGCGGTGAAAAAGCGAAATGTTTGAAATGTGCAAATAAATTATTAAGTTGTAAGGGATCGTCAACTAGTGGTTTGTTGAGACATTTGCAACATGTTCATAAAATTAATTTGTCGAAACGAAATGCAAATGATGATGAAGTTCCTGGTCCAAGCAAAGTAGTAAAAGTTCATCCTCAACCTCTGATATCATTTTTTACTGAAAAGCAATCGATGGCAGAAATAGTGGCAAGACTTGCGACTGTTGATGGATTTTCAATCCATGGCATAGCTAAAAGCGAATTTATTCGCCAAGCACTTAATGAAAGGCATTATAGATTACCAAGAGGTAAAAGTAATGTCATGAAATTAATTCGTGATTTTTATGCATTGGCAAAGAGTGAGGTAGCAGAAAAAATTAAATCCTATAAAGATGCATCTGCAAAATTTAGCCTCACATTAGATGAATGGACAAGTTTACGCAACCGCCGCTACCTAAATGTAAACATTCATTTTGATCAAAAATATGTTAATTTAGGATTGGTTCAAATTGAAGGAAGCTGTACAGCTGAGAAAACAGTTGAATTACTGAATTCAAAGTTGTCAGAATTTGGCATAAATGTATCAGATGTGGTTGCAACAACCACCGACGGCGCGGCCGTCATGGTAAAGTTTGGTCGCTTATCTGGTTATATTCATCAATTATGTTACAATCATGGTATACATTTAGCTGTTGTAGATGTAATTTATAAAAAAATTGAAAATTATAATGTTGCTGATCAAAGTGATATCAGTGAATATAGCTCGACTACGGAAGATCTTTCTGAATTTGATAGTGATGAAGAATTTAATAATGCCGTAAGCCAACGATGTGAACGAGATGATATAAATGCTGCGTTACAAATGGTACGAAAAATTGTTAAGTTTTTTAAAAAATCACCAAAAAGAAACTCAATTTTACAAGAACATGTCAAGGAAAAGCACGGTGTAGAATTGAGTTTGCTTTTGGATTGCAAGACAAGATGGAATAGCATTATTACCATGACTGAAAAATTTTTGAAAATTATTGAATCAGTTCGAAAAGCATTAACTGATTTGAATTCCCTATCACTATTAACTGATAGTAATATTCCAATATTGTCGGCTATATTCACCGCACTTAACCCAGTTAAAATAGCTGTTGAAGCCTTGGGTAGGCGTGATGCAAATTTAGTTACAGCTGATGCTATTTTGAAATTTTTATTTGATTCTTTGCGGGAAAATAATGATAATATATCAAGAGAATTGTTGGAAGCTTTGTCAATTCGGGTTAAAGAAAGAAGAAACCAAGATCTTGTGTCTTTAACAAAGTATCTTCAAACACTTAATTTACAATCTTCCGCTACTTCAGAATTGCCTTCATCATCAAAGTCTAAAATTTTACGTAATGCTCAAGAGACGTTTACCAGGTTATTCCAAAAAGAGCTTGATTGCGTTGAGGTTGAAATGCAAATCCAAAGTAATGATTCAAGTGGGGAAAAAGAAGATCCAACTTTAGTTCCTGATTTAAATGACAAATTGGCTATAGCTATAAATGAATCACTTAAAATAAATAGAAAAGTTATACCATCGTCACTAACATATTTACAAAAGGAAATTCAATTATACGAAAATACAGGAAACATTTCTAAAAATTTGAAGAAGTTATTGGATGCTTTATTGACCATACAGCCGACATCAATTGAGAGTGAAAGGGTATTCTCAGCGTCATCCAATTTTTGCACAAAAAAACGATCGAATTTGAGCGACTTTTCTATGAATTGCCTAACATTTTTAAAAAGTTATTTTTTAAATCAAAAATAATTTAAATTCATTTTGATAATTATATTTATGTTACTTGTTAATTTATAATGAAATATTTTTTTATGTTACGTTTTTTATAATGAAATAGTTTTTCATGTTATGATTGTTTATTAGAAATTTTTTTTTTTTATTAATATTTTTGAATTATTTATATTTTTGAATTAAATTTACTTGTATTTTTTCTTAAATGAGCTTTTCATTTATTTTTCAACACTAATTGTGCTTCCTAATTCCTAAGAGGTTTCATTTTTCCCGAGTTCCCGGGAATCCCGGGAAAAATGTATATATTTTTCCCGTTTCCCGGGAACAAAAATAATCCGGGAAACGTGACTCTCTATACTTCTGCACTGGTGAAGCACCCTTGTCGCCTTCTTAATCTTCTCTTCAACGTGGTATTTCCAGGTTAGTCGCGAGTCCAAGTATACACCCAGATACTTGACCATCCCAGACACCTTGATCCTCGATCCAAAAAGCATGAGGGGCTGAAAATCCAGATCTTTAATCTTTCTAGTGAAGATTATCGCGTCTGTCTTATTGGCATTTATGGTGAGGCCCTGTTCCGTACACCACTGCTCAACCACTTGGAGTGCATTCCTCATGATATCTGCCGTAGTGCTCATAAACTTGCCACGTGCCACAATCGCTACATCATCTGCATACCCAACGGTATGCACGCCCATTACCTCTAGCCGCCTGAGCAGAGTGTCCACAGTGATGTTCCACAGGAGGGGCGATAGGACCCCGCCCTGTGGGCATCCCTTGCTGACCCTCCCTCGAAGCCGCGAGTCTCCTGTCTGAATCCTTACCGCTCTGTTTTTCAGCATGCTGTCCACCCACCTTACAATCATGGGGCTGACCTCGCGCCTCACCAGAGCGTCTTTGAGTTTGTTGAGCTGTATCTTGTCGAAGGCGCCTTCGATGTCCATAATAACGGCCATCGCTATGCCTCCGGTATACAGTTCCCCCTCGGCTACTCGCACCAGTTGGTGAAGTGCCGTTTCTGTAGATCTGCCAGCCTGGTAAGCGTGCTGGCTTCTACTTAAAGGGTGCCTCCTTAGCATAGTACTCTCCAGGTGGTCTGCCACCACTCTTTCCATTGTTTTCAACAGAAAGGATGTTAGGCTGACTGGCCTGGAGGACTTCGTCTCGGTGTAGTCCTTCTTGCCTGGCTTAGGGAGAAATACCACTTTGGTTTCCCTCCACACCGCCGGAATGTATCCCGTTGCTAGACAGGTAACGAATATTCCCCTTAGCCTGGGTGCAATGATTTCTTTGCCCCATTGAAGCAGCGCAGGGAATATTCCGTCACGCCCCGATGTCTTGAAGGGAGAGAATGTGTCTATTGCACGTCTCACCCCTTCCTCCGTCACCACCCCGTTAGCCTCCTCTCGGTTCATCCTTGTAGCCATTCTGTTACGAATAGCCCAAGATTTACCCGAGATATAGCTGCCAGGAAAGTGAACTTCCATCAGGATCTTGTTGGTTTCCTCCAGCGTCTCCGTCATCCTCCCCGACGGGTCACGAACGAGTCCGACTTTGGAGACCGGGTCCCTGGAGATCATTTTCTGAAGTCTGCTGGCCTCAGATATGCTCTCCATGCTCGAGCAGAAGTCCCTCCATGACTCCCTTTTCCGTCGTCGCAGAGTTTGTTTCATTTCTCTTTTCTTGGCTTTGTAATTCTCCCAGGCAACCGGGTCATTGCACCTCATCGCTTGGTTGAAAGCCCTTCTGACCTCTTTCTTCAGTTTTTCCAGCTCCCTACACATGGGATCATGGTCATCCACTGACGTAAGAGGACACGCCACTCGAAAAGCGTTCTCTATCGCTGTCTGCAGGATATGCAACTGAGACTCTCCTTCTCTTGTGGTTTTCGGTGCCCTTGGCACACGCTCCCCGAGATTCCTGCGCAACATTTCAGTATATCTAGACGTGTCCGTGTTGCGGGCAATTCTCGTTGTTCTAATTCCGTCTCCCCTGCCCGGGGTTCCGTACGCTATCTCAAATGAAATGGCTCTGAGATCTGACATAGTCGTCCGATCCATCACCTCCCAGTTGGTCAATCTTGTCAACATCCGGTTGCTGCATAGAGTTATATCTATGACTTCCCTTCGTCTAGCATCGACGAAGGTTGGTTCTACCCCTCTATTTGCAATAACTAGATTGTTGCATTCCACAAATTCGAGCAAAGCCTCTCCTCTATGGTTGTCGTTGGTGCTTCCCCACACCGTGTTGTGTGCATTTGCGTCGCAACCAACTATTAGCCCGGTGCCTTTTTCGCCACAGGTAATAACCAGAATTTCCAACTCCCTGGTGGGCGGAGGATCTGGCGAATCGTACGGAAGGTAGGCTGAGGCTAGAATGAAAGCCCCACTTCCAGTACCTACGCGTACTGCTGTGAGATCTGGTGTGCACAAGTGCGGCAGTAAAACCGCCTGCACTCCGTGTTTCACCAGCACACACGTCCTCACTCTTTCATTCGCATTGGGAACGTACAGAGTGTCAAAGCTCCCAGATAGTCCCCTAATCCTGCCCTTGTAGATCCAGGGTTCCTGTATGAGAGCAATATCCAGCTTCATCTCACCGAAGCCTCGCGTCATCATTGCTGATGCTGCTCTGCTATGGTGTAGATTCAACTGGCAAACCTTTAATTGCCGGAACTGGCCCACCTCCCGCCCAGCTGACGAGGATTCCATTTCACTGGTCCCCTTGTTCAGCTGCCTTTCCGGCCGGCTCTACCATTTCCTCCGGCTTGTCCTTCTGGAATCGCACGTAGGCAAGGTCCAGCCCGCAGTTGAGTTTCCCCCTGCACGCCTGACCGCCTCCGCCTCCTCCTTCGGACACCATACGGTGAGAATGGTACCGCCGTTTTTCGCGTCACCATATCTGCCTATGCGACTGACCCTCCACTTAGAAGTGTCCGTCACACAGGCATTTTGACGACGTAATCTGGCTAGGATGGTTTCCTTGCTCTCCGGCGAACCGGGAACTCGGATGGTCAGCCTCCTCACATCCTTAAGGATGTGAAGGCGCTCCACTCTCAGATTGACTCCTTCCCATAGGTCAGTCATCTTTCCGACAGCTTCGTACAGCCAGGCCTGGATTTATGGTTCACGCACCTGAGTGCAATGACCCCGTCCTCCAAGTCTACCTCGGTAATACCGATGTCGCCAGCGTTGTCAGGCAGAGAGTCTAGTGCCTTGAGCAGGGCCGCTTTAAAAACGGTTACCTGCTTCGTGCCCAGACCCTCCTCCCTTCCATCGTCGGTCACACCCAAACGGAGGTCACAGCCTGCTATGCCTGCGTAGGTATTCTCCGCCACAGGCTCCGCACGCACGACCCCCGAGACAGAAGGGTTGACTCCTCCCTGTTTTACAGGTTGAGGTTGTCCACCCTTCCTCTCCCTGGCCTTATCCTCCCCTTCGACAGTAGAACCCACGGCTGAGGTGCAGAGACTTTCACCTCTAAACCTCTTCGTGGGTCCCACCTCCTCCGGAGTGGACTCGGCCGATCCCCCAACAGAGGAAGTTGCCTTCTTCTGTCTTTTGCGCTCCCTCTTCTTCTTCTGCTTCAGCTGCTTTCGCAGCCTCGCTTCCGAGTCGGATTCCTGCGCTAACGTAGGCCCAGAGCCGGCTGACCTCTTGACACATTGCTGCATCGCATTGTCCACCTTCTCTGAGCATACCTCCAGGTTCAGCTTCACTAGCTCGCTCACCGCCGCTTCTACGCTTTCCTGCGTGACTGCGTTGACATGCGAGTCGTCCACTTCCCTGGTCCTCGTAAGCAATAGATGGCCTCCCCCAGAATCCGTGAGGCTGACCTCCGTAGAGGGTGGATTTCCCTGGCTTGCAGGTTTACCACCTCGGGTACAAATTTCCTTTGTTATATCCATTGCTTTTAAGTATCTATCTTAGTCAGGGCGTCCTAACGGGACCACGCAAGCCTCACCACCACGTCAAGGTGTAGATACATTGGTGAGGTAATTAGTCAGTGTTTACTTCTCATATACATCTTCAACCCGAACCACGCCAGCTCCTAGGAGAACTGTTTGGCATTATGGAAAAGCCAACTGGTGGGGGCTGATGCGCTTTTTCCAAGCTGCTGACTGGGATTTGTGTTTTCAGAACCGTGATAACAACTTTGCGGCCAACTGTATTACCAAAATTATATTGGCTGGAATGCCTTTATTCATTCCTCATTCCTCCAAATCCATAAAGCCCAGGCGACATGGATGGTTCAATCTAGAGTGTATGGACGCAATCAAAACCAAAGAAGCCACTTACAGACAGTACATTCTCCGAGCGAACCATCTCGACGTGAGTACATCAAGTTGAGGAACTCTTGTAAATCCACCATCAAGAAAGTCAAAGAAGTATTCGATTACAGACTGAGAAATAAACTCATAAACTCCACTGCTGGCAGTAAAAACTTCCGGTTCATGGTAACCTCCATCAGGAAGAATTTCACTTCACATACAACGCCTTCGTTCATTTACAACAAACAGGTCATAACAGAAACCGAGAATTCTTCCTTACCCGATGCTGTCATGCAACCCCCACCATCGAGTGCTCCGCTCACAATGGATTAAGTTTTCTTCAAGAAGCGTTAAGTGTATAAGTGTCTTAAAGAGCTTGACTCCAACAAAGCCACTGGCTCCGACAAAATTCCCCCTATAGTTCTTAGTTTTTGCACTTTCATACTTCTCCGTTTTATATCCTGACTCCTGGAAACTGGCTCATGTTCAGCCTATACCGAAAAAAAGGTGAAGCTACTGACTCTGATAACTACCGCACAGTGGCGAGATATTTGATATTCCACCCAAATTACTCTAGAGGTCGTAATTTTTAAGTTATTGACAAATTTTTTTTTTAAATGTTCATCTTGAATTATTTATCTATCGATCCCTCTAGCCGGATTTTGAAATTTCATTTTCGTTTTTTTTAATTATTAACAAAAAGTCTAATTTTTTCAAAAAAAAATACTATTTTTAAATTCTTTTATTTAACTTACACTGTTTGTCGTCAAATCTTGGAACTTAAATTTGACCCAATTCCCGGTTTCGGATAGAGCTGAAATTTTGCATACACGTTTAGTTAGGATGACAATGCAATCTGGCCATTTTGTAAAAATATCAAGATGGCGGTTCCAAAATGGCGCCCGATTTTTGAAATTGTGCCACTGTTTGTCGTCAAATCTTGGAAGTTAAATTTGACCCACTTCCCGGTTTCGGATAGAGCTGAAATTTTGCATACACGTTTAGTTTGGATGACAATGCAATCTGGCCATTTTGTAAAAATATCAAGATGGCGGTTCCAAAATGGCGCCCGATTTTTGAAATTGTGCTCCGCGGCCCTCTGGCATGGGTATCAAATGAAAGGATATGACAGGTAGAACACAATAAGCTATGTGGCGTCATTCCAAATTCAAAATGGCGGCCAACACTTACACTGTTTGTCATCAAATCTTGGAAGTTAAATTTGACCCACTTCCCGGTTTCGGATAGAGCTGAAATTTTGCATACACGTTTAGTTTGGATGACAATGCAATCTGGCTATTTTGTAAAAATTTCAAGTTGGCGTTTCCAAAATGGCGCCCGATTTTTGAAATTGTGCTAAACGGCCCTCTGACATGGGTATCAAATGAAGGGATATGACAGGTAGAACACAATAAGCTATGTGGCGTCATTCCAAATTAAAAATGGCGGCCAACACTTACACTGTTTGTCGTCAAATCTTGGAAGTTAAATTTGACCCACTTCCCGGTTTCGGATAGAGCTGAAATTTTGCACACACGTTTAGTTTGGATGACAATGCAATCTGGCCATTTTGTAAAAATATCAAGATGGCGGTTCCAAAATGGCGCCCGAATTCCAAATTCAAAATGGCGGCCAACACTTACACTGTTTGTCGTCAAATCTTGGAAGTTGAATTTGACCCACTTCTCGGTTTCGGATAGAGCTGAAATTTTGCATACACGTTTAGTTTGGATGACAATGCAATCTGGCCATTTTGTAAAACTATCAAGATGGCGGTTCCAAAATGGCGCCCGATTTTTGAAATTGTGCTCCGCGGCCCTCTGACATGGGTATCAAATGAAAGGATATGACAGGTAGAACACAATAAGCTATGTGGCGTCATTCCAAATTCAAAATGGCGGCCAACACTTACACTGTTTGTCGTCAAATCTTGGAAGTTAATTTTGACCCACTTCCCGGTTTCGGATAGAGCTGAAATTTTGCATACACGTTTAGTTTGGATGACAATGCAATCTGGCCATTTTGTAAAAATATCAAGATGGCGGTTCCAAAATGGCGCCCGATTTTTGAAATTGTGCTCCGCGGCCCTCTGACATGGGTATCAAATGAAAGGGTATGACAGGTAGAACACAATAAGCTATGTGGCGTCATTCCAAATTCAAAATGGCGGCAAACACTAAATTGCGGAAAGCTTATAATAGACTAAAAAGTAGAAAATATAATCGATCAACTTCCAATTTTGCACACACTCGTAGTTCGGGTGGTTAATGTGTATGAATGATGAGATGAATAGTTGAGTTAAGGGTGAGTTGATAATAAAGAAGCAATACACGATACAAAAAATCACAAATAAACACAGAGATGCTGCTGTCAACTAAATTCAACTACTCAAATACTGAACTCACGTCCGTATGCATAATTTCAACTAAACCCAGGTAGCAAAGCTGAGTCGAGTTCAGTCAACCTTAACCCAACTCGACTCCCGTTTACATGTTGTTAGACTTGGGTTCAACTTGAGTTCAACTCATCATGTATAAGTACTAAATGCAATCTGACCTTTTTGTAAAAAAATCAAGAAGACGGTTCCGAGATGGCGGCCGTTTTTGCAATTATGTTCCACCGAGCCCACGACATGGGTATCAAATGAATACAGTAAACTGTGTGACGTAATTTTAAATCTAATAGAATTGCCATCATAAAATGGCGGAATACATATAATAAACTAAAAAGTAGAAAATAAAATAAATGGTTAAAAAATTTTTTTAAAAAAAATTCTTTTCATTAACTAAAAAATGTACTGAAAAGTAAAAAATAAAAAATATTTTAAAGAAAGCGTGAAATTTCAATTTTAACGAAAAAGTTAATTAAAAGAATGGCGCATTTTTCATCAAAAATTGAAAATATAACTGTAAATCGCGTGAGATTTACAATAACCCTCAATTTTTTGCTTTGTTAATTTCAAATTCTAACAAAATTTTTTGATGAAAAATGCGCCATTCTTTTAATTAACTTTTTCGTTAAAATTGAAATTTCACGCTTTCTTTAAAATATTTTTTATTTTTTACTTTTCAGTACATTTTTTAGTTAATGAAAAGAATTTTTTTTAAAAAAATTTTTTAACCATTTATTTTTTTCTATTCAATTTATTCTAACAGGCCGAAAATGCGAGTTTCCGTACTCATGTTTTCTTTTAAATGTTCATCTTTTAGTTAGCTATTAATCTGTCTAGATGAATTTTTGATTTGAAGCTATAAGCAATTTTCATGCTAAAAATGGCCTTACTTGGTACTTTTAGACATAACCTCAGGTTGTAAGGAATAACAATGGGGCTTTAGATCGGAAGGATCTACTGGCGACCTCCTTGTTTGCCTAACGGAGCACCTCAGCCGAAGTATACACCGATTTGGTGAATCTGGCCTGGTTACTCTGGATATCTCTAAAGCTTTGGACAGAGTATGGAATCCCGCTCTGTTGGCTAAACTCCAAGCTATTGGTATTGACTCTGTTCTGAAGAACTGGATTGAGACCTTCCTTTCGGGCCGTTCAATAAAGGTGGTATTGGATGGCGTCGAATCCAACTCCCACCCCATCTCCGCAGGTGTTTCCCAGGGCTCAATTCTATCACCAGCTCTCTTCCTAGTTTTTATAAATGACCTGCTCTCAGGCTCCTCCATTTCACTACACAGCCTTGCTGATGACGGTACTCTACGTTACTCCTATGGTTTTGATAATCTAACACAAGCACGTGCCAGACCTTGTCTACAACATCCCCAACTCTTGTCCAATTCAATCAACAGGGACAACGAACGAATTATTGGTTGGGGCCTCAAGAACCGTGTTGAATTTAATGCATTAAAAACGAAGTACTGTCTCATCTCCAACAAAACTTGCACCGATCCTCTTTCTATTTCAGTGGACAACAAGATCGTAAAGATTGAACCGTCTCTAAACATTAGCCGAAGATTTGCGCTGGAATAACCACATATTCCAAATTGCTTAACAAGCATCCCAGTGCCTAGGATTCTTTAAAAGGTGCGAATTCCTCTTTCAGCCATCTGCCAGGGCTATAATCTACAGGTCCTACATTCGTCCCCATCTCGAATACAACTCGTATATCTAGGCCGGGCCCCAAGAACCATCTTAGCAACACGAGACTTGCGCGAGTTATGGACATCAACATAAATCCAATACTATTATTAATATTTTATCAACATGTTGCAATACTACACGTGCACTCCAAGGTTCCTATATCCATTCCCTATTTCCAGACAAAATTCTTAAGAAAAATTTCAAACAGCATTTCCCCTATCAAAATTCCACAGAATTATCCCACACACAAATTGCACAAGTAGAATTAGATCTTAAGTTGCTTTTAAAATTCAGTCTGGATGTATCTTTGATTTGAAGTAGTTTAAAACATGAGGTTCGAAATAAATTTGTGTTTTAATTTTTTTTATAATAATATAATTAAATCTTTTAACTGGCGCAGTCGGTAGGATATCACGGTTTATGATATCTGCGATTATGTGAATAAAGTGAAATAAAATCAATACCTAACGAAAGACAGTTTTACCACTTAAATTTTAAAATAAATTTATCGGCGGTTTATCGATAATAAAGTAAAGTTTCCGGTACCGAGAGAATATCGGTATATAACAAAAAGTGTTCCTTTTTTTTTTTTTTTTTTTAGAAACATAACGGACTTACGTCCACTTTATAATTGATTCGAATCGCATTAACGATGTAGCTCAAAATTATTCATATTTCAAAATTAAGTTATCGATGACATGGTTTAATTCCTGCCAGTTTACAAATCTCAAATCCAAATTCTTCTCATTTGCATTTGCGCATACCCTAGTTAAGACATTGTTTTTAGTATAATCAGATTTGAAAAAGTCTAGATAAAATATCGAGTTAGATCTTGTGTTTCTTCGCGGCACAGTATAACACAATTCGTTGCGAAGCATTGAACACTCTGTGACACCATTTACCAATTTATATAAAAATTTCAAATCACAAGACACCCTAAGAGACGCAAGAGATTATACTACAATATGAGAAAACGCTGATAGGTTTGTATAATTGTGATCAATGAAAGGGTCTGGTAAACCTGCCCGTGGCGCTAATATCCTAAAGAACTTGTGTTGAACAGTTTCGATTAGCTTAATATGAATTTGAGCAGTTGGAAACCATATCGGTGACGCGAACATCAGAAGTGGTCTAACTAATAGTAGATACAAAGTTCTAAGAGTAGTTGGCGATTTAAACTCTATCGCAGTTCTTTTCACAAATCCTAACATTTGGTTGGCTTTGTTGACAATATAATTTCTGTGCGCATCAAAATTCATTTTGCTATCAAAAATCACTCCAAGGTCTCTTATTTCGCTTACTTTGTCTAATATCACATCATTGAGTTTATAATTGTAACTTATCAGATTTCTACTTCTAGAAAAAGTTATGGCTTTACATTTTTTGATATTAAGAGAAATGTCATTTATTGAGCACCAAGTGAAAAGCTTATCTAAGCACGCTTGCAATTTCCCTGCGTCTTGATCACTAGTTACAGTTCTGAAAATTTTCAAGTCATCCGCAAATAACAAACACTCGGCCTCATCAATCACATATGAAAGGTCATTAATAAATATATTGAACAAAAGAGGGCCCAAGTGGGAGCCTTGTGGAACACCCGATAAAACATTAATTTCTCTAGATACAAAGTTCTTATACCTAACATATTGCACTCTGTGCGATAAATAGCTATTGAGCCATTCAAGTAAGGACCCAGTAAAACCAAAGAATTTTAATTTAACCAACAATACAATATGGTTAACTGAATCGAAGGCTTTACTGAAATCCGTATAAATACTATCTACTTGCACATTGTTTTCCATTGATAACAGGATTTTACGCGAATAACAAGCTAAGTTCGACTCAATATTTCGGCCTTTACAAAAATCAAATTGTCTATCAGTCAGAAACGGTTGTACAAAACTATAAATTTTACGTGTGATTATAGATTCAAAAGCTTTCGGAATAGAATTCATGATTGATATCGGCCTATAGTGTGTCACATCGTTTTTAGTGTCTGACTTGTGAATCGGTGTTATAAACGCTGTTTTCCAAATTGGTGGTGTTCATAAAATTCAAATAGACGCGTTCAAACTCACAAGAAGCTCAAGAAATATTCGTGCAACTCAAATTAATTTCGCGTAAATTGCAGTATTAAAAAACTCACGTACACCAAAAACGTTAATTTTATTAAATATGAAAATTCAACTTTTTTAATGCATCTATTCGGCTTCAAACAACTAACACTAAATTCTAATTGGATTAATTGCGGTATTCGCTACAATTTCGTCGCGATCAAATTCAAAAGGTACAAATTCAAAAATCAAAATTCAAATTTAAGATACAAGAAAAATCTGTTGCTTACTTATATAGCAAAAGCCTACGTGACTACAGCACTTTGACCGCAATTTTCACAAATCAGTTATTACCGCTGCATCGGTTTTCTCGTTTACTCCACCCACATCTTTCCCCTTTTCATATTAATTTCGAGTTCGAATTGTTTCATTTCAAATGTCAAATTGTTTCTATTTCAAATGTCAAATTATGTCCATTTCAAACGTCAAATTGTGATGTGGGTGCAGTAAACAACAAACAACATGTTCAGTGATTTTTAAATTCTTTTATTTAACTTACACTGTTTGTCGTCAAATCTTGGAACTTAAATTTGACCCAATTCCCGGTTTCGGATAGAGCTGAAATTTTGCATACACGTTTAGTTAGGATGACAATGCAATCTGGCCATTTTGTAAAAATATCAAGATGGCGGTTCCAAAATGGCGCCCGATTTTTGAAATTGTGCCACTGTTTGTCGTCAAATCTTGGAAGTTAAATTTGACCCACTTCCCGGTTTCGGATAGAGCTGAAATTTTGCATACACGTTTAGTTTGGATGACAATGCAATCTGGCCATTTTGTAAAAATATCAAGATGGCGGTTCCAAAATGGCGCCCGATTTTTGAAATTGTGCTCTGCGGCCCTCTGGCATGGGTATCAAATGAAAGGATATGACAGGTAGAACACAATAAGCTATGTGGCGTCATTCCAAATTCAAAATGGCGGCCAACACTTACACTGTTTGTCATCAAATCTTGGAAGTTAAATTTGACCCACTTCCCGGTTTCGGATAGAGCTGAAATTTTGCATACACGTTTAGTTTGGATGACAATGCAATCTGGCTATTTTGTAAAAATATCAAGATGGCGTTTCCAAAATGGCGCCCGATTTTTGAAATTGTGCTAAACGGCCCTCTGACATGGGTATCAAATGAAGGGATATGACAGGTAGAACACAATAAGCTATGTGGCGTCATTCCAAATTAAAAATGGCGGCCAACACTTACACTGTTTGTCGTCAAATCTTGGAAGTTAAATTTGACCCACTTCCCGGTTTCGGATAGAGCTGAAATTTTGCATACACGTTTAGTTTGGATGACAATGCAATCTGGCCATTTTGTAAAAATATCAAGATGGCGGTTCCAAAATGGCGCCCGAATTCCAAATTCAAAATGGCGGCCAACACTTACACTGTTTGTCGTCAAATCTTGGAAGTTAAATTTGACCCACTTCTCGGTTTCGGATAGAGCTGAAATTTTGCATACACGTTTAGTTTGGATGACAATGCAATCTGGCCATTTTGTAAAACTATCAAGATGGCGGTTCCAAAATGGCGCCCGATTTTTGAAATTGTGCTCCGCGGCCCTCTGACATGGGTATCAAATGAAAGGATATGACAGGTAGAACACAATAAGCTATGTGGCGTCATTCCAAATTCAAAATGGCGGCCAACACTTACACTGTTTGTCGTCAAATCTTGGAAGTTAATTTTGACCCACTTCCCGGTTTCGGATAGAGCTGAAATTTTGCATACACGTTTAGTTTGGATGACAATGCAATCTGGCCATTTTGTAAAAATATCAAGATGGCGGTTCCAAAATGGCGCCCGATTTTTGAAATTGTGCTCCGCGGCCCTCTGACATGGGTATCAAATGAAAGGGTATGACAGGTAGAACACAATAAGCTATGTGGCGTCATTCCAAATTCAAAATGGCGGCAAACACTAAATTGCGGAAAGCTTATAATAGACTAAAAAGTAGAAAATATAATCGATCAACTTCCAATTTTGCACACACTCGTAGTTCGGGTGGTTAATGTGTATGAATGATGAGATGAATAGTTGAGTTAAGGGTGAGTTGATAATAAAGAAGCAATACACGATACAAAAAATCACAAATAAACACAGAGATGCTGCTGTCAACTAAATTCAACTACTCAAATACTGAACTCATG
The DNA here is from genome assembly GCA_949987705.1 of Thereva unica. Taxonomy (NCBI): domain Eukaryota; kingdom Metazoa; phylum Arthropoda; class Insecta; order Diptera; family Therevidae; genus Thereva; species Thereva unica. Next base: position 127,417,898 of record OX465281.1, read on the forward strand.
TCCGTATGCATAATTTCAACTAAACCCAGGTAGCAAAGCTGAGTCGAGTTCAGTCAACCTTAACCCAACTCGACTCCCGTTTACATGTTGTTAGACTTGGGTTCAACTTGAGTTCAACTCATCATGTATAAGTACTAAATGCAATCTGACCTTTTTGTAAAAAAATCAAGAAGACGGTTCCGAGATGGCGGCCGTTTTTGCAATTATGTTCCACCGAGCCCACGACATGGGTATCAAATGAATACAGTAAACTGTGTGACGTAATTTTAAATCTAATAGAATTGCCATCATAAAATGGCGGAATACATATAATAAACTAAAAAGTAGAAAATAAAATAAATGGTTAAAAAATTTTTTTAAAAAAAATTCTTTTCATTAACTAAAAAATGTACTGAAAAGTAAAAAATAAAAAATATTTTAAAGAAAGCGTGAAATTTCAATTTTAACGAAAAAGTTAATTAAAAGAATGGCGCATTTTTCATCAAAAATTGAAAATATAACTGTAAATCGCGTGAGATTTACAATAACCCTCAATTTTTTGCTTTGTTAATTTCAAATTCTAACAAAATTTTTTGATGAAAAATGCGCCATTCTTTTAATTAACTTTTTCGTTAAAATTGAAATTTCACGCTTTCTTTAAAATATTTTTTATTTTTTACTTTTCAGTACATTTTTTAGTTAATGAAAAGAATTTTTTTTAAAAAAATTTTTTAACCATTTATTTTATTTTTTGTGATTGTTTACAAAGGTGAGTGAATTAAATATAATTATTTGTTAAAATATATAATATATATATAAAATTTGTTATTATATGTTTATTGTTTTCGACTAATTTTTAATACTAATTCATATTATTTCTTGAATGAACCTAACCCAAAATCTTATATGTTAAAATTTTATACATTATTTAATAACTAAATTGGTTTTTCTGTATTTTAGCTGCTGTTGGAGCCCATTGTTTGGTTTGGGAAGGACGGGTCTTCAGGAAACCTCGCAGGGAAGGATTTTGTATTTATGAGTTCACTGATGGCGATTGTGTTTTTATGAACTTTTTAGGTGGATGTCCAACATATTCCCGGGCCTTGGGTCCTGTGGATCCAAAACTAATCTGCAAGTAGTAAGCTTTAAGTTTTGCTACAACAAAAAACAAAATTGCATGGGAATTTAAGGACAACTAGGCAGGAATTATGCTAGGATGGAAAATGGTTTATGGTACGTTATTTTAACTTGGTGGTGTTTGTGCTGTCCACTTGTTCCATATCTGTGTTGTCTTCGCCTTGGAAATTGGTCGCTTCAAGATCCTATCCTTAACTTTCAGTGTAACCACTCTAACAAGTTGATCCGTCCCTGGATGCGTTTCGGTTATCCTTCCAAGCATCCACTTCGTAGGAGGTAGTCTTTCTTCCTTAATTAGTACTAGTTGTCCTACCTCGAGATTTTTCCTTGTTTGTAGCCATTTAGGCCGTTGCTGGAGACGAGATAAATATTCTGAATGCCTGCGTTTCCAAAACGATTGGACTAAATGCGTTAAGTGATGCCATCGTGTAAGTGCAGTGGGTTTCTCATCTAGGATTGATGGCTCTGGTAATGCCAACGGTGCTTCACCTAACAGAAAGTGGCCTGGTGTAAGTGCATTCAAGTCCTCTGGATCGTCTGTTAATGGTGTGATCGGCCTAGAATTTAGACAAGCTTCTATCTGGGTCGCGATTGTGGCCATTTCCTCGTACGTTAAAATTGCATCGTTTATTATTCGTTTTAGGTGATATTTCGTAGATTTCACCGCTGCCTCCCACAATCCTCCGAAATTGGGCGCTGATGGTGGTATGAAGTGCCATTCTATTCTCAATGCTGTGGCCTTTGGTGGCATTTCCACATTCAATTGTTTCAGATGTTGTTCGAAATCATGATTTAATAGTTTGTTCGTCCCGACAAAATTGGTTCCGTTGACTGAGTATATGTGCAGGCAAAGCCCTCTGCGACTAATAAACCTCTTTAAGGCTGCGTAGAATGCTTCGGACGTCAAATCAGAGACAACTTCTATGTGGACTGCCTTGACAGCGAGGCAAACAAATATGGCTAGGCAACCCTTGAATGTTTTTTGTCCTCTGCCTCTTGACACCTTCAAATTAAACGGACCACAGAAATCCACGCCAACGTGAGTGAAAGGTCGCGACATTCGTGTTCTGGGAGACGGCAGATTTCCCATCAATTGGGATTCAGGTTTCGCCTTATGTCGGAAGCATTTCATGCATCGGTGCACCACCCCTTTTATGCAGCTCCTCAACTTGAGAATCCAGAATCGATTCCTTAACCAGGTCATCATCAATTGGGGGCCGCCGTGAAGAGTTCGTTCATGCGATTCTAATATTATGAGTTTGGTTAATGGATGATCGGAACTCAATATGAGGGGGTGTTTTTTGAACCACGACAAATCTGCGTGATGTAGTCGTCCTCCGACACGCAAGACTCCTTCGTCGTCGAGAAATGGCGTCAAACGGCTTAACCTGCCATTCTTTACCTCCTTTCCTGACCTGCAGGTCAACAATTCATCTGCGAATTCGTCCGCTTGTGCGTCTTTTATCCAATGTGTGAGTGCCGAATTCAGTTCTGCCGTAGTCAGCCAAATCGATGAATCATTTTTTAATGCCTTACAGTTGTTGATAAATCTGAAGCAGTAAGCTGACACTCGCAACAATCGTGTTAAGCTTGAATACTTTGCCACTAGTTTGGTTTCTCCTGCTTTGAGGGTTACTGCCAAATAAATTTTCACGCTCGCTCTTTCTTCCAAATTGGTTTTGTCGACTTGAATCGGGGTCGGCCAATGCTCTTTAGATTTTTTAAGCCAGTTTGGACCATGCCACCACAGTGTGTGCGAGATGAGTTCCGTTGGTGCTATGCCACGTGATGCACAGTCCGCAGGATTTTCCTTTGAAGACACGTACTTCCAAGAGGAGCAGTCGATAGTTTCTTGGATTTCGGCCACTCTATTTGCCACAAAAGTCTTCCATCTTGAAGGATGTGCCTTTATCCAAGCTAGTGTTATGGTGGAATCGCACCAAAGTGTTAAACGAATGTTACTGCCTTTCAAGGCCATTTTTATTGCTTTAAATAGACGCACTAACAAAACGGCTCCACATAGTTCAAGTCGTGCCAATGTTACCGGTTCGATGGGAGCGACCTTGGTTTTTGATGTTAGCAAATGAGTATGAATGTGACCAAATTTATCGACCGACCGGACATAAAACACTGCTGCGTATGCCCGATTTGAGGCGTCACAAAATCCGTGCAATTCAATTTCATCGGTAAGGGTGTGCAGCCATCTGGGGATTTTGATATCTTCAATGTGTTTCAGATCTTTCCGAAAGTCGTTCCAAGCTTATGTAAAATCCTCAGATAATCTGTCATCCCAATCCAAGCCGCTTAACCAAACACTCTGCATGATAATCTTGGCTCGTATCATGATGGGTGAGAGAAGCCCCAGAGGGTCGAATAATTTGGATATTTGCGACAAGAGGTCTCGTTTCGTGATCAATTCAGAATTAGCAAGATAGGTGTTCATTTTGTACATAAAGGTGTCTGTCTTGGGGCACCAAAGGACGCCTAATGTTTTAATTCCATCTTCGAAGTCGAAATTGCGGATCTTACTAAGCTCTTGGTCCGCCAGTGGAATTGCCTTGATTAATTCTGGATCGTTGGTGGTCCATTTTCGCAAATTGAAACCGCCTAACTGCATCAAACGTATCAATTGATCTTGAAGTTGTGTTGCTTCTTCAACCGTACTTGCTCCTGTCAGAAGGTCGTCGACGTAGAAATCCGACTTAACTATCTCCGATGCTCTTGGGAAGTTTTGATATTCATCATCAGCCAGCTGATGCAGTGTTCTTATCGCCAAATATGGAGCACAAGACGTGCCAAAGGTGACTGTGTGTAAGCAGAAGTCTTGTATCTTTTCGACTGGCGATGGTCTCCACAACACTCGTTGAAAATCGACATCCTCTTCCGACACCTTGATTTGGCGATACATCTTCTCCAAATCTGCAGTGAAGACGATCTTGTGTTTTCGCCACCGTAAAAGAATTTGCCATAAGTCATCTTGTAGTTTGGGACCGACCATCAAGACGTCGTTAAGTGATGGCCCATGTGTGGATTTTTGCGACGCATCAAAAACAACTCGGAGCTTAGTTGTCGTGCTTTCTTTAAACACGGCATGATGGGGCAGGTAATACGTTTCAAAATGTTTTGTATTATGAAAGTCATTCTTTAATTCTTTTGTAGATGCCGAGACTGGGACCATGTGGTTGAGTTGGCGGTATTCCTGTATGCATGCTGAATATTCATCGCGCAGTTGAGGGGATTTTTGAAATCTGGCTTCCAGTAAGTTGAATCGTCGTAGTGCTGTGGTTCGCGATGCGCCGAACTGAGGACGCTGTCCATTCACAAACGGTAAACGTACTATGTACCGTCCGTCCGATGCCCTTCTCACAGTGTCCTTGTAGAACTGCTCGCACTTCATTTCTTCTTCGGTTAGATGTCGTTCTTCTCGAGTTTCTTCTAATTCCCAAAAACGCCGGATGCTGTGTTCTAACTCAGTATGGCTATGGCAGCTTACTAATGTCCTTGTTTGAGGTGTTGGTAACTCTCCTGATAAAATCCATCCTAGGGTTGTGTTCTGCGCGACGAAGCTTCCATTGTTACTCTTCCGAATGCCGTCAAGTAAAATTCGACCATATACATCCGCACCAAGCAAGACTTGTATTTTATTGGGCTCAAAATATTGAGGATCGGCCAAACACAAATTTTTCAAATTTATCGAGTCGTCGGGCAATTTCATACTTCGAGTAGGGAGTACTCTGGTAATCGATTTCAAAACTAATGCTGATGTCCTCATTCTGTTACTGCCATGTCTAGATTTCAGCATGAATTGTACTGACGCTCTTGAAGTACCGGCCTTGGAATTTTCAACACCAAAAATGTTGACTGTAGTTGTTGATTTCCTAAGTTTCAGCAGTTGCACAATCTGTTCCGAGATAAAAGACACTTGGGAGCCTTGATCCACTAATGCCCGTGCTGCAACTTCTTGTCCTGATGGCGCACAGATTCTAATTAACGCGGTGGCTAGAAGCACTTCCCTTGGTGTTGCAGACTCGTGGACGTAAAAGGACTTAGCATCTTCTAACGCCGATGATGTGGTTGCAGGATCCTCAGTGACCTCTGAAGACATGAACGCCTTTCCTTTACTTACAGCAAAATTCGCGATAACCGTGTCGCTATGGAGCAAAGTGTGATGACGGTGGTTACAGCGTAAACAGTTGTGTACACTAGGGCATGACCTAGCCTTGTGCCCAAAACCTAAACAATTTGAACACAAACCTCTTTTTTGTACTACGTCCCTTTTGCCTTCAAAATTTAAGTTTAAAAATTGTTCGCACGACCTTATAGTATGATTGCCTGAACAGAGTGCACACTTGATGTCAGAAGTGATATGATGAATGTGTCTTGTGGTGTTAAGTTGCCGCGGGGTTCCCGTCGACCTAATGCTTCTGGAATCGCTACCTAATGCTTCTAGGGCTCTAAAATGCCCCTCTAAGAAACTGCGTAAATCTTCGTAGGTTGGAAATTCGATTTTGCCACCAATATTTTGTTCCCAAAGACGTTTCGTTTCGTTCGGCAATCGTTCACTTACAAGGAACGTAATCACCATATCCCACTTGTCCACTTCAATGTTTAAATTTCGTAGAGCTTGCAAACATTCGTTGGTGGTGTCCAATAGCTTGCGGATGCTTGACGCCGAATCATTGCTGCACACAGGCTGTGACAATAATGTTTTGAGTGGCGACTTAATCAAAAGGCGTTTGTTGTTATACCGATCATTCAATGTTTTCCAAGCGGGTAGATAGTTGACCTCGGTAATATTGAAGTGCCTAAGGAGCTGCTCAGCTTCACCATGCAATGTCGATTTCAAATAATGGAGCTTTTGCACGTTGGAAATCCTCTGGTTTTCGTGAATTAGGGTAACGAATAAATCGCTGAACGACATTCATTCATTGTAACTTCCGCTAAATTTAGGCAAGTTGACTCTTGGGAGTTTCACTTCTTCGTGTTCACTATGCGCGATTTTTTCCGCTGGACTCACTTTCGGCGAAATTGGTTCAGGGTACATTTCTTCCATTTCCTCTTCTATTTCGGACTTTCCGAGCAAAAAACATTCCTGCGCTTCATCGTATACATCCTCTTCAAAATATTTCGTGACTTCCTTCGGTAATTATTCGGTGGATTCCTTTAATACTATAATTTTGCGATGGGCTTTCCGAAACTCCATCCAGTAATCGGCAAGCGTCTGTAACCGATTATTCAAATATGCCTTGCTTTTCCTTGATTTTGAATCCTTTTTGTAATTTTTAATTTGTTTTTTATTTTGTCGAACGTGGCTTCTTGCTCGGCAATTAACACTTCTATTTGCTTTGCGCTCATGCTTGCGTACACTTATATAAATGCACAAATAAAAAATGGAGTACTCACCGAAATAATGAATTCGTAGTGATCCTCTCCGGTGATTCCTTGTTGTTTCACGTGGTCGATATGGGCTGGGAAATATCCTTGCACTATCGCAATAGTTTTGTCCCTTCTAGGAGAAGCACTAATTTAAGCTTTGATCACTAATTGTCCACGTTTTAAAGTTATCAATATATAAACCGCTACCGTTCTTTGTCCACCACTTTGCAAATTAACCGGCACTTTGTTTTCAAAACTTTTTTAATCCTCCGCACGAATATCTCACAAATTAAAACAATATCCGGCTCGAAGGACCAAAAAATATGTTCATAAAATTCAAATAGACGCGTTCAAACTCACAAGAAGTTCAAGAAATATTCGTGCAACTCAAATTAATTTCGCGTAAATTGCAGTATTAAAAAACTCACGTACACCAAAAACGTTAATTTTATTAAATATGAAAATTCAACTTTTTTAATGCATCTATTCGGCTTCAAACAACTAACACTAAATTCTAATTGGATTAATTGCGGTATTCGCTACAATTTCGTCGCGATCAAATTCAAAAGGTACAAATTCAAAAATCAAAATTCAAATTTAAGATACAAGAAAAATCTGTTGCTTACTTATATAGCAAAAGCCTACGTGACTACAGCACTTTGACCGCAATTTTCACAAATCAGTTATTACCGCTGCATCGGTTTTCTTGTTTACTCCACCCACATCTTTCCCCTTTTCATATTAATTTCGAGTTCGAATTGTTTCATTTCAAATGTCAAATTGTTTCTATTTCAAATGTCAAATTATGTCCATTTCAAACGTCAAATTGTGATGTGGGTGCAGTAAACAACAAACAACATGTTCAGTGATTTTTTGTGATTGTTTACAAAGGTGAGTGAATTAAATATAATTATTTGTTAAAATATATAATATATATATAAAATTTGTTATTATATGTTTATTGTTTTCGACTAATTTTTAATACTAATTCATATTATTTCTTGAATGAACCTAACCCAAAATCTTATATGTTAAAATTTTATACATTATTTAATAACTAAATTGGTTTTTCTGTATTTTAGCTGCTGTTGGAGCCCATTGTTTGGTTTGGGAAGGACGGGTCTTCAGGAAACCTCGCAGGGAAGTATTTTGTATTTATGAGTTCACTGATGGCGATTGTGTTTTTATGAACTTTTTAGGTGGATGTCCAACAGGTGGCAAACTACTTTCTGTTAGTGATTTATTGAAGAGAATTTTCAAATAATACGAAAAATTAAATTTACATTTTTTTAACAGAATGGGCGGAACCGCATCGGGACCCGCACCACCACGGCTATCAAGGCCTCCCAGTTCATTAAAAATGTCTGTTAACGATATATCAATTCCGCTAATTGTGTGAGGCGTTTGATCATCAATTTCCACATTGACAACATTAGCAGGTTTATAAAAAGTCTCAAAGTAATCAGCAAACGCATTAACGATGTCATTTCCATTTTCATAAACCCGACCGTTAAACTGCATGACATTAGGTAAACCCTTATTAGATTTTCTCATGTTAACATAATTCCAAAAGTAGTTGGGATTTTCATTTAGTGCTGCTTCAGATCTTTCTAAAAAAAATTTGTAATCTCTCTTAGCTAAGTTTTTGCAATGTTGTCTCAACAAAGAAAATTGTTGATAAACGTCTACACAGTTTGATTTTTTGTACTTTCTATGAGTGTTAATTTTTTGTATAATACAGTGTTTTAGCTCGGTACTGTACCAGTGTGGAAAATTAGACGGATAACATTTTTTCTTTGGTACTAATGACTCGATACAATAATAAATATGAGAATAAAAACAAAAAACACTATCATCTAACGAAAGAGTTGTAAAATCAATTCCTGCTAGCCTATCACTTAACATCAATGTGAAATCATTATAATTTAGTTTATCAAAATCATACTTCCAGTCGTTGTACTCAAGCTCTAGTGATTCTACAACAAATTCGCCTTCAATAAATAACGGCGGATTGTGAGAGTCAATTGGCAAAATCGAGTCATCTAATTCCATTATAATAATGTTCGATATATCCGAAAAAACTAAGTCAAGTATAACTTCATTCTTATTTCTAACTAAATTTTTTTGATATAAATTCAAAAAACTAATAGACTCTGCAAGAATTTTTAACGACTTTTTTAGATTTAAGGTGGTCAATCCCTTATCAAGCGGATAACTAGCCCAAGTTCCATTTAAACACTCAACTTTCGGCAGATTATAATCACCTAATAGCAGCCAATTTACATTTGGATATGAAATGTTTATTTTCTCCAGACTAGAGCAATATGAATTCATTATGTCACTTGAGTTGATGAGAAATATAGAGAACTGACTACTATGTTTATTTTACCAAGTTGAATTAAGACAAAGACATGTTCAACATCTATTGATACATCTAATTGTATACAACGTAATTTATTGTTAACTGCAATTAGAACACCTCCCCCTTCATTGAGACTACTTGTCATGGAACTACGGTCTGTACGATAAATGTTAAAATTACCAAGTAATATTTCAGAATTTAAAATTTCAGGTTTCAACCAGGTCTCGGTAAAAACAACAATATCAAAATCTTTTATAACGTGGTTGTACTTTTCTAAGTCTTTCAATTTCGTTTTTAAACCCCGAACATTCTGGTAGTAGCACCTGAGTTTCTTGCTTACTTTTTTGGATAAGGACTAGAAGGAGTTTTAACATCAACAATACGTGGCTCACCTCGAATATACTTAATTGTTTTAACAACTCCATTTGTGTTCAAAGTATCGAGTTCTTTACGTAGACCCTGAAGTTGTTTTCTTTGCAAAAAAGTTAAATCTGAGTTAGGTTTGTGAGGAGCACTACATTTAGATCTGTTTCTGAGAATGAAAAACGCGGTGTCTTGATCGTCAGTAACTACTTTAATCGGTCTGATTTTACCGTCAACTTTTTTACCAACCCGAAAATGACGAATAATCTTCTTCTCATCCGTTACACCGATTTTAGACATAATTTCAGCGATTTCAATGTCATCATGTTTCGTTCGTTCAGTAACAGAGGCCGAGTTAGATTCGGCGACATTGTAAATCAAAACATTTTTTTGCGCAAATTTCTATCATTAATTTCCTGAATAACCTCCACACTGTCAGACGAGGACGCGGCACCACGTTGTTGAGCCGCTTGAGAGAGCGCAGAAAGTTCTGCCTCCATTTTGTCCACTCGAGTCAGCAGCTTCGGCAAGATGCTGAGGCCGAGAGAACATTCCTCGCACAAGAACTTAAGGGTCCTCTTCTTCGACTCCATGCATTTCATCTCATCATCGCTCAGATTGCTGCATTCGGCGTGAACCGGACGCTGGCAACTGTCACAGTCGAAGCTCTTCGTGCGGCGATTGCACGCGTTATGACAGACTGGACAATTTCCAGGCATAGTGATCTCGGCGCTAACGGTCGAAGAAAAAAAAAATCACAAAGAGAAACTTTACAACAAAGTCCAAAGTTTGAAATAAAGGGAAACCACAAAATTAAATTTAACAAAAAGCAACCAAAAACTTCATGACATAAAATTAACATATAGTAGGTATATAAAATAACAGTTCAAAGAGAAAAAAAATTAAAAGAAAATAAAATAAAATAAAAAACTTAAGTTGCACTCTGAATTGCACACAGATTTGACACATTTAATCACTAACGCAAAAATTAAACACTATCGAAAAATTATGAACTGCACCGCTCGAGCGTCTGCTTGAAACTGCTGTGTTTGGTTCACGCAATTCCTGGTGACTTTTAAGTTTTCGAATCGGACCCTACGGAAAGATGGTTATCAAAAATTATCACGATCATCGTTGGCTCACTTGGATTGCTGTAAGTCGAAAAATTGAATAATTTCGCTTAATCCATTTTCCTTAAATATGCTATCCTTAAATATATTAATACTAGCTGGAACCGGCGCGCTTCACTGCACCCATCAATGTGGTTGATGGTGGTCATTCAGCCCTTCCCGCAGCATTAGCAGTTGCAAAATATATACGCACAGTTTGATATTTTTATGAATCGTAAATTAAAAAATTTGCCATATCGCTCCATTACTGCTAACATAACGTCCCATTGAATATTGTGTTATTTTGTCCATCGTGTTTGCGTTAGAAACACCAAAATCAGCCACGTCACTCCCCTTTGTAATATATTTGAATATGTATTTGGTCGATTTGACGGAATTTCAAAATTTAACATTTATGTGAGCATGGAACGTCTTGGACAATAATGACGAATAGGGTACGACCCTACGATTCTCAACTTCAAAATCCTGACCATTACCCCTCCAAGCTATCTATTTGCTATTGACCTCAGTCGGTCGATGATGATACAACGGGTAGCCGTAATCGTTCCCAATTACATGCATCTAACATGCATCATGATACAATCTTCTTCCATTGTGTATGGCAAGTAAAAAACAATGAAGAAATCTGGGCGACCATATTGAAGGACATACACACTTTCCCACATGCAATGCATCTATGTACGTTTATAGTGATTTCCCAACGCTCGTTTCGAATTCTATCGATTTTGTTGCTTATCTTAACTAAAATAGTTAAAATGACGGCTCGGCTGCACAAACTATCACTTTTTTTTATAATATCTTTTGTCGAAAACTACCAAATAATGTGCATTTTAACATAAAAATTGGGTAAAAGGAAGAGAGGGAAGTGTTCAACAAATATTTTTTGCGTCAAAACTAATTCCTGCACAAATGCGTTATAGATAAAGAAACATGGCTCAGTCATACACGTTGATATGCTATCTAAGGATAATAAGTAATCTTGGTGAGCCACTACCACCCACCCAAGTACCCCGAGAGTTGGGGTGAATTCAAAAATTGCTGAACTCTGGAGTGTTGAGTTGAGTTTTTGAATTCACCCTATGATTACAAACCGGTTAACCAAGTGTTAAGTATTGACCAGCCCAATGAGAGTAATGATGAAAGCGCATCCCAACGTTATTACTGTTACGTTTTGTTTAAAATTTGGCACTACTATCGCTGCTGCAATCCTTTTTTAGAACGATTTAACTTTGTTTTATTTTATTTAATAACACAAACCGATTTCACAAACAAATTGTTTGTAGAATATTTGCCAATGGTTGAAGAATATTTTCCTTTTAAGAAATTAAACAGCACGAGGACTAATTTAAAAACGTTTTATTTCTTCCAATCTCATAGAAAAACTGAACATACAAAAATCCGATTTGCTTTTAATAATGACGGAAAACCCAAAAAACGAAGCAAGCGAAAATTGTGTCTACTGCTCGAACAGTAAGAAGGGTTGCTACGACTGATCTTTAACATATTCCGCCCACCTTGAAAGGTCCTGGGGCCCTTTCAATGCTGGAATTTGGGAATAGAAGCGCCAACTTCCCTATTGGGCGTTGGATGATTCCATTCTGCGTTTTAATGGTTGCGGACCAACTGATCTTTACCCAGATTTGTTTTGATCACACGTCCTAAGGCCCAGGCTCCTGCTGGAAGATGAGTATCCATTATGAGAACCATGTCGTCTATCTTAATGTTGGTTGACGGTTTAATCCATTTTTGACGTTGCTGTAGTGTTGACAGGTAGTCTTGCTGCCACCTTTTCCAAAATTGTTGTTTCAATGATTGGACATATAGCCAGCGCGTTTTGAATTTCTTTACGTCTTCGTTCAGCGGAATCTCGACCTGTTGCTGCAAGGGTCCGCCGCAGAGAAAGTGAGATGGCGTTAAAACTTCCAGGTCTTCTGGGTTGTCTGTTAACGCTGTTAGTGGGCGGGAATTTAAATTTCCTTCGATTTCGCATAACAACGTGTAAAATTCTCCATAGGTTAAATGAGCAGCCCCAATGATGCGTTTCATGTGAAACTTAACACTGCGTATGCCGGCCTCCCACAGGCCTCCAAAGTGGGGGGGTCGCAGGAGGAATGAATCCATTGAATCTGATTTTCCGCTAGAAATCCATATATTTTTTCACGCTGATGTTTGTCTTGGAAGTGTTGATTGACTTCAGATAGTTTTCTAATAGCTCCATGAAAATTTGTTGTGTTATCACTTTACATGACGGTTACTGTTCCTCGTCTCGATAAAAATCGCTTGAATGCAGCTATGAAACTTTCTGTCGACCATAGAATTTGAAGCATAAACTTGAAAAAAAAAAATTATTACTGAAATAATCACGAAAACCCCCTAAAAAGGTTTTTTTTGCATTTTTAGGGTGACGCCCTAATTTTAGCACCGCGGGACCTCGATTTTCGTGATCAGCGACCCCAAAAACCTTTAGGGTTCGATTTTCTTAACGGTGTTATTTTGGACCCCCCTAGTTTTCAATTAACTATATTGTAGCGGTAGTTTTAACCCCTTAAGGGCTGAAAATAATTTATTTTTGCCTGACAGTATGCCCACAATCGAATTTGAAGCAAAAACTTGAAAATTTTTTTTTTACAATTTTGCCATTTTTCGCCAATTTAGGGGTACTTTCAACCCTTTAGGGGTACCCCTTACCATTAGGCTCGCCTAAATTTAGTATAAATCAACCCCCTTCGCAAATAAATATTAAAAAAAATGCATTTCATCGCATTAGTTTTCATTAGTATTGAAATAATCGCGAAAACCCCCTAAAAATGGTTTTTTTTTGCATTTTTAGGGGTGACGCCCTAATTTTGGGACCGCGAGACCTCGATTTTCGTGATCAGCGACCCCAAAATCGTCTAGGGTTCGATTTTCTTAACGGTGTTATTTTGGAACACCCCCCCCCCCTCCGCGTTTTGAATGGACTAAAAAGAGCGATCCAAGCCTTCACTTGTTTGGCTCCTCTGCCATTCCAGGTCCGTAACGAGAATGGGCCAGCGTAGTCGACGCCGGTATGAGTAAACGGTTTGCCGATGTAGACTCGTGATGCCGGAAGATCTCCCATTTTCTGTTGATGTCCTATTGCTCGATGCCTAATACAAATAACGCAGTTCTGAACAACCTTTCGAACCAGGTCCTTGATAGTCCGGTCAAATTAGACCAAAAAATAGGTATGAAGGTACATTAATTCGCACCTAGCTGAAATTTGGTAGGATTGTTCAAAGCACCGTTATAAATGAAATCTAAAAAGTCCCCATCGATCCGGCACCTGGAACCTAGATTTACTCGGGGTCAAAGGTCACAAAAACGGGTTTTTTGCGATTTTCAGCAAAACGGTAACTTTTATCATAAAATAGTGTTTACAAAGTTTGTAGATTATGCGATTACCTACAGAAAAGGATCTTATACATTTTCCCGTACGAATTGTCATTCATGAGATATCGCCGTTTTAAAGATTTACATAAATCACTCATATCCCCTCAATTGCAACTTGTATGGCCAAATTGCCATTTACTTAAACTTTAATAACTTCTACACCGATTATAGTAGAGCAACGTAATTAGGCTCATCTTTTAGATAAATGTGTATTCTTTTATGTGAAAGAAATAACAGAAACCTGAGTGACTCCGTTTAGAAGATATGTAGGTTCAAAGTATGGGCAAACTGCTGAAAAACGACAGTTTGCTCATACTTTGAACCTACATATCTTCTAAACGGAGTCACTCAGGTTTCTGTTATTTCTTTCACATAAAAGAATACACATTTATCTAAAAGATGAGCCTAATTACGTTGCTCTACTATAATCGGTCTAGAAGTTATTAAAGTTTAAGTAAATGGCAATTTGGCCATACAAGTTGCAAGTGAGGGGATATGAGTGATTTATGTAAATCTTTAAAACGGCGATATCTCATGAATGACAATTCGTACGGGAAAATGTATAAGATCCTTTTTTGTAGGTAATCGCATAATCTACAAACTTTGTAAACACTATTTTATGATAAAAGTTACCGTTTTGCTGAAAATCGCAAAAACCCGTTTTTGTGACCTTTGACCCCGAGTAAATCTAGGTTCCAGGTGCCGGATCGATGGGGACTTTTTAGATTTCATTTATAACGGTGCTTTGAACAATCCTACCAATTTTCAGCTAGGTGCGAATTAATGTACCCTCGGATGTCTAAATTGACTGGACTATTGAGCCTTAATATCCAAAATTTCAATTTGATATTTCCTCCAGTAATTTTCCTCCTCCGTGTAACAATTTCAAATGATAATATGATGTAATCAGCCGACTTAACGGTGATTCCTTGCGAAGTAGAACTGGGTGACGTTGATCGTATGGTAAATGAGCGTGTCTTAAGCGTCCGCCCACCCTTTTGATAAAAGAAGGGATCAAACGATGATAATCGGGATTTTGGTGAAACTTGATTACTTGCTTTGATGATACTCAGCTCATGTGGAAAGGATGAGTGTTGCGCGATTTTTATCACCGTACTTGTAGCTGATTGCAATTCTTGTATTGACAGAAATTCGCTCGAATTCCTGGTTGACTTATTTTGTTCATTAGATACGAACCTTAATATGTATGCGACTATTCGAATTAACTATAGAAAGAATATCGTAGGAGTAGATCTTCTGGTACCTGTGCCGTTACATACATAAGCGGCTACCTTTTTTTGTTCCAGTGTTGTATCAAGTTGTGAGGGGTTGCTAGGCAGTTTGATTGTCGTGGCTTGCAGAAAGTCTGGTCCCTTCCACCACAGTTATTGTCCGCAATATCGCTTCCTCGGAATTCCCGAGAGGCCACGTCTGCAGGATTTACTAACGAAGCAACGTGATTCCACATTTAGATTGTTCGTTCGGTTGCCTACAAATGTTGTCCATTTTCTAGGGTGTTGTCTTAGCCACGACAATACCACTGTAGAGTCTGTCCAGCCTGCGCAGGTGATCTTGGGGATGTGTACTTCTGATTTTATTCTCTTCATTAATTTAGCCAGCAGGTGTGCTCCACATAGTTCCAGTCGGGGAATGCTGATTTGTTTAATCGGTGCTAGCTTCGTTTTAGCTGTCATGATTTGGACCTTCACTCTATTATCCATGGCGACGCGTGCGTACGCGCGTTCCGAAGCGTCGCAAAACCCATGAAGCTCAAGATGAGTGGACGTTGAGGTGCCAATCCATCTAGGAATTTCAATTATGGCCAATTGTTGGAGTTGCCAGAGCACACTTTTTCATTTCGTTTCCAAAGATTCTGGTAATGGATCATCCCACGAGATTCCAGCTATCCATAGTTCCTGCATGATGCATTTTGCGATGACGGTGTAGGGGGCTAAAAGTCCTAGTGGATCGTAAATTCGACTTATAATCGACAGCACTTGACGTTTTGTAGGAACACGATTGTGCTCAATATGATAATCCTTCATCTTGATATAATTGCTGTAAGGCTCTCAGTGCTAGAAAAGGTGCACATGATGTTCCATACGTCACTGTGGTAAGCATGTATTCTTGAATGTTTTCCCCGGTTGATGGCCTCCACACTATTTTCTGATAACGCCGATCGTCTGGATTCACGGCTATCTGGCGATACATTTTTATCATATCTGCCACGAATCCAATTTTGCCAGTACGGAATCTAACAAGAATATCATACAGCTCCTTTTGTATTTTTGGACCGGTATGTACATAGAATGTCGTTCAGTGAGCACCCTGTGGATGATTGAGCAGAACCATCGAAAACGACTCTTAGCTTTGTTGTGATATTTTCAGCCTTCACAATACCAAGGTGTGGGAGAAAGAATTCCGTAGAGTGTGATCCGAGACTGGAATTTTCCATATGTTGTAATGTTAAATATTCGTTCATAAACTGTCTATGGAAAAAAGTCGTGTTATTGCTTGCTGTTTTGAATATCCAAGCATTCTCGGATTGTGCTTGAAAGGTAGTCTCACTTGATATCTTCCGCACGGCAGACGTTGCACTGGTTGTTGATAATGCTCTTCACATTCCTGATCCATTGGCTGCAATTTGATTGATGATGTAGTTTCCTAGATTTCCCAAAAAGATCGTAGCGTTTGGTCTATGTTCTGTGAAACATTATACTACGTTTCCATGACAGCTTGAGTACTCGAAGGCTTGAAAATCTCAAGAACTCGAGCGCGTATATGCTCTGCCTACTTGAAGCGGCATATTAGCTTGAAATGAGCTTGAGTTCTTTAGCTGTCATTTGAAGTTACTATTATATTTCTTCCTTTTATCGTGCTTTTATTTCTTCATTAATATTTTTGCCTCCTCATATTCCCACAAATTACCTTTAGACACATTTACAAGTCTAAATTTCGCACTTTCGAGCACTCAAGCTTTCAAGCTCGGTTTACATGACAAGCACTCGAGCCGATCACAAAAATCTTTTTTATCGACTCCAG
Source organism: Thereva unica (assembly GCA_949987705.1). NCBI lineage: Eukaryota > Metazoa > Arthropoda > Insecta > Diptera > Therevidae > Thereva > Thereva unica. The sequence continues at coordinate 127,434,698 of OX465281.1, forward strand.
TCGAGCTGCTTGCGTTTACATTTGTACTTGAAGTACGCTTCAAGTAAGCTTCAAGCTGTCATAGAAACGCACTAATAGACATAGAGGAGGTTGAAGTTGAGACGCTTCGCCTCCTATAATCCAACCGAAAGCCGTTTGGAGCACTGTTGAGGATGAGTTTACAGATGAAGATGACTCCTGTTTAAAGGACTTGAAGAAAATGTCTACCCCAATAATGATGTCAATCTTGGATGGACGGTCGAAATATGGATCTGATAACTCGTTAATCCATTTGTAGTGTTGAATAGATGATGATGATATTGGTGCTGATGGTAGATAACTGCACCCCATGTTGAGGATATACCCTGTTATCATGAGGTCTCTTCAGTGAATCTTGATTTAAGGGTTAGATTAACACTACCACGGGTGCAGGTTGCCTTAGAATCTCCGCCGTCAATTCCTTTTATGATTATTCTAGCATTTGTGCGTTTCAAATTTAACCTTCGGGCACAGCATTCTGATATTAACGTTAATTGCGACCCGGAGTCTAATAACGCACGACATGTTTGATAGTTGTTGTAGCTATCCTTAATGAGAATAATTGCTGTTGGAAGTATGTTTTGTGTTGAGTGATTCACCAAAGAATACGCTTGTTGCACTGGAGATACATCGTGTGGCATTGATGCTTCATTTTTTTATGCCGATATGATGGAAGTTTTGACCACCGCTGATGATGATGAGGGTGCATTTGAAGAGAGTGGTTGGGTGCCTGTATGCAACAACGAGTGATGACGCTTGGAACATATCTCACAGATTGTAGAGCGACAGTCCTTCACTAGATGCTTGCCTTTGATACAATTGAAGCAAAAACCGTGTTTCTTGATGAGGGCCTCACGATCTGAAAGTGACAAGTGTGTAAATTGAGGGCAGGTGAAAAGATAATGATTTCTGTTGCACATGCTGCATGTTATCGTGGTTACTGTGTGCGTGGACTTGCCCATGTGAATGTGACTAAGTTGAAGTTTTGCTACTCTTGGTTGATGATTATGTATCACACTTAACTCATAAATGCGGTCGTCCAGAAATTTCGTTAGGTCATTGAATGTAGAATCATCCACCGTAGCTGTTTGTCTTCTTCAAAGTTGTTCCGATTCCTTGTCTAGTTTGGACACCAGGACAAAATTTAACCAGTGGTCCCAATGCTTCACCGGAAGTCCTAATGCCGTCATGGCTGTTACTAATTCTTTAAACAGTTTTAAAATGGTTCGTAAACCTTCAGCAGTTGGATATCTAATACTTTCACTCTGCATTATAGTTTTTAAATGACTCTATTATATATCCTTTCTTATTATATTTCCTTTTCAGAATCTCATATGCAGCCGTATAATTGGCCTCTGTGATTGTCAAATGTTTCAATGTTGACGCAGCGTCTCCCCGTAGTGAAGTTTTAAGGTACTGGAACTTTTGTACGGGTGATAATATTTTACTGTTGTAGACCACTGATTGAAATATGTCATGGAATGAGGGCCATTCCTTATAATCCCTAGCCAAGGGCGGATCTAGAAAAGTTTTTTAGGGGGGGCGATCTGAGTAATAAAAAAATTTTAAGGATATTTATTATTTGTAGTGTTTATATGTTAATGAACTTGTGAATATGTATTTAAAAATATACTGTTTGAATGCTTCTACTTCGGGATGTATCTAAGAAATAAAATGAAATCTGAGTGAAATGAAAAAGAGGTTGAGGCTGAAATGCTAAAATTTTATTTTTATTTTTATTTTAGGGGGGGGGGGGCGATGGGCCTGTGGATCCGCCCCTGTCCGTAGCAAATGGAGGAATATTGATGGTTGGCATTTTCATCGAAGGCTGTGTTTCACTTGTAGTTGATGTTGAAGTGGATGTTGTAGGATTTTCTGTAAGTGACTGGACTATTGTGGTTAGCCGGCTTTGGTTCAAGGCTAGTGTTTCCAAGGTTACGCTGGGTGTATTCGCTTGAGCCTGATTTAGATCTCTTCTTGTTTATTGCATTGATGTATTGAGTCTCAACTGTTTGTCGATGCTCCGCTTCCTCACACAATTCCAAATCTGACATGTCGGCTTCAATCTAGTCCTGGACCAGGTGGAACTCTTGGAACCTTTGTCTAATCAATTCCATTATTGTTTCGACGCATGTGTGTTGCTGGTAGTTGCATGAAAAATCTTCTCACTGTTATTGCAATACCATGTTAGTCCTCCTTTAATAGTGCTTCTTTGCTTTTTTAATTTTTCCAGTGTGTTGTTGTGAATTAATTACGTACGCGACATTTCACGCTTACACGTATATACTCTTAAAGAGTCCCTGCTCGGGCGCCAAATGTTTGTAGAATATTTGCCAATGGTTGAAGAATATTTTCCTTTTAAAATATTAAACAGCACGAAGACTAATTTAAAAACGTTTTAATTCTTCCAATCTCATAGAAAAACTGAACATATAAAAATACGATTTTCTTTTGTTAATGACGGAAAACCCAAAAAACGAAGCAAGTGAAAATTTCCCCAACAACACCGTTTACTGTAGAGTGTCTACTGCTCGAACAGTAAGAAGGGCTGCTAGGACTGATCTTTAACACAAATCATATCAATTAAATGCAAAGAAAAAAATGTCCAATAAGGATATCGATAATTCTTCTTCAAGCGCCATTACAAAAATGCCAACAGATATAATCATGAAAACTATATATAAAAACCTTGCTATTGAGGTCTTCTAACACAAACATCACTCAATCAGTCATTTCATACAGCCAATTTTTCAAACATCGATTACATACAAAACAATGATTCATTTTTATATACATACACTAGCTGAAACTCGGTGCGCCTCCCCAGTAGGAATTCTAGGAAGGCCTTACCGATGGAGCACTGAGCTTCATTATTTCTAACATAACGTCCCATTTAATATTGTGCTATTTCGTCGATGGTATTTGCATTACCAGCACCGAAAACAGCCATATCACTCCCCTTCGTGATATATTTGAATATGTATTTGATTGATTTGACGGAATTGCAAAGTTCAACATTTATGTGAGCATTGAACGTCTTGGACAATAATGGCGAATAGAGTACAACCCAACCATTGTCATCTTCACAATCATAACCATTAACCTTCCGAGTTATCTCTTTGCCATTGACCTTAGTTGGTCGACGATGATACAATGGGTAACCAAACCATCGTTCCCGATTATATTTTCAGAAATCAATGCTCTTGGATACCGCCTGAAACATTTCAAACATGCATCATGATTCAATCTTCTCCCATTATGGATTGCCAGTAAAAGTTATAAACAAATCTGACCATTTTGATATTGGACATATCATTTTCGGCACACAATGCATCAACGGTTATATCGATTTTCCAATTTTCGTTTCGAATTGTATTGATTTTCTTTGCTGAAGTTAACTAAAATTGTTAAAGGGACCGCTCGGCTGCACCAAATTTGTTATTTTTCTATTCTTTTTCACGGTTTTAAATCTCCAACCGTTCCTGTAGAAATTCAATACCACACTTTCACTTTTTGCACATCCTACGGCATCTCACTATAATTACATCATAGTCATAAAACCATTCCGAATCATTATAAAGAGGTGTCTAATGCTAAGTTACAATTTTCAAAGGGGTCTTCGCCAGTGACACAATATTTCAATTTATTTTTTAAATTTTGGTTGCTACAAATTAAACTGAAAAACGAAATGTGCGCCTACAGTGGAGAATTTTTTCTGTTTTTTTTTCCTAAAGCCCGGTATGCTAGGCTCAAGTAATTACTTGACCTATCTTAAACCTATGTAAAAAAATTGTCAAGAAATGGCTCAGAAATATTTTCTGCTGCGATTTCTTCACCCGGTATGCTAGGTTCAAGAAATCACACCAGAAAAATCGTGTTTTTTAATGACGCGCAGATGTCGCTATTGATAAAATTTTAGTTTTTCTTCCAGAAATAAGTGTCGAGGCACTTATTTCTTTAAGTAATTTTGACGTTTCATGGGTTTTTTTTTTAATTGAAAGTAGAAATTGAAGGAAGCCTTGCGTTTTAAGTAATCGTTGAACCCGTACAAAACAACTGTACTGTCAGCAATGACAATTAGACAAATGCAAAAATTTCTTACCGACTGTCACTTTTTCTTAAGGGAATAAATGCAGAAGTTTTCTTGAGCAAATTCCTTGAGCCTAGCATACCGGGCTTAAACCTTGACATAGCAATTACGAAAAAAAAACCTGCAAAGAAAGTATACAATTTGGTCCAGCCGTTTTCAAGTTTTAAGCATCCGAACACAAATCACGCTCCATTTTTAAATTCTTTTATTTAACTTGCACTGTTTGTCGTCAAATCTTGGAAGTTAAATTTGACCCACTTCCCGGTTTCGGATAGAGCTGAAATTTTGCATACACGTTTAGTTTGGATGACAATGCAATCTGGCCATTTTGTAAAAATATCAAGATAGCGGTTCCAAAATGGCGCCCGCTTTTATTTTACTTACACTGTTTGTCGTCAAATCTTGGAAGTTAAATTTGACCCACTTCCCGGTTTCGGATAGAGCTGAAATTTTGCATACACGTTTAGTTTGGATGACAATGCAATCTGGCCATTTTGTAAAAATATCATGATGGCGGTTCCAAAATGGCGCCCGATTTTTGAAATTGTGCTCCGCGGCCCTCTGACATGGGTATCAAATGAAAGGATATGACAGGTAGAACACAATAAGCTATGTGGCGTCATTCTAAATTCAAAATGGCGGCCAACACTTGCACTGTTTGTCGTCAAATCTTGGAAGTTAAATTTGACCCACTTCCCGGTTTCGGATAGAGCTGAAATTTTGCATACACGTTTAGTTTGGATGACAATGCAATCTGGCCATTTTGTAAAAATATCAAGATGGCGGTTCCAAAATGGCGCCCGATTTTTGAAATTGTGCTCCGCGGCCCTCTGACATGGGTATTAAATGAAAGGATATGACAGGTAGAACACAATAAGCTATGTGGCGTCATTCCAAATTCAAAATGGCGGCCAACACTAAATTGCGGAAAGCTTATAATAGACTAAAAAGTAGAAAATATAACCGATCAACTTCCAATTTTGCACACACTCGTAGTTCGGGTGGTTAATGTGTATGAATGATGAGATGAATAGTTGAGTTAAGGGTGAGTTGATAATAAAGAAGCAATACACGTTACAAAAAATCACAAACAAACACAGAGATGCTGCTGTCAACTAAATTCAACTACTCAAATACTGAACTCATGTCCGTATGCATAATTTCAACTAAACCCAGGTAGCAGAGCTGAGTCGAGTTCAGTCAACCTTAACCCAACTCGACTCCCGTTTACATGTAGTTAGACTTGGGTTCAACTTGAGTTCAACTCATCATGTATAAGTACTAAATGCAATTTGACCTTTTTGTAAAAAAATCAAGAAGACGGTTCCGAGATGGCGGTCGTTTTTGCAATTATGTTCCACCGAGCCCACGACATGGGTATCAAATGAATACAGTAAACTGTGTGACGTAATTTTAAATCTAATAGAATTGCCATCATAAAATGGCGGAATACATATAATAAACTAAAAAGTAGAAAATAAAATAAATGGTTAAAAAAATTTTTTAAAAAAAATTCTTTTCATTAACTAAAAAATGTACTGAAAAGTAAAAAATAAACAATATTTTAAAGAAAGCGTGAAATTTCAATTTTAATGAAAAAGTTAATTAAAAGAATGGCGCATTTTTCATCAAAAAATTTTGTTAGAATTTGAAATTAACAAAGCAAAAAATTGAGGGTTATTGTAAATCTCACGCGATTTACAGTTATATTTTCAATTTTTGATGAAAAATGCGCCATTCTTTTAATTAACTTTTTCATTAAAATTGAAATTTCACGCTTTCTTTAAAATATTGTTTATTTTTTACTTTTCAGTACATTTTTTAGTTAATGAAAAGAATTTTTTTTAAAAATTTTTTTTAACCATTTATTTTTAAATTCTTTTATTTAACTTACACTGTTTGTCGTCAAATCTTGGAAGTTAAATTTGACCCACTTCCCTGTTTCGGATAGAGCTGAAATTTTGCATACACGTTTAGTTTGGATGACAATGCAATCTGGCCATTTTGTAAAAATATCAAGATGGCGGTTCCAAAATGGCGCCCGATTTTTGAAATTGTGCCACTGTTTGTCGTCAAATCTTGGAAGTTAAATTTGACCCACTTCCGGGTTTCGGATAGAGCTGAAATTTTGCATACACGTTTAGTTTGGATGACAATGCAATCTGGCCATTTTGTAAAAATATCAAGATGGCGGTTCCAAAATGGCGCCCGATTTTTGAAATTGTGCTCCGCGGCCCTCTGACATTGGTATCAAATGAAAGGATATGACAGGTAGAACACAATAAGCTATGTGGCGTCATTCCAAATTCAAAATGGCTGCCAACACTTACACTGTTTGTCGTAAAATCTTGGAAGTTAAATTTGACCCACTTCCCGGTTTCGGATAGAGCTGAAATTTTGCATACACGTTTAGTTTGGATGACAATGCAATCTGGCCATTTTGTAAAAATATCAAGATGGCGGTTCCAAAATGGCGCCCGATTTTTGAAATTGTGCTCCGCGGCCCTCTGACATGGGTATCAAATGAAAGGATATGACAGGTAGAACGCAATAAGCTATGTGGCGTCATTCCAAATTGAAAATGGCGGCCAACACTTACACTGTTTGTCGTAAAATCTTGGAAGTTAAATTTGACCCACTTCCCGGTTTCGGATAGAGCTGAAATTTTGCATACACGTTTAGTTTGGATGACAATGCAATCTGGCCATTTTGTAAAAATATCAAGATGGCGGTTCCAAAATGGCGCCCGATTTTTGAAATTGTGCTCCGCGGCCCTCTGACATGGGTATCAAATGAAAGGATATGACAGGTAGAACGCAATAAGCTATGTGGCGTCATTCCAAATTCAAAATGGCGGCCAACACTTACACTGTTTGTCGTCAAATCTTGGAAGTTAAATTTGACCCACTTCCCGCTTTCGGATAGAGCTGAAATTTTGCATACACGTTTAGTTTGGATGACAATGCAATCTGGCCATTTTGTAAAAATATCAAGATGGCGGTTCCAAAATGGCGCCCGATTTTTGAAATTGTTCTCCGCGGCCCTCTGACATGGGTATCAAATGAAAGGATATGACAGGTAGAACACAATAAGCTATGTGGCGTCATTCCAAATTCAAAATGGCGGCCAACACTTACACTGTTTGTCGTAAAATCTTGGAAGTTAAATTTGACCCACTTCCCGGTTTCGGATAGAGCTGAAATTTTGCATACACGTTTAGTTTGGATGACAATGCAATCTGGCCATTTTGTAAAAATATCAAGATGGCGGTTCCAAAATGGCGCCCGATTTTTGAAATTGTGCTCCGCGGCCCTCTGACATGGGTATCAAATGAAAGGATATGACAGGTAGAACGCAATAAGCTATGTGGCGTCATTCCAAATTCAAAATGGCGGCCAACACTTACACTGTTTGTCGTCAAATCTTGGAAGTTAAATTTGACCCACTTCCCGGTTTCGGATAGAGCTGAAATTTTGCATACACGTTTAGTTTGGATGACAATGCAATCTGGCCATTTTGTAAAAATATCAGAATGGCGGTTCCAAAATGGCGCACGATTTTTGAAATTGTGCTCCGCGGCCCTCTGACATGGGTATCAAATGAAAGGATATGACAGGTAGAACACAATAAGCTATGTGGCGTCATTCCAAATTCAAAATGGCGGCCAACACTTACACTGTTTGTCGTCAAATCTTGGCAGTTAAATTTGACCCACTTCCCGGTTTCGGATAGAGCTGAAATTTTGCATACACGTTTAGTTTGGATGACAATGCAATCTGGCCATTTTGTAAAAATATCAAGATGGCGGTTCCAAAATGGCGCCCGATTTTTGAAATTGTGCTCCGCGGCCCTCTGACATGGGTATCAAATGAAAGGATATGACAGGTAGAACACAATAAGCTATGTGGCGTCATTCCAAATTGAAAATGGCGGCCAACACTTACACTGTTTGTCGTCAAATCTTGGAAGTTAAATTTGACCCACTTCCCGGTTTCGGATAGAGCTGAAATTTTGCATACACGTTTAGTTTGGATGACAATGCAATCTGGCCATTTTGTAAATATATCAAGATGGCGGTTCCAAAAAGGCGCCCGATTTTTGAAATTGTGCTCCGCGGCCCTCTGACATGGGTATCAAATGAAAGGATATGACAGGTAGAACACAATAAGCTATGTGGCGTCATTCCAAATTCAAAATGGCGGCCAACACTTACACTGTTTGTCGTCAAATCTTGGAAGTTAAATTTGACCCACTTCCCGGTTTCGGATAGAGCTGAAATTTTGCATACACGTTTAGTTTGGATGACAATGCAATCTGGCCATTTTGTAAAAATATCAAGATAGCGGTTCCAAAATGGCGCCCGATTTTTGAAATTGTGCTCCGCGGCCCTCTGACATGGGTATTAAATGAAAGGATATGACAGGTAGAACACAATAAGCTATGTGGCGTCATTACAAATTCAAAATGGCGGCCAACACTTACACTGTTTGTCGTCAAATCTTGGAAGTTAAATTTGACCCACTTCCCGGTTTCGGATAGAGCTGAAATTTTGCATACACGTTTAGTTCTGATGACAATGCAATCTGGTCATTTTGTAAAAATATCAAGATGGCGGTTCCAAAATGGCGCCCGATTTTTGAAATTGTGCTCCGCGGCCCTCTGACATGGGTATCAAATGAAAGAATATGACAGGTAGAACACAATAAGCTATGTGGCGTCATTCCAAACTCAAAATGGCGGCCAACACTAAATTGCGGAAAGCTTATAATAGACTAAAAAGTAGAAAATATAACCGATCAACTTCCAATTTTGCACACACTCGTAGTTCGGGTGGTTAATGTGTATGAATGATGAGATGAATAGTTGAGTTAAGGGTGAGTTGATAATAAAGAAGCAATACACGTTACAAAAAATCACAAACAAACACAGAGAAGCTGCTGTCAACTAAATTCAACTACTCAAATACTGAACTCATGTCCGTATGCATAATTTCAACTAAACCCAGGTAGCAGACCTGAGTCGAGTTCAGTCAACCTTAACCCAACTCGACTCCCGTTTACATGTAGTTAGACTTGGGTTCAACTTGAGTTCAACTCATCATGTTTAAGTACTAAATGCAATCTGACCTTTTTGTAAAAAAATCAAGAAGACGGTTCCGAGATGGCGGCCGTTTTTGCAATTATGTTCCACCACGACATGGGTATCAAATGAATACAGTAAACTGCGTGACGTAATTTTCAATCTAATAGAATTGCCATCATAAAATGGCGGAATACATATAATAAACTAAAAGTAGAAAATAAAATAAATGGTTAAAAAAATTTTTTAAAAAAAATTCTTTTCATTAATTAAAAAATGTACTGAAAAGTAAAAAATAAAAAATATTTTAAAGAAAGAGTGAAATTTCAATTTTAATGAAAAAGTTAATTAAAAGAATGGCGCATTTTTCATCAAAAAATTTTGTTAGAATTTGAAATTAACAAAGCAAAAAATTGAGGGTTATTGTAAATCTCACGCGATTTACAGTTATATTTTCAATTTTTGATGAAAAATGCGCCATTCTTTTAATTAACTTTTTCATTAAAATTGAAATTTCACGCTTTCTTTAAAATATTTTTTATTTTTTACTTTTCAGTACATTTTTTAATAAATGAAAAGAATTTTTTTTAAAAAATTTTTTTAACCATTTATTTTTTATATATTTATATATAGATATATAGATATACATATATATATATATATATATATATATATATATATATATATATATGTTTTTTTTTTTTTTTGTGAGTGGTGAGACTCTCCATAGACACCGCTGAGGATCCGCACTCAGACGGAGTTTCAGATTCCTACTGAATAAACTCACCACCCCTTTGTGTGACGCTTACCCCCCCGGGACCACCACGAGGCATTACTTCGGGCCGGCGTCACCAACGTGACCCTTTAGGTGTCCCTCTGGCCCTTACCTAGAATATACCTTAGGGGTTGCTACTGCTCTCGGCATTTCTTCGCCTTTCTCTGTTTCTTGTGGCTTCTTCTTGCCTTTACTTTCTGTGAATGGCCTTCAGGGTTGCTCCACTTTCTTCTACATTTCCTCGGATGTCATCATGTGGTCTACGATGTTTTCCGGCGTTAGTGGCGCCTGGGCCGTTTCTTCTAATTCCGCCCTTTCCTCGGCGTATCTCGAGCAGGCAAGCAACACGTGCTCTGCGTCTTCTTCCGTCGCTGGGCATACCGGACACAACGGTGAATCATCGTGCCCGAAGCGGTGGAGATATTTCCTATACCCCCCATGTCCGCTCAGGAACTGCGTGAGGTCGTAACTTACTTCCCCACGCTCCCTCGAAACCCATATTTCCACGTTAGGGATAAGTCTGTGGGTCCGACGACCCTTAACAGACTCGTCCCACTTCCCCTGCCATTTCCTTAGGGACTCACAGCGCGCAATCTGCCGCCGTACCCTTCTTGTCCTCTACCATATTCTGGGTCATAGAGACGCATGCCCTCCCTCGCCAGAATGTCTACGGGAATCATCCCCGCTATCACGCACGCCGCATCGTCGGATGTGGTCCTGTACGCGCAGCAAGCGCGGAGTGCACTTAGCCTATATGCACCCCTCCATTTTCTACTATTTGCAGTCCTGTTTAACGCTGATGCCCACACTGGCGCTGCGTATAACAGGACTGAGCTGACCACCCTCCCCAAGAGGAGGCGGCGACTCGGTCTAGGGCCCCCAACATTGGGCAGCATTCTTGCGAGTGCTGCACAAATCGCAGACGCTTTGTCTGCCGTGCCCTCCAAGTGCGCTTTGAAATTTAACCTCCGATCGATCATCACTCCCAGGTACCTTAGAGCGGGATGAGAGTGGATGATCTGTTCCCCTACCTTGATCCTCACGGATACTGGCTTTCGCCGTTTGCTGATCAGCACTGCTTCACTTTTGTGCTCACTGCTTCCTTTGAAAGACGGAAGCCCCAACACATCATTGTACATTGCGATCCATAGGAGAGGGCCCAGGACGGAACTTTGCGGGACACCGCATGTTGTCCCGAACACTTAACGACCATCATCCGAATCACAATGAAGCAACCTACCCTGGAGATAGTCGGCCACTACACGCACTAGGTACTTTGGTGTGCCTAGCTTGATCAACGCCTCAACTATTTTGCTCCACCTCGCTGAGTTGAAAGCATTTTTTACGTCGAGGGTTATCAATGCGCAGCAGTGATTTTTCTCTATGGCGGCTCTTGCTATGCCCACCACCATATTGACTGCATCAGTTGTCGTCCTTGCCTTTCTGAAGCCGAATTGCTTGTCCGACAGGCCACCTTCCCTTTCGACGCTAGGGAGAATCCTGTTACAGATCACCCGCTCGAAAAGTTTGCCTATGCAACTAAGGAGGCATATCGTTCTGTAGGACGATGGGTCCCCTAAATGCTTGTTCGGCTTCGGTAGGAGCACGGGTTTCTGTTGTTTCCATCGCTCTGGGAAGATCCCCTCTCTCAGGCACGCTGTGAAGACTTCAGCGAACCTGCCTGGCGCTATTGAAGCTGCTAGCTTCGCCGCTTTATTTGGTATGCCATCCATGCCAGGGGCCTTATTGATGGCTACCTTTTTTGCAGCCTCCAGAATCTGATCTGCGGTCACCGCAGGTACCTCTTCTGGGTCCACCTGAAGGGTGGGTAGTTCGACGGTGCGTACGTTCTGTGAAAACAGGACGTACACAATACTCTGGAGCAGCGCGGGGCAGGTGATCGGCGGAGAGCGCTTGCCCGTGACCGCTGACATAACCATTTTATAGGCTCCGCCCCAGGGGTCCGAGTTTGCTTCTCGGCACAACCTTTTGAAGTGCTCGGATTTACTTCTAGCGATGGCCTTATTCAGCCTTTTCCTCGCTTCCTTATATCTCTTAAGGAGATCATCGAAATCCGGACGGTTCCGATTTCTCTGAGTTCTCCTTCTCGCTTTCAGGCAGGCCCTTCGGCATTCGTCGATCTCGGCGTTCCACCAGAAGTTTGGTGGGTGTTGCCGATTGCCGGCGTGCCGAGGCATGGATGCATCACATGCCCGTTTTAATGAATTTACGATTCGCTCTGCCCTTTCCCTGGCACCTCCTGCCGACCTCGTATCATGCAGGAATACTTCCTCGAATACCTCCGTGTCGAGTTTCTTGACGGCCCATCCTTTATTCGTTCCATAGATAGGATTCCTTTTTCCTATACCCTGACCAATCTCGAAGATGATTGAATATTACCGGGTGATGGCGACTCGCGTCGGCGGCTAACCTTTCCAACACACACTCCACGACAACTGTTTAGCCTCACCCAAATTTTTTCCAGTTTTTCAAAATTGGTTAATTCCAGAAATCTGGGTTTATTATATATGTTGACCTGAACAATTGGTAAAATTTTGCGGAAATAAAAATAAAGTTATATTACACTCAGAAATTTCTAGAATTTTTGAAGTTATACTTCTTTAGGCGCGTTTTGAAAAATATTATGAGATTGAATTTTGACGAATTCGCAACGCAACGCAACGGAGGATATGGGCGAAGGGGTGGAGGCAATGGAGGGCAAGCATTTCAACTTCCATTCTTCATGCGCACTGGGATTATCATTATTATGCACGGTATACAGAAAACTAAGGTAATGTAAAAGCGACGGAAGCTTCGAATACCGTAAAAAATGGGCGCTTGGTGACGTCAGCCGTAATGCTGAAACAACAACAACAGGTTCGATTTTATATGGGAAGTGTCCCCCACGTGACATCAGCACTAAAATACCGTATAGGGTATACAGTCTTTTACATTACCTTGTTTCTGAATACCGTGATTACTATGGGCATATGAAAACTCGCAGCCGATGCCGATTCACGATGTCGATGGGTGAGGGGGTTTTTATGCTGAGGCTATGGAAGTAAATAAATTTCATGTTCGAGTCATCAGCTAAGCGAATGTTTGGTTTTTCGTGGGCATAGGGAAATTCGTAGTGTTTATTGTGTGCTGTTTGTGAGTGAGGGGTTTTACTGGATGGAAGGCAATTTCTCTAACTCGTAGTGTAATATCATATGGGGCCCATCCACAGGCCAACTGGTTGCCCAAACCGAGTTGTGCAAAGAGTTGGTGTTTTGCCACAAACGCTTCAACTGAGTTGATACTTCAACTGTCAATTCAGTATTTTATAGGCAATTTGAACGTTAAATAAAATTGTAGAAAACCTGCGATTAAGTTTTATGATTATAAAAAATGGGTAGTAATGATTTTTTTATTAATTATAAATTTTTTAATTATTAATATAAATATTTGTATGTTTTTAAAATATAAATTAAATCCTAAACATATAAATTATGAAAATAATTTAATATTATGTAAACTTTCATAATTTAAATTAAAAATTATGCAATACAATGAAAATATAAACTTGCAAAAAAATATAATTTTCGAATTCAGGCTTAATTAATGCAAGTAGTTTGCCAAACTGCAACATACACAGCGCGACTAGTTGCCCAAACTCTAGGCCCCGCCCCCATAAAATTAAAAGATTTTGATTTATCCCAACTGCAACCCCAACTGTCAAATCAGTTTGCCAACTGCCCCATACACGCTGCGATTCAGTGCCAACACAACTCAGTTTGGGCAACCAGTTGGCCTGTGGATGGGCCCCAATAGACTCGCCAAGCTTTTAACTTGCAAAAAGAGGCAAAATATTGTATTTTAACATTTTTGACGTGACAACGTTCCCGGTTTCGGATAGAGCTGAAATTTTGCATACACGTTTAATTTGGATGACAATGCAATCTGGCCATTTTGTAAAAATATCAAGATAGCGGTTCCAAAATGGCGCCCGCTTTTATTTTACTTACGCTGTTTGTCGTCAAATCTTGGAAGTTAAATTTGACCCACTTCCCGGTTTCGGATAGAGCTGAAATTTTGCATACACGTTTAGTTTGGATGACAATGCAATCTGGCCATTTTGTAAAAATATCAAGATAGCGGTTCCAAAATGGCGCCCGCTTTTATTTTACTCACACTGTTTGTCGTCAAATCTTGGAAGTTAAATTTGACCCACTTCCCGGTTTCGGATAGAGCTGAAATTTTGCATACACGTTTAGTTTGGATAACAATGCAATCTGGCTATTTTGTAAAAATATCAAGATGGCGGTTCCAAAATGGCGCCCGATTTTTGAAATTGTGCTCCGCGGCCCTTTGAAATGGGTATCAAATGAAAGGATATGACAGGTAGAACACAATAAGCTATGTGGCGTCATTCCAAATTCAAAATGGCGGACAACACTTACACTGTTTGTCGTCAAATCTTGGAAGTTAAATTTGACCCACTTCCCGGTTTCGGATAGAGCTGAAATTTTGCATACACGTTTAGTTTGGATGACAATGCAATCTGGCCATTTTGTAAAAATATCATGATGGCGGTTCCAAAATGGCGCCCGATTTTTGAAATTGTGCTCCGCGGCCCTCTGACATGGGTATCAAATGAAAGGATATGACAGGTAGAACATAATAAGCTATGTGGCGTCATTCTAAATTCAAAATGGCGGCCAACACTTGCACTGTTTGTCGTCAAATCTTGGAAGTTAAATTTGACCACTTCCCGGTTTCGGATAGAGCTGAAATTTTGCATACACGTTTAGTTTTGGTGACAATGCAATCTGGCCATTTTGTAAAAATATCAAGATGGCGGTTCCAAAATGGCGCCCGATTTTTGAAATTGTGCTCCGCGGCCCTCTGACATGGGTATCAAATGAAAGGATATGACAGGTAGAACACAATAAGCTATGTGGCGTCATTCCAAATTCAAAATGGCGGCCAACACTTACACTGTTTGTCGTCAAATCTTGGAAGTTAAATTTGACCCACTTCCCGGTTTCGGATAGAGCTGAAATTTTGCATACACGTTTAGTTTGGATGACAATGCAATCTGGCCATTTTGTAAAAATATCAAGATGGCGGTTCCAAAATGGCGCCCGTTTTTTGAAATTGTGCTCCGCGGCCCTCTGACATGGGTATTAAATGAAAGGATATGACAGGTAGAACACAATAAGCTATGTGGCGTCATTCCAAATTCAAAATGGCGGCCAACACTTAAACTGTTTGTCGTCAAATCTTGGAAGTTAAATTTGACCCACTTCCCGATTTCGGATAGAGCTGAAATTTTGCATACACGTTTAGTTTGGATGACAATGCAATCTGGCCATTTTGTAAAAATATCAAGATGGCGGATCCAAAATGGCGCCCGATTTTTAAAATTGTGCTCCGCGTCCCTCTGACATGGGTATCAAATGAAAGGGTATGACAGGTAGAACACAATAAGCTATGTGGCGTCATTCCAAATTCAAAATGGCGGCCAACACTAAATTGCGGAAAGCTTATAATAGACTAAAAAGTAGAAAATATAACCGATCAACTTCCAATTTTGCACACACTCGTAGTTCGGGTGGTTAATGTGTATGAATGATGAGATGAATAGTTGAGTTAAGGGTGAGTTGATAATAAAGAAGCAATACACGTTACAAAAAATCACAAACAAACACAGAGATGCTGCTGTCAACTAAATTCAACTACTCAAATACTGAACTCATGTCCGTATGCATAATTTCAACTAAACCCAGGTAGCAGAGCTGAGTCGAGTTCAGTCAACCTTAACCCAACTCGACTCCCGTTTACATGTAGTTAGACTTGGGTTCAACTTGAGTTCAACTCATCATGTATAAGTACTAAATGCAATCTGACCTTTTTGTAAAAAAATCAAGAAGACGGTTCCGAGATGGCGGCCGTTTTTGCAATTATGTTCCACCGAGCCCACGACATGGGTATCAAATGAATACAGTAAACTGTGTGACGTAATTTTAAATCTAATAGAATTGCCATCATAAAATGGCGGAATACATATAATAAACTAAAAAGTAGAAAATAAAATAAATGGTTAAAAAAAATTTTTAAAAAAAATTCTTTACATTAACTAAAAAATGTACTGAAAAGTAAAAAATAAAAAATATTTTAAAGAAAGAGTGAAATTTCAATTTTAATGAAAAAGTTAATTAAAAGAATGGCGCATTTTTCATCAAAAAATTTTGTTAGAATTTGAAATTAACAAAGCAAAAAATTGAGGGTTATTGTAAATCTCACGCGATTTACAGTTATATTTTCAATTTTTGATGAAAAATGCGCCATTCTTTTAATTAACTTTTTCATTAAAATTGAAATTTCACGCTTTCTTTAAAATATTTTTTATTTTTTACTTTTCAGTACATTTTTTAGTTAATGTAAAGAATTTTTTTTAAAAATTTTTTTAACCATTTATTTTATTTATAATCATAAAACTTAATCGCAGGTTTTCTACAATTTTATTTTACGTTCGAATTGCCTATAAAATACTGAATTGACAGTTGAAGTATCAACTCAGTTGCAGCGTTTGTGGCAAAACACCAACTCTTTGCACAACTCAGTTTGGGCAACCAGTTGGCCTGTGGATGGGCCCCATTATAAATTGGTTATATCGGGGTGCGCGGACGGAGAATGTCCCGAAACGGTGTGTGGTGGGCGTGGCCTATGCGCATATGTGAGTAAAGCCGGAATTACATTATTGTGTCGTGTTGTGTTGTGTCGCTATCTGATGCAATCAAATCCATGTATTTCATTGGAGCTGTTTACATTACTATGGTGTGTTGTGGTGTGTTGTGTTCCCGACTGGGCTTCTCCGATCTGCGTCAGAACGCTGGATAGCTACACAACACACCACAAAGATGTAAACGGGTGTGGGAAGGCTGGCCTCATAATTTATTTGCAAAATTTGGTATGTTATTCTATGTTCTTTGTAATCATGGAATGAATTTCTCGCGCTGAAATTTTGCATACACGTTTAGTTTGGATGACAATGCAATCTGGCCATTTTGTAAAAATATCAAGATGGCGGTTCCAAAATGGCGCCCGTTTTTTGAAATTGTGCTCCGCGGCCCTCTGACATGGGTATTAAATGAAAGGATATGACAGGTAGAACACAATAAGCTATGTGGCGTCATTCCAAATTCAAAATGGCGGCCAACATTTAAACTGTTTGTCGTCAAATCTTGGAAGTTAAATTTGACCCACTTCCCGATTTCGGATAGAGCTGAAATTTTGCATACACGTTTAGTTTGGATGACAATGCAATCTGGCCATTTTGTAAAAATATCAAGATGGCGGATCCAAAATGGCGCCCGATTTTTAAAATTGTGCTCCGCGTCCCTCTGACATGGGTATCAAATGAAAGGGTATGACAGGTAGAACACAATAAGCTATGTGGCGTCATTCCAAATTCAAAATGGCGGCCAACACTAAATTGCGGAAAGCTTATAATAGACTAAAAAGTAGAAAATATAACCGATCAACTTCCAATTTTGCACACACTCGTAGTTCGGGTGGTTAATGTGTATGAATGATGAGATGAATAGTTGAGTTAAGGGTGAGTTGATAATAAAGAAGCAATACACGTTACAAAAAATCACAAACAAACACAGAGATGCTGCTGTCAACTAAATTCAACTACTCAAATACTGAACTCATGTCCGTATGCATAATTTCAACTAAACCCAGGTAGCAGAGCTGAGTCGAGTTCAGTCAACCTTAACCCAACTCGACTCCCGTTTACATGTAGTTAGACTTGGGTTCAACTTGAGTTCAACTCATCATGTATAAGTACTAAATGCAATCTGACCTTTTTGTAAAAAAATCAAGAAGACGGTTCCGAGATGGCGGCCGTTTTTGCAATTATGTTCCACCGAGCCCACGACATGGGTATCAAATGAATACAGTAAACTGTGTGACGTAATTTTAAATCTAATAGAATTGCCATCATAAAATGGCGGAATACATATAATAAACTAAAAAGTAGAAAATAAAATAAATGGTTAAAAAAAATTTTTAAAAAAAATTCTTTACATTAACTAAAAAATGTACTGAAAAGTAAAAAATAAAAAATATTTTAAAGAAAGAGTGAAATTTCAATTTTAATGAAAAAGTTAATTAAAAGAATGGCGCATTTTTCATCAAAAAATTTTGTTAGAATTTGAAATTAACAAAGCAAAAAATTGAGGGTTATTGTAAATCTCACGCGATTTACAGTTATATTTTCAATTTTTGATGAAAAATGCGCCATTCTTTTAATTAACTTTTTCATTAAAATTGAAATTTCACGCTTTCTTTAAAATATTTTTTATTTTTTACTTTTCAGTACATTTTTTAGTTAATGTAAAGAATTTTTTTTAAAAATTTTTTTAACCATTTATTTTATTTATAATCATAAAACTTAATCGCAGGTTTTCTACAATTTTATTTTACGTTCGAATTGCCTATAAAATACTGAATTGACAGTTGAAGTATCAACTCAGTTGAAGCGTTTGTGGCAAAACACCAACTCTTTGCACAACTCAGTTTGGGCAACCAGTTGGCCTGTGGATGGGCCCCATTATAAATTGGTTATATCGGGGTGCGCGGACGGAGAATGTCCCGAAACGGTGTGTGGTGGGCGTGGCCTATGCGCATATGTGAGTAAAGCCGGAATTACATTATTGTGTCGTGTTGTGTTGTGTCGCTATCTGATGCAATCAAATCCATGTATTTCATTGGAGCTGTTTACATTACTATGGTGTGTTGTGGTGTGTTGTGTTCCCGACTGGGCTTCTCCGATCTGCGTCAGAACGCTGGATAGCTACACAACACACCACAAAGATGTAAACGGGTGTGGGAAGGCTGGCCTCATAATTTATTTGCAAAATTTGGTATGTTATTCTATGTTCTTTGTAATCATGGAATGAATTTCTCGCAATTGCTGGCTCTAAAATATTACTGCAATCTTTCAGCATCAGCTTCCAGCTCTTTATAGAGAGTGTGGAACTCACCCTTAATCTCTCTAATCTTATTTATGGGGTGGACCCAAAATCGCCGAGTTTTCTTTTATTTCGCATTATTGTGGCACTAACAAAAATGTTAGGTCTGCAATATCGCTTTCGCGATCGGATGAAAATATATCACCTAGCTTCATTTGAAAATTTTGCATACTAAATGGGCCACAACACACCATATAGATGTAAACGCGTAGTATCACGACACACAGCGACACAACACAACACGACACAATAATGTAATTCCGGCTTAAGCAACGCCGCGCCGGCTCCGCCGCATATTGGAAATAAAAAATACTGAATAAATAATCACACTGTTATTGTTACATTTGAGAATAAATAAAAATAAAAATACTGCAAATTATATGTAATTGTGTTTATTATATATTGCATAACGAATAAGCAACATGGTAGTTGTCACGGGATAAATTGAATGAAATTGATAAGGTGACCAGTTTTGTTTACAATCATGGTTTTTTTTCGTGTTAATTTAGGGAAAAAATGTTGGATTTATGTGGTAATGAAAGTAAAAGTGAATTTAAAATGGTTAAAAATTATTACGGAATAGTTATTAAAACATAAGTGCAAGTACCACCACACAACATGAATAACAAAAATTTTGAACTTTTTCCTACACATTTTTCTGCTTTAATATTTTTAAAAATTATTCTTTAACAAGCTTTAATCACTTTAAATTCACTTTTAACTCAATAACCACACAAATTCAACATTTTTGCCCTAAAATAACTCGACAAAACCACAGCGAATGTAAACAAAATTGGTCACCTTCACAATTAAACCATTAAAACATATTGGTTCACTCAATTTTTTGAAATTGTTTTAATTCAATCACTGAAACACTAGTCACTGGTAATCCAGGTGCAGAAAAAAGTGATAAAATACAATATTTTACAACTTTTTGAAGTGAAACTTCTGTACAAAAAAAAAATATATTTCTTTTGTTGTTGTCTTACGCAGCCTCACGTTAAGTTAAATAAAAAGGCTTTTGAGTTCTGAATGATACTGACTAAGTTTAGTTAGATTTATCTCTTATATACAAAATTTTCTTATACTAGAACTTAAATTTGTGTAAGTAAAAACAGTTCCCATCGAATCTGCAATTGTCAGCATGAAAGCTCTTGAAATTCTTATCTTATGTTTTCCACGCTGAGGGAAACTGGAGATGTGCAAAAATGTCACCTTGATGCGGTACGTGAGGAGTTTTTGTCTGTGAGAAAATTAATTTGAAAATAAATTTGTGCAATTGCAGATTCGGTGGGAAATAAATTAAATTTTTATGTCTGGGCGTTTTCATCCTCCCCCACGTTGAGGTCTCGGAGCTCAAAAACAGGTGCTTCGACTGTTATGCTTGGACGTTTTTTAGGCCAAAGGATGACAATTGCTACGTGGTGTAGCTGAGGGTGTATTGGTGGATGTCGTGGTGCCGAAGCTGATCATGGGGCAAAACTTCCTGACTTTTAACTTCTTGATTGTACTTGCTTAGTGCCGCGATGTCTTCTTCCCCTCGAATGAGCATGTTAACCTGATCAGGAGTAGATGGATTTTTTATTTGTCGCTGGGTGCCAGATTCCTGATGAAGGCTTGCCGTAAGGTTGAAGGTAGGCATGAATGATATCTCGGCTTTGCTAGGAAACAAGTTGTGTGAGGTAATTGTCATTGACGGCTGTTTGATAATGCAGTTTGGGGCAAGTTTAAGGAGTCCTTCGCCTCGTAATTGTGTGTTGATGATTTTTGTTCAACAGACAATGTTGAAAGTCTGACTTTGGTTGAAGGCGAATATCCAGTGATTCGGATAATGGAGTTGAATCCAGACCTGAGAGGAGCTTGTCTCTTTGAGAGTGCAGTATGGTGAGAGTTTCTTCTTGTGATTTAGGATCTTTTATTTATTTATTTATTTATTTATTTATTTATTTATTTATTTATTTATTTATTTATTTATTTATTTATTTATTTATTTATTTATTTATTTATTTATTTATTTTATTTGTACATATGTAAGTAAACGGAGGTACACAAGACTTACATCTTTTAGAGTACAGTAATAATTTTAAATGAAACAAGGCAAAAACAAAAATAACTAACCTAAGCTTACAAACTAAGCATACTAGAGTTATGGCTATTAGAAAGAAGAAGAGGAAAGATAAAGCTAAGTAGTAAAGGGAAGAGAGAGCTAGAGAGAAGAGGTGGATAGAAGAAGAGAAACTTGTTTCCTGAAAATGGTGACTGTGCTAATTCTTTGTAAAGAAGGGGGAAGATCATTCCAGACCCAAGGAACATTGCTAAGAATTCAAGTCCTGAAAATTTTGATTCGTCTTATAGAACTCCTATATTAGTCATGATCTGCATTTAACTTTCTATATAGATTTTGCAATTCTTAAAGCATCAACTAGAGTGCTATTTCCACATCTGTTGCTTCATATGGGTCCAGGGAGTATTAATCTCATATAAGGGATTTAGTTGCTGAAATGTGTTATTTGGGTTGGTACAAAAGACTATAATTCCCAAAGAGTTGTAGTCCTATATAATAATCCTATATCAGTAATGGGGAAAATGAGTATGGGAAAACAATACTTGGTAGAATT
This sequence comes from Thereva unica, assembly GCA_949987705.1. Taxonomy (NCBI): domain Eukaryota; kingdom Metazoa; phylum Arthropoda; class Insecta; order Diptera; family Therevidae; genus Thereva; species Thereva unica. Next base: position 127,456,304 of record OX465281.1, read on the forward strand.
TTCTTATAAGAAGTGAATGGCAAATCGAATTTTATATAAGAATGCAAAAAAAAACTACTCGTAGTAAGAATTTATTTTCTGTATCAACACTTATATAAGCAATCAGTTTTTAACAAACTTTTATATAGGATCATAGGGAGTGCTTTGAACTTGTATTCATATATAAAAACGTTTATTAAACTAAAGGTCCGTGGGAAATATCATAAATAATCCTTCATTAAATTTACAGACTGGTAAAAAGGGTAGTAATTCAATAATGGGTGTAGCCTATTGAGACTAATTACACGGCCTATGACTTTCCCAGACTTACTTTCCAATAAACCCGGTTTTTTAGACAAAGGGAGCACGGAAGTATATCGGTTGGCCTCACTTGTGAAACCAAAAAAAAAATGTTTGACACTAACACAAGCATAGCTTTATTTTCTAGAATTCACGAAAATTCACATTGACGTTTGCATTTACTATCGTTGCACGGAACAGAGGGCGAAAATTAGGAGCTTTCTGTAATACTCAAATCATTCACAGACAGGTTTGACGTGAGTCCCAAGTGAATAGCCGTGTAATTTCACTCATTGACCCAACTAGAACAATGTAAACAAACAACACAGTTCAGAAGAATTCTTCTCTCTAAATAGGTGTTATATGAATACATTTAACTTCCCCTTTTCTGTAAAGTACTAATGTAGCACTACAAATGTTGTATCGGCATTTCTATTCTTAAGTCAGCAGTCTAATCTATATCTATAAAAATCTCGTGTCACAGTGTTTGTTACCGTACTCCTCCGAAACGGGTTGACCAATTTGCATGAAATTTTTGGTGTATATTTGGTAGGTCTGAGAATAGGTCGTAGGCTATTTTTTATACCTTTAACCAAAAAAACAGCTGCAAAATCCAAACAAAAATGGTAATTTTAGGAATTTTCACTTCATTTTAGTTTCAATAGCTTCATGGCCTACCTATTGTTTGACAAATGTAAAATTGTCATTAAATTGAATCATTACATTTAATGAAAATTTCAAATTTACGCAGCTGTCAAACAATAGGTAGGCCATGACGCTGTTGAAACTAAAATGATCCATGGCGGCCGTCTCAAGAGGGCGGTGTACCACTTTCTTCACAACCACCTCGACATGGGTATCAAATGAAAGGGTATGATAAGTAGAATACAATAAGCAATGTAGTATACAAAATATATCTTTAGATCCATGGCGGCCGTCTCAAGAGGCCGGATTACCACTTTCTTCACAACCACCTCGACATGGGTATCAAATGAAAGGGTATGATAAGTACAATACAATAAGCAATGTAGTATACAAAATATATCTTTAGATCCATGGCGGCCGTCTCAAGAGGCCGGAATACCACTTTCTTCACAACCACCTCAACATGGGTATCAAATGAAAGGGTATGTTAAGGAGAATACAATAAGCAATTTAGTATACAAAATATATCTTTAGATCCATGGCGACCGTCTTAAGAGGGCGGGGTACCACTTTCTTCACAACCACCTCGACATGGGTATCAAATGAAAGGGTATGATAAGTAGAATACAATAAGCAATGTAGTATTCAAAATATATCTTTAGATCCATGGCGGCCGTCTCAAGAGGCCGAATTACCACTTTCTTCACAACCACCTCGACATGGGTATCAAATGAAAGGGTATGATAAGTAGAATACAATAAGCAATGTAGTATACAAAATATATCTTTAGATCCATGGCGGCCGTCTAAAGAGGCCGGATTACCACTTTCTTCACAATCCCCTCAACATGGGTATCAAATGAAAGGGTATGATAAGTAGAATACAATAAGCAATGTAGTAGACTCAATATACCGATTCATGGCGGCCGACGCAAGACCCATGTTCTTTGAGGCATTTCATCTGTGTAAAATTCATATCTCGAAAAATATTAAGTCAATGGATGGTTTTTATTGTTTACTATTGACTTATGGGTGCAGCGTAGGCGCACCGGGTCCCAGCTAGTTTTTTTATAAGAATTTGTGTCTTATATAAGTGCTTAGGAATGCTTATGTTAGTTTTAAAGTCAAAACATCAAATTTTAGTTTTTATATCAAGAATTATTATCGTTAATGGCGATCTGTAGTCCTATAACAACTCTTTTTCGTATGCCATACATGTATGTCAAATTTTAAAACTGCCATATTTGAAATAAAAATAAAAGCATTTTTATATGGACAAAAGTTTAAGAATAAATGCGTTTATAGGCATGAAAACAAATAGTTACATCGAAATACGATTGAAAAATACATATAATATATTTAACTTCAGTAATTTTTTTTGTGAAACGAAAATTTATTTTTTACATTATTCATAAAATTTTCTAATTTATTCATTTATCTTAAGGCGCGTTGTCATTTTTCGAGGTAACGTATTAAATATCAACAGTAAAATTTTAATCGTTGTTGAATTTCATGCTATACATTGCAAAAAAACCAATTTTGAGAATAATATAATACGTACTCTTAATATAACTAATCATTTTCAATGCATCCCATCTGTTTGATCAAATCAAATTCAAATAGAATTTGTTGTCCTTTAATGAATTTATATTAAATCTTCTTTTCCTAAATAATATAATTCAACAATTATATGAATTTACTTTTCCCAAAAGGAGAATATTTAATTCCTATACAAGTTCATCCAACAACCTTACAACATTAGTTTACTACAATAGCGATTGAACTAAAGCTTATAAAAGTGCTGTACACTAATATGAGATTTTGATATAAGTGCATTATGAGAAATAATGTTTCATATCAAGACTAAATTTTATTCTCGGAGCATAATATAGGATTCTCCATTTTATCGCTACAAGAGACTAGCGCTATTCCCTGGGAACACCGTGAGATTAATATCTGGCTTTATATAAGACCTTAAGTGCGCAAGAATTGTTCCCTAGAAGATCTTGGAGGTACATATAGGAATAAAATTGTTTGTTGGGGAGTCTAATCGCGTGCACAAAAAAGGAACGACTACCAATTCGAGACAGATGAGATGGAATAAGGAATTTGAGTGATCTCAAGGTTTGCAAGGGTGTAAGGAAGTCGGGAAGGTAAGAAGGGCTTTTAGCATAAAATACTTTATGTAGAAGAGCTAGCGCCATAATATCGATAAAACAAAAGAGGTCACAGCCTATTAGTGAATTCCGAACAGATGATATATGATCTGACCTTCTCAGGTGGAAGATAAAGCGTAAGCAATCATTAAATGCAACATTAAGTCTTTCACGGCAGGACGAATCATACACAGTGTAAACGAGAGAGCCATAGAGGAAATGCGGAAGAATGAGAGATTTTACAAGCTTTGAACGTATAGTGGGTGATAGGAGACTGCCATGAAGCCGGAGCTTGCGTAAAGTCCCATAAATCTTGGAGAGCATTAGTGAGACTTGATCACAGCAGGTCAGTTTAGCATTAATAGCAATGCCAAGATTATGGACCCGATCAACAATGGGAAGAGGAATGTTACCCAGACAAATGAGTGGCATTCTGTCGGGCAGTGTAGAAAGACGACTAAGCACAAGTACTTGTGATTTTTTAGGGTTTAATTTAAGGTAGTTGAAGGCACTCCACTCATTTATTCGAGAGAGAGTGCTATTAAGGTCAGAAACACAAGAATCAATTTGGCAAGAAGGGCAAGAGGTATACAGTTGGAGATCATCAGCATATAAATGAAAGGAACAGTGGCCGATAGTAGAAGGTAGGTCATTGATATACAATGAAAATAGTAGGGGACCAAGAATTGAACCTTGAGGAACACCAGAAGGCACCTGTAGAAAAGAGGAGATAACATTATTATGACGAACACACTGAAAACGGTTAGATAGCAAAGAGGAGAAAAGCCGTGTAGCAGACGAAGAGAAATGATAGCGCTGACTTAGTTTGGAAAGTAATATCGCATGCACCACCGAGTCAAAAGCTTTCGAGAAATCAAGAAGCACTAGTATTGCAACGTCGCCTTTATCAAGCGCAGAACGAATGTCAGTTGTTACCTTTAGTATAGCGGTTCCACAACTATGATTTTTCCGGAAACCAGATTGATATTTCGAAATAAAGCTATTAGATTCAAGGTAGCACAGGACTTGGATGTAAAGAATTTTCTCAAAGGCTTTTGCAAGGAAAGGAAGAATGCTAATGGGACGGAAATCTGTGATATCTGCAGGAGAAGATTTTTTCGGTAAAGGGATCTCTATGGCCTTTTTCCACTACAAGGGAACTTGGGAAGTAGTCAGGCAGTAATTAAAAACATGCGTGATGACATCCAAAATTAAAGGGGCGAGGAGCTTAAAAAAGCGTGGAGATATTTCATCAAAACCGATGCAGTTGGAGGAAATAGAGAGGAGTATTTTAATAACTTCCGAGGGGTCCACACAGCGAAAGTAAAAGCCATCAGTACTATGTGGAAGAACTGAGAAAGATCGGGAGATAGAGGAAGCAGGAGGGGATTGAATGAATGAGGCATTTAGGAGGTCTACATCGATATCAACAGGGGAAGGTGCAGTAGCACTTATGCCCAGCGAGCGAAGATTGGACCAGAGTTGCTTGGAGTTTAAAGAGGGATCAAGCTTACGCGCATAAAAACTGCGTTTTCGTGATTTGACCTTGCTAGTGACGAGGTTGCGAAGCTGTTTATAAGCATTGAGATATCTAAGAATCCTAGTCTTGCGATAACGCCTGTACATGCACTCTCGCTGACTTATCAAGTCACGGATTTCGCCGGAAAACCAAGGACAAGCCGAATATGGCCTGCGGTTTCTTGTGACAAGCGGCACACATTGATCAAACAAGGATTGAGTAAATAAAGTCAGCAAACTTACTTTAGTGTCAACGCAAGTAGTATGATAGATAGCATCCCAAGGCATGGTGGAGGCAGCTACGGACAGTTGATCAGGATTGATGTTACTAAAGTCACGAAAAGTATACGAAATAGACGCAGAGGGCACGAGCAGAGAGAACCGAACGGAAAGGAATAATAGGTCATGATCCAGAAAACTAGGAGGGGAAATTTGATGATGTTTTAGCACTGCATCAGTGCAGGTAGCAGCTAGGATATCAAGCAAGGATGGGTTTTGACAATTTAGAAATGTTGGCAGATGATTTAGAATATGCAGGTCCAATGACTCAAATAAAAATCTAAGGGCATTCGCACGAGCATTGACTTTGAGCAGATCAGCATTAAAGTCACCTGCAACAATTATGTTCTCATAGTGGTGAGAAAGGGTAGACACAAGACTGGAGAACTCAGCAGCGATATCAGAGTTGAAAGCATTGGGAGGACAATACACGCTTATAACAACACATTTGTCACATGCAGATTTTACCTCAACAGCAATAAATTCGAATTGTGAGCCACTAGACTTGCCGACCACTCTTGAGGAGATCGAAGAGGCCACATATACAGCAACACCACCACCAGTGCGGCCAATACGGTCAACACGATGTAACACGAAATTATGAAGGGAAACAAAAGAGGAGGGAATTACGGGTTTTAACCAAGTCTCACTCACAAGGAGGACTTGTAACTTCGTTTGGTCAAACATCCATCTTAATTCATCCATTTTGTTTTTCAGACTTCTCGCATTTAAAACACAAATATTAAGTCCAGAGGAAGCGGAGCAAAGGATGTTTAGTAGTCTTCCCTGTTTGTGCACTCCATCAGCAGAGTGAAACATAAATGCAAGAAAAGAGTACAATCACGACTTCAGAAACCAGTACGAAACAAGCTAGATTTGTTAAGTAGAAGAAGAAATAAAAGACAGGATAAGAAAGAACTGAAAAAGAAGAAGAAGAATAGCCATGAAGAAAGGCAATAACATACAAACAAATTCTATAAAAACTTAAAATTAAAATCAAAATCAAAACTAAGATTAAAATTGAAACAAAAATCATAACAATAAAATTAACTAAGAATGTAAACATACTGTGATGATTATGCGCCATCTGTTCGTCGAGAGGATGAATCAACGATTTTCGGTTGTTGTCTGAATTAAGAATTTATGTACTAAACTAACGAGCGATAAGCGAAGACAACTTCAAGCTGGTCTAAACTAAAAGAAACATAGAACATACCACAAGGAACCAGAAAACGAAGGTTCCAGAAAGTAGACAAAGGTGGAGCTGCCTATATAAAAGCGCCTGGCAGCCGCTATCGAGTCAGTTTTTGATTATAAAGGCGATACAAGTGTTCCAAAGTGAAAAGTGGTGATTTATAGTGAAATAAAAAGCGATAATTAGAATTGAATAGTGCGAGTTATTAAATTTGCTAGTGATTATAGTGAACTCTAAGAATTGTGTTTATTTTTAAATTGTGTTTGGTTTGTAATAAATAAATTATTGTGTGGATTATTAAAAAGTGTATTCCTTAATTAATCCTACGAATCCGTTAAGCCGTAAAAACGTAACAATACTTTTAAAATCCATATAGTAGCGTATAGTAGGATCTGAACCTCACAGTGATTTTCTGTAGAATGACTGTTGAAAACTGGATGTCTCTGCTTACATAGGTAATGCCGGTCCTTGTGAATGAGGCAGTCTTCGATCTCCTTGTGTGATAAATTAAAGTACTGATCACGATATGGACTGATGGCTAAGAAGGGCGTTGATGGTTGAATGAAAATGAAGGATCCATTTATCATAGTTGGAAATGGAATAACTTTGAAAACTTGATAAACCTGATTTGTTAGCAAGGGTAACGTTATTCGGAAAATTATGTTGTTTTCAGTAACTCTCGCTTGCACTCACAGAAGCTCGTAGAGGGTCGGAAGGTCTTTCTCTCCATTTCCTGGGAGGATTAATGATGGTGGTAGGTCTCTTCTGATGGAGCTTAATTCTTTGAGTACCTGTGTTGGCGTGAGCAGAAGAGAATTGATTCTACCTTGATGGCTGTCCGTAATAATTTCTAATAAAGATAACTGAGTTCTTTGGAAGTTTGATGCTAGTAACGACGTGTACATTACGAGAGTGTTGAAGAGTTGTACTTTCTCGTCTACACTCAAAGCATCCTTGATATCATTGACTGCCTTATTAATTTGATTTAGATGTTGATCGAGAACCCTGAATCGTTGGTTGATATCATTGACTGACTTGTTGAACACATTCAGTGTGGAGTCGATGATGGAGGTCTGATTCTTGTTTAGGTTTAAAAGATGCTGTTCATTTGTGTAGATTTGTTGAATAATTTCATCCATATCTTCAGCATACTCTTGATCAAGTATTCCGAACAGTTTATTTGCTGCCATCCCTATGAAATCGAATGGAGATCGTCTTTTGCGAAAGTGAAATCCGTTTCTGGTTGTTAATATTTTATTATCGATTTGTGCTATGACTGTTGTCAATTCTTCACATGTCAAGGACGCCTGAGTTAAAGTTCTCTTCATGTGGTGCTTAGCAGATTTAACAGCTGCTTCCCACAGACCGCCAAAACGGGGCGACCTTGGTGGTATTGGTCTCCAGTTGATTCCTTTTTGGGAGCAATACCCTTTTATTTGGGATTGATTTTCTTCAGCTATGAACATGGTATACAGTTCTTGAAGCTGATTGCGTGCTCCCATGAATTTGTTTGCGTTGTCGCAAAATATTTGTGTTGGGCATCCTCTCCGTGCAATAAATCGTTTTAAGGCTCCAATGAAGGCATTGCTAGTTAGGTCAGAAACAACCTCAAGGTGACAGGCCTTTGTTGAAAAACAGACAAATACGGCCACATATGCCTTTGTGGGTCCTTTTCCTCTTAAGGTGTAATGGATATATGTTGGTCCGAAAAAGTCAACGCCAACGTTAATGAATGGACGTAAGGGCTGGATTCTTTCGGCTGGCAAATTACCCATGCGCTGGTTTATCTGTGTTGGCTTGGCTTTAAAACATCTTATGCAATGATGTACGATCGTCTGCGCCAACTGTTTTCCCCTTAACGGCCAGAATCGCTGTCGTGTTGTTGCCAGAAGTCCTTGAGGCCCGATGTGTAAGTTGTCGATATGGATTTGTGTCATCAATAGTTTGGTGAATATGTGTTTTGATGGTAATACACACGGGTGTTTGGCATCGTAGGGTAGGCCAGATGCCTCTAGGCGACCTCCTACTCGCAGGATACCTTTGTCATCGAGAAATGGGCACAAAGAAGTGAGACGGCTTGTTGAGCTCGGTTGCGAATGCTTCGTTATGTGTTTGATATCTTCTGCGAATTCTGTGCCCTGGAGGTGTTTGATGATTAGCATCAAAGATGCTTTGAGTTCTTGTGCTGAGAGCGTTGTATCGGTCAAGCGGTATTTTTGGGCTCTCTTTAAATTGCTCACAAATCTCAGAACGTAGGCTGTAATATGTTGAAGCCTTTTGAATGAGTTGTGATGATTGATAGCGTCGAGGAAGTGTGGCGACGCTTTTGTGGTTGATAAAACTGTTTTGATGACTTTGGTTTCGAGAATTGGTTGTGGCAGTGAATGACATGGTAAAACTGGCCAAGTGTCTTCTGAATTGTGCAGAAAAATTGGTCCTTGAAACCACATCTCACCGTGATCTAACAGTTGTTGAGGGTGAACTCCCCTTAAGACAATATCGGCTGGATGATCGATGCTGGTAGCTTCCTGAATGAATGTTACCCGGTTGGCTACAAAGGTTTGAAGTGGAGATTCTGTTTGAAGCCAAGATAACACAATTTGGGAGTCAGTCCAATATGTGACCTTGTGTATCTCTCGTGCTAGACTTTCTTGAACAATTTGCATGAGCTCTACTAGAAGCTTCGCGGCACATAACTCTAATCGTGGAATGGTTGTTGTCTTCTTTGGAGCTACTCGTGATTTTGCGCAGATTAAGTGGACGTCGACAAATCCAGCTTCGGAAACAGGTCGCATGTAGACTGCTGCTCCGTATGCCCGGTTGGAAGCATCAGAGAAGCCATGAAGCTGTAATTTATGGCCTCCTGGTATTATGATAAGAGTTCTTGTGCTGAGAGCGTTGTATCGGTCAAGCGGTATTTTTGGGCTCTCTTTAAATTGCTCACAAATCTTAGAACGTAGGCTGTAATATGTTGAAGCCTTTTGAATGAGTTGTGATGATTGATAGCGTCGAGGAAGTGTGGCGACGCTTTTGTGGTTGATAAAACTGTTTTGATGACTTTGGTTTCGAGAATTGGTTGTGGCAGTGAATGACATGGTAAAACTGGCCAAGTGTCTTCTGAATTGTGCAGAAAAATTGGTCCTTGAAACCACATCTCACCGTATCTAATAGTTGTTGAGGGTGAACTCCCCTTAAGACAAGATCGGCTGGATTGAATTCAGAGTTTACGAATCTCCATTGATCGATGCTGGTAGCTTCCTGAATGAATGTTACCCGGTTGGCTACAAAGGTTTGAAGTGGAGATTCTGTTTGAAGCCAAGATAACACAATTTGGGAGTCAGTCCAATATGTGACCTTGTGTATCTCTCGTGCTAGACTTTCTTGAACAATTTGCATGAGCTCTACTAGAAGCTTCGCGGCACATAACTCTAATCGTGGAATGGTTGTTGTCTTCTTTGGAGCTACTCGTGATTTTGCGCAGATTAAGTGCACGTCGACAAATCCAGCTTCGGAAACAGATCGCATGTAGACTGCTGCTCCGTATGCCCGGTTGGAAGCATCAGCTGTAATTTATGGCCTCCTGGTATTATGATATGCCTTATTATTCTCAAGTCGTTCAGTTTATGTAGCTCATCCCGAAATCCTATCCACTTTGTTTGAATTGTAATAGGAATGGGAGAGTCCCAATCGAGATCTAGGGCCCATAATTCTTGCATAAATACCTTTGCTAATATGTATTATCACTGGGCTTACGATTCCCAGAGGATCGAAAATGCGAGCAATGTCGGCAAGAATGGTTCGTTTGGTGAGCTCCGTTGGTTCTTGCCAATTAGTTCGAATCATGAACTGATCGGAAGAAGGGAGCCATGTTAGGCCTAATGTTTTCACCTTTTCTTGCTCATGCGTCTTGATGGATACATCTGTTTCTAGATCTTCCTGTGGTATGCCATGAAGTAGCCGTGATGAATTTGCACACCATTTCCGTAGCTGAAAGCCGCCTGTTTTTAAGAGGTTGGTGAGCTGGTTGCGCATCTCCAGCGTATGATTTAGATCATCACTGCCAGTGAGAATGTCGTCCACATAAAAATCACGTTTGGCGATTTCGGCGCCTAATGGATAGCGAGTCCCCTCTATGTTGGCTAAATCTTGTAGACATCTTATCGCTAAATACGGGGCGGCTTTAGTTCCATATGTTACCGTATTGAGCTGGTAAGTTTCTAGGGGTTCACTGGGCGATTCTCTCCACACTATCAGCTGGAACGGTTTGTCGGACCTATCGACAAGAATTTGGCGATACATTTTAGTGATGTCGCTGATGAACACATAGCGATGGGTTCGAAAGCGGATTAAAATGGACAGCAGATCATTTTGTAGTACGGGACCAGCATGTAATATATCATTCAGAGATATATTAGTGGAGGTTTTTGCTGATCCGTCAAAGACAACACGTAATTTTGTTGTGCTGCTCTCTGGGCGTAGGACGCAGTGATGCGGCATGAAATAATGCGGTTTGTCTAATGGAATTTGGTTGATTTTTTTCATATGTTTTAATGAAATATACTCCCGCATGAAGTTGATGTATTGTTGCTGAATTTGTGGATTTTTCTTGAGCTTCTTTTCAAGGTTTAAAAACCTGCGGAGTGCAATTTGTTTTGATTCGCCTAAGGATGATGGATCGTGGGCAAACGGAAGACTGACAATATATCGGCCTTCAGCGGTTCGCTTGGAAGTGGTCTTGAAGAATTCTTCGCATTGGCGCTCAGCAATTGTCCTTAACTTTTTCTGTGAGAGTTCTGCTGTTGGTGGAACTTCTTCTATAGTCCAGAATCGTTGAAGTTGTTCTTCTAAGGGAGCTATCTGGAGTACGCATGCTGTGCTAGAGTTTTGTGTCGTCTTGTGGGAGCCTTGTTTTCCCTGCACCACCCAGCCTAGGGAGGTGTTTACAAGAGTTGGCAGGTTTTTTCCTAGTTTGATCTTCTCACAGCCTACTATGTCAGGATAGAACTCAGCTCCTATTAACAAATCGATTTCTTGTGGTTTGTTGAAATTGCGATCTGCTAGATGGAGATTGGTAGGTATGTTCCAACCTCGTATATCTGTATATTGATGTGATTGTTTAGATGTGATTTCGGGAAGAACAAATGCCTCCATGGTTGTATTGTATGTGCTTACTTTGGACTGTATTGTAACCATTGCCTGATGCTTGAGGGTAATGTTGTTGATTCCGATACCTTCAACTTGTAGTGCTCCTTCATCAGGCCTTTGCGCGTTGGGGCGAAGCTTCAATCTTTTTAGAAGTCTTTTGGTGATACAGTTGATTTGTGAACCAGCGTCGAGCAATGCTCGGGCCGTAATAAGTTGATTGTTTCTGTCCATGATGTGAACTTCTGCTGTTCCCAAAAAGACATAACTGGAGGATTGAAGCGGAACATGTGCAGGCAAACTTGTGACCATGTCCTGAGTTTGTGGGGCAGAGTTCTTTGTTGTCTCGACGTGGAGTAGAGAGTTGTGGGCGGCACCGCATTTGCATCGCCTAGAAAGACATTTTTGAGGTCCGTGCCCACTGCGAAGGCAATTGGTGCATCGATGAAGGTTCCGGACAATTTTTAATCTCTCCGTTGGATGATGCTGGAGAATATTTGGGCAGGCATATAATGGATGCATGCCATTTTTGCAGACAGCGCAAGTTGTGGCTGTAACTGATGAAACAAGAGAGCTTTTTTGCTTAGTGCATTTCCGTTGCTCGTTCTGCTCATGAGGCTTTCCAGTGAGACATTCCCACATTTGAAAATGACCTTCGAGGAATGTGAGAAGACCAGTGACACCTTGAAGTTCTCTTGGAGAATCCAGCTCTTGTTCGTACAAACGATGGCTTTCCTTGTCAAGTTTCTGAAGTAAGATATGTACGAGAATTGGATCCCACTCTGCTGTCGGAACTCCTAAGCTCTCGACACCACGCAAGCATTCAGTTGTCACATCATGAAGTCGTTTAATGGCTCCCGATGTTGGGGCTATGATTGCAGGCTGCCCCAACAGTTTGTTGAGGAAGGCTGAAACTGCGAGTCTTTTGTTGTGGTAGCGATTCTCCAAAATCTTCCATGCTGACGGATAATTCTCTTCAGACACGTGAAGATGTTGGATCAGCTTGCTCGCTTCTCCTGTTAAATGCGCCTTTAAGTAGAACATTTTTTCTGCGTTACTTAAGGCGAACTTGTTGTGAACTAGCTGCTGGAAAAGGTCGTGAAATTCTGACCATTTCAAGTAACTACCATCAAAGATAGGCAGCGTAATCTTGAGTAGTTTCACGCTGGAGGAATGGTCAGTTGATGTGTTTGGATTCTCCTGGTGTTTCGGGAGATGTTCTTCAAGTTGCACTCGTAGAGCATGATAGCGTTTTCTAATAGTGCTGTATTCCTGAACCTTGTAACTAGATGAATCTTCTTCTGCCATGATATCCAGGTGTCGCTTTGAAATGTTGTGCCACTGCTGATTGATGCTGCTGAGTGTGACTTGATAAAACGCTGAAGATTTGTTGTCCAAATCCTGTGTAGTCTCGTCTACCAATTCTTGTAGACTTGAAATTGCAGCTGTTTGCTGCCGAATGAGGCGTGATAATGGCTGTGAACTATTTTCATCTCCTTCGTCTGACGCTGGTTGTTCTGTGGACTCGGCTTCTAGAATATCTAGGGCAGCGCTTAAGGCCATCCTGTATTGTTGATGAACAGCGTCAGCTTGTTCATAGTAAGGTCTCTCAAAGTATGTGTGAGAGGGTTGCTCTGCCTTGAGCGGTTTAAGGTTGATGTCGTTTTTCTCAAACTGCGCCCAATCATCCAACCTTTCTAGCCTGGATCGAACATATGCTTCTGTTCGTCTGCTGGGGCTTTTCTTGAAGTTGGCGAAATCTTTGTTGATCTTTTCGCCTATGGCGCACAGTGGGACCAAATCCAAAAAAGCTGGCCAAAAGTCTAAAAAAAAAATTTATAGATTGCGGTTTTTTTTTGGGGGGGGATGATTCGAGGACACTTCCAATAGTGAGCAATCAGTCACGGAAGGTTAGATTTTTTCTACGGACTGAGAAATTGTAGTTGCTACTTTACTCTTTTTGCTTATTTTTAAACGTTTATATTGTGAAAAAAGGTTAACGTTTTCAAAACGCTATAAAAAATTAAGTAACCAAGCAATCGTGGTCATGTAAAGTGGAATTTTCTTTGGAAGGTATGTAGAGTATAAAAAAATTGCACTATACCCATTAAGCAAGTATATAATACACAGTAAGCATCTATTACACGTGCTTTTTATGAATTAGGATTGTAAGAATGCGATATATATTGGACAAAAAGTAATATTGCTCCACTCTGCTCCACTGGAAAACTTGCTGGGCGTTGTTGGTAAAGGTGTATTCCTTCACCTCCAAAAAAATCCGCTACCCAAAATTGCCCCTCCGTGTTTTAAGGGGTCACATACGTCCAGTACCAGCCCATGGAAATGGTACTTCAATATTGCAAAAATGCGAGAGAAGGTTTTATTTTTGGGATGTGTAGGGGGGTCAGTGTGAGCTTAAATCTGAGTTTTCGGGGTTCTAACCCACTCCCCTCCAATTTGGCCGCCATCTTGGAAAAGGTGCGCAAATGGTTTTCCATTATATATCTCCGTAACAGTACAGTTTACAGAAAATTTGCAAGGGCACTTTAAGAAGTTATAAGCCTTAGAACACCAAAATTAGTCACAGTATTTTCTTTTAATGGCTATAACTTTTTTTCCTTGAATTTTAACCAAAAAAAATAATAATAAGTTTTTTTAGAGGATTTCATAAGGAATAATTTTCGTTCACACTTTTTTTTAAAATTCATTCACTACGAAAGGTTTTACGTGTTACAGCGCCTCGAAGGTATCAAAGTGACAGATTTTCTGAATAATTTTTTTACGATTTTACCTAGTCCTCTCCCTAGAAATTCTCAACAACAGGTAGCAAGTAATAATAATGAATGAAACACTTTACGTTATAACAAATGCCGACCCCGAAAACCCCTAAGTGAGATGTTTTGGTATCATTTACTAAAGTTTTTGACTATTTGGAGGGGTTATGTTAACCATATTGAGTCCGCCATTTTGAAAATCGAAATTTCGACACCGGATTCGTCATCAGCGACCCCGAAAACCTCCGAATGTAAAATTTGAGATCATTTAATGCACTTTTTTACTTTTGGCCAGCTTTTTTGGATTTGGTCCCACTGTGTGGCGTCTTGTTCTTTTAATAGAGCTGAGATGTCCATAGTGATTACCTAGTAATGTACTAAGTAATCACGTCGGGGTCACCAGAATGTACAAAAAAAAAATAATATATTTCTTTTGTTGTTGTCTTAACGCAGCCTCACGTTAAGTTAAATTAAAAGGCTTTTGAGTTCTGAATGATACTGACTAAGTTTAATTAGATTTATCTCTTATATACAAAATTTTCTTATACTAGAACTTAAATTTGTGTAAGTAAAAACAGTTCCCATCGAATCTGCAATTGTCAGCATAAAAGCTCTTGAAATTCTTATCTTATGTTTTCCACGCTGAGGGAAACTGGAGATGTTTTGGTATCATTTACTAAAGTTTTTGACTATTTGGAGGGGTTATGTTAACCATATTGAGTCCGCCATTTTGAAAATCGAAATTTCGACACCGGATTCGTCATCAGCGACCCCGAAAACCCCCGAATGTAAAATTTGAGATCATTTAATGCACTTTTTTACTTTTGGCCAGCTTTTTTGGATTTGGTCCCACTGTGTGGCGTCTTGTTCTTTTAATAGAGCTGAGATGTCCATAGTGATTACCTAGTAATGTACTAAGTAATCACGTCGGGGTCACCAGAATGTACAAAAAAAATAATATATTTCTTTTGTTGTTGTCTTAACGCAGCCTCACGTTAAGTTAAATAAAAAGGCTTTTGAGTTCTGAATGATACTGACTAAGTTTAATTAGATTTATCTCTTATATACAAAATTTTCTTATACTAGAACTTAAATTTGTGTAAGTAAAAACAGTTCCCATCGAATCTGCAATTGTCAGCATAAAAGCTCTTGAAATTCTTATCTTATGTTTTCCACGCTGAGGGAAACTGGAGATGTGCAAAAATGTCACCTTGATGCGGTAACGTGAGGAGTTTTTGTCTGTGAGAAAATTAATTTGAAAATAAATTTGTGCAATTGCAGATTCGGTGGGAAATAAATTTAATTTTTATGTCTGGGCGTTTTCAACTTCCTGGTTCTCGTTCTGAGGGTTTTGAATTAATTCGCTCAAGTACGAGTGAATTCAGAAAACTGAAACGAAAACAAGGACAAGTGTACGAAACGGAAGTTGCCTTCTCATTCATTTACATAATCGGAAATTTAGTGATGACACAAACCGCACCAGCAGGATAATATTTACAATTTATTTAAATTGGTCATAGATGGTCATAGATTGGTGATAGATGGATAGATTATTAAATATAAAATTTTTGTAAAAGCAGCGAAATATTTTTGATTTTTGAAGTAAAACTTCCTTGCTCTCGTTCCGGGGATTTTGAATTGATTCGAGCAAGTACGAGTGAATTCAGAAAACTGAAACGAAAACAAGGACAGTTCTACGAAACGGAAGTTGTCTTCTCACTCATTTACATTGATTAAGTGATGCCATATATGTACACAAATTCTACCACACCAGCAGGAAGATATTTACTATTTATTTAAATTTGTACATAGATGTCGTAGGCATCGGTAAAGTAAATATGAGGAGTCGATTATTTAAAAAATTAAGATTGCGTATTAATTATTAAAGATAAAATTTTTGTAAAACCAGCGAAATGTTTTTGAGATTTTGTTAATTAATACTAAAAGTGTTTTTGGTAATATATATTTGGGAACATATGTTGTGAAAAATAGTCTCTCTCAACTACTCAGAAAATGTAACGCTCTTGTCTAATAAGTAGAGAATGACTCTCTTTGAATCAGTCTCGCATTGGATATCAATCGGAACGGTCCTAGAATATTGCAACGGACAAAATAAATCGCTATTTAAAGATAAACGACTTTCTTTTCTTTTCGCCCGTTTGTAATTAATCTTATTTAAGATCTCCCGCTGGTCTACTTTTCGACATTGGTGCCGAAACCCGGGAGTTTCTCGCCTTTAACAAACGCAAACGTGCGAAAGTGAACTTAACGTTATTTTTTTAACGGGTAATTCTTAATGATGGACGCTGCCGGTCGTGCCGTGTTCCGTGGGCAAATTACCAAACTAACGAATGCCGCGACGGAATATTTATCCAAATCGGAGTCGCAAGTAAATTCCCGAAACGCTGAAAATTTGGATTCCATTGAAGAGGAGTTGATTGTTTTCTTGCAACGTCTAACGGCAGCCCGTGATAGACTTAATGCTGCAAACGAGCAATTGCGGAGCTCTATCAAAGCGGAAGATATGCAACGTGAGCTAGAAGCAGTAGTTGACTATGAGGATAGGGCCATAGGAGCCCTTGCTAGAATCAATCAACGACTCGCAAAACTGCGGGCATTTGAGCGACCTCCCAATGCTACATTACCAAGTCCTAACGATTCTCGTGTGTCTGCTGTAAAATTGGAAAAACTTCCTCTAAAAACATTTGGCGAGAATTTTGAAGACTGGTTGCCATTCTGGGAGAGATTTCGTACCTCTGTTCACGAGCAACCAAAATTAAGTGCAGCGGATAAGTTTAATTATTTGCAATCGCACTTAACCGGGAAGGCAGCAGATTCAATAGCAGGCTTTACTCCTACGGAATCCAATTACGATGCTGCTATTTCCATGTTACTGGAAGAATACGGCAATACAGAGAAACTCATCGATTTTTTCATGCATAAACTCATGAGTCTTCCACCCATCACTTCCCGACTTGATTGCAGTGGACTACGTCGCCTGTATAACCAAGTAACTGCTAGTAGAAGATCACTTTCTGCTCTTATCGTTCAAACCTCTCATTATTCCGTGATGTTAAAATCAATGCTCTTGCGATGCATGCCCAAAGATTTAACTGTCGATTTTCACCGGTCGAATACGCTGATACGAGAGGTTGAAGAGAATACTTCTCTTAAAGAGGAGAATACAAACGCAAATATAACATCTGTAGCAGGAAGCGAAAGCAGTAGTGAGTGTAATGGGGATGCTCAAGTAAGAGATCTTTTGAAATTCCTTAAAATAGAAGTGGAGTCTCTTGAAAAATCGACCGCTATTCAAGCGTCAGTAGAAAAGACTTTCAACTAGAACGCCGGCGCCGGTGCAGCTTTGAAAGTAAATAGTACTCGAACAGCAGCTGGATTATTTACGCCGTCGTACACTCCGTCTAGTTGTTTTTTCTGTAATCAATCTACTCATCCGACAGAACGCTGTAATTCCTCTCACACTGTAACCCAACGCAAGGAAATGCTTAAACGTCAAGGTAGATGTTTTCGTTGCACCCGTAAAGGGCATAGTTCCCGATCGTGCTCAAATCGTCAAATCACGTGTGAGAGATGCAAGGGTAATCATGCAACGTGCCTGTGTGACCCACATCACAATGCTAAAATCCGAGGAATTAATAATAAAGTGGACAAAGCATCGGAAAAAACAAACATAAATGCAACAAGTTCTGGTTCGACATCTACTAGTTTGTGTTCCCCTTCTTTGCAGGATACATCTAATGTTTACTTGCAAACGGCTTGTGTGCATGTGTCACCTGTAAGTTCGTTACATAGCTC
This sequence comes from Thereva unica, assembly GCA_949987705.1. Classification (NCBI taxonomy): domain Eukaryota; kingdom Metazoa; phylum Arthropoda; class Insecta; order Diptera; family Therevidae; genus Thereva; species Thereva unica. The sequence goes on from OX465281.1 coordinate 127,474,107, forward strand.
TCAATTGTTTGTGCGCATAGTTTTAGATGGAGGAAGTCAGCGCTCTTACATCACAGAGACTTTGGTGCAAAAACTAAATTTGGAGGTTATGGACACTGTAAATATGAGAATTCTTCCCTTTGGGTCGACGAGCAGCAATCCAAAATCGAGTTTTAGTCGGGTAAAGGTAAATTTAATAAGTCAATATGGCAAACAATTTATAACCATTGTAGCGGTAGTAGTTCCCGAAATTTGTTTGGACATCTTACCTGTTCCGAAAACGTCATGTACTGAATTTTCGCAAATGTTACTGGCGGATACCCGGACTACAAACAATTTAGAGCCAGGCATAAATATACTCATTGGGGCTGATTTTTATTGGAGTATTGTGCTCCAAGATTCCAAACGTCTTGCTAATAACTTAACAGCCATTAACGCGATTTTAGGGTGGACGCTTCAAGGACTAGCTGGTGGTACCTGCTTCTGCTTTGACGACAATTTGACTTTATTAACGCCTTCAGTGATTTTAAATGCTAATGCTGAGCTCGATTCGGATGTTAGGCGCTTCTGGGATCTGGAAAGTCTTGGCATAACGGATGTGCGCGAAAAGCCTGTTTCAGACTTTGAAAACGGAAATCACCATATTTCAAGAACGGCTGAGCGATATGAGGCGAGTTTGTTATGGAAAAATGTGGATTGTACCTCAGACAGTTATCGAAAGGGTGCAGAAATGCGTTTTAGTAAGCTTGTTCAAAAACTTTTGCGACATCAGGAACAATTTTTCGAATATGATAATGGTATGTGGAGCCTTATATCAGAAGGAATAGCAGAAAGAATTCAGATAGATGTACCTAGTGGGCCTCGCACATACTATTTACCTCATCGCCCGGTATACAGGAACGACAAAGCAACAACGAAGATACGTATTGTTTTTGATGCGTCAGCGCGATCAGGTAACATTTTGTCCTTGAACGATAATTTATCTGCTGGACCTAATTTATTGCCAGATGTATTGACCATTATATTGAATTTTAGAATTGGTAATGTCGGTCTAGTTGCAGATATAGAAAGAGCATTTTTGCAGATCGTGTTATCTAAAATTGATCGTGATTCTCACAGATTTCTATGGTTCGACAAGAAAATAACAGACGCTAGTCACCTTCCGGATATTGCAGAATTTCGAATGAAGCGTGTAACTTTTGGCGTTGCTTGCAGTCCCTATATATTATGTGCTACATTGAAGTAACATTTTGCTGAGGAATCCCAGAACTATCCAGAAACCTGTGAGCTGCTGTCAAGGTCATTTTATATGGACGACCTTGTACTCGCCGTCGACAATGAAGATTAAGCCGAAAGAATCTATAAAGATTCAAAGGTTATTTTAAAGAGAGCATGCATGAACATTCGAAAATGGAACACGAATAATCAAAATCTAAAACGGAAAATTTGCAAAATTGAGGAACCTCCAAGTATTCAAAAGGTTTTAAGAATAATATGGTATTGCCCAACTGATGAACTAGGAGTAGATCTTGAACGTGCTATTAAGGTGCCAACAACTAACGCGACTAAACGGAACGTACTCAAACTAATTGCATGTGTATATGACCCTCTAGGTATATTTGGTCCATTTTTAATTAGATTAAAAATTCTTTTTCAAGAGCTTTGGCGAATTAAAATTAATTGGGACCAGTGCATTCCTATAAACCTTCAGCTGGTTTGGAACAACTATGTATCTCAGTTGCATTTTTTGAAGGAGATAACATTACCTCGAAATATTTTCAAATCTAATCAAGGGAGACTGCAGCTACATGTATTTGCTGATGCCAGTTTGCAAGCATATGGAGCAGTGGCATACGTTAGAAATGATAACGGCGATGGGTCTTCAAGTGTTTCTTATCTTTGCTCCAAGAACAGAGTAGCTCCGCTTAAGATGGATAACACTAACGAGTTAACCCTACCTAAACTGGATTTAACTGCCGCTCTTATTGCTGCCAGATTAGCTAATTATATTAAGGATAATTTAAAGCTGAAGCTCGAGCTAACATTACTATGGAGGGATTCTAAAATTGCATTAACTTGGATAAGCAGTCCTCAACGCAAGTGGAAACCTTATGTAGAACACGGAGTTCGCGAAATTTGTCAGCTGTCTTCAGAGGCCGAATGGAGATATTGACAAGGTAGCCAGAATCCTGCAGATTATCTCACCAGAGGTGTTAACGGGAGGAAACTTCTCAATTCGTCAATGTGGCTCCAAGGACCCCAGTGGTTATCTTTTCCATCATATGAGTGGCCTTCATCGGATTTCATACTAGATAATTCAACCATGGCTCTCTGCATTCAAGCACCCGAAGAAAACGCTAAAACACTCAAGCCTCTACCGTTATAGTAGTTACCTAAAGGTTATTCGTATCACCGGATATATCAAACGATTTATAGCTATTCTAATTTCGCACGCCCAAAAGGGGCGTTTTCTTACCACGTCTGAACTACAGCAAGCGACCACGTACTGGATTAAAGTGACACAGTCTCAATATTACGAAACTGAATTGGCTGCGTTAGCAAATGGAAAATTTATTCCTAAGTGCTCAAACATATTAACGCTCAACCCATTTCTGGATGAAAGAAATGTGCTTCGAGTCGGAATTCGTCTCCAAGAAGCTGGGATGGATTATGATGCTACGTATCCTATTATCTTGCCGAAATCAGCATACTTTACTGTTTTACTTGTACTTGATAGTCATGAGCGAACTCTACATGGAGGTGTTAACATCGTTCTTACCCGATTACGTGAAAACTATTGGATTATTGGATGCCGGCAGTTAGTGAAAGCTTTTATCAATCGATGCCGAGTCTGCAAAATATTGAAGGGAAGGTTCGCTACAGCACCATTTGCTCCTATTCCTAGAGATAGGTTGCTAGCTTTACGCGCCTTTGAGTCAACAGGAATAGACTTTCTTGGGCCTCTATATGTAAGAGCTTCGTTGGACGCCGCAGACAAACGAAAAATGTACATCATGTTAGCTACATGCGCTGTTGTTCGTGCCGTACATCTAGAGCTACTACCGAACTTAAATGCAGAATCTTGCCTGCTCGCCCTGAGGCGTTTCTTCGCACGACATGGCACCCCGAAGATAATTATATCGGACAATGCCCGAACCTTTAAGCGCGCTTCCTTCGAACTCAACGTTCTTGGAAAAGTTTTTGATTCAGAAAAAATACAGGTATACGTTTTGAACCAAGGAATAGATTGGAAGTTTATTGTTGAACGCGCTCCTTGGTGGGGTGGATTTTATGAGCGACTTGTAAGGTGTGTTAAAGATACGCTAAAGGTAACTATTGGCCGCGCTATACTATCTGAGGACCATCTGTACACATTCATTTCGGAAGAAGAGTTTGCAATCAACAGTCGACCATTAACTTATATCAGTGATGATCCATTCGACCTAACACCTTTAACGCCAGCACATTTTTTACTAGGAACGTTTCCAACTTCTATCGTTGCTTCAACTTGTTCTTCCTCCGATGATATACTCCGTTAGAAGTGGAAGATTAGACTTTCTACAACTAAGGCATTCTTCAAACGTTGGAAAACGGAGTACATTCAGCGTCTGAGAACAGCTCACCACTCCGCTCAAAAACTTTCATCAAACCTTAACCCTGGAGACGTCGTTTTGGTTCACGACCAGTCAATACCACTTCTTTTCTGGAAGTTGGCTGTTATAGAGAAGACTTTCCCTGGTCGCGATGGAAAAGAACGTGCCTGTGAGCTTCGATTTCATAATGGGTCTATTTTACGGAGACCAGTTCAACTTCTTTGCCCACTGGAGTTAAGTACCTCAGAGAATTATCCGCCGCCCGGAGGATGTGAAAAATAGTCTCTCTCAACTACTCAGAAAATGTAACGCTCTTGTCTAATAAGTAGAGAATGCCTCTCTTTGAATCAGTCTCGCATTGGATATCAATCGGAACGGTCCTAGAATATTGTAACGGACAAAATAAATCGCTGTTTAAAGATAAACGACTTTCTTTTCTTTTCGCCCGTTTGTAATTAATCTTATTTAAGATCTCCCGCTGGTCTACTTTTCGACATATGTAATAACATGAGTATACTACAGTACACAGCCAGAAGTTACTTTTTTTTGCGATAATTTTTTATGTACTATTTGCCATTTTCCTTTGTACCATGAGTAACGGAACACCCTGTATATGTTTCGAGAAAATCGCCCTCAAAGATTTTTGGAACGAAGTTCCTTAACGCGGCTTGCGGGTAGAGTGAATTGGGAGAAATCGTCACGTAAGAAAATGCGATATTTTGTGTATGTATGCGTGCGAGTATCGATCCCAGTAGGCAATTTGTGAATTTATTAAATCAGAATGCAGTGTTTTTCTTTAGAAATTGGAATCAATTTGCACCGATAGCTATAGGAAGAAATGATGATGCAAAGTGTCATGCATGACGAACGTGCACACTTTTTGCATTGGTCAGTATCGAGGATAGATGCTTATGCTTTCTTGTCTGTCTGTTTGTCCGGTACAAATCTTGCAATCGATTTTTTGAATACTTCTGGTTACCCGATCACCCTGAAATTTTGCACACAGCTTCAGCTCCGATGACAATGCACTATGGTATACCAATTATACCGTCAGATTAATGGCCGTGGTCTCAAGAGGACGGATTACTGTTTTCTTCAAGGAACAAATTTTGCAATCGATTTTACAAATACTTCCGGGTATCCTATCATGCTGGTCGCCAGCCAACAGTTACACAGGGGGACTAACACGCTGCTTTGTGCTCCGTGCCGAAACTGTGCTAAATTCTGCTGGAAGCTCGACTACACCCTCCACGTGGGGCGACTGGAAACAGACTCCTGCCATGGTCATGTCTCTACCAGGAGTGCTGGCTAATGGTAGTCGGGCGGAGAAAAGAACACTCTTTAAAAAATCACCCCAGTCTAAGGTGAAACAGGATATGCTGAGAGACTCGTGGCCAAGGGGGTGCTTGGTCTCTAATATCCGAACTCTGGATACCTGGCGTCCTCCAGTTTAAATTAGCCTTCCCATAGTATACGGGCTCGCTATGGGTGACTTACTTTCCCGAATTCTCGTGGGTCCATTCATGGAAATAAATAATATAAAAAATTATGAGCTCGATGCAGCTCCGACAGCATCATCCTCGTCAATTGTGACGATGGCCTCATCTCAAGTGTCTTTAGGGACACAAGAGATAGCAATTGCCTCTACTAGCGGAGCCATTGGGCACGCTAGCTGTGAACCAATTGCTTCAACGAGCGGAGCCATTGGACACGCAAGTTTAAAACCAACAACCTCAACCGGTGGAGCCATTGGGCACACTGGTTCTACAGACGGTTCGTCAGTCGCTGAAGATGAGTCTTCAGACGCAGAATCCGTCTGCAGCGCAGACTCGGTCAGTGTATGTTCGGTCATTTCCGGAGCTACCACCATTGGCCGAGACTTGGGTAAGATGGAGCTTGACAAAACCCAGGTTTGTCAAACTCTCCAACCGCCAGAGGAAATGCTTCCAAGAAGCACTGGCAAAAGGCCTCTCCAGGGAAATGGCCCTGGAAAAAGCTTTAACAAAGCCCTCCAAAAAAACTGAGCTGAAGAGAGTTCGCTCAGAGGAGGAAACTCCGGAACGTCCGGAACAGAAGAGGACCAAGACGGCCAAGGGGCCCACTCGCCCCACCTTTAGCCAGGTGGTAAGCAGTGTAAAGCTTGGCCTCATCTCGACAGACATGGTCAACTGCCCTCTGACACCTGAGCAAATGGCACAGTTGCAGGAGGCGATCATTGACGTCGTAATTGAAAAAGCGGGCGGTGAAGTCAAGCCGTCTTTCGAGGGTAGTTTCCCAAGAAGAGGCTGGCTGCTGTTAGTCTGCTCAAACCCTGACACAGCTGAATGGGTGAGGAGTAACGTCTCCTTCATCAAGAGCAAGAGTGCTCTTGATATTACTCTGGTGGAAGAGGGTAATTTCCCTCAAACTCACGTTATTCGTGGCTATTTCCCCCAGAGTGGTGCCTTAAGCAACGAGAAAGTGCTGGCTACTATCGCTGCACAAAACTCGGTTCCCGCTGACAAGTGGAAAGTGGTCCAGAGGCGGGTAAATGACAACACACTTCACTTGGTCATGGTAGTGGATACCGCTTCCATGACTAAGTTAATTAGTCTAAAGGGGAAAATCGCATATCGCTTTTCCCAGACCAGGCAAATTCTTAAGGATAAAGATCCTTCAAAGAAGCAGCCACAAGCGCAGGGTTCGTCCTGTGACACTCAGACCACAGGGTCTGAAATGGCACTTCCTAATGCTTCTGTGGTTACCGCGGACTGCAGTAACGCCGTGGCCATAGGGTCATCTGAAGGCGGAGCTGCTCTCGCAACGACTCCAGGTCCATCTGGCGGTGTTCCAAATCCAACCCCCGCATCTGCAGCATGCGCCAGGGAGCCTGCAGCACAGCAAACTGCTGGGCGGAAAAAGAACACACCTGCCGAACCTGGAGTTAGAGCACGGGGCAAATCAGCACCGCGGAAGGGCAAAGACGGTAGGACAAAGGGTCCTAGACAGGCCAAGAAGACCAGGCTTGTCAAACGCTCCTTGGAGAAAAAATGAGCGCCATAAGGGCACTCCAAGTAAACTTGCACCATGCGAAAGGGGCATCCTCCACCCTGTGCAAGACTTTTGCGGAGAGGCACCTTACCCTTGCTCTTATTCAAGAGCCCTGGGTAACCGATGGCAAAGTCAGAGGACTTACCACCGGCTCAAGTGAACTAGTGTATGATCAGAGATGTGGGGCGCCTCGCGCTGCCCTCCTAATTGACAATCGTGTCACTTATCTCTCCATTACTAACTTTATTTCTAGAGATCTAGTGGCGATCTCGGTTGCGGTTCCCACCGCCAACGGATTCCAAGAAATCGTTCTTGCGTCCGCTTACTTTCCGGGGGATGTAGCAGTAGTGCCACCCCAGGAGGTGCAAGATCTCATTGAGTTCTGTCGCAAGACGAACCGGCAATTCGTCATCGGCTGTGATGCAAATGCTCACCACTCCATCTGGGGGAGTACCGATGTAAACCAAAGGGGTGAGTGTCTTCTAGAATTTCTCGTTACGAATAACATAGATATTGCAAATAGAGGATGCAAACCCACTTTTATCACTGCTAGTAGAAAGGAGGTGCTGGACCTCACCTTCACGAGCAGGCTTTTATCCGACAGGATTAAAAACTGGCGTGTTCTGGACGAGGCCTCACTGTCGGATCATCTGCACATTAGATTTGACATTGTGGGCCTTCCACATATCCGCGCCTCTTCTTTGGTTCCTAAGAAAACCAACTGGTCTAAGTTTCAGGGGCTGGTGGCCTCGAAATCAGACCAGCTTGCGGCTTCTATCAGCTCAGTGTATGAACTGGAGAATGCGGCCACGCAGCTTACCGACGTGCTGATCTCTTCCTACCACGACAGCAACACTGTCTCTTCCCTTCAGTCATCGCGAAAGGTGCCCTGGTGGAATGACAGGTTAGCTGCAATGCGTAGAGATGTTAGGAGATTGTTCAATAGAGCAAAACACACCGGGTATTAGGATGAATATAGGTTCACCCTAACAGCCTATAACAAGGAGTTGAGACGTTCCAAAAGGATTGCCTGGCGGAAACACTGTGAGAGCATTCAGACTCTACCAGAGGCGACTAGACTCTAAAAGCTACTTTCCAAAGACTCTTTCAACGGAGTGGGCCTTCTCAAAAAGGAGGATGGCTCCTACACCTCTAACCATGAGGACACCTTAAGGTGCCTGCTCAGAGAGCACTTTCCAGGGTCAATCCTCCAGACCGCTTATCCATTGGATCCTGGGTGTAGTCATAGGACTATCCCAGACCGCTATTCCCGCAGTCTTTCAGGAAATATCTTCGACTGTGACAAGGTTAAATGGGCAGTGGCCTCTTTTCAACCCTATAAATCACCCAGAGGAGACGGAATCTTTCCGGCACTTCTTCAGAAGGGCCTCGATCTGATCCTCAACAACCTGGTCTGCCTCTTTAGAGCCAGCTTCAATTGGGGATACATTCCAACCATCTGGAGGAAAGTCGTGGTGGTTTTTATCCCGAAACAGGGCAACAGACCCCTCGAGCTGCCTAAATCGTACAGACCTATCAGCTTAACCTCTTTTCTTTTAAAAACAATGGAAAGGCTGCTAGACCTTCATATTAGGTGCAAACTGGAGCTCTCCCTCCCTCTACATAGTTCCCAGTTCGCTTACTCTAAAGGTAAATCAACAGAGGTTGCTTTACACCACCTGGTCAGTAAAATCGAAAAAGCCTTCCTCGCTAAGGAAACTGCCTTATGCGCGTTCCTTGACATCGAAGGTGCTTTCGATAACACAGGCTATGATTCCATCTCTAGAGCACTGGCTCTCAGAAATCTGGATCCTCACACGATTGAGTGGATAAATGCCATGCTTGCAGATCGTGACATTTCTTCTACCCTAGGTGTCTCCACCATTAGTGTTAAGGCTATTAAGGGGTGCCCTCAAGGTGGAGTTTTATCCCCATTACTTTGGTCACTAGTTGTGGATGAACTTTTGACTAAACTATCTGAATCTGGTTTCGATGTTATCGGCTATGCAGATGATCTTGCCATCATTGTCTCTGGGAAATTCGATTTGACCATTACAGAGGTCATGAGAACAGCACTACGAGAAGTTCAAAGATGGTGTACCAAGGAGGGCCTAGCAATTAACCCAAATAAAGCTGTCCTGGTACCTTTCTCCAAACGTTACAAATTGGACCTAGGTCCTATCTGTATTCGGGATACCACAGTTGAGTACTCAGACTCAGTCAAATATTTGGGAGTAAAGCTAGACAAGAGACTGAACTGGAACGCTCAACTTGACTACGTCATCAGCAAAGCCACAAGGGCCATATGGGCCTGAAAAAGGCTTCTGGGTAGGACATGGGGTCTTACACCACAAATGATGTACTGGATGTACAATACGATCGTTAAACCTGTTGTCACTTATGCTGCTATAGTTTGGTGGCCCAAGACTAAACAGGTTACGTCGATCCTCAAGTGCAGCAAGCTGCAACGGCTTGCTTGCCTCTCCATTACCGGAGCTATGCGGACCTGCCCCACAGCTGCAATGGAAGCAATCATTGGATTGACCCCTTTGCATCTCTTCATATGGAAATCCGCCGCCATAAGTGCCTTGAGACTTCAGATCTCATCCAACTGGCCCCATACGGTCAAAGGACACATGGATATCCTTAAAGATATCCCAAGCATTTCCATCTGCCGCGTATCCGACCATAGGGTTAGTCAACTGCGATTCCAAAGGAAATTCAAAGCAATTATCCCGGATCGCTCTGAGTGGGAGGCAATTATTCTTCCTAGGGATCCAAACCATCTCCACTGGTTTACTGACGGGTCAAAGATGGAACATGGTACAGGGGCTGGTGTCGCAGGACCCAACTCCAAGGTCTCGATTGCAATGGGTAAGTGGCCCTCTGTTTTCCAGACTGAAATACATGCCATTGCGACCTGCGCTAGGCTCAACCTTGAGAAAGGTCTGAAAGGCGCCAACATTAAAATCTTTTCTGACAGCCAAGCTGCCATCAAGGCACTCTCAACGTGGAAGTTTTCTTCCAAAATAGTAGCAGGGTGTTTTGACGTACTCCAGAGCCTGACCAGAAGAAACGAGGTCTCGCTATGCTGGGTCCCCGGACACTGGGGTATCGAGGGAAATGAGGCTGCAGACAGCCTCGCGAGGGAGGGGTCTGAGACGTTGTTCCAGGGCCCAGAACCCTTCTGTGGCATCTCTTGGTCCACCTCCAAGTCCTTGATAGAAGAGTGGATCAAGAAAATAAACCTAGCCTATTGAGAGTCAGTCCCAGGTCTTAGACAGGCTAAAGATCTTATAAGACCCTTTGCCTTAAGGGGCACTATTACTCTAAACAGAGCGGACCTAAGGCTGCTGGTGGGCTATCTCACTGGCCATGTAGGACTGCGGTACCACCTCCACAACCTAGGACTGTCTCAAGAGACAGAGTGCCGACTCTGCTTGGAAGGCGATGAAACTTCCACACATATTCTTTGTGAATGTCCTGCTCTGATCTGGCTTAGAAGAAGAACGTTTATCAGAGAGTTCTTGAGCCCTGCCCAAGTCCGGTCTTCATCAACTAAAGACCTTCTTGCCTTCATTCGGAAGGCCGATAGTCTGTTCCGCTAGTGGGGTACGTACACAATAGGCCTAACTTGGCCGCAGTGTTCACCATATGGGTTGCCCCTCATTCCTTAATAATAAAAAAAATCCTATCATGCTGAAATTTTGCACACAGCTTTAGCTCCCATGACAATGCAATATAGTATATACCTTTAGATCCATGGAGGCTGCTCAGGAGGGCGGATTGAAATATTCTTCACAACCCCTTCGACATGGGTATCCAACGAAAGGATATGATAAGTAGAACACCATAAGCAATATAGTATACTCAAAATATCATTTCGTCCATGGCGGACATCTCCAGCGGGTGAATTACCATTTTCTTCACAACCCCCTCGACATGGGTATCAAATGAAAGAGTATGATAAGTAGAACACCATAAGCAATATAGTATACTCAATTTATCGTTTGGTCCATGGCAGCCTTCTCAAGAGGGCGGATTACCATTTTTGGAACGAAGTTCCTTAACGCGGCTTGCGGGTAGAGTGAATTGGGAGAAATCGTCACGTAAGAAAATGCGATATTTTGTGTATGTATGCGTGCGAGTATCGATCCCAGTAGGCAATTTGTGAATTTATTAAATCAGAATGCAGTGTTTTTATCTGACACATTTAATTTGAGTATGAATAATGATCCAGCACAGTACACAACGAAATACTGTACTACAGTAGATGCCGTTTTTTTCAAGATTCTTGGACAAAATTGATTCTGAAGTATATGCATCTTATTATAGTTATCATAAGCCAATAGTTTCTATGTTACAATTTGGTGATAAAATTTGAATTTTTTTTTGGAAAGTTTTGGAATGTTAATATTATAATAAATATTTTCCTAAAATATTAAATTAAATTTTTGATTTGATTCGATACTTTACATTATTTGCTTGAAAAATGGTATAAAGTAAAAATAAATAACAAATCCAAACAGTTGGCAGGATATGCCGACGATATAAACTGCCTTGCCAGATCACTGTCATATCTGAGAGAAATATTTACAGAATTAGAAGATGGAGCAAAACATATAGGCCTTCAAATAAACGCAGAGAAGAGTAAGATTCTAATTCAGTCAAGGATGGAAAGAAGAAGAAGAAACAACAATACCACCAGGGGGGAATATAACTTTGAACGGGTAAACCAATTCAACTACCTGGGGTCCACAGTCAGCGAAGACAACGATGAAACGATAGACGTACAAAGAAGAATAAACGCCGCGAACAGAACATACTTCTCACTACTGCCAGTCATGAAATCCAGAGACATCCACAGAAAAACTAAAATAAGAATCTACAAAACCATCATACGTACAGAAGCTACGTATGGATGTGAAGCATGGAGTATCTCCCAGAAATCCGCCGACAAGCTGGATATATTTGAGAGGAAGGTTCTCCGAAGGATATACGGCCCAATCAATGAAGACAATGCATGGAGAATACGCTACAATCACGAATTGTACGACTTATACAAAGAATGTAAACTTTCGACCCATGCCAAGCTACTACGTTTACGTTGGGCCGGCCATGTCCAAAGAATGGATGACTCAAGGATACCAAAAAAAGCCCTGTATCTACTACCAGATGGCAAAAGACCAATTGGCAAACCACGGTTAAGGTGGGAAAATAATGTTAAGGCCGATGCAGCAAAACTGCTCAACACAAGAAACTGGAGACAAGCTGCGGAGCAGAGAGACGTCTGGAGGAAGAAGCTGATGGAGGCCAAGGCTCGAATTGGGCTGTAGAGCCATCGAAGAAGAAGAAGAAAAATAAATAAAATCTACAGATTTTATTTGGAGTTACGTTCGCAGTTGTAGAAAAAAAAAACAGTGGGTGTGTGTACGTATGTACACGCATTAGAAGTTATACTTCTTTGGCGTGATTTTAAGACTAATTTTTAATTTCTACACAAATATTTTATTGGATTCTATCTATTTTCGTGCGTTGGAAGGTGCAAGCATTATGCTGCCGACACGCTCAAGGCTGTCGGTTATACCGTATTCTAATCCTAACTAAAATCACCATCTAGTTGGGTCATTAGGCCTAATTACAATTATCTTAAGATGGACTTAAGATGCCTCATGAAATTCTCTTAAGACTGGCTAATTTTCTACCAACACGTAATGAATGTTAAGCTTAATATGCGTCGCAAAGCTGGATCAGCATTTATTTACCTGATAATACTACTGGTACTTCTAAGCCCAACTCACTTCTTTTTTGTTCATTTCCGCCTTAGCTTCTGATCGAGGAATTTAGCTTCTCCTACCATTATAGTCTAAGACGTTCGTTGCTCTTAGCCGTACCTTTAGCTGTAGGTTACAGTGCAGCAGTTTGCTCGGCTAATTTCCGGCAATCCAAAAGGACAACGTCTGTGTCTTCTGCCACAATGAGGAATTCCAGGCGTTGCGTAGACTCATTTTGCCGGTATGCTCTCGTAACTCACCTGTGGGTTCGTCTACCTTGGGTAGATTCATTCTACTTCCTTTGCCACTACTGAAATAAACGTCACTTCCAAATTCTGTTCACTTCTCTAGCTTCTTCTTTTAGTTGTTACTCAATTAAATTGAGTGGTTTAGGGTAATTGAAATATGATATGAAGAGTTTCATACTAAGGACATTAATGTATCGGCAAATACAGCATCAACGCTTCCAACGTTTGAGTGACAACACTCCGAACCTGTCCAAACACCATCGTTGGACGCTTGACATTGGACATTCGTAGTTCGAGTAGCGGCCACACAATGCGTTCTACCATCAAACGTTCAACGTTGGAAAGTGCTCATAGCATCGTTTAGAGCCGGCTTTAGCTGAAAACTAGGATATGTAATTTATTTCCCTCCATAGCCTCTGGGTAAAAACCTCCTCACCCACGGACATCGTGAACGGACTTTGGCTACGAATTTTCATATGCCCATATAATAATAAACTTAATAGCTAAAGGATTGGAGTTGCAATGGTTGCCCTTTATAGCCTCTACCCCTTCGCTTATATCGTCCGCAGGCCGTATCAGAACATCAAAATTGGCAGGTTGCAGTAAATTAGGGCATGAGATAAAAATGCAGCACGCTGCAATCAAAAGTATTTCAATTGGCTGAAGCTGGTAAAACAACAAGCCAAGCAGCGTGCTGCATGTTCATATCATGTCTTAAATTAGCAATATTTGAGGTTCTAATAGGGCCTCCAGCAATCCAATCGTAGCTACAGGCCTGGAAGCAGCCGGTGCCGATCCTACGTTTGCTTGAATGGAGGACAGTTTTTAAGTTTATTTTTGCAATAAAAAGTTGTAAAATATTGTATTTTATCACTTTTTTCGGCACCTGGATTACCAGTGATTAGTGTTTCAGTGATTGAATTAAACAATTTCAAAAAAATTGAGTGGATCAATATGTTTTTATGGTTTAATTGTGAAGGTGACCAATTTTGTTTACATTCGCTGTGGTTTTGTCGAGTTATTTTAGGGCAAAAATGTTGAATTTGTGTGGTTATTGAGTTAAAAGTGAATTTAAAGTGATTAAAGCTTGTTAAAGAATAATTTTTAAAAATATTAAAGCAGAAAAATGTGTAGGAAAAAGTTCAAAATTTTTGTTATCCAAGTTGTGTGGTGGTACTTGCACTTATATTTTAATAACTATTCCGTAATAGTTTTTAACCATTTTAAATTCACTTTTAATTTCATTACCACATAAATCCAACATTTTTTTCCTAAATTAACACGAAAAAACCACCATGAATGTAAACAAAACTGGTCACCTTATCAATTTCATTCAATTTATTCACTCGGATCACTAACTAACTTATCACCGGTAATGCACGTGCAGTAAAAAATGTTAAAATACAATGTTTTGCCACTTTTTACAAGTTAAAAACTTGGCGCGTCTAAGATATTACATTACGAGTTAAAGAAATTGCCTTCCCTCCAGTAAAACCCCTCACCCACAAACAGCACACAATAAACACTACGAATATTCCTATGCCCACGAAAAACCAAACATACGCTTAGCTGATGACTCGAACATGAAATTTATTTCCCTCCATAGCCTCAGCATAAAAACCCCCTCACCCATCGACATTGTGAAGCGGCATCGGCTGCGAGTTTTCATATGCCCATAGTAATCACGGTATTCAGAAACAACATAATGTAAAAGACTGTATACCGTATACGGTATTTTAGTGCTGATGTCACGTGGGGGACACTTGCCATATAAAATCGAAGGTTCTGTTGTTGTTTCAGCATTAAGGCTGACGTCACCAGGCGCCCATTTTTTACGGTATTCGAAGCTGCCGTCGATTTTACATTACCTTCGTTTTCTGTATACCGTGCATAATAATGATAATCCCAGAGCGCATGAAGAATGGAAGTTGAAATGCTTGCCCTCCATTGACTCCACCCCTTCGCCCATATCCTCCGCGTTGCGTTGCGATTTCGTCAAAATTCACTCTCATAATATTTTTCAAAACGCGCCTAAAGGCCGTGACACAATGGCGACTTCGGCTTCGGCTTCGAAAGCGACGTTGAAGCGCTGAAGCGCTGAATTAAGAATCGACGCCGAAGCCGAAGCCAAGTATAACACAATAACGGCATTCGTCTTGCAAATCGCGGAAAATTTGTTACATTAAATAAACTTTGTTAAATTATAATGGAAAATAAACGGGAGGAAGTTATTAAATTAATGGGAGTAGCAACATATGTTTATTTAAAATTAAAAAAAAAACAATAGGCGATTCTGGTCAAGAGAAATTTTTCTGCAAAGGAAGGAACATGGGTTCTATGAAACTACCTATCAACAAATACTTATTTTCTGGAAATATTTCAAAAAGATTTCAATTCTGTTTTATTAAAGTATGAAATAAATATAAACTTACCCGGAATACCTAAAATTCCACTTATTTTTTTCCATACGTGGTCTTTTTTCTGATTATTTTTATAATCTTTGCACCCTTTTTTATATATACATACATACATGGATTTTCCTTTACTAACTCGATTAATTTTACCTCAAAATCCATGTAAAACACGTGTTAAAATTAAATTACCGGACAGCCCACTTCGATTTTCCAAATAAATTTCAACCGACGCCGCTTCGAATATCAAATATCATTTGATTGAGGCTTCGGCTTCGAAATCGAATCCGAAGCCGAAGCTCCCATTGTGTTAATAAGTATCGCAACGCTTACATTTGATTTTGACAGGCATCGGCTTCGAGATCGAAGCCGAAGCCGAAGCCACCATTGTGTCACGGCCTTAAAGAAGTATAACTTCAAAAATTAATGGTCTTGGATGTGAAGTATCACGTCCGTGTTTTAACGTGACAACGTCTATTAATTTGAACGTGACAACGTCTGTTATTACGTTTTGTATTATTTTCACAATTAATAAATTATATATTTCGAAGCAAATTTTTTTTGTGTGCGGGACATTTTCACACGCGCGTCCTATCTTAAACCAATTTAATAGACGTTGTCACGTCAATAAGGTGAATGAATGTATGGCATGGAAAATTTTGAGCCATTAACCACCCCCCTAACATGTATGGGGGCGGAGATATGATTTTTTTTGTGTGTGGGACATTGTGCGGGACATTTTTACACGCGCGTCCTATCTTAAACCGATTTAATAGACGTTGTGACGTCAAAATCGTAAGGAACTTCGTTGCTGACGGGGGTCCCATGACCGCACCTGATTTTTTTTTACATACAGAATTGTTCACAAAAGCCACAGCTCAGTATAAGACAAGAATTATAACAATGATTAAGAATAAAATACTGAATACAAAAATGCAATAAACTCAAAATCGTCAAAATTGCACTTAGACATTTCTGGCTGTGTACTGTAGTATTGTCATTTCGTGAGCTCACAATTACATTAGGGAATAAGAATTTCGAACTGTCATTATCGACAGTTAGTTAGCTTCAAAGAAAAAGAAGAACAAGACACCGTTCGAGAAGGACGCTTGGTGCATCGCGGAATTTAAATTTATAAAAATAATTAGTTTTTATCCGATTAATTTGTTTTCGCGTATTTTAAAATAAAAGTCTGAAGCGATTAAGTGTAATCGGCATTAAAATCGAGGAAGCTGATTTGGTATAATTTTGTGTGTGCAAAATTAAATTCCAGAAGGCGTGGGTCGCCATTTTGAGTAATTGTGAAATTGTGAAATACAGAAACTCATACTTTTATTGTTTTCTGTGGGTTTGGAACCTGATTTTTAAGCTTCATTCGTTTGTCAACGGGGTTCTCTCCCAAGTAAATGAGTGGCAGCCATCTCCGCGAATGGTCAATCTTGATAACACGGTGAATGAATTAATGAAGTCCTGCGATCGCATACAAAGTAGGATCACCAATAACATTTCGCACTCACAATCTAGCGATATTGATGTCGCCCATATGTCTCAGGCTGCGACTAGCATCTTAGATAATGAAGAAGGCTGGACCCGTGTGAAGAGAAATGGTAGGAACTGCGCTGCTAACAATGGCAATGCTAGTAACATAAATAACTCTAGGAATATTAACTACACCAACAGGTATTCGCCGCTTCAAGCTGATGTTCATGCGGATTTAGATGTAAATAAACCTTTTTCTAGTTATGACTTTAAGAATTCTAATAATTTTAATAATGTTAATAATAACAATTTTGATAAATCAGATAACCCTCTTCCAAATAGGTTCTGCCCACCGATAATTGTCCATTACGTCAGCGTGAGATACCTCACTCAGATGATTTTAGTTCTTTATCCAGACTGTGAGTTTAAGCTCGCTAGGACCCGTGGGGGGCGTGTAAGGTCTTTTTTAAGGACCGTGCCCATCAGACGGGCTTCTTCGCCAAACTTAAGGAAAACAAAGTAGCCTCACACACTTTCACGCACCCTGATGAGCGATTCGAATCTCTCATACTCAGGGGGGTCCATCCTGAGTATTTGCCTGAAGAAATTTTAGAGGATCTTGCCGTGAACTTTCCGGCCCTTAAGGTTAAGAACGTGAAGAGATATGATACCCCCTACTCTCGTAGAAACAAAGTCTTGGTAAACCTATATTTGGCCAATTCCCACCCAAAACGGATATAAACAAGGTTAGTACTATTATTAAATTTATCTTACGTCAGCGGGTTACGTGGGAGCGTATTAAGAGCGTTGGTCCGGTCCGACCAAAAACCCGCTCCCCTTCCGGGCCCCAAACCTATGCTGACTGCTTTAGGAGAGACCCTCCTCCCCATCCGCCAAAGAATTATAACACTTTTCTGAAGAAATTAATGAAATCCTTCACCCTGAAGATACTTATGGAATGTCGCTCACTCAACTGTTGCATAAGATCCGAAAGTTTTTGCCGCAACTCACGGGGGTCAGGGGGCAGGATAGGAAGACGGCCATTTTGGGGTTCTACTTCTCACTCGTGGGAGATGAGTACTAAAGCTCTAAGGTGTCCGTCTCTGAATGTTGGCTCCCTGATTTCCCTGGGTCGGCGGTGGTCTTTGCGGGACCTTCTCCATTCCAACGATTATGACTTCCTATGTCTCCAGGAAACCCACTTACACGCGAATGCTAAGCTATCTATCAGCAACTATAAGCTTTACCGTAACGACAGTTTTCAGGGCACGGGCCTCTTATGTAAAAGCACCTTTGTATCTCGCCAAATTCACCTTTCCCTACCTTTTTCCAATGTTTCTATGGAAATCTCTCTCCATCTTCCCAATTCTGTCTCGGGTAAGATGCTTTTAATCTCTCTTTATTTGCCTTCCAACGTTAGGGCCTCTGACTTTTCTTTGCTGATGATGAAACTCTCTCGTCTTGAACCCAGGTACGAGGGCATATTTATTGGGGGTGACCTAAATGCCAAGCATCCTAGCTGGTTTAACTCTACCACAAATAGAAACGGTAAACTTATTATGGACTGGAAGCTAAATAACCCTCTTCTCGACTTTTTCTCTATTATTGGACCGGGGGGCCCTTCTTTTCCAAGGTCTATGAGCTGCATTGATCTTTTCCTAGCATCTCACAAACTATCGGGCAGCCTGAACTTCCAACGGTGTTCGACCTCCCCTTCCTTCTCTGACCACTACACGTTAGAGCTTGTATTTGGTTTCTCTTCCTATGCTCCCTCCTTCTCTGCTTTGCCTAAATATGGTGTCCTGGATAGGGTCGACTGGAAACAGTTCGGCGTTAATCTTAATGATGCACTCCTCTCTTTCCAACGCCCGGCCTCTTCTAACTGGACTAACGACGACATAGACTCTTCCATCTCGTTTCTAAATTCGACCTTCAATTCACTTTTGGATAGAGTAGCGCCCTTAAAGCCTCATGGGTTTCGTGACAGACTCCTGATATTCAGTCTCTTTTCTTAACACGTAAAAACTGGCGCAGGAGTCTTACGCGTCAGCTTGAGAGGAACCTTTTCCAACACAACGCCCAGACGATGGCCCTTGCTAACCAAATAATGTTGCTTAATCGGATTGTTGACGCACGTGTTTCGTCCTATATGAACACGTCCTTTCAGAACAAACTCCGTGCTTTGAGACCTGGCCCTTCCCTATATAAGGAGCTTAACAGGATCATTGGCAGGAAGTGCCCCCACCGGTTTGACAATCTTAATTCTGGAAACCACCCCTCATCGGACATCCCTGAGGTATTCGCTGACTACTATCGAGACCTTTTTCAATTCAGGCAACCTGGCTATACTCCTGCGAACCGTGACCTGGTCACGCGCTCCGTCGAGGCTCTTCAACTTCATCTACCGTACTCCCATTTTAATTTCGAGGAAATCCCTGCCTGTAGCGAGAGCTTGCCTTATCCTTTCTTCAAACCCAGTTCTCTGGACTCCTTGATTCACTCACTTAACGGCAAAAGGTCGGCAGGCAGTGATAATATCTCCAACTATATTTTAAAAAAGATTGGCCCCCATATATCCTCTCCACTTTCCACCCTCCTCAATAACTGCCTGGAAATCGTCTAAATTAATCCCGATCCCTAAAGGAACGCTGCGTACTTCCCCTGCAGATTTTCGTCCTATTTCTTGCCTTTCTAATATAGGAAAACTTCTCGAGCGCAAGATTGCCTTTAACCCGGATCATCACTGCCTACAACATAATCTCACACCCCATGAGCAGTTCGGCTTCAAATCTGCCCATTCCACAGAGCATGCTCTCCTAGTTCTGCACAACGCGATTAATCAGGGCCTTAGGTGTAAAAACCCCACCGTTGTCTGCTCCTTGGACATAAAGGCAGCTTTTGACTCTGTCTGGCATACCGGCCTCCTTTATAAACTCTCCTCAATGGGATTCGCTCCCTACATACTTAGAATTCGATGTAGCTTCTTGGTTAACAGGTCTCTGTCGGTCCAAATTGGAGAACTCTCCTCTACTCCGGTCGATGTACTGTCAGGGGTTCCCCAAGGCTCCATCCTTGGCCCCAAATTGTTTAATCTCTATCTATATAATCTCCCTCACTCTGTTCCTGGTATTGGTTCGAAAGCTATTCTTTATGCTGACGATACTCTGATTTATGCCTCGGATCCTGATCCTTTGAAAAGTATGGAGTGGCTGTGCAAGCATGTGGGTCTTGTTAAGCGTTTTTATAGTACTTGGGGACTATCACTTAACGTGAGTAAGACGCAGTTCATTGCATTCCGGAATGCTTGGGGCAAGGGCCGTAGGGGTCCTACCAAGGTTTGTGGTACCCTTCAACTTCGTCTGGACGATGTCAGTATCATGGCTGGGAGAAAACTTCAATACTTAAGTATTAATTTTAACCATCTCTTGAAATTTAACTCGCATGCTATGGCAACTATTGCTAAAGTTAGAAGCGTTCTCGGCCGCTTAAACCCCGTGTTAAAATTTAACAGTAAACTTAATCAAAAATCTAAGTTGCTGCTCTACAAGCAAATTATTAGGCCAATTATTAGTTATGGCTTTCCCTGCTGGCACGCTATTTCAACCACTTGGGCTCGTAACCTTGAGAACCTTGAGCGCAAGATCCTTAGGCAATGCCTCTCTATCAAGTTCAAATCCCGTAATAAGATGTACTCGAACCGAGAGCTTTACGACAGGGCTAACCTCTCTGTAATAATTGAAACCACTTCGATTAGTTTAACATTCTTTATTGTACTCGTATATTCAAATGATGAACCGGCAATGGCTCAGTGCCGACTGACTCTCTTAATACAATTCGTGCCGGCCGCTATCTCCGTATCTACAACTACTACCACGATATACTACATCTCCCTTTTTTTTTTAAACTAATCTGAATTAATTCAAGTAATATCTATATCTATGTGTACATGCAAGCAACATCCATTTAAATTGATTACTTTCTACTGATTTTTACATTTCAAAACTTCTAATATACTATAGTACTATACATGGGTATTTCTTATGAAATTTCAAAATTTGAGGTATTATTGAAATTTCTTCTTTTTATAAATTTAGAATTTTTTTTTGCAGAAATTAAAAAAGTTGCCTTAAGAGATCTATTTTGGAGTATTGGTCCTCCATATTTTTGTATATAATCTTTAAAAAATGAGGTTTTAAAAAATAAAGAAATGAGGGAATGATTAACAGAGTGAGGGAATGATTTATTATTGTATTGTAATAAAAAACATATACAAATAAAGGAAATTATGTAAGTTTTGTTATATCAAACAATGAAATAACTTAATCTAAAGAAAATCAACTGTACTTCAGTCAGTCAATATAAATATATATAAACTCAAAAAATTAACAAATACATTATTATAGAGGTAACAAATGTTTTTATCTTTAATAATGGCAAGCAGTAGTTTGCCGAGTTCGTAAGGGCAAAGAAGTAAAGCCTTATTTTCGCCTAAACATGGAAAACATGGTGTTTTTTTTTTAAATTATGCGATTTATCACCTTTTTATAAGCAATATAAGTAATTTTTCAATTGTAACCGATAACCACAATATAAATAATTTATTATTCCATGAGTTTTTTTCCCTATCATTCTTCGATTTCTTTATTTTTACATTTTTTACATTTCGAAACGAACTTTTTTTTTCTCCTTCAGTCTAAAAAAGTGGGTACTCAAGATAGTTCTATCAGATGGCGTTATAAGTTATTTCAATTGCTCAATAAATGAGATGGCGCTAATAGTTAGTCGAAAAGTGCTTACTCGCACTGTTGATGCCAGATGGCATTAGATGATTAACAAACTGTGTTCATATAAAAGTGGTTAGTCACAACTATGGTGTTAGATTGCATTAGGTACTATAAAAAAAAACTTACGTATTTCATAGTACAGATGTACAATAAAATTTTGAAATACCGATTACTACTTTTGCCGAGTTCGTAATTATAATTTATTTCTAAAAATATGACATATTCGTTACAAGTTAGTCGAATCCAGCACTGTTGATGTCAGGTAGCATTCCTTATCATTTCGATGATTAACAAAAAGCGTTCATATTAAGCTGGTACGCGTCTCAAGAGGGCGGATTTACCATTTCTTCACAACCGCCTCGAAATGGGTATCAAATGAAAGGGAATGATAAATAGAATACAATAAGCAATATAGTATACTCTATAAATAGCGGCCATCTCAAGAGGACGCATTACCATTTTCTTAACAACCCCCTCGACATGGGTATCAAATGAAATGGTGTGATAAGTAGAATACAAGAAGCTATGTCGTTAAATCCACGGCAGCCGTCTCAAGAGGGCGGCCTACCATTTCTTCACTACCCCCTCGACATGGGTCTCAATTGAAAGGGTATCATAAGTAGAATGCCATAAGCGATAAAGTATACTCAATAATATGGTTAGATCCATGGCGGTCATCTCAAGATTGCGGATATTTTTCTTTAAATATTTTAATCTTTCTTTTTCCCGCAGTTTTTCCAAAGATTCAGTATTATTTTTCATTTTTTCTCGCTTTTTTCTATCATACTCTTTCGTTTTTAATTTTTTTTCCGTATTACTCAACTTTTTTGGTCGTGCCATTTTTCTTTCACGTACATGTACCTGTTTTAAATTAAACACCATGAAATAAAAGTTGCAAGAAATAAATAAAATATCTAAAAGAACCGTAGGACACTGTATAAATCATTCCCTCATACGGCTGTAATTCCCTCACTCCTAAATGCAGTGAGGGAATGACTGTGAGGGAATGACGAATTTTAACTAAAGCTACAAAAACACCGGTACATAACCTCAATTTGATTGTTACTTTTCGATTATGCAATCTACTCCCAAAAACGCATAAAAACAACAAATTACTTTTACATATATTTAAATGCTTAATATATTCATGTAACGTGAGGTAATGATCGCCATAAATGTAAGTCTTTAACAATTTTTCACATAATATGTTTTTGCACAAACTCACCTACGGTTGAGAAGAAGTCGCTATCTTGAACCAATTGAGAGTGTTGCCAAGCACTAAAAACTTAAGGTTGCGTTCCTAAATATCGTTCGATACGTTCGATACGGTGCGTTCCTAAATATCGTTCGAGGGAATGATTTTATTTGGCGGGACATTTTTAAAATCGAATTATCGTTTTTATATATTCGTTGTTGTAAGATGGAAGGCTTTTATAGACAATAACAAACATGTTTCTAATATATTAGCATAATTTTATTATTAAGAATATTGATATATTTGAGATGAATAGGTATTTTAGTTATGTTTTTGAACTAAGGGACAAGGTGAGGGAATGACTTTCACGGTAAAAAAGTAGCCATTTTTTCTTTAGAGGTAATAGGTTTTCTTTTTAAACAATAGTGGTATAGACAGCGTGCATTGAAATAAAAAAATACCTATGTAGTTAAAGCATATGACTCGCCAATAATGGCTCGGGAATCAAATTTCGAAATGTGATGAGAAATACCCACATACTAAATTTCATTTATTTTCTGTTTTACATTTATTTATTAATTAATTTTTTCGTGGTCGAACAAAATATGAATTTCGTCTGAAAGTACTGCCATCTTCTCTCTCTACCCAATAGGATCGTGGGGTGCAATGTTTTGCCTTTATTTTGGCCTCTGACCAAATTTTGCCATCTTTTAACCAAACTGGTTCCCCTTCAGAAAATGTTTTTCTTTTTCTTGCACTTCTGCTATAATAATATTTATTTCTATTTGCGGTTTCTGAAATTTTGTGGTAGTGTCTTTCGAAAGTTTTGTTTTGGAAATTCGTTAATTTGCTGGGTACCAGAGTTCGCAGCTTGCGTCCCATTAATAATTCTGCAGGGCTTTTTTCACAACCCTTTGTCGGGGTAGTGCGATATTCCAGCAAGCTTACCCAAAGTTCTTCCCGTGCCTCTTCAGCTTTTCGTATTATTTGTTTGGCAATTTGGACTGTTTTTTCTGCCAACCCGTTGGATTGGGGATAATTTGGACTAGTTGTGATCATTGCTATGTCTAACCCTTGTGCAAAACGTCGGAATTGGTATGATGCGAAGGGATTGTTGTCCGCAATAATCGTCTTTGGGATTCCATGAGTCGCAAATAACGACTGAAGTTTGTTAATTATTTCACCTGCCGTTTTATTCTTAATAGGCAGAATTTCGAAATATTTAGAAAAATAATCCACAGCTACTAAAATTTTTTTTTTTGATAACTCGAAGATGTCTAAAGCAATCTTATCCAATGGTATTTTAGGGATTTCATGAGGTATATAGGGTTCTTTTATGTTTGGCGACCTATATTTCTGGCAGGTATCGCAAGTAGTTATCATATTTTCGATTAATTCATTAATTCCTGGCCAGACCACTAGCGTCCTAGCTTTTATTTTAGTTTTTTCTATTCCTTGGTGGCCTAGATGTAACTGTTTTAATATCTCATTTCTAAGAGTAGTTGGTACTATGATTCTTTCATTTAAAAAAATTATGCCATTGTCTAAAATCAGATCATTTTTAAATTTCCAATAATATTTAATTTCATTTTTTATCTTCGTTTTCGAGTTTGGCCAACTATTTTCCAACACCATTTTTAGTTCTTTAAGTGTTGAGTCTTTCTCTGTTTCTATTATAAATTTTGTTTTACGTTCGTCAGACACATTTATTGTATGTACTACTGCGTCCAGGTCAGGTATTTCAGGGTTAGAAGGTTCTTTAATAAAATTTCGTGAAAGCAAATCAGAAATGTACATGTTCTTCCCAGGGACATGATTTAATTCTATATCGTATTTGCATAATTTTAATCTCAGTCTTTGTAAACGTGCATTGGGGATTTTGTTTATATCTTTACTAAAAATTCCTAGAAGGGGCTTGTGATCCGTTAATAATTTTACTCTTTTGCCGTAAATAAAATAATGAAATCGAGTGCACGCAAAAACTAGTGCTAGTAACTCTTTTTCAATCTGGGCATACCTTTGTTCGGTATCTGTTAAGCTTCGAGAGATGATATAAATCGGTCGACCACTTTGAAGCATACACGCACCTAACCCGTACTTAGACGCATCAGCTTCGATGGTTATATTTTCTTGTGGATTAAAACTTTTTAGTACAGGTGCATCTTGAATCAACGATTTAATTTTGTGTAAGCACTTTGAATGTTGTTGTTCCCACTTGAATTCTACATCTTTCTTAAGAAGTTCCCTAAGAGGTTGGCTTATTTCAGAAAGGCTAGGAACGAAGTTCCTCACATAGTTAACCAAGCCTAACAGTTTTTGCAACTCTTTCTTTGTTTTAGGTTGTTCTAATTGCTTGATCGCCTTTACGCGATCTGGATCACATTCTATGCCTTCTTTAGATATTATATGTCCTAAATATTTAACAGTAGGTACTTTGAATTGTAACTTATCTTTGTTAAACTTTATGTTTAAACTTTTAGCCCGTTCGATAACCTTCTCTAATATCTCATCATGTTCAGACTCGGACGAGGCTGCTATTAGTACATCATCCAGGTATATTATTACCCCATTAATATTTTTAAAGTTTTCTTCGTTGCATTTCTGAAAAATGTCTGGCGCTGACTTTATGCCAAAAGGCAAGCGTTTGAACCTGTATAATCCTAAAGGAGTGCTAAAGGAGCAAATTTTGCTTGAGTCATCATCTAGCCCTACCTGCCAGTACCCATCTTTAAGGTCTAGGACTGTAAATATTGATTTTCCTGACAATTTTGTCGACAACTCATCGAATGATGGTATTGGATGATTTAAGGGTTTTATTGCTTGATTTAATTCTTTCGGGTCTAAGCAAAGACGAATTTTCTTATTGGGCTTTTCAACTATTATAATGTTAGAGATCCACTCTGACCCAACGTTTGACTTGGTAATAATTCCTAGGCCTTCTAATCTATCTAATTCCTGCGCAACAGATTTTCTAATTGTAAGCGGTATTCTGCGTGCTGGTGTAGCTACCGGCATGACATCACTTTTCAACTCTATTTTTAAATCTTTTATAAACATTCCAACTCCTTCAAACAATTCTTTATTACTTTGTACGAACTCTTTTTCGGAAATTTCTTTATTAATAACATTTATTCGTTTTATTAACTTTGAAGCAGTGCAAGTGTGGAGCCCTAAAATAGGAACTGTGTCACCTTTAATGACTTCAAATTCAATTTCCTTAATAATATTTTGTATTATACACTTCTCTTTAGTATAGCCTACTTTTTCTAATATAAAACCACCGCATGCGTGTACTTTTGTCATTTGTTTATCAGTATGTATTTCTAAATTTGGCAATAGTTGTGCTACATCATATGGCAAAACATCAACATCTGACCCAGAATCCAACTTAAATTTTATAATTTTGTTACCAATTTTAACATTTTCAAACCAAGATTTACTTTTTTGTATGTTAGTAGTAATTAATGAATTTACATAAAAACCTGCGTTAGTATCGAAATTCATACTTTGTAGCTCACGTACCTGTCCTACTTTTGCTTGGCAAGCAATAGCATAGTGATTTTTCCTACCACAATTTCTACATATTACCCCATATGCTGGGCAAGCCTTATTTTCATGCCGTTGCGTACAATATTTGCATAATTTTGAATTTCCTCCTCTGTATCTCTGGGATGTTGCTGCATGGGCTAGCTTTTGGCTTGATTTTCTATAGCTATAACTACTCCCTGCCTGACCTTGTTTTTTCTTATTACATATTCCTAAAATTATAATTACTTTTATTAGTATATTTCTGTGGCGTTTTATTTGGAACGTTAGATACCATATTAAGTGATGTAAATCCTTTTTGCATTTGATCCAACTGTGATCTGTTTGCTTCCGCCGCTCGTGCCATCTCGATGGTGTTGCTGAGTGTAAGGTTATCCGTCTCTAAGAGTCTTCGTTGAAGAGTTTTGTCTGCTGTTCCGTGAACTATCCTGTCTCGTAACATCCTGTCTGCCTGAGCTTCATATCCACAGTTGCGTATTATTTTCTTTAAATCCATGAGGAAGTTATCAAATGGTTCCTCTGCTTGTTAGTTACGACTATGAAAGATAAAACTTTCATATACCTCGTTTTTCTTAGGCTTACAAAAATTTTCAAAAGCCTCGACTACTTTCCCGTAAGCTTTTTTGTCTGCTTCACTTAGGTTAAACGAATTGAATACTTCTACTCCATCTGGGCCGATTGCGTTAAGGAATACCGCTATTTTTACGGTTTCTTCCTTTTTGTCGATTTCTGCTGCCGTAATGAAGATGTCGAAATTTTGCTTAAATTTTCTCCAATTTTCTGATATGTTTGAGCCTTCTAAATCTAGTGGTTCAATTTTGCGTACGTAATCCATCGCTATTGTCTTGGTGATATATTTAATGTTCTTAGGTGGCGTACCTCTTAGTTTTTTTCTAACTTCCAGTTTTTTTTGGAGGGAGCACTCTTTCCATTACCCGTGCACGCTGTGTCCTCGTGATATGTTCTTCATTAATTGTTTTTAATTCCTTTTATTTGCACTTATTTTTTACTTTTCTTCAATTATTTTACTGTATTTTTGCAGATCTTAACACTTTATGCACTTTTGTTAACATTTTCCGTTAATTATTATTTTTTTTATATGATGCGTCTTCACCGCACGATTTTTCTTCTTTTTATTTTTTTTTTTTAGAATCACTGGCTGCTTTTGTTTTTCTTTTTGACTCACAAAACAACTTTCTTTTATTTTGTGAACTACCGGCTGCGCCATGTAATAATTGAAACCACTTCGATTAGTTTAACATTCTTTATTGTACTCGTATATTCAAATGATGAACCGGCAATGGCTCAGTGCCGACTGACTCTCTTAATACAATTCCTGCCGGCCGCTATCTCCGTATCTACAACTTCTTCTTCTTCTTCGATGGCTCTACGGCCCAATTCGAGCCTTGGCCTCCTTCAGCTTCTTCCTCCAGACGTCTCTCTGCTCCGCAGCTTGCCTCCAGTTTCTCGTGTTGAGCAGTTTCGCTGCATCGGTCTTAACATTATCTTCCCATCTTGACCGTGGTTTGCCAACTGGTCTTTTGCCATCTGGTAGTAGATATAGGGATTTTTTTGGTATCCTTGAGTCATCCATTCTTTGGGCATGGCCGGCCCAACGTAAACGGAGTAGCTTGGCATGGGTCGAAAGTTTGCATTCTTTGTATAAGTCGTACAATTCGTGATTGTAGCGTATTCTCCATGCATTGTCTTCATTAATTGGGCCGTATATCCTTCGGAGAACCTTCCTCTCAAATATATCCAACTTGTCGGCGGATTTTTGGGAGATACTCCATGCTTCACAACCATACGTAGCTACTGTACGTATGATGGTTTTGTAGACTCTTATTTTTGTTTTTCTGTGGATGTCTCTGGATTTCATTACTGGCAGTAGTGAGAAGTATGTTCTGTTTGCGGCGTTTATTCTTCTTTGTACGTCTATCGTTTCATCGTTATCTTCACTGACTGTGGACCCCAGGTAGTTAAATTGGCTTACCCGTTCGAAGTTATATTCCCCCCAGGTGGTGTTGTGGCTTCTTCTTCTTCTTTCCACCCTTGACTGAATTAGAATCTTGCTCTTCTCTGCATTTATTTGCAGCCCTATATGTTTAGCTCCATCTTCTAATTCTGTGAATACTTCTCTAAGGTATAACAGTGATCTGGCAAGGCAGTTTATGTCGTCGGCATATCCTGCCAACTGTTTTGATTTGTTAAGCAGGGTTGCGTTCGCATCAATGTTTACTTTGCGAATTACTCCTTCAAGGCAGAGATTAAATAGCATGGGTGCCAGCCCATCGCCCTGCTTTAAGCCTTGCTTGACTGGGAAGGACTCCGTCAATTCTCCTTGTATTCGACTGCACACCTTGTATTTTCCATTGTCATTTTAGTCAGTTTCACTATCTTTAGGGGTATGTTTAGGTCCAGCATTGTCGCATACATTTTTTCCCTGTCGATGCTGTCGTATGCTTGTTTAAAGTCGATGAAAAGTTGATACACGTCGATGTTGTATTCCCAGCATTTTCGGAGGATTTGCCTTATTGAAAAAAGTTGATCCATCGTTGACCTATCTACAACTACTACCACGATATACTACACTCTCCCCTCTTCTATCTTTCCTTCAGGAAAAATGGAAGGCTCGTGCTCTCAAATTGGAATTTCATGAGAACCCGTTAATAAGGAAATGTTGGGCTGACAATCCCAGTTCTCGGCCCTCTTATTACCTCAGCCCGCTCGACTTTGCTCATGCCCCCCTGGTTTCTATGTTGGCCGTGATTCTTCCCACAGTAGGGGATGAAATAACTGCAGTTGGACAATTGTCGGACGGCTGAACTTGTTTAGCACTTTGCACTATACAAACTTGAAATATGAATGATGTAAAGCACTAACTGCCTATATATTATATACTGTAGGTTAAGCTATTTTGTATCATAATGATAATTAATAACATTACCAATACTCTTTTAAATTTAACTTTATTCTGTAGGATAAGCTTTTCTATTAGTAAAAACTCGGCTATTATAGCTATGGATTTGAATTTGAATTTTATACGAATAACATATGAACTGTGCCTTTCGCTACTAAAGAAGTGCATTACTGATAGTGCCTGAAGTGCCCTTTTGAATTAATTCTTAATTAATCTTGATTACAACCCAGTTAGGATACTGTATTATTTGTTTTACCATATTTCTAATCTAAATCTATTTAATCCTTAAATTTTGCTTTGTTACTTAACTATTCATTTACCTTAGTTATTGCCACAGTGTAGCTGTGTTTTAAAGTGTAACGAAATTGGACTGACTAAAGTACCTTCTATAGGATAATGTAAATAATATGATTAAGATAAGATGATGTATATAGATGTAAAGAATGTTGTTTTGGCAATGACTCCCCTCTGCACTGCTAAACGCACTGTGTCTCTGCTCTGAGGTATCATTGCCTTACTCATCCTTTCTATACTCAAGCAGAGTGTTTATATTGGACTAGGCATGTGCGTGGCCTCGTTCGCCTTTTTTGCTTTTGTTTTTTTTTCCTTTTATTTTTTGTATTTTGTTATTTACTGTGATATGTAAAAGTAAGAACCTAGCAGCCAGCCCCTATTAGGTCCCCATACACTACAAGGTTTTATGCGTACAAACATCTCCCACAATCTTTCTGACAAACTTGTTTGAACGCCGAGCTTACCCATACACTATTATGGTTTTCATTTTCCTTTAATCAAATCGAAATGAGTTCTTTAACTAAGGAATAAGTTGTAATCAATAGCCTTTGAAATTTTATGTTATGCACAGAACTGTCAGATAAAACCACGAAAAAATCAAACCATTTTGATATTTGGGACAAACTTGTGACAAACATAAAACCAAAAACCAAATTCACCATACACTGTCAATCTTTGTTTGAACGCCTTGTTTGTACGCATAAAACCTTGTAGTGTATGGGCCCTATTCACCTGGCTCCGTTTAATCACAAATGTAAGAACCTGTAACTAGCTGTACCTACAATTGAACTTAATACTTAAGTATGTTGCATACATTTTACGGTTGCCTTTTGGCTAGTATCTAATTATAATACTAACTATGTAATAATCTTATGTATTTTATTTGAATAAACTGTTGAAGTTGAAGTTAGTTAGCTTCAAAGTGTTACAATTAAAGTTTGATATTAGAGATAATTTTTGAAAAATATTTTTAAAATGAATTTTGAATATCACATTTTACTTGTATTTGAGGGTGATCGCTGTCACATTTAGTGGTTTTCTTCGGCTTACAAACAGGATTGTTTTCTATTTAGGCAAGTGATATTTTCTCAGTGATATTGGATCGAAAAATTCCTAACATGTATGTATTATCTCAAATTTTCCTATGATAAAATTTGAACTGCATTAAAACATACGTATATTGCCAGAATTGAGATTATGGCCGTGTTCCATAATATCAACACAGGTTTTACTACCCAGTAAAAATGGGTAAATTCAAGTGCTTACGCTGTGATTACCAGCAGTGGACATGAAAGTGTTACAATGTGATACTAGCTGCGTTCCAATGGGTGATGCGTATAAAACTTCCGCCAAGGCTTTCAAGCTGTAGCTACTTAAAAATACATGGCTCTTTGCTCTTTATACAATTTACTGCATTACTTTCAAAATATTCATTATACTATGATTTATCAATTGAGTTAAAATATTATGGCTTCATTCATATTTTAGATTATAACACAAGAGCCAAATGAAGAAAAAAAAATACAATAATAAAGAACATATAGACATAAGTATGTACGCGATGTTTCACTTCTGCCTTGTGTTCTTTAATACACAATCATATTTTTTTGTTTATTGCAGAAATAAACTTAAAAACTTGGCTCCACTATGTTATTACACGATAAATGTCCTCCATTCAAGCAAATGTAGGATCGGCACTGGCTGCTATTAAGCTATTAAGTTTATTATTATATGGGCATATGAAAATTCGTATCCAAAGTCCGTTCACGATGTCCATGGGTGAGGAGGTTTTTACCCAGAGGCTATGGAGGGAAATAAATTACATATCCTAGTTTTCAGCTAAAGCCGGCTCTAAACGATGCTATGAGCACTTTCCAACGTTGGACGTTTGATGGTAGAACGCATTGTGTGGCCGCTACTCGAACTACGAATTTCCAATATCAAGCGTCCAACGATGGTGTTTGGACAGGTTCGGAGTGTTGTCACTCATACGTTGGAAGCGTTGATGCTGTATTTGCCGATACATTAATGTCCTTAATAAGAAACTCTTCGTATCATATTTCAATTACCCTAAACCACTCAATTTAATTGAGTAACAACTAAAAGCAGAAGCTAGGGAAGTGAACTGAATTTGGAAGTGACTTTTATTTCAGTAGTGGCAAAGGAAGTAGAATGAATCTACCAAGGTCGATGAACCCACAGGTGTTACGAGAGCATACCGGCAAAATGAGTCTACGCAACGCCTGGAATTCCTCATTGTGACAGAGGACACAGACGATGTCCTTTTGGATTGCCGGAGATTAGCCGAGCAAACTGCTGCAGTGTAACCTACAGCTAAAGGCACGGCTAAGAGCAACGAACGTCTTAGACTATAATGGTACGATCGTTTGATCTACTGAATAAGTGGAGGAGAAGCTAAATTCCTCAATCAGAAGCTAAGGCGGAAATGAACAAAAAAGAAGTGAGTTGGGCTTAGAAGTACCGGTAGTATTATCAGGTAAATAAATGCTGATCCAGCTTTGCGACGCATATTAAGCTTAGCATTCATTACGTTTTGGTAAAAAATTAGCCAGTCTTAAGAGAATTTCATGAGGCATCTTAAGCCCTTCTTAAGATAATTGTAATAAGGCCTAATAACCCAACTAGTTGGTGATTTTAGTTAGGATTAGAATACGGTATAACCGACAGCCTTGAGCGTGTCGGCATCATAATGCTTGCACCTTCCAACGCACGAAAATAGAAAGAATTCAATAAAATATTTGGCAATTAAAAATTAGTCTTAAAATCACGCCAAAGAAGTATAACTTCTAATGCGTGTATATAAGTACACACACCCACTGTTTTTTTTTTTTTCTAAATTTTGCCCATATGGACTGCGGCAACTGTTTAACCTCACATGCAAATTCAGGTGTAAAATAATGAAAGAAGCAGGTGATTTTAGAAAACAAACGTGAGAATTGTTTGTAAGTGTTATAATATTTATTATTAAATAATCTGTATATCCACCATTTCGGTTTATAACTTGAAACATTCTTCTTGGGAGAGTATCATACAAATTGTGTAGTAATGGTGTCGGTACTTCATGCCAGGCATTTTCAATGGCTGTTATTAGCTCATCCGTGGTACTATACTGCTGACCATTTGAGAAACCCCTTGTTGATAGACATCCCCACAAGTTTTCGATAATATTAAGGCAAAAAACAATCCAAAACTTCAATATTTTCGTCCCGAAACCAAATTCGGACCACTCTGGCGGTGTGAATTGCTGCGTAGTCGTGTTGAAAAATCCATCTGCCACCTTGCATTACTTCTTATATTTTAGATTTAGTCGCAGGAAGCAGGTCTTTGTACTTTTCTGCAGTATGTGCTGGTAAGGACCACCAAGTCTACAGGAACATAGTAGGATAAAGCCCCCGTATCATTACACCTCCTATTTGGTTGTGTCTCCTCTCTGATCCTTCCATAGATCGTGGAAATAATAGCAAAAACCATCTGGACCATCCAATGAAAAACGTTTTTCATCAGAAAAGATGACTGTTCTCCATTCAGTGGTCCAAGACATGTGGTTTTGTACAAATAAAAGCTGATTTTATTTATGGCACTGAGTTAGATTTTTCAATAGTTGACGTTGAAGGAGTGGAGAGGATTTTATTACTCTCTATAGTGCGAACAGATGCTGAACTTCCTGATGTTTTCTCCTATTTCCCGAGCTGACAACGATGAATTAGAAGCTTCTCTTAAAATACTGCGCCGTTCTCTTTCTGTAGTGGCTGTTTTCTTTTCTCCTTTTTGACGTCTTCCATAATTCTCGGAATCTTTTACATAATTATTAACAGCTCGAGGACTTTTACCAACTCTGCGTGCGGTTTTTCTATTTGATAGGCCTTCCTCACTAAATGCTTTAATTTTACCAATTTCTTCTAAGGTCAATATTTTTCCTTTTCCCATTTTAAATAAAAAACACTGCTAAAATAACTTTAAATTAAATCACTGGCACTGGATAGTCTTAACCCTCCGATGCGTTAACACAAATGAGATGAGGTTAAACAGTTGTCGCAGTGCATATGGGCCAAATTTAAAAAAAAATTCTAAAAATTTCTCAATGTAATTTAACTTTATTTTTATTTCGGAAAAAGTTTACCACTTGTTCAGGTCAACACATACAATAAACCCAGATTCCTGGAATTAACCATATTTTGAAAAACTGGAAAAAATTTGGGTGAGGCTAAACAGTTGTCGCGGAGTGTATATATATATATATATATATATATATATATATATATATATATATATAGTATATATTAGGGTGGCCCTTATTTGCAAAAGTGCTTCAATTTTGGGTCTCACCCCCTAGAAATATGCGAATAGGCAAAAAACTAAGAAATTTAAAATTTTAGGCAAATCGGAAAAGATTTAGAGGTCGCTCATGGCGAACGAAATCTTAAAAAATGATGATTTTTTACCTTTTTCCACTTTGTTCAACCCTAATTACCATTTTATCAGCCCTGAAAGGGTCAATTAATATTTTTTATCCATTCTACAGATTGATACCTTTCTAAAATGATCAAAATCATAAAGATCAGTTTACAAATAATAAAGCTATGAAATAAAAAGCACAGTGAAGTCTTTATAAGGAAATAAAAAAAAACTATCAGTTCAAAGAGAAACTGTACTAGGGTCCACTAATCACCGCAACCTTCGCATAAAGCGTTGTGCTTTTCTGTTCATCTTTGACTCTGCAAAGTTACGTGTCCGATCAGTGATCCTCACTGAACAAATATACTACACGGGAGTCTATTCCATCCATCCGTGTTATGAAAAAAACGGGTTTTCATTATTTTTCATATATGTATTTAACAATAATATCATTTCAAACAGCAATATAACTTTTGTATAACTGTTATTACATAATATTGTTTAACATAAATGGTAAATGTTTTAAAAATTTATGAAGTTTGAAAATGCATCTGTCAAACATCATTCGCTTTGACTGCATTCGAAAATTTACCAGCTGCTCAGAATTGGCAGCACATCATTCCAAAAATCAAGCCGCTGCAGCCGAGAATATATGCCCTGCAGCCGATACTGCAATTCTGCTTATTCTGCGTAGCTGGCTAATTTTCGAATGCAGCCAAAGCGAATGATGTTTGACAGATGCATTTTCATTAGTTCTGACTGCGCTCATATAACAGGAAAAGTTGCAGTGGGTTACCTACCTTTTTACGTTAGTGATATAAATGGTGAGCAATTACTTGGTGTTCCAAAATTATCATCTTCAACAGGAATAGAAATAGCTGATGCTATTTATGAATTATTAATAGATTGGAATGTGGATGAAAATATTGTTGCTTTTTGTTTTGATATCACTGGGTCAAATACTGGAAAACTAAATGGAGCGTGCACGTTATTAGAACAAAAATTGTAAAATCTTTACTGTATTTACCATGTCGCCATCATATTTATAAACTAGTCCTGCGAGGTGTGTTTGAAATAGAATTTCCTGGTACCTATGGTAAAGGTGTTCCTTTATTCAAGAGATTGGAATTATATTGGAACGACATAAGCAAAAATGAGTATAAAACATTGCTAGAAAATGCCAAATTGAAAGAAATTCTAATTGAAAGATGAGTTCACAGATTTTTGCAACGAACAATTAAAGAAACTAATTTGCAGAGATGACAATCGATAATTATTAGAGTTAACCACAATTGCTTCGGGCTCATGCTCTAATAGTCAAATTTCGTTCTCCAGGTCCAATGCATCATGCTCGTTGGATCTCAAAAGCACTATATTGTATAAAAATATATTAATTCAGAGATGAGTTTAAATTAACTGTTTTAGAAGAGGAGAATAAAAAGCTAATGTTTGTGCTTTTATCATTCGCTTTTACGTGAGGGCTTGGTTTAAATGTCCCATAGCGCCAGCAGCAGCATACCAGGACTATTGCTTCTTACAAAATATGTAGGAATATCGAAATGTTAATTTTCACAAATTGCTATTAAGAAAATGAATTTGTGGTATTTAGCAGACGAAAACGTTGGTGTAGCATTTTTCGATGAAAATATTCCATTGGAAATCAAACATAAAATGAGTAACAGATTAAAGCATTTTATTACCACTGATGAAAAAAAGGAAGATCATGATGTCTATGCAGATAATGATGTTTAGCCAGATAAAATATCTAGGGAATCAGTTAAACGTATTCCATTAAAACTTGAAGAAATTCAGGAATTTATAAGAAACCCGTAAAATACTCAATCACTACGATGAACACATTCGATTTTTTTCAACGGTTTAACATTTCAACGGACTTCCTACATCTTCCACCAGATAAATGGAGTTATAATATTAATTATAATAAAGCATTCACCCTTCTTCATGAGAAGAACTGTTAACGACACAGCTGAAAGAAGTGTGAAGTTATTCGAAGAATATAATAAAGTATTGAGTAAAGACGAACACAATAAACAAAACTTATTACAAATTCTAATTGATTACAAAAAAAAAATGCGTTATTAAAGCAACTACTGCCTGAGTAATTTCAATTTTAATAATTTTGTTTGTATTTTGTATATTACACTATTGAAGTACAGTTTATGCCTTTTATTAGCTGTAATATTCATCGTACAAAAACGTTATAACCCGATTTGAACTGGTAAATTTACGTTGAATAAGTTAACTATGTTAAATTAGCTTTCGTAAATTTATATTGTTGTTTCAACTGATATTATTGTTAAATATTATATAATATGATAAGAACGCGCTTTTTCATAACACGCATGGATGTTATAGAGTCCTGTGTAGATTGTTTGCTTAGTGAGGATCACTGATCGTACACGTACCTATGCACGATCAAAGATTAACAGAAAAGCACAATGCGAAGGCTGCGGTAATTAGTGGGCCCTAGTGCAGTTTCTCTTTGAACTGATTTTTTTTCCTTATAAATACTGTGCTTTTTATTTCATAGCTTTATTATTTGTAAACTGATCTTTATGATTTTGATCATTTTAGAAAGGTAATAATCTGTAGAATGGGTAAAAAATATTAATTGACCCTTTTAGGGCTGATGAAATGGTAATAAGGGTTGAACAAAGTGAAAAAAGGTAAAAAATCATCATTTTTTAAGATTTCGTTCGCCATGAGCGACCTCTAAATCTTTTCCGATTTGCTTAAAATTTTAAATTTCTTAGTTTTTTGCCTATTCGCATATTTCTAGGGGGTGAGACTTAGAATCTTAGCAATTTTTTTTCTCTCCATACAAGAGAGGGCCACCCTAGTATATATATTATATATACCTATACATATATGTATATATATATAAATTTTTTTTACGAGGGATGGTGAGAATCTTCTTAGCGACCGGCTGAGGGTCCGCACTCAGACGGGGTTTCAGATTTTTACTGAATAAACTCACCCCCCTTTGTGTGACGCTTACCCCGCCCGGGACCGCCGTGAGGCATTACTTCGGGCGGGCGTCACCACTATGACCCTTTAGGTGTCCCTGTCTTTCTTGTGGCTTCTTCTTGCCTTAACTTTCTGTGAATGGCCTTCAGGGTTGCTTCCACTTTCCTCCACACCTACTTGGATTCCATCATGAGGTCTACGATGTTTTCCGGCGTTAGTGGCGCCTGGGCCGTTTCTTCTAATTCCGCCCTTTCCTCGGCGTATCTCGAGCAGGCAAAGAAGACGTGCTCTGCGTCTTCTTCCGTCGCTGGGTATACCCAAAGTCTAGAAATTAACAAGTCTTTAGTAGATATGCTATGCCGGTTCTAGCACAATTTAACATGGGGTTTTACATATAACCCCTAGATTTACCTTTTTCCGCCATCTTGGATTTTCTTAGCTGTGCCAATTGGTTTGTGACGTCACATGGCCATGTACGAATGTGTGTGTGTGTGTGTGTGTGTGTGTGTGTGTGTGTGTGTGTAGAAAAAACAAATAACAAATACTCTCGGTGGAAGCAGCCAAGTAGTAGAGCTATACCGGTACGGGGCCACCTCTCAGGTGGCCCCGTACCGGCATAGGATTTGGGGGGGTCTGAAAGCTCTACATGTACGTGTACGAGGTGTTTTAGGTTTGTGTCTTGGATAAGGTGGCTTGAAAGCTCTTCATGTACGGGTATTTGGTGTGGGTCTTGGATAAGGTGGGTTAGAGTGGGTGGTCTGAAAGCTCTTTATGCACGTGCGTGAGGCGTTTTAGGTTTGATTCTTGGATAAGGTGGGCTTGAAAGCTCTTCGGGTATGGTATGAGGTATGAGTCTTGGATAAGGTGGCTTA